>LR990065.1:9042609-10242609 GCA_905147135.1 Blastobasis lacticolella | reverse complement strand
TCAGAACACTTCCCAGTCTAAAGCTTGTAGAACACACAGATCCAAAGTCCCTTCGGTCAGCCGTGGTTCTAACTTGCTTGTTAGTATGGTGTCGTCGATAATTCGTACAGCCCTCTGTACAGAGTTCAGAGGATTAACCAGGTCGGCTGTTTTACGGGCCCTAAGATAAGAACAATACTCCATATGTGGCCGCTGTTCTAACTATCGAAATATCTTTTCTTTACCCATGAAGTGCTTATCGTTGATGAGTTACATAAGCCTGTGGTCTTCTTAATCAGCTCTACTTCAAGAAAAAATACTTTTCTGAATGCAAATGCTTACGTATCACTGAAAATACCGAAATCGCCATTCTGAAGCTTATAATATCTAAGGTGATCCCTCAATTCCTCATGGATCCCATGATCAGCACTGGGTATTGATAAATATGGGACTTAACTGGAAATTTGTCTTTTAGAATAAAAAAAATAATTTTCCAAATCTGTTCTGAGTTCTGAGGTAACAATCAACATTTTTCTAAGTTCTAAGGTACAACGGAATTGAGAACCTCCTCCTTTTTTGAAGTCGGTTAAAACTGTGCGTCAGTGGCCTAATGGTTAAGAGGTTCCAACTCGTAAGCTTGAGGTATAACCCGCGTCACGAAAGAAGAGACTTGTCAAACGGCAGTGGAGGGGATTTCGCGCAGGTAATCGTATACAGCGCAAGTCAAACCACGTGACCCGCCAAGTCTCTTCTTATTTGACACTAGTTATACCGGGGTTAAAACCCAGTGACGCCATGTACCAATGACTCTTTTCTGAGTTATGTACCTACATTAGTTGAATACTAACCGATGCTCTTACGGTGGGTTGCTCTTATCGTGATAAAACCTGCACATTCTGGCGACTTAGTGTGTAACCATGATCCAATCCGGTCAGGTTCTCCTGTTAACAGGGTCGCAAGGTCTGATGGCAGTTGCTCCACTGCAATTACCTGATCTACCAAAGCCTGGATCACGGGCAAGGCGGACCCAAGCCTTCGCGCGTGATATCACAACCTGGACATCAAGGCCAAGATAATTAATAGAAAAGCCCTCAAGATGGGGTTTAGTGCTTTTTTGAAATATTAGACAAGACAGGCATTTGATCGCCATCTCACCTGTGGGCCTAGCACAAGTCGCTCTCGCGCGATAAGCGAGAAAAAGCGCGACATAGCTATTGCTATCTCTTTCGTCGTAGTATTGAGAGAAAGAGACAAACGCTCTCTCGCAGCGCGAGCTGTGTCGCGGACACACTTGTGCTGGGGCCATTGGTGATAAGTCACCACCTGTAACCACGACACCACCAAATAATGCGCTAATTACACATTCCTAAATTCAGAATCTAAAAGCGTGAGAGCAAATCAAAGTGAAATTTATTGCTCATCTTATTCTATGAGTCACGTGTCGCTCTGCTTTTTAAAAATCCGTGATACAAAAATGGACCTTATTCTATGAGTAATACATTCCACTTTGATTTGCTCTCACGCTTTTTGTTTCTGAATTTAGTAACTGAATTTAGGAATGTGATAAGCGCATTAGCCTGTCTTGGAACAGGATGTTCACTATAGCCATGACGGCTTAGCCTTGTGCGCGGTCATAGGTCCTTCATCTTACGGAGGCTATGGCACGGTTGTACAGTGCGACAAACTTGACTGACCCGGTGGCTAAAACTGAAACTAAATATCGCCAAATAACAGTGACGCCGTTGTCGGTTCAGATAAGTTTGTAGAAGTAGAACTTTCGTATTTGGGATAGTAAGAAAAACAAGTATTAAATTGCCAATATTCTATAATATCTAAATTTCATTGTCTTTATTCTAGATTTAATATTTCAGAGAAATTTAATCATCACATCAAGCTGTACATTAAGTTCTAAAAATGCCTTGTCTTAAACAATAAGTTTTTCATCAGACTAAAAGTTTTACTAACTAAACGATCTGTGTCTATCTCTATTTTATAAATGAAAATAAACCCATTCATTCATATAACAGCCATTCCAGACTACGCAAAAACAAAATAAACTAAAAAAGGAAACCAGGAACTCTAAGAAATCTAAATCTAATTAAAAATAATTCATTAAATAAAAACTAAATAAATGCTTCTATAATTCTCGATTTCTAAGCTAAGAAAAGAAATACATTTATACATTTATTTCACCACATTCAACACATAATTTGGTTTTGTGAACTTCTATGTCTATACTTTTCTATCCAATCTTTAAACTCAGTTGTTAAAAAGGGACACAATTATAGCTAGTGTCAAATAAGAAGAGACTTGGCGGGTCACGTGGCTCGACTTGCGCTGCATACGATTGCCTGCGTGAAATCCCCTCCACTGCCATTTGACAAGTCTCTTCTTTCGTGACGCGGGTTATACATAGTTAGATCCATTTAACTAAATATAATTGTTTAACAGAAAACTCTAAAATAATTTTTAAAATCCATAAAGCATAACGTAGGTAATTCAAATGGTTTTTAGAAAAGTACTACACCATAAATTTTTTATAATAATCTAATTTTAATGCGTTTCGACAAAAATTTTTTTTCTCAAACAGACGACACTATACAAAATTATCTAGGAAGCATCAAAAGTAATACGATAATGACAAGTTTCTACTTACAAAAATAAATAGTTTTGAGCATTTCTCTCGACATACCTACTGTGTAGAAACAAAAAAAAAATGTACTCTCGATTTGGACGATATGGATGGATCTTCAAAATTAAATCTGCAAAAAAGAGAAATCAAAGAACAAAAATCCTTTTATGCTGACTTATCTACGGTGACACTTCAATTTTAAGAAAAAATTAAATATACTTTTTTATGCTGACATGTAACAGCCAGTACGGTTGAGAGAGATTATCTACAAAAAAAGAAAATGAAAACTCAGTGCTTCCTAGGTAATAGATAGAGGTTGTATGTGTCTTTGGGAAGCGCGACGCAGGCCGGTTTCTGCCGAAGATCTTCAACGTTCTCCGCAGCCACCTCGAATTCTTGCATTATGTTGGCGAACATAACGAAGCTCATAGAAGTGACCATGGTTTGTCCTATGCAGGTCCTCTTTCCGATGCTGAATGGCAAGAAGTGGGGGATATTCTTCTTAACTGACAGGACTTCCTTCTCAACTTCCTTCGTCTTGTCTATGGCTCCAATTCTTTCACTGTCGGATTCCATGCCCGAGTCGCATTGGGACTTGCGTCGGACGCGGATCTTGCTGCGCTCCAAAAACCTTGACGGGTCGAATTTTTCTGGCTCACTCCAGTACTTCTCAGACATGTTGAGCTCGTAGTTGTTTATGAAGCATATCGTTCCCTTCTCCACACCGTAACCTGCTACGGCAACGTTCTCAGTAGCCACGTGTGGGACAATCGGCGACGAAGAGTATCTGAGACATTCCAGGATAGTCGCCTCAGTGTACGGCAAGCTGGATCGATCGACAAGGCCTACAGCTCGCTTCCCTTTCGTCAACGCTTCTATTTCGGATCTGACCCTCCGGCCGACCTCGGGATCCCTCGCCACAGCCGTGAGACACAACATCACCAGATTGCCTACAGAAGAGTGTCCTCCAAGGAAATCCTCCAGCATGAAGATGATTGTGTTCCTGTCAACGGTAGGATCGTCGTGCAGGACCTTCAGTAGACCATCGAGGAAGTTCTTCTCTGGACCCTCATAATCGAAATTAATCTCGCGCTGCTCAACTATCCTAGACAGAATGAACGATCTAATATCCTGGGACCAGCCCGAGAGTTTGTCCATGTGCTTCTTGTAGAATGGTGCCAGCCACGGCAGGAAATCGACCGCGTATCCCTGATTGATTTCCCAGAAGATCTCGTCGAAATGGTCGACTACCTTCCTGAACTCCGGGTCCTCTTCATCGAACCTGACATTGCACATGTAGTGAGAGAACATGTTCATGGCGGAGGCCATTAAGTGAGGCTTCAAGTTGATAGCTCCTGTGGTCGTCTTGCTAATGTGTTTCAGGGTCTGCATCAGCTCAATTGCCTCGAAGGTTGCCACCTCGCCGATCCTGGCGAATGTGTCAGTGTGCTGTTTGGGCCCGCAGTGTCTTCTGGCGAGGTTTCTGCGCCGGAGTTGCAGGTTCGACCAGTCGCAGAGAGCCAGGGCTGTGGGCAAAAAGAAAGAGAGTCAGTTGAGGATGATGGAGTCAGTATGATTTGTTTGCCGCCTTAGTGGTATATGAAAATAAGGTCATATGGAGGACCTTCTACTTGGTCAAAGTTCAAAGTCAAAAGTGGATTTAATTATGTATGAGTGTAAAACTACTCTGTGAAGAATCTGCGCAACAGTCTACATTTACTAAGTAGGTATGTGGTGACATCGCTGTCATTGTTTTTGTTTTGAGTTTTTATATCAAAATCAAAATTGTGTCTGGTGTTGATGTCTTTAAAAATTAATTTCATTTTCAACCGCGCGCAAGGTTAACTTGCGCGTCCTGTTTATATATTCTTCACCACAAACAAACGAGTTTCGCACGTGATACAAAGCGGTAACTGTCGCCTATAACATCTACGATTCATGCACTTAGGTTCATGGTAACAAAAAATCCAAACCGTAGCAGGTGCAGTGATAACACTGTGATGACGAGGAATCACACATTCAAACCGAAAAACAACGATGCAATGCAAAAATTGTTGATTGGCGATTATTGATAACGATTTTCTAAATAACCGGTTCAGTTGGTTAACATATCGGTCTGTCACGCCGAGTTCCCGAGGGTTCGATTCCCCCCCGTGCAGAAATTGAAGTGATACATTTTTATTTTTGTTACGGGTCGGGGTGTTATACGTATAATATGTATGTATTAAAAAAAAGTGTGTAAGTAGTTTATCAGTTATCTAGCACCCATAACACAAGCTTTGCTTACTTTGGGGCTAGATGGCGCTGTGTGAACTATCCAAAATTTTTTTTTAAATGAGCGCACTTTTGTTGGGGAACTTTCTAATCCTTTAGACACAGCATCATTTCCCCTACAATTATAATTAACCGTATTACAACTATTCTGGAATGTAGACCATGCGAAACAATACATACAGCATACCAATTCACATCTTAACACCTTACGTGTAGTTACGTCAAAGTATCTAGGCAATAGTGTGCTAGTTATATTTTTTGCCCTGTTTGATATATGGGTCTCAGTCACAGTGCACGGAATCACTTTTTCTCCTCTGATTTATTTATGCTTTTTCTGCTGGCGTGCGTGCCGTGATCGCCAGACGTATGGGTGTTAACACGAATTGATTTTACGTAGATAGGGATGTGCCAGTGATAGTGTTTTATCGATGTTTTTTAAACAGGAAGAAATTAAATAATAATAAGGAAAAAAAAAAACAAATTTTGAAATTAACAACGTGCCGCAAGTCCCTTGTCGAAGGAATTGTGAATTTGATATAGTATACAACAACAACAATTTTGATTGACGAAGTAATCGTTATTTTAAAGGAGAAAGTAGTCATGGCCTAAATTAAAAATTCAACAAATAACTTTAAAAGTACGTACCTACCTACCGAAACATTTATATGTGGGCTACGATGGTCTCAATATCACGTGGATTAGGTAAATAGGTACAAAGTACTTAATTATTTATTTATTTATACTTCATGCTCTAAGCCCGGCTTACACCAAATTCCTAAACATGTTGTATAAAGCTTAATTTATTTATTTATAACTCTTTATTGTACATGCAAGGACAGTAGAACATTAGTAGAAGAAGTAGTTTTTTGTTTAAGTATCAACTTATGCGTTTAAGAATTTGGTGAAAGCCGCCCTAAAAAGTATTAGGGTATCGATAATGTTTATCGCTCTTATGTTTATCGATAATGTTTTGTCGATTGAACGTCACTACTTCACTGGCATTTTCGCTACTAAAACTTGTACGTCTGTGCTAACATTGTTTCAATGTTGAATTTCTGTGGATTTTTTGTTATGCACTCGTGTTTATAGGAAAACACACTATTACTTATGCGTTTCTTGTTACATGTACGAAATCTTTTCCTCGTAGGTACTAAAGTACTAACCTATACTTTTACAATAATAACATTTTGGTCACGGGACCAGAGCATGCGCCTGCGTCTAATTCTCGGGCTACTCGTAAACAAAGGGGAAACCTGGAATATACTTTTAAAATATGCGTTTACTGAGATCCGAACTGCGCTCAGACGGAAGCCGCAGAGAACGGTTCGTATCAAAATAATAGTAACAATGCTACAAGTGACCTAATTTTACGCTAGCGAAACTGGTGCGTAGCCTACCCCTACGGGAAAAAGCTAACCCATGTTTAATCTACTCAGAGACAAATCAAATTTATGCATACTTGAATTGTAATTGGATCTTAATAGCAGCTCAAGGGTCAGTCTATTCGTATAATCAGTAAATTTTTCGTAAATGCCATTCCACTAGCCTCACTAACGCCGCCGTCCCGTCTACTGAACAGATATGTTGGTGGCAAAGAATGAAAGAAGTGTGTCAGGAATCCTGGCTCAAGATCGCAGCTTGTGAAACTCGATAGTCTCCGCCTACCCTTGTTAATACGGGTGTGAGAGAATGAAGTGTGACGTCATTGTACAAGTTCGTCCAAGTTCCTTCTAATCATTTTATACAGCGGTTTAACTTTAAGCGGAGTATGATTTTCAGGTTTCATCGAATGCGACACCCCATACAGATGAGGTGAGCACAAAATTTCATTCTCTTAGATTGCACAATATTGACTGAAGATCAAGCTTCGTTGGTATGTAGCTGGCTCGGGGCACACTTTTCTTAAAGTCCAATGGTTATCAGCGGAAGTAAAGACATTATCATAAGTATAAACCTAGCTAGGCTAGGGACAACAGCGCCACTTTTCATAGAACAGAATACACTTGACGTTTTTACCCCTACGTTCTTTACTTTCGTTCTTACAACAATCGAAACACCTAACACGTACTGGCCGAAGGGAAAAAAAAAGAAAAACAACCGATCGCTATCGGCACCATTCCGTGTCGTATTAAAATCTCTTTGGTGGGTAATAAACAAAGGAAAAAAGGGGAAAAAGATGGCGGGCACTCAAGCGCGGGAGATTATTTACGTTGCGTTCGTATGCAATGAACTAAATGCATGTTTATGGGCCGGTGCAAACGCAACGCGTTACGTCTATAAGTGTTTATTTATTTATAAGGCAGATTTACTAGTGAGTTAGTGACCTAAATGGTGGTGGAATGGAATTAGTTCGGTATTATTATAATAGGTTATAGTTTTATTAGTTTTGGAGCGTCGGACAGGGCGAAATGGAGGGGAATAGTCGGATAGCGGACCCTGGCAGAAGCCGAGACTGACAGCTCGGATAATGTGATGATGAGTTTTGGAACGTCGGTGGTTAACGGGTCGGCCTGGGTAAGCGAAAGGTACCGTGTACGATTCCTAGTACCGCCCTGTAGCAATAAAATGAAAAAATAAAAATGTATGTACTTAGTAACCGACGCTTTTACGGTGAAGTAAAACATATCGTGAGGAAAGCTGCGCTCATTTAGGCAACTCAATGTGTAGTAATATAAGGCTCAAGGCTCAAAGCTAGTAATATAAAATATTAAAAATAAACTTCCCGTATTTTTTTTATACCACTAAGGTGGCAATCAAGCTTGCGGCCTGCCTGATGGTAAGCAGTCACCGCAGCCTATGGACGTTTGCAATACCAGGGGCATCACCCACACGTTGCCCACCCCGTAAAAACCTATTAACTCCTTTCTTGAAGAACTCCATGTTGTACTCATTTTAAACAAATACGGAAAGTTACTAGGCTTTCGCGGTAGAGATAAAAGTTTAAGAGTTATACTTTAGTTAAATGTCATACCTAAGGTAGATAAACAGGCAAGCGGGCTACCTGATGGATGTGATCACCGCCGCCTATCAAAACATTTCTCGCTCGTACTATTCGGATGTAGAATGAGTCACAGCATTTCCTTTAGACTATGATACGGGATTGTTCAAGAGGTATATTAGAGGTCTCTTCAGAGGCAGGCACCTTTGAAGTACCCCCCTGGTGTTGCTGATGTCCATAGGCGGCGGTGACCACTGTCCATCAGGTGGCCCACATGCCTGTCTGTCTGCCATGAAGATAAAAAATGTAATCGGATTGGTAATATTTTGTACTCTGCCGGACATCAAACGTTTGGATCTATGACATTGTTATAATAAAATATAGCTTACAGATTCTCACGGTCATGAAAAAACGTAATTAACTAATTTCAATAATTAATATTAACAATACTCGTGTCGCATATCATATTACTGCAACACATATAGGAAGTGAAAATGAACATTGCTGATTTGAGAAATATTAAATTGGAATAATGAAATTGAAAATTTTTGGCAACTTCTAAATATTTGACCTGGATATTTGTGTCGTGATTGCAATGTTTACGTTCGCGTCGAAGTAAATTGATTTTAATTACGCTGGCCTTCGTTTTTTGTTTCTAAGTGATGTATTTGACGTCATTATGAATTTAGGCCTCACATTAAACAAAACAAAAAGGCCGTGTGGTGTTCAGCAGAGTAGAATAGCACCAACCCCTTACACTCGTGGGTGTCGTACAAGGCGACTAATGTTTTCGAGGCAAAAGATCTAGAGTCTCCGAAGTCTGGAAAATGGGCAGCAGCATTTTCCATTGTTATATTTAAACACTGCGATCTCCAACCCGCCTGCCAAGCGTGGAGATTATGGCAATATGCAGTGGACTGTGGGCTGTGTTGATTAAACAAAATGATCATCTAGGCGATAATGTCCCAGTTGTGCTCTCGCGCACGAGGACTTTGGGTTCGCCGGGGGTATTGTAAACAGTCCATATTCTGCGGTGGCTGATTACCATCAAGCAGGCCGTAAGCTTGTTTGCCACCTTAGTGGTATAAAAAAAATGGAAGAAGACATTAATGCCATGATGATGATGAATTTAGGCGTCGCCGTCGCCTAAGGTTTAGTGCGATCGGCCATTAAAGAAATGAAGAAGGACAATTACAACAAACTAAATTCGATCTGAATGAACAAAAACATTCGAGATACTGAGATACTGACCTCTACAATATCATAAGGTAGAGCTTGCTCTACATCTCAGCCATTACAATCAGGTTACACATCCCAGCTTTGTAACTTTACGCGTACAGTAAGCGCCGGTTTAAGTTTCATCTATTATAGCCAATTAAGTAGTAGTGATGGGCGATGGTATGAAGAAACTTCGAAGAAAGGTTATTCGAATGATTTAGATTCCGAATAATTTTATTCGCGAAATAATTTGTTCGGATGAATATCTACTGTTTATTTTTTTTATTTTGTTAGTGGTATTGCTTGTTTTTTAATTATTTATATACTGTGCTTTTAGTTTTTGTACCACTTAACCCGATCCCTTAGGATCAAAGTCATGAGTGGCATAAGTACGAACAGTGCAACTTCTGTTATTTAATACCGAATCAATAATAAATCAGCCTATATTCAATTGACAATAAAGTCCTTAACAAATTTAATATATTTTTCCTACAATCGTATAATTTAAATAATGCCCGATTGCACCAAATTAGACGACCCTAAGATAGAGCCTTGAGATATTCCAAAGTATTTAGTAGTCACAAGTATGGTGTCATAAACAAGAGTGACGTAGTGACTTTAGTTTTTACTTCAGGTAAGGGTTGGTACAGTACTTTTGTTGTCACGAATATTTTTAATCGACCTAAGCGTCGCCTAAAGTTCAGTACAATCGGGTATAAGTCTTCATTCGAATAAATAATTCACATTCACATCACTAGCAATTAGTAAGTCGGTTATGATGTAAGAGGAATCCCTGATAAGATGACTTTGCCACCACCGGAGTCACCTTGACATGCATCTCTTCGGCTCTATGATCTCTATACGACTCTACATTTGTTTAAAAATGCATTTGTCAATTATGAAAGACGATGGTATGTTTAGCATAACACAAAAATATGTTGAATGTTGTGTAAATATGAGAAACTAGTGTATATAAGCATCATCATCATCATCATCACAGCTCATAACAGTCCACTGCAGGACTAGGGGCCTCTCCCACGAAAAGGGAGGTTATTGCCATAATCTCCACGCTTGGCAGGCGGGTTGGAGATCGCAGTGTTATAAATAAAAGTATGGGAAACATTGCTGCCCATTTTCCAGCTTATGGAGATCCTAGATATTTTGCCTCGAGAACATTAGTCGCCTTGTACGACACCCACGAGTGTTAGGGGTTGGTGCTATTCTACTCTGCCGGACACCACACGGCTCAATATAAGTATATAAGCATAATATGTATAAAATAGTGGACCAGGCGCGACTTCGTTCGCGTACCTACTTTACCCCTACCTACCCCTTTTTCTCTTGCTTGTAAACCTTCCTCTTGAATCACTCTATCTATTGTTGAAAACCGCATTAAAATCCGTTGCGTAACTTAAAAGATCTAAGTGTACATATAGACTTACGGACAGACGGTGGAAAGAGACTTTGTTTCATACTATTCATAGATGTTTGACGACCTGAGTGGTTCAGTTGGTTAACATGCCTGCCACGCAGAGATCCCGGGTTCGATTCACGGCCGGGCACAAATTAGAATGATTAATTTTAATTTAGGTTACGGGTTTTGGTGTTCTATGTATAATAAGTATGTATTTAAAAGTATATAAGTAGTTTATCAGTTATCTAGCACCCATAACACAAGCTTTGCTTACTTTGGGGCTAGATGGCGCTGTGTGAATTTGTCCACTATTATTTATTTATTTTATTTAGAATGATTAATTTTAATGTAGGTTACGGGTCTTGGTGTTGTATGTATTTAATAATGTATACGTAATTTATCCTTTTTCTGGCTCCCATAACACAAGGTTTGCTTACTTTGGCGCTAGATGGCGCTGTGTGAATAACCAAGCATTTATTTATTATTCCAGGGGTACAGAAGGGTCCCTACCCTACCCTACCCTACCCTACCCTACCCTACCCTAGGTATAGGATAACACACGAACGAAGTCGCGGCGGGCTTGCTAGTGATTATAAATGCGAAAGTTTGAAAGTTTGTTCGGATCTTCGGTGTGATGGTGACCCGTGTTACTCTAAGGCTAGGTACTCCTTCACGGACAAACTAATGAACGGATTTTAATGAAATTTAGCAGTAATGTCGCTTATAGGTCGCTACAGGTGACCAGAGAGCTGGCTCATTCTTTGCACAGAGGCTAAGTTTTGATATTCAACGATGCAACGTAGCAAGCTTTCTGGCACTATTCCGGGAGGCGGCGAAGTGGTATTTTTTATTTATTTTTATGTAGTACTGTTAGTTTTAGTATTAATTAGTTTGTTCTGGTTTTATAAACATTTTGTTGGTACATAGGATGTTTTTTAAACCCAACATTCGTTGTTGTTGTCGCAGGAACGGGTCCTAAACGTTGTAACCCAATTTTACGCGGGTTTTATTTATTCGTATGGCATTTTACAATTTCTTCAACAAAAGGCTTTGGCTCAAGTTTTTTATTTGTAAATATTATGTTATAATTTTTTTTTCTCCTAATGAGTATTAGCAGTATTTATTTTATTTCTATCATGTAAATATTTATTTTAATAAAGTGCTGTTTTTAAATCGTATAGCAAAATGATTATCGAAAATTATAAAGTAATTTTCTGCCTCAAATTCTGTACCCATGGGATTGCGTAATTTTTAAGGATGAACAGGTCTACGGGTGCCGGCACGGAAGTGGGCCCCGCCAAGATGAGTGATGAAAGAAGCAGGGGGCAGTTTGCGCCCATTTTTGTTTGTTTGTTGAGAGTGTTTGGTATCCCGTGACTGTATTGCAAATTGCTTGTGCCATTTTTTTTGTATGTTTGGTACCCTGTTTACGTATTATAACGTGAAAGCGACGTCGTTAGCTCGAAGCGTTCGACAAAACTGGAATGTAACTTTAATGAAAATTTATGAAGTCTTTGTCAAACCCGGCTTCTATCCTTCTATCTTCTATAACCCGGATCCGCGTTCCTACTTTGTAGTACGACTACGAATATAATTCAGAAAGGGAAGCAACCTTGACAAAGTAGAGAGCTGTCATTCAATTTACTAAAACAAAGTTCCGGCCCTTTCTGACTAGGTGAGGATTATGGCCTGACGAAAATAGCTGGTTTTTCTTTTTCAGTGGAAAATTAGTATGTGAATTATAACATTGTGCATTTTGCACCAGACTTTATGTTGCAGGCAATCATCGGAATTTGGCCTTTTATAACATTCCCAGCCGTTTTGTCAATCTGCTTTGTTTTTCAGTAAATTTCGTTGGAACAAAAAAAATCAGGGGAAGGTGCTACTCGCTAAGCCGAACTACGAACTACGGATGACATGTGCGGTTTAAAGTAGAAAGAAATGTCAAAATTATATAAAATTGATATTATGAACGGGCTTAAGAAAGAGGTTGAAACTAGTCGAATCATCACCGCAATGAGCTGGACACTCTTTAGGTGTGCCTAAGTATATAGTAACATTGACGAAACGAGGAAGACTTAGGTCTTCCGCAATGCAATGACACTATGACAGTTATAAAAAAACGCACAGCTAAAACTGATCGAACTAACGTATATAACATTCGTAATTTCGAGCTAACTAAAATAATGGCATAATGACATTCAAGTAGCAGACAATTATCGTACTTAGAAAATCATTTTCTCTAACTCCGGTTAATTTGCAAAACGTTCCGTCCATATGCCGGGCATTTTGCGAACGGAGTAGATTACAATTTGCCCGCGACTTGCACTTGTATGAAAAAGCATGCCCATACATCACCCTGTGTACTGGTGGTAGCGATGCGTACGTTTTTAAATTGAGGTTAGTGCAATGCGATACTGGCTGTGAAGCGTGCGAGCTTTTGCTTTTAATATTTAAAAAGAAATAGCAGTGCGAAAAGAGGTTGTAGTGCAAAAACTGAGTTTTGAAGGAAGTTGGGGTGGTACGTCGCTGGAGAGATTTGTAAGTGTTTTTTTTTGTTATTGATGTGACGGTTGCGGTTAAAATTGTGTTGTGCTAAAATTGTTTTCGAATAACAAAAAATTGAGACAGAAAAGAGGAGTGGCGATTGCTCCACTACGATGTACGATAAAGCAACAAAAAATATAATAATATCACGGAAACATAAAAAATAATTAACATAGAAATAAATAAAAGTTTTTTAGATACCTACATAAATTGTGAAATTAACATAAATAATATCTGTTAGTAAAAAAATTAATACTAGAGTTAGAAAAAAGTATTTTTTTTTGCAAAACAAGATTGAAAAGTCAAAAACAGAAAGAGCGATACTCACAATTATTCCTGTCGCCAGCAAAGAGTTTGTGGAACCGCAAAAAGTCTGGCCGTCCACCGAAGAATTTCCCGTTCTGGTTCAGAACCTCTCTGATTAGCTCTAAATTGTTCACAACTATGCATTGTGCTGTCCCTAACTTTATGCTGAATATATCCCCATACTCCTTGGCTATATCGGTGAAAGCTTGGAATGGAGACTCGCGTTTACCGAGAAGATGCATGCTGCCCACCACAGGCAAGGGCACAGGACCCGGTGCCTTATTCAAAAACGCCCCCTTACTGGCACCATATTTCGAAATCCTTTCCCATTTCATAGTTTTATTAGAAAAGAATAACTTGTAAAGAACCAGGCAGATGATAACAAGATACAGGGCACTCATGATTTAGGAAAAAAGGTAATTTCTAAAAAGAAAATATGTTTTTTTAACAAGAGTGGCCCACTGACGGAGCGTTTTTGGCGGGAACCGCACGGCACTGCGGCACCATGGCGGCCGTCCGCCATTTTTATAGCGTCTGCGCGCGCAATTTACATTTATGTTTTTCAGGAGCCATGTTTTGTTTTGTGCCAGTGCTGTGCTCCATTTCGAATGTACGTTAGGTGATCAGTGGTCGGTCACGTACAGCTTGTGGGTTACTGAGGATGGAGTAGCAACCACATATGGGGGATTTCCTCTAAGTACTTTCCATCAGGTGGCCCGCTCGCCTGAATACCTACCGTATGACAGAAAAAGTCGTATTAACCCCGAACAAGATTACATATACTTAAATATTTTATAAACTACTAGACCGATTTTAATAAAATAAAGCTAAGAACCATCTCTATTAAACTGCCTTCCGTTTGACAAAAAATATAACCTAACCTTCAGAAAAAGTCGAATATCCCCTGACCAAGTTTCAAGATACTCAAATATTTTCTTAAGTACTGGACCGATTTTTATGAAACAAAGCGAAGAACCATGCGATTAAATTGGCTTTTAAATAGAGTAAACCGCATTCAAGTCGGTCCATCCGTTTGGGGTACACACAGGCAGATACATAAACGCACATGTACACAGATGTATGAAAATCCGTTTTGTAGTTTTTGAGTTTCTCGCGAACAGACAGACGCGTCGTGGGGCTTTGTTTTATAATAATATGTATTCAGTCACTGATAGTGATACGTGCCTGTAATGTCTGCTTGTCGTCTGTTCGGGGTTCAATTCAGAAACTATTGGTACTAAAGAGCTAGACAACAACGTTGTGATTTCTTTTTAGATGGTCCTTTTATTTGGATATCTCTGTTACAACTATATGTTTTATGGTCCGTTGTGTGGTGTGATGATAACTTGAAACATTGAGAGTATATAAAGGGTAGGGATAGGGGAAAAGTATGGTAGGAGTAGGACACCACGCGAACGAAGTCGCATAGTGACGTATACAATGTGCCCGTATGAGCGGTATGGAAGCGTCGGTGGCCTAGTGATTAAAAGGTCCGACTCGTACCCCAAGGTATCGGGTTCGAAGCTCAGTGCCAGATTTTTTGTGAGTTATGTACATTATTGAACACTAACCTCAACCTCACACAAAGGTTGCCTGGTAGAGATCACAACAAGGCCGCCTTTGCCCACAACTAGTTATTGTTTTTTATCGTAACTTTTTAATGTAATTATTCTTGTGTGAGCAGTAAAGAATTTATTTATCTATCTATCTAACCGACGCTCGGAGAGGGAAAACATCGTGGTGAAACCTGCACAATTAGGCTTCTGAATGTGTAACCATGGTCCTATCTGGTCAGGTTCCCTTGGTAGCAGGGTCACGGAGGTCAGATGAAAGTTGCTCAATTGTAATTATCTGATCTGCCTTATTCTGGAGCATGGGCAAGGCGGACCCCGAACCAAAGTGCGCAAGAGCACAACCGGGACATTAACGCCAAGATGACCATAGTTTGTAATAATCAGAATATGCCACCGAATCTTTTTCCCGCATTTCAATGTCTGAAATCTTATGATGTTTTTTGTATATTTAATAAAAAAAAATATGCTTGGACAAATTTACACAGCGCAATCTAGCCCCAAAGTAAGCAAAGCTTGTGTTATGGGTGTTATATAACTGATAAACTAGTTATATACTTTTTTAGTATCTTGTCAAAGCTAAGGCGAAAAAATAGCTACGAAGAAAAATAAGTAGGCATGGCACCGATTTATTTAGTAGCAAACCGGATTCTGCTGACAATAAGACAAACGCTCTGCTCCACTTTCCACTTTGACTATCTATAATATTTTAGTATGGACATTTGATACCTTGGGATGTATTATTGCAATTTTCCTATTGATCTCAATTTTTTATGAAGACTCATAAAAAATTTAATGTCCTAATCAATAAAGAAATTTTGAATTTTTTGAATTTGAATTTTGAATTTTTGACTAGTGGACCCGAAGCGACTTCGGTCGCGTACACCGAGTTTACCCCTGTATACCCTTTTTTTCTTGCTTATAAACCTATCTCTTGAATTACTCTATCTATTGTTAAAAACGGCATAGAAATCCGTTGCGTAGTTTAAAAGATCTAAGCGTTCATAGATACATAGGGCAGATGCGGGAAGCGACTTTGTTTTATACTATGTATATAGATAAACGAATTAGTCTGTTACTCGTTGATAATGAGCCTTTCTATGGCAGAAATAATTTTAAAAATCGGTCCAGTAGTTTTTGAGTTTATTCATTGATAATAAAATAAAATAAAAATGAATTTATTGACACGAATTATAACATTTTGATAATATGTAGGTTTACAAAGTGATTGTAGTATGGCAAAGATTTACAACCCTGCCTCCTAAACTAGGAACAAATCCTGTATCTTAACAGACACTTCGATAATGTCGTCATAACAAACAAAAAGAAACACAAAATTACATATAATATTAGTAATAGCTTTTGCCCGCAACTTCCTTCGCGTCGTAATCGTTTTTATTGCAGTTTATCTTTTTTTGACCATTTTAAATGACCTCACTTTATTCTCTCTTCTCAGAGTTTCTCACATTATTTGACTACTAAAGGGTGGCTTTTCTTACACCTATTGCTAAGCAATGGATGGCATTAAAAATATTTATTCCTAAGCTTCCTGCTCTGTTGTGAGGCAAGGAGATCCAAGGTTATGGGCATTATACAGTTGCTATGGTATAATAAGAGACATTATCTGTGTCTATTTCATAGATAGGTAGGTTACTGAAGATCGTAATCGTAAATTCGGCAGGCGTATAATGTTTGGCCGTGTGGTGTCTAGCTGAGTTGAATAGCACAACCCCTTACACTCGTGGGTGTCGTACAAGGCGACTAATGTTTTCAAGGCAAAAAATCTAGTCTCCGTAGACTGGAAAATGGGTAGCAGCGTTTTCCATTGTTATATTTATAACACTGCAATCTCCAACCCGCCTGCCAAGCGTGGAGATTATGGCAATGACCTCCCCTTTCGTGGGAGAGGCCCTTAGTCCTGTAGTAGACTGATACGGGCTGTGATGATGATCATCGTCATCATATATTTAAGAGTATGACTCTTGTCGGTGGAGCAATTGCCACGTGCGCCTGGACACCACTAGAGGGTCCACGTAATAGGGATGAGTACCCAACCCGCGGCGAGTGGTGCGATGCCGGATGATGTGTGTAGAAGGGGTTGATACAATATTCTTAACTGTAAGCACGGATCTGAAAAAAATACAGGCGCCGTTCTACACTAAAGAGAAGTGAAGCATGCAAGATACGACACTTTCTTGACATATTACTTTATTGTACATGACCTACACATTCACACACTCTAGCACCCAAATGCTGGAAAGCTTCTTAACTTTAAGAGCTCTTTAAAGATCATGTTGTCACTTCCAAATCTTTGATATTTAAAAGGATGATATCTAATTATGAGCCCTTAAAATTAAGAGATATTAGTATTTGGGCGGAGGTCTAACAATCCGCCGACATTTTGCTTGATTTTGTACTACGCTGTCACGCTAATGACAGTGTCAAAGCACGCACACACATAAGTGTGTGAGTAGGGCGACCATTTTTATGCTTGACTCATGATTATAGAGAGTACTCGTCTGTATCTTTTACAGATCCGTGTCTGGAAGTACCAAAAGGCCAATAAGTGAAACATGTAATCTGCGGATTATCACATATTGCCCCAAACCTCGGGAGACCGTCGCTTTTTTGTAGAGAAAAAATTAATAACGAATCATTTTATTCCACATTTGAAATTCAACAGTTTATAAAACACCCCACTGACGTGAGCAAAGTTCAAGTAACAGTTTTTATCGTTTTTTTTTTAATCGCCCGCGTTCCGATTTCAAATTAGATGTACATAACATACATACGTTGATTTAGAACCATCACTGATGCTGTGTCTTTGCTTCTTTTGTTTTACACCGTCTTTGGAGTCAATTAACAGAAGAAGTAGACAAAATGGATTATATTGGTTATTACCTATAAAATTATATTTATTTGCTAAAATATTTTTAATTATACCATATAAAAATTGATACTTGATCTCGAAACTACCTAGAGTATATTAAAATCCCGATAAGTCTCTAAAATAAAAGATAAAAAATTTAAACTTTATATAAGGGTTGGAAAATACCCATTTTCAGTTGTCGTCAATTTTGCCTCTTTAACCAGGTGTATTTTTATGAAGTGGGTGGTCATAACGATAAAATGGTAAGCACTAAATACCTCAACGTTGTCTGATTACACCTAGAAAGTCTCATTGTAAGCTGATTTGCAATTGCCAGGAAAATTAAAAGTTTGCAGGTATAAAAATTACAGTTTCCGTCATTCTCGGCATACAAAACGCCAATTTCATAGGGAAGGACCTAATATAAACTGCATTTAAATTGAGTGCGAGTGAGATGAACGTGGGGAGGGCGAAAGTGACTATGAAGAGCAGAAAGGGACCTTGGCAGAAGCTAGGATTGACCGATAGGATGGTAATTATAATGATTGGTGGTCATCTTAAATAAATGTCCCGGCTTTGCTCTCACGCGCAAGGGCCAGTAGTCCGCATTAACCATGATCCAGGCTTTGACAGATCAGGTAAACAGTGGAGCGACTGCCATCTGCCCTCCGTGCCTATTTTAACAAGGGGTGAGAAAATGGGATCATGGAACATTGGGCCTGAATGTACAGGTTTCATCACGATGTTTTCCCTCACCGTTATAGCATCGGTTAGTGCGTAGTAGAGCTCGTTTAATCTAAAATGACGCGCCCCACTATCGCATTAACGCACACAAGCAAGTTTAAAATATGGACGCAATACATATACAAATGCCGTTGTAATTGGTCATTCAGTTGCCGGTGAGATTCAAACGTAGGAACACGCGTCGTTCATTGGCTCCCACACAGATGAAGTGTCGTTATCAATATTTGCACAAATACATCGCAATCAACTAACTAAGTAGTGGGGCGCGTCATCTTAGACTAGACGAGCTCTACCTACACAGCTCAAAATAATAATTAGTACATTGCGGCACTGGGTTTCGAACCCGGTACTTCGGCGTACGAGTCAGACCTATTAACCATGCTCTACTTGACGTTAGGATGGATATGATGAAAACAGGTAAACAACAACATTGTTTTTCCCCTTCTATCGTTTCTTGTGAAGTTCTTTCTACCACGCATTTTCCTTTGTTGAAAACAGCTATCCCAATGGCTTCGAGTCATTTCCTTGACAAGAAAAACAATGAATAATACATTAGAAAATATCTACGAAACCGAAACACTGTTCCAATTTTGAGCCCGTATTTACAGCTAAGGTGTGAGCGAGGAAGATATACACCAAGCTCAAGTGTAAGAGAGATAGAAAATGTTGACCAAGAATTATGAATGGTCGAGTTTCTCATTCAATGTTTTTTTTTTGCTCTC
This sequence comes from Blastobasis lacticolella, assembly GCA_905147135.1. Classification (NCBI taxonomy): domain Eukaryota; kingdom Metazoa; phylum Arthropoda; class Insecta; order Lepidoptera; family Blastobasidae; genus Blastobasis; species Blastobasis lacticolella. The sequence continues at coordinate 10,223,395 of LR990065.1, read as the reverse complement.
TAACTGCCACAAGTTTGTCTAACCCGGTGGCTGAAAGTGGAACTAAGTGTCGCCATTTCGAAATGTCACTTCGTTGTCGACAACAGCGACGCCGTCGCCGCTTCAGATCAGTTTGTGGCACTCTACTTACCTGTTACACAATAATCATCTATTTTATTTATAGTCTGTGTTAAGAAATTTTCGTATAAATAGTTTGGTGTTTACTTGGATGAATTTGGTTCTCATGCAAGTCGTGCGTGGACACTTTGATTATACACAAATAGATTCCTAAATCTGGTGCCCACCATGTACTACTAACAGACGTTCCGTTTTGGCTGGAGCCGACCAACCGTCAGTTGCAGTCGATACTAAACCTTACGTAGTATTAAATAAAGTCTGTCCTTTGCCCTACAACATGGTGTACTTCAAAAGTCATGTCTCCAGCCGGTCTACCCATCTTTGACAGCTCCGCTTGCGTGATGCATGTATGGTAGAAAATGGACAGGTCGAAGTTGGACTATTTCTACCAACATCTACATTGACTCTGATTGTGTAGGATCATCCGCCAATCCGCCTCCTTTGTACACCGAAAGTACGTGAATTGTCTATAGACCAAGAATTTCTACCACAAACAGCTTATGTCAGATAACGTTAGCTTATGTCAAATCCCATATATTTTTTCTACCACAAACGATTGTAGATTCAAAAAACCTCTTGGCTAAGGCCGCAGGTACCTCAAAGGCCGGCACCGCATCCGCTCACCTTACGACGACGGTAGCTACTTTCCATCTGGTGGACCGTCCGTCCATGTGCCTCCCTTGGCAATAAAATAATTATAAAAAATATAGTGTCAACGTGGCAAGGCGCTGGTGTTGGACGCTACATGTGTGGACATATGGAGCTGTGGCCTCTTTTTTTATATCATACACAAGGCAAACAGGCAAGCGGGCCACCTGCTGGAAAGTGGTCACCACTGCCTATAGACATTAGCAACACCAAGAGTATCGCCAATGCGTTGCCCACCTCTATAACACGTTGCTCTGGCAGCAAAAAGACAAATGCCCCTCCACTGCCAAAGCCACGGTTCCCCAAATCCCCACACCATGGAGCACTGGAAACCTTACTCACCGGCAGAAACACAACACTATTTAAAAGAGTATTGTTTAGCTGCGGTATTCTGTAAGGTGGAGGTACTTGCCCAGTCGGGCGGCTCCAATTCGAACGGGATACCCCGCTATGCCCTACCTCTCTATTGCTGAGGACCTCAAGCGACGGAACTATCAAAGCCTAGCCCTGGATTTCGTATTTCAGCCGTTTGGGGTCGAGACGTTAGGACCGGGTCCTAGTGCAAAAAAAATATATTTTCAGAAATTTCTAAAAGACTAATAGACACTTCAGGTGACCGGAGAACTGGCTCGTTCCTCGGTCAGAGAATAGGCATTGCTATCCAACGAGGTAACGCAGCCAGCATTCTGGGCACAATTCCGGGGCAGCGGTGTGGACGACATTTTTAATTTTTAATGCGTATGTACCATACATACGCATTAAAAATTAAAAATGTCTTTGAATGTTGCTTTTTATGTTTTTTTTCCTCTTCTTCTTTCAATGTAAATATCCGTTCGTTTTGTTTGTTTTAGGAATAAATTTACAAAAAGATAGTCGTCTTTTAGCGTGACGAACCTTTGTTGACGGGTTGTTGTGAAATTTCGGAATAATGTGCCGGTAAGTGTGTGACGTGTGGTGTCCGTCAGAGTAGAATAGCACCAACCCCTTACACTCGCGGGTGTCGTACAAGGCGACAAATGTTTTCGAGGCAAAAGATCAAGAGTCTCCGTAGTCTGGAAAATGGGCAGCAGCATTTTCCATTGTTATATTTAAATACTGCGATCTCCAACCCGCCTGCCAAGCGTGGAGATTATGGCAATAACCTCCCCTTTCGTGGGAGAGGCCCTAAGTCCTGCAGTGGACTGTTACGGGCTGTGATGATGATGTGACGTCTTCTTTTAGCGTGACGAATCTTTGTTGACGGGTTATTGTGAAGTATCGGAATAATGTACCGGTGAGTGTGTGTGACGTCTTCCACATAATTATGCAGTTTGAATGTCATATCCTGTTATGGGATGGAAAATGAAAAATATGGGAGGAAAACTGTTTTGGTATCGACCATATTAAATAATCATCTTTGCGTTAATGCCCCGGTTATGCTCTCGCGCACGAGGGCCCGGGGTCCGGGCCAGTCGCCTGAATGTGCAGGTTTCATCACGATGTTTTCCATCACCATAAGAGCATGAGTTAGTATTCAACTAATGTACATAACTCAGAAAACAGTCATTGATACATGGCCGGAGCGGGATAAGAACCCGGGACCTCTGGCTTACGAGTCGTTTACTCTAACCGCTCGGTCACCGACGCTGTTTGGTATCGACCATAATGTCAAAAGAGGGGTGTTCTTAGTTTTTTCGTATGTATCTGTGGCTTTGTGTATCTGTCTGTGGCATCGTAGCTCCCGAACGGATGGCCTGATTTAGATGCGGTTTTCTTTGTTTGAAAGTCAGTTTAATCGAGATGGTTCATAGCTTTGTTTCATTAAAATCGGTCCAGTAGTTTAGAAAATATTTAAGTTTAAGTAAACATGGCCGGGGGTTATATGACTTTTTCTGTTGGTTAGGTTATTAATATAACCGTGGCAACCTACTTCTGGGTTACGGATAGGGTTTACTACTACCTACTATATTAGGAGTCTACCCACTATTAATTAAAAATTAAAATATAGTAGGCAAACTACTATATTTAATTAGCCAACATTACCACTTACCGCAAAACGGAACGCGTCCATAAGATCCTCAAAAGAAAAAAATTCCTGATGCAAATCGAATATTTCAGAACGATCTTGAGTCTTGACATTTGTATGAGGTGACGTCAAACTCGCGTCAAATAAAACAAAACAGCTATGAAGCTCAATGTAGCAGAAAATATACATTTAAGAAATAATATAGGTACGTACATTTTATTTAAAAATCTACTATAGGTAAATTTTTTGAATAATTTTTACCTAGTATATTTTAATGGCTTCTTGACCCGAAAATATTATATTTGGTCTAAAAAAAGTTGGCAATCCTAGTTACGGATATCCCAACCAGGCTTTAGAGGCGTACTATTTGGGATATCTGTAACCCTGGAGTAGGGCGGACATTATAAATTCTATGCAATGCTTTGGATATTCTAGGTTAAATTTCTGCCGGATACCACACAGACGACATAAAATAGTACCTAGATACATTTTTATCGACGCGTAGACGCTTTAAAATTTAATAAGTAATATTGAACTATGTATGAACCAATAAAATGAATAAATCCAAAAATAGAACGGGGAACAGAGAAAATATACATTTATTCAGTCAAAACATGTTTTTAGGCTTTCCGCTACCTACCCAGTTACATAACTCTCAGCTGTTACTAATGTGCCTTTCCAACCCTGATGTAATGGGAGACCTCAGCAGACGTCTGGATGCAAGAGTTGTGGAAGGCATGGGGAGGCCTAGGTTCAGCAGTGGATGTCCTACGGTTGAGATGATGATAATGATGATGCACAAATTATGGCAGAACTCTGCTGCAGATGATTAAGAGGTGTGCCGAGCGCACTCCATACTATCGTAATTTGATCATATTTGCAATGTTACGATATCAAAGAAAATGAAATTTTGTAGACGTGATCCTGAAATAACCCTTTGAGAGGTAGGGCATAGCGGGGTATCTCGTTCGAATTGGTGCCGCCCGACTGGTTAAGTACCTCCACCTTACAGAATACCGCAGCAAAATAATACTCTTTTAAATAGTATTGTGTTTCTGCCGGTGAGTAAGGTTTCCAGTGCTCCATGGGGTGGGGATTTGGGGATCCGTGGCTTTGGCAGTGGAGTGGCATTTGCCTTTTTGCTGCCAGAGCAATTATTATTCCAGAGATTATTCCACCTTGTGCCTTATAAGAAAGCTCACTGTTACCCAAAGGGCAATGGAAAGAGCTATGTTCGGAGTTTCTTTGCGCGATCGAATCAGAAATGAGGAGATCCGCAAGCGAACCAAGGCCACCGACATAGCTTTAAGGATTATCAGACTGAAGTGGCCGTGGGCAGGGTTCATAGCTCGAACAACAGATGGCCGATGGGGCAGTAAAGTTCTCGAGTGGTGACCACGTACCGGAAGACGCAGCGTGGGTAGGCCTCCTACAAGGTGGACTGACGACCTGGTAAGGATCGCAGGTACCAGCTGGATGCGGAAAGCGCAAGACCGACTTTTGTGGAGATCTCTGGGGGAGGCCTATGCCCAGCAGTGGGCGTCTTCTGATATGATGATTATTCCACATCTTACTCGTGCGCGGTAAAAATGCTGGCATGCCAGGCATCTAGATGGATGGATTTAGGCAGACAGACAGTCATCATCGTCATAAAGTTAGGACCTTCGCTTTTGTCGGTGAAGCGTTCGCTGTGTCCGCTTTTGATTTCTTTTCCTTTTACAACACGACACGACACCCAGACAGACAGAATGAGGCTCAAATTTGTCATATTGTCCTAATTCACCTTTAGGATACGGAACGCTAAAATAACAAGGCAAAAATGCAAGTGGTAAATCAGGAAATCTGCGGTCAGGAAATCTATAATTTGGAGTTCTTCAAAAGACATAGCTACCAGTACCTCAAAGGCCGGCACCGCATCCGCTCCCATTACGTTACAGATAGGTCGACGGTAGCCACTTTCCATCAGGTGGACAATGGCAATAAAAAAATACCTGTAGTGCCTCTCGCCTGCATTGTAAGCCAGACCCAATGCTTTGTCTACCATGCGACCTCAAAACATATATAAATGGGTCGTACAGTGGGTCACTATTTGGTTGCGCATACGCATCGCGGTGGTTTGGGGCGCCACTCGCATTGTTTGATGATCTCTTTTACAAATATGTATTTCTATCTGTATTTGCCTACTTGTTTTTGATTACTAATATTTGAATATCTTAAACTACGATAATACCTCAGTACCGATAGTCTACTACGATAATACCACGTGAGTTGTACATTTGAATCGGTGATTTATATTCATATCAACTAACACGCTCAGCGTTTCGCTCCTCTCAACCTAACCCTTGGCCACATAATTTTAGTTAGATTCGGTTTTTTGATAAATTTTAAATTTAAATTTTCATATTAATTCGTAAAATTTTATTTTAATGTAAATAGAGATATTAACTTAAACATGAAATTACATATAAACAATAAGAACCTTACTCTAATTTACCTAAATAGGTAAAATATTTGCCCCAAGTCCTCTGAATGTGGAAATGTGCCCAGAAGGCTGGCCGCGTTGCCCCGCTGGATGGCTAGGCTTATACGCTGTCCCAAATAGAGGCCAGCCTTCTGGTCATTACTAATGTCGACCAGGCGCCCACGGCCTAATTGTAAACTTAACGTATTTCCGACTGCTGTTTAGGAAATGTATGAAATTCCCAAGAAAAGTGTACTTAATAAAATAAATTTCAGAAATTTCCTGTCGATTTTAGAATATATTTACATTTCCTAGGAAATCAATATAATGACGGATTACAGACTTTTAAGGTGCCATCAATGTTAAAATAATAAAAAATAAACGTTTTTGCGTTAATGTCCCTGTTGTGCTCTCGAGAACGAGGGCCCAAGGTCCGCCTTGACCATGATCCAGGATTTGGCGATCAGGTAATTACAGTGGAGCGACTACCATCTGACCTCCGTGACCCGGCTACCAGGGGAACCTGACCAGATTGGATCATGGTTACAAATTCAGTTGCCTGAATTTGCAGGTTTCATCACGATGTTTTCCCTTACCGTAAGAGCATCGGTTAGTATTCAACTAATGTACACAACTCAGAAAACAGTAATTGGTACATGGCCGGAGCGGGATTCGAACCCAGGACCTTTGGCTTACGAGTCGTATACTCTAACCGCTCGGCCACCGACGCTGTTTTGGTATCGATCATAATGTCACATAAAATGTTAGATTTTTAACGGTCGGAGAAAAAAGAGTGAATTTGCAGGTTTCATCGCGATGTTTTCCTTCACCGTAAGAGCTCCTGCTACAACTAAAACTACTAAACTAACTAACTAACCAAACTAGTGACATGCGCATAGCAACTCATACATCCAGTCACGCAAGGTGCCTACGCAAATGAATGGCTCGTATCAAAATGGGGGCAATAGGATTCGATTTCTTTCGGTTTACCATCAGAAGTGGCAATCCATGTATCTATCTCTTTTGGATTCGTTTTGTAGTGTTCCGTATCAATACGTTGGTAGGCCCATTAGCCGTGTGGTGTCCGGCAGAGTAGAATAGCACCAACCCCTTACACTCGTGGGTGTCGTACAAGGCGACAATTGTTTTCGAAGCAAGAGATCTAGAGGCTCTATAGACAAGAAAATGGGCAGCAGCGTTTTCAATTGTTATATTTATAACACTGCGATCTCCAACCCGCCCGCCGAGCGTGGAGATTATGGCAATAGCCTCCCCTTTCGTGGGAGAGGCCCTAATTTCTGCAGTAGATTGATATGGGCTGTGATGATGACATTGGTCGGGTGGTGACCTGCAGAACAGAATATCGGGTCCTTTCATTCAAAGGTTCTTTTCATCATCGTTATCTTAGCGTTAGTAAGACTATGATCCAGAATTTGGCAGATCAGGTAAGCACAGTGGAGCGACTACCATCTGACGTTGCTGCAACGGCCCATTCGCGGTGCGTTCGTGAGATTTGGATGAACCCTCGTCATTACAGCCCGTAACAGTCCACTGCAGGACTTAGGGCCTCTCCCACGAAAGGAGAGGTCATTGCCATAATCTCCACGCTTGGCAGGCGGGTTGCAGATCGCAGTGTTTTAACATAACAATGGAAAATGCTGCTGCCCATTTTTCAGACTACGGAGACTTTTGATCTTTTGCCTCGAAAACATTAGTCGCCTTGTACGACACCCATGAGCGTAAGGGGTTGGTGCTATTCTACTCTGCCGGTCACCACACGGCCAATGAACCCTATAATAGCAGAAGCTTCACTAATTTTAAAATTTTGTTCATAGGTTAATACCGCGTAGTCTGATATTCGATATTCTCGTAACTATTAGGCCATCGACGCACAAAAAAACAAAAAGTAGACAAAGTCTTTATGAAGTTGCTCACAAATGAAATGAAGCTAGGCAAAAACCAACTCGATTAATTTGTTTTCAAATAAAGGAAACCGGAGGATAAAGAAAGGAAACTACATGGAGAGGTTTTCCCTGGAGAGTACGAGTATAATATGGAGTTCTTAAAGAAAGGGGTGAAAATATTTTTACGGATTTGGCAACGCGTTGGTGGTGCCCCTAGTATTGCAAATGCCAAGGCTACGGTGATTGCTTACCATCAGGCAGGCCGTAAGCTTGTTTGCCACCTTAGTGGTAAAAAAAAACGCATTGACATTCTGGAGCGACGATACCACAGACACATAACACAGATAAAAACCACTTAATTCGTCCAATGGAAAAACCCTAGTCCTCAGCCTACACGAGTCTCACCTACATTCCGATGCGCCGCCGCAAAAAAAGTCCTTGTAATTTTTTTGTTTGCCAAAAACCCTAAATGTGTAGCCGGAAATCGCTCAACCATTTTGTCAACTGATCAAATTTGACCCAATTTATTCCTTGCCCCCCGCGTCTTCCCCCCCGGTCTGTTCGCGGAAACAGACGAAAATATAAATAAATAAATATGTATAATGCGACCTTAAGCGTGGATCCGTGACAAAAAACCGGTGGAATATTGATGCCTACTTTTTGGCAATACGGTTTTTACAGCGATTTTGGATTTACGCCTCTTTATGTCTAACACAAACAATACGGGTTTCTAAGTAAATTATTCATAATTTCAGGATTAAATATTGGGTGGAATTGGCCTTACCTACGAAATTGGCGTTTTTTTCACAAGTATATATTTGTTCAAATATTTTTTAATTATACATATATAACATTTCAAAATTTTAATTTAAAACATACTTTATACTTAGGTACATTGGGCACCCGTAACAGAATTTAAAATACATCATTTCAATTTCTGCTCGGCCTGCTTGTATGGTGTCCAGTAGAGTAGAATAGCACCAACCCCATACACTCGTGGGTGTCGTCCAAGGCTATTAATGTTTTCGAGGCAAAAGATCTAGAGTCTCCGTAGGCTCGAAAATTGGCGGTAGCGTTTTCCATTGTTATATCTACAACACTGCGATCTCCAACTCGCCTGCCAATACTCCTTCCATACTACGTAAGATTATGGAACGTGCACTGAACAACAAACTCCTTGCGCAACTTGAAGGTAACGATTTCCTCAGAAATCACCAGTACGGATTCAAAAAAAAAAGTTTATGACAATAACCTCGCCTTTCATGGGAGAGGCCCTTAGTCCAGCAGTGGACTGTTATGGCTTGTGATGATGATGATGAAGTTTATGAAGAGAGCAGTTATCCCAATGAATTGGTATGCACCAGTTATTTTAATGTTTTCATGTTTTTACGAGAGGTAGGGCATAGCGGGGTATCTCGTATGAATTGGAGCCGCCCGACTGGGGAAGTACCTCTACCTTACAGAATATCGCAGCTAAATAATACGCTTTTAAATAGTATTGTGTTTCTGCCGGTGAGTAAGGTTTCCAGTGCTCCATGGGGTAGGGATTTAGGGAACCGTGTCTTTGGCAGTGGAGTGGCATTTGCCTTTTTGCTGCCAGAGCAACGTGTTACAGAGGCGGGCAACGCATTGGCGATAGTCTTGGTGTTGCTAATGTTTATAGACAGTGGTGACCACTTTCCATCAGGTGGCCTGCTTGCCTGTTTGCCTACAGTATGACAAAAAAAAAGTTGTTAATTATACCTTTTTTTTTGTCATACTGACATCATTGATACAAAATTTCATTGTAATTTGATTTGCCATTTCTAAGAAATCGAAAAATTTACTTATATGAAAATTATAGATCCGCCATACAAAACACCAAGATCATGAGGACCTAATGCTATTTCATTATATTGGCAGACTATAACGGCGGCGCTGTAGTTGACAACAAACTGACATTTAAAATGACAACAGTTAGTTCCAGTTTGTAGCGCTGTACTACCAACATAGTACATATTTAATTTTTGTTTTGTAGGTCAGACTCCCAGGATGACACTTGGAGCGTCGGTGACCGACCGGTTGAGTATCCGACTCGTAAGCGAGAGGTACCGTGTTCGAATCCCGCTACGGCCGCTACACCAATGATTCTTTACTGAGTTTTGTACATTAGTTGAATCCTAACCGATGTTTTTACGGTGAGGGAAAACATCGTGATGAAACCTGCAAATTCAGGCAACTGAATTTGTAACCGTGATCCAATCTGGTCAGGTTCCCCTGAAAGCAGCGTCACGGAGGTCAGAGCAGTCGCTCCACTGTAATTACCTGATCGCCAAATCCTAGATCATGGTCAAGGCGGACGCCGGGCCCTCGTCCTCGAGAACACAACCGGGACATTAACGCTAAGATGTTTTTTTTATTATTCTCGCTTGTATGAATGCCAGCGGTTTCAAAAATAGGGCCCAGATTACTGACCTACTCAGAATCTGTCGTCCGTAGAATCAATTTCAATTTCATTATTTCGCATTCCATGTGTTACATATAGATGTTATAATAATGATAAATGGACCCGGATTAGGCACAGCAAATAGGATTGAAAGGGTTCATGCAGCTATATAGGTTTCGTGGTTATACTATATTGTCACACACTATTTGTTCATATATTTGTTGTGGCCGAATATGGAGCATGATGTTTTCTGGGAAAAGCCCTACCACCAGTACTGCAACTTATGTTTATCCAGCATCTAAACAGACTCGTCCTTTTGGGTGTTCATCTTATACCTACAGTGCAGGTAACTTAAATTTCTTATTTTCGAATTCCACGTGTTACATAATAGATGTTATAATAATGATAGGAATCAACATGGACCCGGATTGGGCACAGATATTTGGTAGAGAGGAGTCACTGGCTTGACTTAGTTGATTCAATTCAATAACTGTTTGAGATGTTTCTGGAAGCATTTATCTTTTGTTTCATTTTTAATATAATCTGGTAATTTGTTATAAATCTTTATCTGAATCTGACCAATGTACGCCGAGTAAATCTACTGTTCGAAGTAAGACACTATTCCGACAGAGGTTCTTTGCTAGTGAACACACTGCGTCCAAGAGAGGTAGGGCATAGCGGGGTATCTCGTTCGAATTGGAGCCGCCCGACTGGGAAAGTACCTCCACCTTACAGAATACCGCAGCTAAATAATACTCTTTTTAATAGTATTGTGTTTCTGCCGGTGAGTAAGGTTTCCAGTGCTCCATGGGGTGGGGATTTGGGGAACCGTGGCTTTGGCAGTGGAGTGGCATCTGCCTTTTTGCTGCCCGAGCAACGTGTTACAGAGGCGGGCAACGCATTGGCGATACTCTTGGTGTTGCTAATGTCTATAGGCAGTGGTGAGCACTTTCCATCAGGTGGCCCGCTTGCCTGTTTGCCTGCCGCATGACATAAAAAAAAAAAAAAACGGCGCTATGATTGGCTGGTATAATATATTTTGAAGGTATGTTCGGGGTTTCCTACTGCGTACCTCTGTTTACGAGTAGCCGGATATTTCGACGCAGTTGCATGCATCATCCCGTGACCTAATGCCTGCAACTGCGTCAAATATCGGGTTACTTGTAAACAAAGGTTAGCGGTAGGAAATCCGGACCATACCTTTAAAATGTGTGATAATAATCGCCATAGTTTTAGACATCATCATCATTATCATCATCTTGGCGTTAATGTCCTGGCTGTGCTCTCGCGAATGAGGGCCCGGGGTCCGCCTTGACCATGATACAGGATTTGGCAGGTCAGGTAATTACAGTGGAGCGACTGCCATTTGACCTCTGTGATTCTGCTACCAGGGGAACCTGACTCGATTAGATCATGGTTGTGTCAGTCGCCTGAATGTGCAGGTTTCATCACGCTGTTTTCCCTCACCGTAAGAGCATCGGTTAGTATTCAACTAATGTACATAACTCATAAAACAGTCATTGGTACATGGCCGGAGGGGGATTCGAACCCGGGACCTCTGGCTTACGAGTCGCATGCTCTAGCCGCTCGGCCACCGACGCTCCGATAGTTTTAGACATGATGATATCAAATAGTTTTATCGACGATTATTGGCCAATTTCGTTCATTTTGACGGACGCATAGTGCCAATCGATAGCCAAGTAATGTAAGTTGGAACCCTGTGCGTTCTAAATACGAGTGTAAGTACTATCCTACTATTGTTAAAAATCCGTATGTAGAGGTGGGTGTTTGTTACTCTGTCACGGAAAAAACCGATTTTGATGAAATTTTGCAGTGTTATAAACCATAACTCAGAATTAAAAAAACCGGCCAAGACGTGTCTGCCATGTGCTACACACACATGGCAGACACGTCTTGGGCGTTTTTTTTGCGTAGTTATCTATCATATTAGGGGTCATCCATAAATTACGTCACACCTTAATAGGGAGGGACGGTATTACTGAAATGTGACATAATGTGACAAGGGGCAGGGGGGGGCAAACATTTTGTGACATCGCATGTAATTTATGGATGGCCCCTAATATGCGTGCAAGAGGGCCTTCTGAAACTATAAACATATTACAAAGTTACAAAGGTAGCTAGCTCAAATATGTTTTCCATATAATTTGTATGAAACATTTGCTGATCCAACCACAAGTTGACTTGAAGAGTCCACTAGGCTGTGACAGTCAGTTTTCCCTGGAGCGAACAACATGGAGTTTTTCAAGAAAGGGATTGAACGGTTTTCTCGGTTTCGATTTTCAAACCACTGGCTCATCCAAATTGGCCACTTAGAACTCCGTCACATTAGTAAACAAAATATCAAAATATCTTCACTGGCTCATCCAAATTGGCCACTTAGAACTCCGGCACATTAGTAAACATAATATCAAAATATCAAAATATCTTCACTGGCTCATCCAAATTGGCCACTTAGAACTCCGTCACATTAGTAAACAAAATATCAAAATATCTTCACTGGCTCATCCAAATTGGCCACTTAGAACTCCGTCACATTAGTAAACAAAATATCAAAATATCTTCACTGGCTCATCCAAATTGGCCACTTAGAACTCCGTCACATTAGTAAACAAAATATCAAAATATCTTCACTGGCTCATCCAAATTGACCACTTAGAACTCCGTCACATTAGTAAACAAAATATCAAAATATCTTCCCTGGCTCATCCAAATTGGCCACTTAGAACTCCGTCACATTAGTAAACAAAATATCTTCAATATCAATAATGCAGTAAGCGCAATTTATGACAATGCGTGAAGGTATCAAATTACTGTGTAGTCAGTTTAAACAGCAAGTACATTCTAAGTACATTGCTGACAGTGAATGTTCCAAGAAAGTGTTATGCGTACAGATTTTTAGCATCTAAAGCTGATTTGCGATGTATTTAACATTTTTACATTTTTGAGTGTCGAATGTTTAGACATGGCACGGTGGAGAGTGATTACCTAGTTTTTGTTTTAATTTATGTGATTTTTTTACCTAATTTTGTTTTATTTTTACATTTTATTCACTCGTTTTATACACAGTTAAAAATTAATGTATTACACAAATTAAGTATAACTTGGACACATTGTAGCATTTTTTCAAACCATATTATTAAATTAACTATTGTTGCATTGCTTTCGAGTATTGTAGGTATACTTTGAAATTGTTTAAATTTAAAATTGTAAGGTCTTATAGACTGCTCGGTATGCTTAACTGTTAGTTGAGTATGTATTAGTTATCCAGTTTCTATCGGTGGAAACCTCAAATTGGCTTTATATTGTGATCATTGCTGTTGGTTTTCCTTAAGTAAATCAAATAAAATAAAAAATATTGCCTGGCGTTAAGCTATATTTTAAGTAAAAATATATTATTAATTATTTTAGCGATATGCTCTAACGTTGTGTTTTGTTGCAATCGAAACGTCAACAATAACATAATTTAATAATTATTGCATTAATATCCCGGTTGTGCTATAGCGCGCGAGGGCCCGCGCCCTTCACATAACCCAGGATTTGACAGAACTGGTAAAGGCGACTTCCATTTGACCTCCATGACTCTGTTAATAGGGGAACCTGACCAGACTGGATTACCGTCACATTCAGTCAACTGAGTGTGCCGTTTTTCTTACGACGTTTTCGCTCACCGAAACAGTATTTAGTTGATTACTAATATACATAACTCAGAAAAGAATCATTGGTACATAGCCGCAGTGGGATACGAACCCGGTACCTCTCGGTTACGAGTCGGATATCCTAACCTCTCGGCCACCGACGCTCCTCTTGTTTTTGCTTTTGCTTTTATGTGCTTTTTGTTAATTATTCTGTACTTTTTCTTTTCTTCTATTTTACAAAATATCGTGTTTTCCAAATTGTGTTGGGTATTTATATTTTTGTGTTGTGGTGTTTCTGTTTGTGCAAATAAATATTTCTTATTTTTATCAACAACAATGCCGTGTCTAAACCTTCTAAGCTCTCCGCAATCGCGTGCCCACTTTGGCGCCATATTACATCACGATGTTTCGATCGAAGTGCGTTCCGAAATCGATTTATTGATACTGGAGCCAGAGAAGTTTCTCGGTAGCGCATTCCAGATTTCCTCCTTTTTTTCCTCGTACGGAGAAAGTGCCAGCAAGAAAGGGAACTGGACTTGCTTTGTTTGTTTTTCTTTTTAACAGCCGCAGGTTTATTCGTATTTACCTATTAAAATTCGAGTAAAACTCTAGTAAAATATGAGAAAGCTTAACTAAATAGTTAACGCAAAAACCTTGTTAACTTACTTACATTTTTCATGCACGGATCACAGTATTATTCATATACTTTCCTACTCATTCTTCGCATCCAACTCCGCGGTGTTAATTTCACTCCTGATACCTATAATAATATAACTGTCATGGGGTGAAACCCCCGCTTGGTCGTGTGGTGTCCAGCAGAGTAGAATAGCACCACCCCTTACACTCGTGAGTGTCGTACAAGGCTTCTAATGTTTTCGAGGCAAAAGATCAAGGGTCAGCGTACGCTGGAAAATGGGCAGCAGCGTTTTCCATTGATATATTTATAACGCTGCGATCTCCAACCCGCCTGCCAAGCGTGGAGATTATGGCTGTAGCCTCCCCTTTCGAGGGAGAGGCCCTAAGTTCTGCAGTAGACTGTTATGGGCTGTGATGATGAAGTCAAATAATCGGTAAAATAAGAAACGTCTCGAGACGACAATATTTTTGTTTTGTGGCAACCTCGAAGCAGAACCATTCGCACTTAAAACGTCAAACTCCTGTCATTTTCAATAATGCCCCCTTCATCGGACGTCCACGATAATATCGCCTCGTTAAAAATTAATAAAAGCGCATAATAAATACTGTTCTGGGCTGGGCTGTGATGGTGATGGTTGGGTGCCACGAATCGGCTCCCAAAACTGTTCAACCACTCGCAGTGTACCCAGTGGAACACCTTCATCAACATCGCTTAGCCTGTATTAAGCACACCTTGGCGTGGCGAGTTTGTTCAGGTGCTGAGGATCGACTAGCCTCAAAATACGTAACGGTCACCCATCCAGCTCTCGCGGACTGCAGAGTGCTTAACCTTGGTTATCGATCTCGTAAGCAGTAACACTAGTACTCGTAACATACTAAAACTAGTAACAGACGTTCCTTTTTGGCTGGAGCCGACCAACCGTCAGTTGCAGTTGATAGTAATCATTACGCAGTATAAAATAAAGTTGCTTTTGGGTGCGGGGGACGTGGTCGTACGTCCGACCAAGGTCGGCTCGCCCGCGTATCCGAATTAATCCAAAAGCGTATTTATTTTGTACATCGTACGGATTAATATCGACTGCAACTGACAGTTGGTCGGCACCAGCCAAATCGGAGCGTCTGTTACTATTTAAAAAATAATGAATATGCTTGAACAATTCACACAGCGCCATCTAGCCCCAAAGTAAGCAAAGCTTGTATTATGGGTGCCAGAAAACTAATAAACTACTTACATATTTTTTTTATACATACCTATTATACATACAACACCCAGACCCGTAACAGAAATTAAAATTCATCATTTCAATTTCTGCTCGGCCGGAAATCGAACCCTGGACCTCTGCGAGGCAGACCGGCATACTAACCAACTGAAGCACTCAGGCCCTCATGCTTATACCATGGATGGAGTAAAACAAACCCATGGCAAAGCTATACTACGCGATTACGCATGCGTACTTATGCAGACACTGACGCACGCGTCGTGTGCCATGCATATTGTAATCTGAGGCGGCGACGGTGCGCTTAGAAACTATTATCTGGGTGGTGTTGAAAAAATTGGATGTCCAACTTTTTTTAAGCTGGTTTTTTTGGGGAATTATGTTCCCAGTCGTACCACATGGGTACGTTCCCAGTGGGCACGACAGGGCCATAAATGGTAGATTTGGGGGACAGCGGGATTGATCGGCGCGAACACAGGGTACCAATTGATAATACTCGTACTTGAGTGTAGATCAGGGGTGTAGCTACCGCCGTATCAGCCGTATCAATGATACGTGGCCCCCGGGCCACAGGGCCCCAGACGTGTGTGACCAAAAATTCGTTTTATTCAGTTAAACTCTTCTCTACTACCCGGGGAAAAATGATTTAATAGAGAATTTCAGACCCGCTTCGCCAAAATAATTCCAGAAATTTCGAGCGCGCTGCGCTTGCTCATTACTTGTTCGTGAAGTTCATTTTATTATACAATTTCATCACATCAGAATGTCAAACATTTCGAGATCGCCTGGCGCTATCGTCCATTTACTTATTTTACGTTATTTTTATTAAAATCGCGTAATGTTTTAAGGTACAAATTACAAAAATACTCATTAGCACCCCCCGTAGTTGGCGGTATCAACTAGGCCCCTAGACAACTATTGATACGGGGCCCCCGAAGGGCTAGCTACGCCACTGGTGGTGATCATCACTATGCGTCCCCCATAAGGAATGAAATTTACCGACCATCGAGCCGTATTGAACGTAGTGCGTTCACTTAGCTGATGGACACTGTGAGAACGCTTAGTAAATAATGCTACTACAGACGAGTACCGTTTGTAATACGGGTGTTATATGGTAGAGCTTGTCTAAGCTGAAATGACGCGCACCACTTCTTAACAAGTTGATTTCGATGTGTAAGTGCACATATTAATAACGGCACTTCATCTGTGTGGGAGAGCGTCGTCTGCTCCGATCCAACGACGCGTACTAGGAGCACGCGTCGTTCGATTGGAGCGTTTGAGTCTCACCGGCAACTGAATAACCAATTACAACGGCTTTGTATATGTATTGCGTACATATTTGAAATTTGCTTGTGTGCATTAATGCGATAGTGGGGCGCGTCATTTCAGCTTAGACGAGCTCTATAGTATTATGGGTCAAAGGAGTCAGACTGGACGGGTAACACGGGCTTATTGTCCGGTTTGAAGGATATGTAGCCAGCGAAATATCATGCATGAGGCATTTCATCTTAGTCCTCACAGTGACAACGCACCTGCGGTTTTGCTGGTGTTTCGCTGGCTACCTTATCCTTTAAACCAGAACACTACACTGCAAGCATCGTTGCTTGGCGGCAGAAACAGATAAGGCGGTGGTATTCACCCAGGCGGACTCCTCAGACTTGACAGAGTCCTATTATCAGTTAACTTGACTAAGAACAGCTTATTCACTCTAACCTTGAAGGCGTCCAGATTATAATGATCGGGGAACACAATCGCAGACAACGTGTTCTTTTCTTTAGCCACGATCGCATCTCCCGATGGCGGGGTGGTGCCGGCGGAATGAGGTCCTGCAACCGACCAGACCGAAGCAGACCGATAGGCCTTCTACAGGTTGCACTTCGGAGAGTAGGTTTAAAAAATGTTTTGTTGCACAGTTACGGATTAAGGGCACTGATACCTAACGTACTCGTGAGAGGGCGCTGGGCGCAAAATAAAACGCGCTAGAGATTGGATGCCAGTGTTTCGTGATGTCGAAATCAATCGAACCATACGTACATCACTAATACATTCGGAAAAATTTCCTGCGTTCATACAATTTTCGACGTGAGTCATTGTTTTCAATGACTTGCTTGATAGTCAGAGTAGTCAGTCATGTCTAATAAACACAAACATAAAATGCATTCGTATAAACGGACTAAGCCGATGCTTGAGGCTCTGCATCTTAAGCTAGTAAGACGTTTCGTGGCTGGAGCCGACCAACTAACTGTTCTTCAACATGGAGTTCTTCAAGAAAGGGGTTGAAAGGTTTTTACGGGGTCGGCAACGCGTGGGTGATGCCCCTGGTATTGCAAACGTCCATAGGCTGCGGTGTCTGCTTACCATCAGGCAGGCCGCAAGCTTGTTTGCCACCTTAGAGGTAAAAAAAAAAAAAAACTGTCAGTTGCAGTTGATACTAATCTTTACGCACTAAAAATAAAGTCGCTTCTGGGTGTGGGAGACGTGGTCGGACGTCCAACCTAGGTCGGCACGCCCATGCATCCGAATGAATACAAAAGCGACATTATTATGTACATTTTATTTTATTTATTTTATTTATTTCCATACAGTTTAACAGCAATAAAATTTAGTTATAATTGTACAATTCAAAGTTGCAATGCCAATAACAAAACTGCGGTTTAAAATTTTGAAAATCAAACCATATTGCAGTCCAGCAGGTATAGCTCCTACCGTTCCATTTATGAGTTACATTAGATATTTATGACGTAAAAATAAAAATACAGAAACAGAAATAGAAATAGAAATGCAGGCCTATCCCATGCGACCTGTTTGTGCGTGTGTGTGTGTGTGTTTGTGTGTGGGTGTGTGTGTGTGTGTGGGTGTGTGTGTGTGTGTGTGTGTGTGTGGGTGGGTGTGTGGGTGGATGTGTGTGTGGGTGTGTGTGTGTGCGTACGTGTGTCGTGTGTTATGTGTCACTCGGACCGAAGTTCTTGCTGCACTCCCCTAACAAACTGAGCCCGCCAAAGTAGAAATATATCGACCGTACGGGAGAAGCGGGCTTCTTACACATCAATAGCTCTATTGATGGGTGAGCCCAGGGCGTAGCCGCTACGTACTCGACCATAGTCCAGCAGGCGAGGCCAGCGACCTCCTCGACGCGCGCGCGCATCCCCCGCACAGAACGAAATCCGGGACAGCAAATCTGGACTATCCACCTCGCCGTGAAGTACATCGCGCAGAAACCTAATATCCGCAATCAAACGCCTATCCTCTAGGGAAAACATTTTGTATTTAATCAGGCACTCCTCATATCCTAATCGTTCGCACCCAGCAATGTAATTAAAACGCCTAAGGAACGCTTTCTGTATGGACTCCAATCTACCGCGGTGGTTCGTACATCGTAGGATTAGTATCGACTGCAACTGACGGTTGGTCAGCTCCAGTCAAATTGGAGCGTCTGTTGCTAGTTTTAGCCTTAATCAATTGCGAGTAAAGTTGTCAGTGCAACTAGGCATAGGCATACCAAATAGTAGGGAAAATTCACCCTGTGGTCACTTTATTTTATATGGTCTAGATGCATTCAGATCTTTCAAGGCGCTCTGAGCAGTGTCAAACAATAAACTTAATTTAGTTAACATATCACGAACACACACACATACACACACACACACTCACACTCACACATACACACATTCAAACTTTCATATGTTTATGTTTTGTTATTGTTTCTTCTCCTATTAATATCTAAATATAAATACAGATAGAGCAACATTAGCCTAAAAGAAGACATCTGCCACTAGTGCTACAGAAATTGTTAAAATAAAAAAATACTTATTTAAAAAAATTAAATAACATATTTAGATAGGTACCTACTCGTATAAACTTAGCAAAATTTACATAAGTAGGTACCTACTATTTAAAAATAATCGTTTTTTTGTCAAATAGGTATTTTAAATATTTAATCATGTTCGTCGTTTGCTTTGCGGCTAGCCTACCATGTCTTAAGAATTATCGGCACATTCTATAAAACTTGACATCGTACAACGTATATAGTCATAGATACGGTATAGGTACAAACTGCCCGACTAACATAAACTCTTTCCCACTTCGAGTTTCAGAACGCATAGCGCATCTGAAAACCAAAATGGCGGGTCTCAAATCAAAGCGTCCTATCGGCCGACCCAGCAGTGTCAAAAACTATTATCCACCACATCCAGCTACACACGTCAGCGCATCATGAATTTTTATCGCGGACCGAAAGCCAACGGTTCATCTGTATATATTTAAACTCCTGTAAGATTTAACCGAGATGAAATAAACATGGAGGGGAAAGTCGGGTAGGTTCTCCTAGGGATTTCCTAATGTGCAACCTGGAGGCAAGCGAGCAAAGCAGTCGCCTGATGTGATCACAGACGCCCATGGACATTATCGTTTCTTGAAGATCATTATTTTTTGTAATTTCTAAAGTAACTTAAGCAGAAGGTGGTACAAGATTTTTCAGGTGAAATAAGAACGAAATATTGAATCTTTGAAATAGCACAGAATATTAATACTAATACCGTAACACACAATAAAAAAATCACAACAGAGCTAGGTAGAGCTCGTCTAATCTAAAATGACGCGCCCCACTATCGCATTAACGCACACAAGCAAGTTTAAAATATGGACGCAATACATATACAAATGCCGTTGTAATTGGTCATTCAGTTGCCGGTGAGATTCAAACGTCGGAGCATGCGTCGTTCATTGGCTCCCACACAGATGAAGTGTCGTTATCAATATTTGCACTCACACATCGAAATCAACTAACTAAGTAGTGGGGCGCGTCATCTTAGACTAGACGAGCTCTACCAATATATTGTTTGCTTGAGGCAAACTACGTTTTCTTCAGGAGTTATGATATTATGGCAGGAATAAGTTCGTCGATTTGCGGAGAACTCCTGGATACGCCTGCATATGCATGTGTATTAAGCGTTTCTTTAGACAAAGGTTGCCTGGTAGAGATCGCTTGCAGCGATAAGACCTTTGCCCACAACTAGTTATGATTTTTGTCGAAATTTTTTCATGTCGGCAATAATTCTTCTGTGAGCAATAACGAATTTATCTATCCATCTATCTAGCCCCACTCTCCCCGCACCGTTACGTTAACACCCGAGCTTTTCATAGGTACGTGCATTTAGCAGTGGCCCATTTACATCTGTTTTGAGTACGGGGTTGGACATTATGGGGGAATAGTGAATCGATACGTCTATTTATAGTTGGACCAGCACGGCTAGCACCAGTGTTACAGCGACATAGATCGTGCCACGATGGAGCCTTTCTTTCCTTCTCTCAATCATCTTGGCGTTGATGTCCCGGTTGTGCTCTCGGTCCCGGGCCCAGGGGTCCGCCTTGACCATGATCCAGGATTTGGCAGGTCAGGTAATTACAGTGGAGCGACTGCCATCTGACCTCCATGACCCTGCTACCAGGGGAACCTGACCAGATTGGATCATGGTTACACATCCAGTCGCCTGAATGTGCAGGTTTCATCATGATGTTTTCCCTCACCGTAAGAGCATCGGTTAGTATTCAACTAATGTACGTAACTCAGAAAACAGTCATTGGTACATGGCCGGAGCGGGATTCGAACCCGGGACCTCTGGCTTACGAGCCGTATACTCTAACCGCTCGGCCACCGACGCTCTTTCCTTCTCTCAATACTTGGATTAAAGATATAGCAATGTCGTTGTCGCGCCTATTCGCACTTGTCGCGCACGAGAGCACACCTGTGGCCTAGCACAAGTGTGTCCGCGACAAAGCTCGCGTCGAGAGAGCGTTTGTCTCTTTCTCTCAATACTAAGATGGAAGAGATAGCAATACCTATGTCGCGCTTTTTCTCGCTTATCGCGCGCGAGAGCAACTTGTGCTAGGCCTACTGTGCTAGCCATGCGTCCTCAGCGGTTTTCACCCGCGCTCAGTTCGGAACTCCGTAAACTTATTATCGCGCGAAAGAATTTTGGATATCGGTTTAGTAGATTATACCCTAACATCCAAACTTATAGGTATTTATCCAAACTCATCCTCTTTATAATTTAGTATACATATAGTACAGGGCCGTGTGGTGTTCGGCAGAGTAGAAAGCACCAACCCCTTACACTCGTGGGTGTCGGACAAGGCGACTAATGTTTTCGAGGCAAAAGTTCTAAAGTCTCCGTAGAGTGGAATATGGGCAGCAGCGTTTTTCATTTTTTGTTTATGCAAATACGTCACTCGCATGCCAAGCGTGGAGATTATGACAATAACCTCCCCTCTCCTAGCAGAGGTCCTTAGTCCTGCAGTGGACTGTTATAAACTGTGATGATATTTTACACTCTCACCTAATAAGAAATAAAGACAGAATCCTGCCAACAACATACTGACGCACGCAAAACTACGCCATGCGCTCTGTACATACACGGTCACACGCACACATTGACAGCGAAAGCTCTATACGCTTTGGCCGATTGACAACCAAACTACGCCATGCACACATGTTTATGAAACCGGCATCATGTCGCTGTTGACAGCGCGCCATCTTTATTTATTTCTTATTTGATAGCTGGCTCGTTCTCGTATAGCGAATAAGCATTGCTTGATATCAAACAGGCAACATTTCAGGAGGCAGCGGTGTGGTCATTTTTAAAAACTACCCTATAGATATCAGCTTTAATCGCAGAATTTACTGTCACTATTACAATTTGTTGTTCGTTTGGCCGTGTGGTGTCCGGCAGAGTAGAATAGCACCAACCCCCAATCGTTGGTATCGTACAAGGCGACTAATGTTTTCGAGACAAAAGATCTAGAATCTTCGTCGAGTGGAAAATGGGCAGCAGTGTTTTCCATTGTCATATTTACAATATTGCGATCTCCAAACGCCTGGAAAGCATGAAGATTATGGCAATAACCTCCCCTTTCGTGGGAGAGGCCCTAAGTCAATGATGATGATAACTAAACTAAAAATATCACCGAATAAATTATTAATGATAGTTTTTAATAATGAACCATTTATAAATTAGCCGTTTTTCGTAGTTTTTGCAATGTTCCGCGTTCCTAAACGCGTGATACGACAATGACCCTTATTCTATGAGTAACGCGTTTCAGTTTGGTCTGTTGGTTCAAAAAAATGCTTTGAACGGTCCTGGCCCTAAATCCATTAATGAACGAATTATGTCACGTCCTTTTCTGAGGTGTTACTACATTGACCACCAATGATCACCATGAAAAAAGTTCGGTGATCGATTGTAATCTTACTTAAAAATGTAACAAAATGCAGTCCTTATGAAATAACCTAAAACTAAGGAGGTCTGGATAACTCCGCCTATGTGACCAATGAATATGTTACCGCACTCAACACTATTCTTAAAAAATAATAATAATAATAATAAATATTCGTGGACAAATTCACACAGCGCCATCTAGCCCCAAACTAAGCAAAGCTTGTACTATGGGTGCTAGATAACTGATATACTACTTACATATTTTTTTAATACATACTTATTATACATACAACACCCAGACCCGTAACAGAAATTAAAATTCATCATTTCAATTTCTGCGCGGCCGGGAATCGAACCCGGGACCTCTTGCGTGGCTAACGATGTTGACCACTGAACCACTCAGGTCGTCAATTGATTTGAATTGAATAACATCAACATCATCGTCCTAGCATTTATCCCGGCCTCTGCCAGGGTCCACATTCCTACTCATTCTCCTCAACTTCCCCCGGTCTTGGGAATCCTCGCGTCGTAAGCCGTTGGCTCTCGCATCCGACTCAGCGATGTCAATCCATCGCTTCTTGAGTCGCTCACGGGGCCTCTTTTCTGGTACCGGCAGGTTCAGGCACCTAATAACGTTGAGCGATATATCACTGGAAATAATGTTTATTTTTCTACAACATTTACTAATGCTATTTTAATCGCTGTGGGATAATAGTTATGGTCGCATTTCTGGGTGCGCCTGTCCTATTAACTGTTATACTCCATATCTTTTTTGAGAGCGTCGGTAGCCGGGCGGTTGAGTATCCAACTCGTAAACGAGAGGTACCAAGTTCGAATCCCGCAGCGGCAATGTACCAATGACTCTTTCTGACTTATGTACATTAGTTGAATACTAACCGATGCTCTTACGGTGAGGGAAAACATCGTGATGAAACCTGCACATTCAGGCAACTGATTTGTAACCATGATCCAATCTGGTCAGGTTCCCCTGGTAGCAGGGTCACGGAGTCGTAGTCGCTCCACTGTAATTACCTGATCGCTGATGCTGATCCAAGATCATGGTCAAGGCGGACCCCGGGCCCTCGTTCTCGAGAGCACAACCGAGACTTTAACGCCAAGATGATAATTTTTTTTTACTCCATAACTTTTTTCCCCAGCGATTCGATAGTTGTCACCATAAAAGTAAAGTTGTAGGAAACTGAAAATCCTTATGACATATCATCATGACAGCCCATATCAGTCCACTGCAGAACTTATTTAATTATTTATTTAGGTAAGGTACACCTGCAGAACACATATTGTTACATTATAAACAGTTTACATGAAATAGGTTGATCTAATATGAGTCCCATATTGGTGACACAACTTACGACCGACTTAGGGCCTCCCCCACGAAAGGGGAGGTTATTTTGGTTTGAGATCGCAGTTTTATATATACTATGGAAAACGCTGCTGCCCATTTTCCAGTCTATAGAGACTCGTCTTTTGCCTCGAAAACATTAGTCGCCTTGTACGACACCCACGAGTGTAAGGGGTTGGTGCTTTCTATTCTGCCGGACACCACACGGCTTATCGCTGAACTCGCCAGCGGCATATCGCTGAACGGTCATATAGGCTGGGATCAATACATTTCGTCCTGTGCTCCGTTAATATCGTACACGCGCCCATACGCCGCCGCACAACACACCAAGGAGATTTAAAATGCAATTCTAAATTCAAAATCGACATCGCTGACGCGGGAACTGTCCAGAGAATGAATACTGGCCACATGGAAATCAAAACAAGCAGCCAATGTGACTTATTTCACGTGTTCTTGGATGGCGTTATGCTGAATGCGATATCCACTTTGATTTTAATTTGGTGATAATTTTTTTACTACTAATAACTTATGAAAAGAGACTCTACACTATAACAAAACGATTTGATTTAAATTGCAAATCAAAACACTTTATATTCATCATTCATTAATGTTAAATAATTTTTACTACTAATAAATTTTTTCACTGCAAATAAACTAATTGCTTAACAAAACTTCCCACGGCTATGCTGTAAGGAGGGGAGGTACTTTAAATTTTGTAGATACTACTTTACTGAAATAATACTTAATTTTGATTTTAAAGATATTGTGAGCTGATTTTTAAGAATCTCCTGCTGAACCGGGATTCGAAACCGCCAATGAGAAAAATGAATTTTGTTATAAAGGTCGTAAAACTTAACTTAGTTTGACGTGTAGAGCTCGTCTAATCTAAAATGACGCGCCCCACTATCGCATTAACGCACACAAGCAAGTTTAAAATATGGACGCAATACATATACAAATGCCGTTGTAATTGGTCATTCAGTTGCCGGTGAGATTCAGCTCGCGTCGTTCATTGGCTCCCACACAGATGAAGTGTCGTTATCAATATTTGCACTCACACATTAAAATCAACTAACTAAGTAGTGGGGCGCGTCATCTTAGACTAGACGAGCTCTACCTATCTATGTGTCTGTCCATCGTACTTCCTGAACCAACCAATTTCGATTCTGTTTTCTTTATGTAAACATTGTTTATTGTTGATGGTTCTTGTTTCACTAAAATCGGTTTAGTAGTTTGGGAAATATTTTATTACATGGTTTGAGTATATGTAGACTTTGTCGGGGGACTTCCGACATCTGTAGGTGAGGTTAGATTATTATTAAATTCATTCAGCTACCCCTCCTGGAACCGTAAAATGTCCATCTACTTGAAAATTGTGCAGTCAAAATATCTAACTATAATACTTAAAACTTATCTTATCACTAGATATCTTATGGATAAACATACAAAATTAAATGCAAATAAAAAAAGATCACAGACAAAAAATACTTACTTTTGCATAAAGCCGACCGTTATATAAGGCCCCGTTTACATCACGGGACATTCAGTCTTCTTTGACCGGTGGCTGTATTGAGAGTGGTATTTGGCCTTGTAGTTTTTTCTTAAATTTGGCGGGAAAATGAAGATTTAAAATTGAGGTAAGTAGGTACCTATGTAATAAAAAATAGGTTAATACTACATAAATCAAAGGTTAATTACATACACGGAATAAATACACTTCCCTTGTTCTTATTTATTTTGTATAAATAAATTTTCGTTGCTCGTTTAAATGTTTTGGTACGCAGGTACTAAGGATATCTACTTACATGTTTATAAAACTGTAACAAGTATATCTATACATAGTAAAAAAAAAAGGTCGCTTCCCGCCGTCGGTCCCTATGTATCTATGTACGCTTAGATCTTTTGAACTACGCAACGGATTTTAATGCGGTTTTTAACAATAGATAGAGTGATTCAAGAGGAAGGTTTATGAGCAAGAAAAAAAGAGTAGGTAGGGGTATAGTAGGTGTACATGAACAAAGTCGCAATGAGTCCACTAGTACGCTGGCTTCGGTCGGCTTTCAGTAGGCTATTACGTAACCCTGTTGTCAACAATTCTTTGATTTCAATTATTGAAATTGTTACTATTGCGATTACGTATGATCAATTTAATAGTTTCAGTGCATTGCATTGGAACTTTGTTAGCAACGATGATACTGAATCGCAAAAGCAACCATTTCAATCATTGAAATTAGAAAATTGGTGGCGGCATGGGTACGTAATTAGCTTATAGGTAGTAGGTTTCGCCGAAGATGGTTTTTATTATTTTTGAAAAAATAAATTGCAATAAAGTTTTTTATCATTATACATCAACTTCTATGATTCGAGATGGTCTAAAATAACCTTTCTATATTATACAGTCAATATTAAAGTTCTAAATAATTTATATTGTTAATTGTAGCTTGTAGACAATCTTGAAAAACATTTCTTAGAGCTTTCAAGCTTTTGGGTTCGGCTTCGGCTGAAGGTTGTTTCTCGTACACTTGTACCCTACTTATAATAACTCCACATTATTATTTAATCTTTACTAATTATTCTACTAAGACTAGCTATTTTGCGGTTACTACGTCCCGGACCCGTTCCACTCAGACCAAATTCAATTCCAGGATAAACTATAGCCTTAATTACTCACTGATAATGTAGCTTTCAATCGGTGAAAGAATTTTTAAAATCGGTTAAGTAGTTAGTTATTCTAGTACAAGCAAACAAACAAACAATGAAAACATTTCTATTTATTTATTTTATTTAACAATTTATTGCACACAATATATAGTACACAGAAATTACAAAATTAAAGACGACACAACTTATTTCTAAGAAGAAATCTCTTCCAGCAGGCCTATAGAAGAGAGACATTATAGATTATAGGGAATGATGCCTTAGGGGGATCGATTCTCGGCTATGTATTCAAAATACAACCCAAAGCGGAAAGCCGAAGGTTCAGCTAGAACTTGTATAGAACTTCATGGTGGCCTACTTAGACTGGACCAAGTTGGTTATCCTACGTTATCTAGTACAAGAAAAGTTCCATTTTATTTATTTATTTATTTATTTATTAAAGCTTTATGCACAAAAGTACAGTGGCGGACTTAAAGCTAAAATAGCATTTTGTAGCGATTATAGCGGTTCAGGAGACTTACTTAATAGGAATATTTAATAACGCAGGCGCATCCGTTATCTTTCATATTAAAGACATCAACGCGGGCGCATTCGCTATCTCTTTTTTTATTCTACGCAGTAAAACTAGTGTCAAATAAGAAGAGACTTGGCGGGTCACGTGGTTCGAGTTGCGCTGCATACGATCACCTGCGCGGAATCCCCTCTGCCATTTGACAAGTCTCTTCTTTCGTGACGCGGGTTATACCTCAACTCCACTTTACCCAAAACCACAGCCAAAAAATATTGAGTACTTACTACTGCACTTTATATCGCAGTCACCTCCATGTTGGTTACCCTATAACGTCACATAGCCTATGTCCATGTACCAATGACTCTTTTCTGAGTAATGTACATTAGTTGAATACTAACCGACACTCTTACGGTGAGGGAGACATCGTGTTGAAACCGGCACATTCAGGCGACTGAATGTATAACCATGATCCAATCTGGTCAAGTTCCCCTGGTACCAGATTCACGGAGATCAGATGGCAAACGCTCCACTGTAATTATCTGATTTGCCAAATCCTCGATCATAGTCAAGGCGGACCTTGGGCCTTCGTGCGCGAGAGAAAAACCGGGACATTAACACCAAGATAATTTTTTAACTAATGTCCGTCCCAGGGTTTCCGACAATTTCAAAAGTTTGGTCAAAATCTGTTCAATAGTTTAGCCGTGAACGGTAAGACAGACAGAGTTACTTTGGCATTTATAACGTTGCTTACGATTTTAAATCCCTCCTCTCCACTGCCTCCTTAAAGGCGGGCAACGCATTGGTAACTCCCCTGGTGTTGCCGATGTCGGTAGGCGGCGGTGACCACGCACTATCAGATGGCCTGCATGCCTGTTTGTCTGCCGTCTGCTTACATAAAAAAGAAACGAATTGTTTTGTGTTGCTGCCAGCAAGTAAGGTCTCCAGTGCTTCATGGGGTGAAGTCTACACTAGCTTTGGTAGTGTAGGGCCGCTGCCAGAGCAACATGTCAACGCTCTCACCACTACCTATCTGGGGCCACGAAGCAGGAGATGGCACTACCTACCTTCTCTCGAAGCGTTTTAAGACTCTCATATCTTCAGTCTATATAATGTGAAAGCTCCTAACTAAACTGGCAAACCAATTTTACATGTAATATTTTTGGTGGAATCAGCTGCTGTTGTCGAAACAGCATGGCAACATGAGTAAGTGTGCAAATCCTCAGTCCACCGTGACCTACATTTTACCTGCCTATTGAAAATACTACGTAAGCAAGGTCATAGTAACAGTAAACCGAGGCACGGAAACGATCCGAAATTCGATTCCTGCCGCGCATGTTATACAAATTAGTAATAATTTTAATGATATTTACGTAAATAGTCTAGTTTTATGTTAGCACGTTACTCATATTTTATCTCTAATTAATGGACCCGGCACGACTTTGTTCGCGTGGCGTCCTACCCGTACTCTACCCTACACCTACCCTATATCTACTCTACACCTACCATACATCTACGTGACCCCTACCTACACTTTTTTTTCTTGCTTATAAACCTTCCTCTTTAATCTTTTGCTTTTTTGAAGCCCTGAAGAATTCCATCATTTTTGAACTCTTATTTGCGAAATTCTCGACGAATAGTGAGCCAGCCAACCTGAGGTTATGAGGACTCTAAACTCTAGTGCTTTAGATTTTTTTACCGTAGTGTATTTCCTATCTGGCTGTACTTATATTCACTGGACAAATAGACTGAAAGTAAAGACCCACTCCCTGAATTTATTGTTTCTTTATCTAACTTCCTCCTAGATAACTTTTTACTGTACGAGAGGCGTTAGGCGAGTGTTAGGCGTTGTCCGAATAGGCCATGGATGGGCAAACTGCGGCCCGTGGGTCATCTCCGGCCCGCGAATTTGGGTGACTACCTTTTTTACGAAAATTTGCAGTACAACTTCAGTTCCTTGCTTATTTCATATCACATTCATGTGTGTTTCAGAAAGTACTTATAATTGCCTATATTTCGTTATTCGAATAAAATTTGGTTAGAAAGCATGCGACAGAAGAATTTTGCCCGTCCCTGTTATTGGCAATGATCGTAGATCGTTTAGGAATCTCCTATTGGTCGACCGACGTCCGTCGTACGACAGTTGCCAATCAGGACGGCGCCACAGTGTATTGCTACATCCGATACTGATGATGAAAGTTTTCTTTCAGGTCCTGGAACGGAGTCCACCAAAATGGACATCACTAGGAGCAAGTCCCGCGTCCATGCTAACTACTGTCACCGCGAAGAAAGCACTAAAGACCACATAATCACCTCGCTCGTCAAATTGCTCATAAAATATAACTATAACATTCTAATTGTAATCCTAACGAGCATTGCGATAGGGTATTTACTGTACTTTATTTACAAAGTATACTGGGACCACTATGTTTTTAAAATGGTAAGTTCCGTAGGCTAGGTGACTAAGTAGGGTAAGTAAGGTAGACTGTGTGTTTTTGATGTTATTCGGCAGCCAAACAGAGGGCCTAGTGTGAGTTCCGCTTCGATTTTACTTTACTATCGCGTTTGCGTTTACGTGAAAATTAGTATGAAATAATATATAGCGCCGCCTAGTGGTACGTAAATGAAGTTTTTTTCTTCATACTAATTTCGTCGTAAACGCAAACGCGATAGTTAAGTTAAATCGAAGCGGAACTCACACTAGGCCCTCAGGCAAGCGTGATGGAAACTTGTCACCGCCGCTTATGGACATCAGCTACACCAGGGGAGCTACCAATGCATTGTCCGCCTCTGAAGAGATCTCTAATATACCTCTTGAACGATCCCATGTCATAGTCCAAAGGAAACACTGTGGCTGGGAGCTCATTGCACATCCGAGCGAGAAACGTTATTTCGAACCTTCGCTTTACACTGATACCTCGGTTATTTTGTTGTGGGCCAATATTAGCGGCAGTCAACGAAAAAGCAGAACAGCAAGATGGCGCTCAAATGCTTGGCTAGTTCTTGTAACAAAAAATAGTGGACTGATATGTTGTACGCGCTGTTTGGGAGCGTGGGTGGCCTAGTGGTGAGAGGTTCCGGGTCCGAATCCCACTGCCGCCATGTACCAATGACTCTTTTCTGAGTTACGTACATTAGTTGAACACTAACCCATGCTCTTACGGTGAGAGAAAACATCGTGATGAAACCTGCACATTCAGGCGACTGAACCATGCAACAGTGATCCAATCTGGTTAGATTCCGGAAGACAGACGGCTGTCGCTCCACTGTAATTACCTGGGGCCCTTTTTTTGAAAGCGCTGGATTTCTAATGCTTGTCTTTTCTATCTCTAGCAACTTACGACGAGTATGAAAGAGTTATGTAGCGCACGCGGTTTCAAAAATTGGGCACCTGATCTGCCAAATCCTGGACCAACGTCAAGGCGGACCCCCAAGCTGACCAAACAAATAAATACCCTTCCTCTTCCCCCCACAGGACCTCCAAGACGTAGGCTTCTCCTACGTCCCGCCAGGGCCGAACCGCGCGGCTAGAGTTGCGGGGGTGCTCTCGGCGCGGCGGGCGGGCACCAAGCCGCCCCCCCCGTACCCCAACGGGTGGTACGCGGTCGCTGAGAGCGGCGAACTGGGTACCGGCGGGGTGAAGGCTGTTGATGCTTTAGGTACGTGTTATTTTAATGCTTACCAAAACCGTAATTTTAAATGATGACGGAAAAAGGAGGGGGAATGTTTGATTGCCGGGGGGGTTAGTGTATTGGGAGTGGCGTGGGTATCAGCGGAGTGAAGGCTGTTGATGATCTGGGTACTTGTGTTTTTTTAAACCCGGCGGAAAAAGGAGTAAGTAAGACGTATGTATCTGTGTATCGGGGGCGGTGTGTGTCTGCTGTGTCATCGTAGCTCCCGAAGGGATTGCCCGATTTGAATGCGGTTTCTATATTTGAAAGGCAGTTTAAATGTCAATTCAAGTAAGTTGAGATTTTTGAGTTTGTTTGACTTCAATCAATCCTGCAGTTTTTGGAGGAATTCACTGACACAGCTACCACTACATAACCTGTTCCAGTTTGATACCACTCTGTAAGAGAAGAAGTGCTCTCTCATTCATTGGTTTCTGCTTTTTTTTATGGTCGATATCTCATTTGAGCCTAATTTGAAAAATGACGATACGTTCGGATTTTAAGAGCCAAAATATCAAAAAATCAGACCTTGCTGAGCTCGCTTATTCAATAGTTTATGCTATTTACTTTTATTATCTTCACCCAGATGTTAAGAGAAAAAATCTGAAATGCTTTGAGATTTTGAAAAATGTCACCGTTTATAATTTACTAATTATGAATATTTACTACCTATTAAGTAAATAAATATTCGTGGACAAATTTACACAGCGCCATCTAGCCCCAAAGCTTGTGCTATGGGTGCTAGATAACTGATATACTACTTAAATACTTTTTTAAATACATACTTATTATACATAGAACACCCAGACCCGTAACAGAAACTCAAATTCATCATTTCAATTTCTGCCCGGCCGGGAATCGAACCCGGGACCTCTTGCGTGACAGACCGGCCGGCATGTTGACCACTGAACCACTCAGGTCGTCCATGCCAATAGAATGCCAAACTTCCGAGCTCACTCATTCATAATTTTGGTTTTACGCTTGTTATATTTAACAACATTTCTCTCTTCCCCAGGCGAGAACCTCTGCGTGTACCGCGGCGACGACGGCGTGGCGCGCTGCGTGGACGCGTACTGCCCGCACCTGGGGGCGCACCTGGCGGTGGGGGGCGCCGTCCGCGGGGACTGCATCGAATGCCCGTTCCACCGGTGGCGGTTCGGGGCCGACGGGGCGCTGCAAAGCGTGCCGGGGTTGGAGACAGGTACGCATTTATCCCCCGAAAAATATATGTGTATCTGTCGTTCTGTGTATCTGTGGTTCTGTGTATCTGTCTGTGGCACCGTAGCTCCCGAATGGAAAGGCTATTTAAAAGCCAGATTATCTAGATGGTTTTTAGCTCTGTTGGGTTTCGAGGACGAAAAAATATCTGTGTATCTGTTATCTGTGTGTCTGTCTGGGCACCGGACGAATAGGCCGATATGGATTCGGTTTTCTCTATTTGAGAGCCAAATAATCGAGATAAAAATGGTTCTAGCTTTGTTATGTTGAAAAAAAGTATCTGTGTGTCTGTCTGTGGCACCGTAGCTCCAGAACGAATGGGTCGATTTGGATTCGGTTTTCTCTATTTGAAAGCCAGATGATGGAGATCAAAATGGTTCTTAGATTTGTTGGGTTGGAGACAGGTAGTCATTATCAATCACCGATGGCTCTGTACATCTGGTCTGTCTGCACTGTAGCTCCCGAACGCATGGGCCGATTTCGATACGGGTGTCTCTAGTTGCGTGGACGCGTACTGCCCGCACCTGGGGGCGCACCTGGCGGTGGGGGGCGCCGTCCGCGGGGACTGCATCGAGTGCCCGTTCCACCGGTGGCGGTTCGGGGCCGACGGGGCGCTGCAAAGCGTGCCGGGGCTGGAGACAGGTACGCATTGTAGCGACATCTATAGCTCCAATAGGGAAACTCAACCTGTGCACGAACACAAGGTTGATGGTTTCTGCATCGCGCTAGAGAAATGTTCCAACTTCCAGTTAATAAGAAACCCCCGACGACAAAATATCTGTGGTTCTGTGTATCTGTGTATCTGTGTATCTGTGTATCTGAGTGTCTGTCTGTGCACCGGACGTATAGGCCAATTTGGATGCGGTTTTGTCTATTCAAAATCCAGATGATCGAGATGGGTCTTTTGTTGGGTAGGAGACAGGTAAGCATTTTTAATCCAGGACAAAAAAGTATCTGTTTGTCTGTCTGTGGCACCGTAGCTCCCGAAGTACGGGCCGATTTCGATAAGGGTGTCTCTAGTTCCGTGGATGCGTACTGCCCGCACTTAGGGGCGCACCTGGCGGTGGGGGGCGCCGTCCGCGGGGACTGCATCGAGTGCCCGTTCCACCGGTGGCGGTTCGGGGCCGACGGGGCGCTGGTCGGCGTGCCGGGGCTGGAGACAGGTACGCAATTTAACCCACGAAAAATATCTGTGTATGGTTCTGTGTATCTGTCGTTCTGTGTATCTGTGTATCTGTCTGTGGCACCGTAGCTCCCGAATGGAAAGGCTATTTGAAAGCCAGATAATCTAGATGGTTTTTAGTTTTGTTGGGTTTTGAGGATTAAAAAATTTCTGTGTATCTGTGGCTCTGTGTATATGAGTGTCTGTCTGTGCATCGGACGAATAGGCCGATATGGATTCGGTTTTTTTTATTTGAAAGCCAGATGGAAATCAAAATAGTTCTTAGCGTTGTTGGGTTAGAGACAGGTAACGACGGCTCTGTGTATCTGGTCTGTCTGTGGCACCGTAGCTCACGAAAGACGGGCAGATTTCGATACGAATGTCTCTATGCCCGGACTAGGCAGTCTGTTTTGCTGTACCCCAGTGTCGCCATGTATAAATGACTCTTTTTCTACTTACAACACCAACCGATGCTCTTACGGTGAGGGAAACAGGATCATGGTCAAGGCGGATCCCGGCCACTCGCGCGCGACAGCACTATCGCGACCATAACGACAAGATTATGTATAAAAATAAATAACTACCGCCCTTATCTGAGTGAGTGATGATGATGATGATTTGAGTGTCCGGCTCGACCTCGCTTCGCCAACGGTATTAGGAGGCACACCTGTAGCCGTATTCACAATGATTCGAAACCGTTTCCGAACGATTCGACACGAAATTCGTGAGTGGCGAATCCATGTCGACCGATTCGAAAACTGTTACACAATCCCGATAGATTCCACGGAAACTCCACTCTCTATAACATATGAAAATTTCATCAAAATTAACTGAAACCACATCTTCCTAAGAACTTTTGCGGGGTCCTTTGTCGATTCCGTATCCGAATCCGATTTCCGAGCCATTGTGAATACGGCTACTGAAGCGCCCACCCAGTTCCTGAACATTGCGAACTTTACATAACCTTGGTTATTGCCACAAGACCGGTGCTGTTTTTTTTTCATGTTATATAGCAGTAAAAATTTCGCTAACATGCGCTTAACAATGAACTCAGGGAAAAGCTAAACAATTTTAAATTTCAATCCAAAGCAACCCTTCTGGGCCAAACTAGCCTACTATGTCCCGTGAGTTCCATAGTCCGAAATGGACTGATATTGATGAAATTCTCAGATTAGCGCAGCGGATGATCTTATTTATTTAAACTTAATGCACTGTTACGTAAAACGGCGCACTTATAGTCTCCTAGCTTTATCTCCCAGTCAACCAGACAATCTTATGTAATTTGGTACCCCTGCGATGCTAGATGTTGAAATATACAGTAAGCAAATAAAGTGGCGAAAACCCGTCAACTAAATAGCCCTCCTCCTCTGCAGCTCCCAAAGGAGTATCAATCAAGACCTGGAGGACGGTGGAAGCGGACGGCGCTGTCTGGATCTGGTACGACGCCGAGGGTCGCGAGCCGCTGTGGCAGCTGGAGGATGCCCCGGAACTGAAGACCTGGAGATGCCGGGGCCGGAACGAGTTTATTGTCGGCTGTCATATACAGGTATGAATGTCAGGTGTTATAGGCGCGTACAATAAAAGAGCTAATTGCATGACGACCTAAAGGCGCTGTACTAATTGGCAACAGTCGTGCGACAGGGAATTTTGAGGTCTCCTATTGGTCGGGCGACGTCCGTCGTACGACCGTGGTCGCACGACTTTTGTCAATTAGGACAGCGCCTGAGAGAAGTGTTTCCCGAGTGCGCTTCATGCAAACGTAGTTTGATCATATTTTCAATTTGACGCCTATCAAAGCTAATAAAAATTTGTAGACGTGATCCAGGAACCCATATCTATGCTTATGATTAATCAGATTAATACATCATTTCAAAATTTCACGGGATTTAAGATTTTTACACAAATTTTTACGCATGCGTCTATAGAACATAAATCCAAGCCAAATGTCGATCGATGACGATGAGCCATGATGACAATCTCCTTATTATACGAGTACATACAAGTACATACTCGTGGTTTTAAGGTACTATTTTAGTAAAGTAAAGTAAAATTTGTATTGCACTCTCTAAAAAGGCACAAAAGTATAAAACACACAAGACAATAATAAAAAGTGAAAAACTAAACATATTAACAAAAAAATACGCCAATTGTCATCAGCCGTGCCATGGAAAAGTGCAACGGGCCGCACTCAGCACAATGCCATGGCTGACGCAGTGGCCTGGTTTTCAGTGCGCCCCATATTCTATCAGATCATCCTCGCTGAACAATAACTACGACAACTTAATACCAAAGTAATCATTCCTCCGCAACAGGCACAGAGAAAAAAAAAGCCAGTCTAACCATTAGGGGACTAACTTTCCAATCTCTTTGGCAACAGGAGATACCAGAGAACGGCGCGGACGTAGCTCACCTGAACGCTGTCCACTCTTCATCGCTGCTCACCAGTTTGGCCGAAAAGTATCCGATACTGGCCAATTTTATTGGTAAGATGTTTTATTTTATGTAATTAGAGTTATCATTATCACTTGCCTGCCCTTAATCATCTCGTCATCTTGGCATTAATGTCCCGGTTGTGCTCTCGCGCACGAGGGCATGGGGTCCGCCTTGACCATGATCCAGGATTTGGCAGATCAGGTAATTGCAGTGGAGCGACTGCCATCTGACCTCCATGACCCTGCTACCAGGGGAACCTGACCAGATTGGATCATGATTACACATCCAGTCGCCTGAATGTGCAGGTTTCATCACGATGTTTTCCCTCAAAGTAAGAGCATCGGTTAGTATTCAACTAATGTACATAACTCAGAAAACAGTCATTGGTACGTGGCCGGAGCGGGATTCGAACCCGGGACCTCTATTATTTGCCTGCCCTTATTTCATTCTATTTGGGGTCGGCACAGTATGTTTTCTTTCTCCATATCCACGTTCACCTTTCGCTCACTGATATCTCTCCTTACACAATCTATCCATCTTTTCCTTCCCTCTCCTGCATATCCATCCACATTCATATTCAATACTCAACATTATAGACACAACAGTATAAGATGAGCTAGTGTCTCTATAGATGCGTATAGCAATGCTAGCTCCTTTTATACTGGTTTGGTTATGTGAAAAATGTGCACTACAGACAGTATAGTAGAGGTCTCGTCAGAGACGGGCAAAGCATTGGTAGCGCCCCTGGTGTTGCTGATGTCCATAGGCGGCGGTGACCACTCCATCAGAAGACCCGCTTGCCTGTTTGTCTGCCGTATTACATAAAAGACGTCATTCGGTAAATTGTTTTTTGTGACATAGTGGTATTAAGATGTTTTGTGTTTTATAGTGCAGGTTGCTTCCTCATCATCACAGCCCATAACAGTCCACTGCAGGACTTAGGGCCTCTCTCACGAAAGGGATGGTTCTTGCCATAATCGCAACAAGGCCCTTGCCATAATTCAAAAAGCAAATTGAAATCCTTGTCCCAGGAACACACCACTGGACAGCGAACTGGCAGAAGGGCGAAGGCGCGGACTCCCACACAGCCGTGATCCAGCTCACGCACGATTATAAAATCTGCAAACTGAGCCTGATGCATCTCGACGTGGTTGTCACGCAGGTATGTTGGCACAAACGTCTGTATTTGGTCAGATTAGTGTTAATGTCTAGGTTATGCTCTCGCGCACGAGGGCCCGGGGTCTGTCTTGACCATGATCCAGGATTTAGCAAATCAGGTAATTATAGCGGAGCGACTGACATCTGACCGCCGTGATGGTCCATGGTTACACATTCAGTCGCCTGAATGTGCAGGTTTCATCACATGATGTTTTCGTTCTCCATAAGAGCATCGGTTAGTATTTCACTAATGTACCTACATAACTCAGAAAAGAGTAATTAATATATGGCCGCAGCGGGATTCGAACCTGGTACCCCTTGTTTATTTATATTTTATTACAAATAATTTAGTTTAAGAGAGGTAGGGCATAGCGGGGTATCTCGTTCGAATTGGAGCCGCCCGACTGGGGAAGTACCTCCACCTTACAGAATACCGCAGCTAAATAATACTCTTTTAAATAGTATTGTGTTTCTGCCGGTGAGTAAGGTTTCCAGTGCTCCATGGGGTGGGGATTTGGGGAACCGTGGCTTTGGCAGTGGAGTGGCTTTTGCCTTTTTGCTGCCAGAGCAACGTGTTATAGAGGTGGGCAACGCATTGACAATACTCTTGGTGTTGCTAATGTCTATAGGCAGTGGTGACTACTTCCCATCAGGTGGCCCGCTTGCCTGTTTGCCTATCGTATGTCATAAAAAAAAAAGTTAATTATACGGCGTCGACTTTGTAAAATACAATTAAATGTAATGTGCTTATTAAGATACCTAAGTACCAACTTGCTACTTTGACTTTTAACTCTGTTACTAATAAAGAATTTGTATTTGTGTCTGTCTGTGTCTGTGTCTGTATTTGTATTTGTACTTTCTCCAGCTCGGTCCAGGCCACGTCCGTCTCCGCATATCGACGCCCGCGGGCCCTTTGCTCATAGCGCAGTCGGTGACGCCGCTGCGCGCGCGCCGGCAGCGGGTGGCGCATCGCGTGTTCTCGCCGAGACGCAGCGCGCCGCTAGCTGCGGTACTTAACTGGGCCGAGGCGAGAATGGTGAGCTGAGCCCACACCCACACTCACACATACTCACAGACACCCACACGCAGACCCAACAAACTCAAAAATCAAAATTCAAATTTCAAATACACAATTTCAAAATTCAAAATTTAAAATCAAGATTCAGATTTCAAATTTCAAAATTCAAAATTTAATATTCAAAATAAAAATTCAGAGTTCAAAATTATTTATTGGGTAGGACATTACATATCTCATTCAATTGTCACAAATTCATAAGCCACACCCACACACACAAGCACCCACATTCGCATAGCCAGAGCCGGCCTGGGGTGGTACTGAGCAGAGACACTCACTAGGCGATTCAAACACGCAATCTAGTGGAACCTAAGCGCCAATGATAAGTAAAATGCCGCCCCCGGGTCCGCTGCTAACTTGTATTTGTATTTGTATTTGCAAAAGTTCTTAGGAAAATGTGGTTTCAGATAATTTTGATGAAACTTTCATATGTTATAGAGAGTAGAGTTTCCGTGGAATCTATCGGAATTCTGAATAACAGTTTTCGACATCCGCCGCTCACGAATTTCGTGTCGAATCGTTCGGAAACGGTTTCGATTCATTGTGAATACGGCTACAGATCCATCCACACCCATACCTATAATAGACAGACACCCAGACCCATCCATTCACACATAACGTCCATAGGCTGCGGTTACTGCTTACCATCAGGCAGGCCGTAAGCTTGTTTGACACCTTGGTGGTATAAAAAAACATACAGGCCATTTTCCTACCTTCCAATCACTCCCACATACCCACCCCCATCCACTCCCACATAAAACACACGCCCACATTGACACACTTAGAAAGAATCCCCCAATTTGACTTCCACCCTTCCTCTACACAATCGAGGCCTCTTTCCACATATTTCGGGCACAAACACACCAACTGTACCATATTGTACCCACACCCGACACACAAAACAGACATTCCAATTGAGCTATCACCCGCCCAAAATACAAGTTCGCCTTTGGCGTCTGAAGCCTGGGAAGACTTTCTTCACGTCAGATTTGAAACGTAATTTTTGGCATTACTAACTCCGAGTTAGTTGACTGTCTCTCACACGATAGTGGGTTAAAAATTTCACCGTATTTTAGAAGTTCATCATCATCATTAGCCTATACTTGTCCACTGCTGGACATAGGCCTCCCCCAACTCGCGATGATGCACCTTGTCCTCGGCTTACCGTATCCAGCATCCACCCGCAGTCTTTCGCAAATCGTCACTCCATCTGGCCGGAGGGCGTCCCACATTACGCCTACTAGATGTCCACTCAAAAATGTTATTTGACGTTTATTAAACCTATTTTAGCAAAAATATGTTTCGTCTTTGTCTGTCACTGAAATGATTGAATTTGAAAGAAAGTGACAAACCATATGGATTTGTAAACGTGTATATATGTTTAATAAACGTCAAATAACTTTTATGAATCATCACAGCCCATAAAGTCTACTGCAGGACTTGTAGCCTCTGACACGAAAGGGAAGGTTATTTCCATAATCTCCACGCTTGACAGGCGGGTTGGAGATCGCAGTGTTATAAATGTTACAATGGAAAACGCTGCTGCCCATTTTCCAGCCCACACAGACTCTACATCTTTTGCCTCGAAAACATTAGTCGCCTTGTACGACACCCGCAAGTGTAAGGGGTTGGTGCTTTTCTACTCTGCCGGACACCACACGGCCAACTTTTATGCATAAGTCTATAAATATTTAACTTAAGGTTATCCCTTCATAGTGCTAGATACTTTTAGAATTTAACTCCAATGCAGAATTCATAACCCAGCTTGACATAATTGCACCTAACAGTAACGTCACTTCCAGATCGAACGTGACATAGTCATATGGAACAACAAGAAGTACATCAGCTCCCCAATCTACGTGAAAACCGATAAGAGCATCAAAGCCTTCAGGAGTTGGTTCAGCCAGTTCTACAGCGAGCACAGCATTAGTTTCAAGGAAGCGAGTGAGAGGACGCTAGAGTGGTAGGGCGTCTCTTTCTTGCTGGTTAGCATTAAGGCTGCATACATATGCTTGTTTTTAGCATGCTTGTTGTCCGCGAGACGGTCAATTCCAAATGTCAATATTTACGTCAATGAGGGATTTTTAGAGAGCTACCGTTCTCAAAGAGATTGGAAAGTTAGCTACCTGCATGGCAATTTTTTTTTGCTCTGTGTACGTTCCTGATGGAGCTGCTTACACAGGATTCTCAAGTATAGAATTTGGTAACCGAAGTTGCTCGGAAACTTATCTAAGCTCGGAAAGGTGTCTCGTGAAAAAATATTGTTGATATTGTTGATTTGTATTAAGTTTCTCCATTATTCCAGTAATTAAGAAGTAGTATTTAGTAGTAGTAAATTACTGTCTGCACCTGTGTAATACAGTAGATAAGGGTAGACGTAGGTTAAATGTGTTTTAATGTAGGGAATTATGTATTAAAATTATATCTAGGTATAGGTACTTACCTATTGAATAAGCTATCATGCATAAGCTGTGACTTTTGTAAATAATGTAGACGACTTAAGGTTTATAACATTTATTTTATAAAATTAAAAATGTTGGTGTAATTAGGTACCTACTTATTCCATCGTGACTAGAACCTATAAAAATAGATTTATTTTATCGTTTAGAATACCTAACATCCGTTTTCACTAGACTCTAGTTAAGTAAAAGCTAGACCCGGGGCCAGATTAGATTGCTCGCGGGTGACAAAGGAACTAAATTTGACAGACAGCCAACAATATTAACTCACAATAAAAACAATGACAAGGACGCCATAACCTCAAAGCAATATTATCTGGCCCCAAGTCTAACGTCAAAGTGACATTTCAAAATGGCGACACTTAGTTCCAGTTTTGGCCACCGGGTCAGATAAATTTGCTGTGGGAAATAGAATGCAACTGTCATTTTAAGCGATGCCTGAGAGCAAATCAGAGTGGAATGTATTGCTCATAGAATAAGGTCCATTCTTGTATCACGGATTTTTGAAAAGCGGAGCGACGCGTGACTTAATATAAGTGATACAAAAATGGACCTTATTCTATGAGCAATACATTCCACTTTGATTTGCTCTCACGCTTTTTGTTTATGAATTTAGTAACTAAATATAGGAATGTGTAATTAGCGCATAAGCACCGCCCAATTCACTTTCTAACTTTAAGCGTTGCCTAACGGCGACACTTATTTGCTAGCGGTTGGTTTTCGCCTTAAGTAATTCCTAAGTGTCTGGGATCGGATTCGGGTGTTTTAGGCGATTCCTATATTTAGTGAAAATGGGCATAAATCTCTCAGAGAGATTTGTAAACATGTTTCTGTTAACCTTCTCTGTTATACTTTTTGTGTTCTACAATAAATAGTTTAATAAAATTATTAAATTCAACGTAGACATTGCCTTTTTATTCCGAAATAGAAACGAAAATCTTTGATGAGTAAAATATGCAGGTAAAAATGGCGTATCAATGGCGGCGCCACTTACGCTTTTCTGTTATTAAATAAAGATACATAGAGCTGAACAAATATTTCCTTTTCTTGGCACGTGCATACTTTTATATGAGTGCTGTATCATAGTGAAATTGAGTACATCATCCAAAATATTTATTTGTAAGGAGGTTGCGAGCTTGGAGATCTTTAACACAGGTTTTCATTAACCTACTACAGTCTCCAGCTTTCAATAATGATTCGAATGTTTTATACAATATATAAAGTATCTAAATAACAATGTAACCTCAAACCTTTTTGAGAGAAATAAATGTTTATGTGTTGTATTGTATTTTAAAATTATTCTGCCCCAGTACCCCTCTTGAACTCTGAATAGTCAATGAAGCCATCGTTATTAAAGTCAGCCTGCTTGAGTGCCCCTTCGACCATTTCTTCCAAATCCTTATCCGGGTATTTGATGTTAGGCTTCGCCTCCTCTTCGGTATGTCCTGCGAAATTAATGTTGGCAATTATTAACTGACATATGATTGCGGTCACAAAAGTAACAGGAGTTAATTTTGACGTCGATTCTATTATACAATGCGTGGGTGATTCCCCTGGGGATGCAGTCTCGACATACATACTGATCGCAAACTTATCGATTTCGGTCGTTATGTCATAACGATTAGATAATATACTCTTTATTGCACACAGAATTACAAAAAAGACAATTTAACAGGTCTCAAATATTGTCGGCAAAGGCGGAATTAACGCTACAAGCGATCTCTTCCAGGCAACCCTTGTCTAGAAAGAGAAAAAGATAAACATGAGTCAGATAAGCAACAAAAATAGCATTAATCACCTAAGTAAACTACTATATTATAAGCTAATAATGTTACACCTACATACATTAGTATATACACACTATAGGCTACAATATATATAGATAATATACGTGTGTGTTAAGACTGCATCCCCTGGTATTGCAAACGTCCATAGGCTGCGGTGACTGCTTATCATCAGACAGCCCGTAAGCTTCTTTGCCACCTTGGTGGTATATAAAAAAAAAGAAATACACTGCACACAAAATACTACATTACGCAACACTCGGGGCCTTATTTGGTTACGTCCTACGTATGCCCTAGGTATACGTATATCTACCGGTATCAGGAAAGAGGTCCCGCAGGAGATCCAGAAGCGATCGATTGACATCGTCGAGTCGAGATGCCGCGCGGGCGAAGTAAACAAGAAAGAGCAGGAAAGTGGATCTGGCAGAAACCGGGATTGACCGCTCGGGTGATGATGATGACGATGATTATCTAATTTGGTCTAAATAGTAAATAATTGAAGTCGGGTACGCCCCATTACTTATTATTAACTTATAATTATTAGTAGGTTAACCTTTTTCGTTCGTTTTATTTTACGCAGTGACAATCGAGCAGACAGCTCACCTGATGGTAAGCGGTGACTGTCGCACATAACATTTACTATTCATGCATTTAGGTTACAGGCAATAAAAATGCAGAAACGCAAGTGCGTTGTCACTGTGAGGCCGCTGAAGAAACTTCTAATATACCTCTTAAGCGATCCCATGTCATAGACCAAAGGAAACACAGTGGCGGGGAGTGACAAACGAATTGACAGTCCACTTGACGGTAAGCGATAACTGTCGCCCATAACATCTACAGGCACCTTGCAAGCACCAAAAACGCAGAACCGCAGGTGCGTTGTCACTGCGAGGTAGTAAAATGAAATGCCTCATGCCCGTTATTCAATTAGCTACTTTAGCCTTTAAACCGGAACACAACAATGCTTGCGTTGTTGCTTGGCGACAGAAATAGATAAGCCGGTGGTACTCACCCAGGAGGACTCCTCAGAC
Organism: Blastobasis lacticolella; assembly: GCA_905147135.1. NCBI lineage: Eukaryota > Metazoa > Arthropoda > Insecta > Lepidoptera > Blastobasidae > Blastobasis > Blastobasis lacticolella. The sequence goes on along the minus strand of LR990065.1, from coordinate 10,180,595 downwards.
TTGACAGAGTCCTACCGTCTGATAAATCTATGTATCTAAAATCTGTGGCTGATTTGATGACGATATTTTTGTGGTACAGGCGTGTACAATAGCTACTTAGCAATAAATAATAAAATAACTAATATTGGTAGGTACTAACCGTGATCCTGGGAAAATAAAATAAAATACTTATATTAGATCAAAAGAAAAAAAATCCAAGATTGTCACCCAAAACACTTTATTTGTACCAACTTATGTGTAGTTTTGTTGAATCCTATTTGAAGTGGGTCATAAGGTGCCTATTACAAAAAAATAATAAACAAAATAAAAATTAACAGAAAAAAATCATAAAACCTACGTATAAGAACATCATATCAAATGAGGCTTATTTAATTTGGCATAACAAATGGATCAAAATTGTAAACAATAACGATATTTCATTTATTTTAAAGGGTACGATTGTGAGCCCATAAAAACATTATTTCTTATGAGAAAACCATTTTAGTCCACTAGTGGATTTCCCCACATCCCTTCTTTTTATGTCATTCTATAGGCAAACATCATCATTAGCAACATCGCCAATGCGTTGCCCACCTCTATAACACGTTACTCTGGCAGCAAAAATCCCTCCACTGCCAAAGCCACGGTTCCCCAAATTTCTACCCCATGGAGCTCTGGAAACCTTAGCGAGCGGCCACACAGAAAAGACTCAGACACGTCGCGGACAGGGCACAGACGGGACGCGGACGCGACTTAAAACATACAGAAAAGACAGGGCAAGGACGCGGCGCCGTCGCGGATCAGTCAAGAGCGTAGGCAAGACAAGGACAGCAAGTGTTGCGGGCGAGGCCCGGCTCCCGCGCCCCGCCCGCACCCCCTGTCTCGCCCGCGGCGCGCCCGCGTCCCGTCCTTTCTGTATGTTTTAAGTCGTGTCTGCTACGCGTCCTCGCCCTGTCCTAGCCGTCTTTTCTGTATGTTTTGCGTCGCGACGTTTCTATACATTTAGTATGAAAGTAAATTGAACGGGCGCCGCGTCTGCGACGTGTCTGCGTCTTACGTCTTTTCTGTGTGGCCGCTCGCTTACTCACCGGCAGAAACACAATACTATAAAAATACTAAAAGAGTATTGTTTAGCTGCGGTATTCTGTAAGGTGGAGGTACTTCCCCAGTCGGGCGGCTCCAATTCAAACGGGATACCCCGCTATGCCCTGCCTCTCTTAAGCCTAGTGGACAGCATTGAAATAATATACAGGCTATTGACAGTGAATTAAAGTGGAGATCGCTCGGTCTGTATTGAAAGTTGTTTTATGCCACGCCGTGACAAACGAGCAGTCGGCCCATCTTTTACTGTGGCCCATAACATCTACGATTCGTGCATTTATTTAGCAGGCAACAATAATGCAAAACCGCAGATGTCACTCTGAGGACTAGTTAAGATGAAATGCCTCATGTTAGTAATTGTTTTTTTATGTCATACGGTAGGCAAACAGGCCTGATGGAAAGTGGTCACCACTGCCTATAGTCATTAGCAACACCGAGAGTATCGCCAATGCGTTGCACACCTCTATAACACGTTACTCTGGCAGCTAAAAGGCAAATGTCCCTCCACTGCCAAAGCCACGGTTCCCCAAATCCCCACCCCATGGAGCACTGGAGACCTTACTAACCGGCAGAAACACAATACTATTTAAAAGAGTATTGTTTAGCTGTGGTATTCTGTAAGGTGGAGGTACTTCCCCAGTCGGACGGCTCCAATTCGAAAGGGATACCCCGCTATGCTCTCTTACCTCTCTTAAAACAGGACACGCTCATTCTCTTATTTAGGGAGATACTAGGGACCATCGTCAGCTTTCTTACGACACCCATCAGTGAACGTGGTCAGTACTTCTGGTTTTGTATTCTGTCGACTGTCGGTTACCAAACGACAAAACTGTCATTCTGTGTAATATTTTTAAAGTGCCTTTTTTAATAAAAGAAGAATAATGTCACGACTGTGTGGTAAGTGGTAACCCATAAAGCCTTATGTAGGTACGAATCCAGGCAAACTTCTTGGCACAATTTGGGGTAACGGTTTGCCATACCGGAAAGCGACTTTATTTTATACTTCGTAAGGATTAGTATCAAACGTCTAGCTGCCTCCCAAATTGTGCCAAGAAGTTTACCGGGATCTGTACCTACTGTAGTTTTGGAAATTTATTTTAATTAGGTAATATATATCTCGGGAATTATCTGTAGGTAGAGCTCGTCTAGTCTAAGATGACGCGCCCCAGTACTTAGTTAGTTGATTTCGATGTGTGAGTGCAAATATTGATAACGACACTTCATCTGTGTGGGAGCCAATGAACGCCGCGTGCTGCTACGTTTGAATCTCACCGCCAACTGAATGACCAATTACAACGGCATTTGTATATGTATTGCGTCCATATTTTAAACTTGCTTGTGTGCGGTAATGCGATAGTGGGGCGCGGCATTTTAGATTAGGCGAGCTCTACCTAGCTATTGAATTAGATACGGGGAAGATTTTAACGGGTCTTTTTCTCTTTCTCACTTATTTCCTTTGCCTTAGCTGCTTTCAAGTTACTGTATTTATATTCGAGCCAATCTACGTATCCGTCTTTGTTCATGTCTGTGTGTTTGAACGCCTGTTCTAAGACTTGCTCCAGCTGCTCGTCCGTGTAGGCTGCATGGTTCTTGTCAACTTTGCCTGTAAGAGGTATTTTAAAAACAGATATAATATAACAGAAAACGTAATTTTATATCCAAGTACTTAGTCAGAAAAGCCGCAATACTTCTTAAGTCGAAAGTTGATCTTTTAAAACGGCCTTTAGTAAAACATTAAAAAATGTATACTATATAAAATTGCTCTTGTAAAACGACTAGGCGCTTAAACTTTTATAATGACTCCTAGTTGTAGGCTTTAATTTTTTATAAAGGTACAATATTATACTTGCAGGCTGTAGAGAGAAGGGACATGAGCAAAGCTCTTAGTATATTTATGAAGAGATTTTATCTTAATAATAGACAAGAATTGGAACTATTTAAACTGCCTTAGTAAAAAACACTCCAAAATTCATCCTACATAAAATTGCTATTGTAAAAAGTCTAGGCGTTTTCACTTTTCTAATGGCTTTCCTAGTTGTAGGGGATTTCACAATTTCATACATGGTCTTAAAGGTCTAAAACTATAAGTGTCTACATTTTTGAAACCGTATAAGAATTGACAGATATCTCGGTTGCGGTCTTACCTATAGCTGGTACTTAAAGACAATAAAATACCTACACAATAATGTCTTAATAAATAAACATAAATAGTACTTACCCTAGATAAAGTAGGGCGTTGACGTACTCAAACATTCACAAATGACAAACCACTGTAGTCTGTACCTGGTTCAATTCACACTTAGATTAACTATACCACAACTTCACGATCACCGATACCTTTGGTTCATCTGTGTCATGTTTAGAGAAACCAAACCTATTATATTATTTATTGTATACATACTTAATTAGATTCATCAAAACAAAAATGAATACAATTGTGAACTTATCTCTATAAGAGATTTACCTATTAAAGTAAAAAACATAGTATTAAGTTATGTTCCCGATAAATAAGATTCGTAAGATTCACTTTAAAAGTATATCTAGATAGGTATATTCGGTAGGTATTGATTGACAACATGTAATTTAAGAAGATTACAAATATAATATAAATATTCTTGAACAAGTACACACAGCGCCATCTAGCCCCAAAGTAAGCAAAGCTTGTGTTACAGGTGTTAAATAACTGATAAACTAATGATATAATTTTTTTTAAAACATCGGTACTTATTATACGAGTACATACTACACCCAGACCCGTAACAGAAATTAAAATTCATCATTTCAATTTCTGCTCGGCCGGGAACTGGGCCTCTGCGTGGCGGCCGATATGTTACCTAACTGTACCACTCAGGTCGATTATACCTAAATTACATTTTGTGCTTGTCAAGTCTAAAATAGAACTCGGTCCTTACCGAGTTCCATTTTAGTCTTTGATAAGTACCTTTACTTATCTAGATATACCTATAATCTGACAAAACTGACTTGTCTTATTTGGTTAAGGAAATTATGTATTTAAATGGATAATGTAATCGTTAAAATTCACATTCTATGTGTTTCTTATATAATTCTCGACATCTATACACAATATACGTAGCGTGATTGATACAGCAAGTCGTGATTTTAGGCATTGTTTGTTCACCAAATAAGACAACTAAGTTAAATTTACTTAGCTTTTTTGAGCTTCTCCCATGGCTTCAACTTCATCGCTCGGACGAATAAAACATGTTCAGGCAACACGGACAACACAAAAAAGCATGTTCATGCACCAACCAGCGTTCCGCGGCAATGGAGACATGAAGCAATGTCCGTTGGATGTCCAGGCAAAGCTCGGTCATTTCAACTAATTATTTTAACGTATGATCCTAGAAGTATACAGTCCGTAGATATGCTAGGCGTTTCAATTCCGATTACGTTGGTGCGTCTGTCATGAAAATTAAATGTTACAGTGTAGTTGGTAACGGTTGCGCGACCATGCGATGGGCGGTTTTGAGGTCGCCCATCGATTTATCGACGACCGTCATACGACCATAATCGCACGACCGTTGCCAATTAGGACAGCGCCTTATACGTACACCCTTCTGCGAAATAAGGGCACATGGGTATTTTCACATCATCATCATCACAGCCCGTAACAGTCCACTGCAGGACTTAGGGCCTCTCCCACGAAATGGGAGGTTATTGCCATAATCTCCACGCTTGGCAGGCGAGTTGGAGATCGCAGTGTTTAAATATAACAATGAAAAATACTGCTGCCCATTTTCCAGACTACGGAGACTCTTGATGTTTTGCCTTAAAAACATTAGTCGCCTTGTACGACACCAACGAGTGTAAGGGGTTGGTGCTATTCTACTCTGCCGGACACCACACGGCCACACAACTATTTTCACAACTCAACTTTATTTCGAGACTATTTGGAAACCTTGGATCTACCCCTGGGAACTTTCTGGATGCGATCTGATTAAGCACATCTAGCTAGAGCATAAATGAAGCAGGTCTCGAGATCCCAAGGTAACCGAGTACAAAAACGTGAAAGCCTCAGCGGGAAAAGTTTGCATTGAAAATCAGATTCCATACAGCTACTGCATAAAATCGAAAACGTGGTGGGATATTACGAGGCCCACTGAAAACCAGCGTTGTGGTTCGCGGCAAGCGGCCATAACATTATGCTGAGGAGGGTCCATTTACGCTGGATGCCCACGAAAAATGCCACTGGGAACCCTATAATTGTCTCCGTGTTTTATGTACTCTTTTTTTTTGGGTTAAATGTAAATTATTACGTCGTGGCGTCCTTTGTAATAAATATTTTCTTTCTTTCTTTCTCAAAACACCCACAAAATTCCCAGAGGCAGATCCAAGATCACAAAATTTTCTCATGTCTCCGTTCTATTTTCTTTACTTTTCGAAAGAGTGCACAGTATGAGCTTTAGCACGATTTTGTCTAATGACCAGTTTAGGTGGCACTGTACCTGAGATCTTAGTAAAATACGATGACTACGCTGAGGCTGTCAGACAAAGTTTTTGACATATACTTACATCTATCAGACAAATACAATAACACAAAACTATCCACAGAGTACGTGCAACATGAGTCTGCACTAAAATATGTCGTCCCTGTCATTATTTTTGTTGGGATTTGTTCATATTGGCCGTCTGTCAAATTTAGTTCCATTTCGAGCCGCATGCAGAGTTATCTTGCGCGCACTCTAAGATGGCTTATTTACAGTGATGTCAAAAGTGAGGTCATGGTGATGAATGAAACATAGTTGTCGTAGTCGGTTATTTATTAACTGATTTTTTAATAATTTTTTTATTTACTCCTAATGTGGCAAACAAGCCTACGGCCTGCCTGTTGGTAAGCAGTCACCGCAGCCTATGGACAGATCTCATTACATTGGGTACCTATACTTCGTGTCGATGATATAGATACATTTGATTAGGTACTTGTAAGCTAAAAGAGTGAGTTCGCTTCACGTAAGAAGTCCAGTGGCAGTCAGTGGTAACTACAACCATTAATTACTTAACACACAATTTTTGTTTAGCTGTGGTTATCCACAGCTGTAGGATTTGAATCTTCATAAAGACAACAGCGGGTGGAGCCAAGATGGCAAGCTGACAATAGCTTCGTAGTGGATCTATTGCGAAATTAGATCGGTACAACCATTAATTATATAACACACCATTTTTATTTAGCTGTGGTTATCCACAGTTGTAGACGTAGAATCTTCGTAAAAATAACAGCGGGTGTAGCCAAGATGACAATCGCTTCAAGGTGATTCTATTACGTAATTAAATCGGAACTTGTCGGCTACTTTCGGACAGTGGCACAGCGCTAGCATAAGCCACAGTTACTGCGAACACCACGAAGCTGGAATTCGGATAGTCATGGTCAACATGGCGTTAATGTCCCGGTTGTGATCTCGCGATAAATGTGTATATTTCATCACGATGTTTTCGTTTCCCTCACCGTAAAAGCACCGTGTGTTCAACTGTACATAACTCTGAATAGAGTCATTGGTACATCGTGGCAGTGAGATTCGAACCCAGTACCTCTAGGTATGAGCCCTTAACCATTAGGCGACCGACACTCCAAATTCAGATCATCAATCGCAATAAAATCGCAACTAACCGATTGGCATCTTTGCAAGACCCGCTGCGCCTCTTCTGAAGACTTCTCACAGTTGCCACCATATCGACCTACCCAAAACCAGTATAAGACGAGCTAGCGCCTCTATAGACGCGCATAGCAATGTTAGCTCCTTTTATACAGGTTATGACCTAGCCAAAACCAGAAGAAGATGAGCATAGCAATATTAACTCCTTTTATAATGGTTTTGACCAACAAAAACTAGTATAAAATGAGCTAGCGTCTCTATAGACGCGCATAGCAATGTTAGCTCCTTTTATACTGGTTGCGGGTAGGTCAGCTTAAGATAGATAGCTACACTATTGCACACAAAATTACAAAAAAAGAAAAGCTCTATCTGCAACTAAACGTAGGCATATCCTCCTCCTTCCAGTGCCATCTGTCTTACAGGAGTTAATTTCAACCTGTTCACGAATTCAGCGTAGGTGATGTAGCCATCGTTGTTATAGTCGGTGACGTTCATAAATGCGTCGATTGGAGGTGTGAATCCGTCGTCGGACATTATTCTATATTGTTCCTTTTCACCATCTGGAAATCAATGCGCAATGGGAGACAAAACTGTTCCAGTACCATCTATTCGTGCCAATAGCTGACTTGAGTGGTGGTTAATAGTCTTCTATACCGACTAAAGTTGAGGTACAGCTGCTATTCAAAGGCAAGCTAACTGGAGCGCGGGCTCGTGCAGTCGGGGGCTAAGCTGTCATAATTACCTAGGTATACTTAAAGAGTGGAGGAATCGGGGGGAGGCCTATGCCCAGCAGTGGGATGATTCTGGCTAATATAGATATAGATACTTAAAGGTTTCACCATGTGGAAGTCAATAGACGTATAGACGACAAAATCGCTCCCATATCATCTAAAGTTGAGACACAGCTGCTATTGAAACGCAAGCTGACTGAAGGGTTTCTAGAGTTGGGATTTACGTTGATATAATTACTTAGGTATACCCATAGGTTTCACCATCTGGAAATCAATGCTCCAAGGGAGATAAAACCGTTCCTGTATCATCTATTCATACCAAAAGCTGACTTGAGTGGTAGTTAATACTGTCTTCTATTTCGTCTAAAGTTGAGATACAGCTGCTATTCAAAGACAAGCTTAGTGGAGTGGTTTGCAGAGCTGCGTGAACTCTAGATAACGAACTGGGAACAAATGGCACAGGATAGGGACCATTGGCATTTCTGTTTTAAAAATTTCTTGGGACTCGACAGCTTGATACTTGAAAAAACCACTAAACGTCAACCTTAGTCCAACCAACAAGCTAATTGTTTTATAGCAATATTCTATTGTATGTCCAATCTGTAAAAAATAACTCTTAAAAAGCGACAATAGCATTTTGTGTGTTAGTGCAAGACAAGCACGTGCCGAAGTGACACGAGTCAAATTACTCAAACAAATCATGATCATGACTCATGAGTGATTGTTACAAGCTCACTTCGTAAAAATAAAAACTGAGGTTAGTATTAAGCATAAACTAGTAACACACATTGTTAGAATTTTTTAAAATTATTATTTAATATTATTTTATTTATTTAAACACTTTATTGCACTAAAACTAATACAATTGGCGGACTTAAAGACATCAAGGCTTTATCTACCAGTCAACCAGTAGGCCATGCGTAGAGGGAAGAGTATTATTATTTCACACAGAAGACTAAAATAACACATCATCATTGCCATAAGAAGAAAATTCAGTTGAATTGAGGAAGTAAAGAAAATAAGTATTTAAATACGAAAAAGGCTGAACAGGATTATTTAAGAATAAGAATAAATTTATTTACGCTAACAGGTTACATGCAAGTAGTAAGTAGTAGTGAGTAGTTAAGTAGTTAATAGTTTGTATCATCTGCATTATCTCGGTTATTTCAACTGAATATTTTAATGTATGATCCTAGAAGTATACAGTCAGTAGGTATGCTAGACGTTTCAATTCCGATTACGTTGGTGCGTCTGTCATGAAAATTAAATGTGTTACCGTGTAGTTAGTAACGGTTGCACGACCATGCGATGGGCGGTTTGAGGTCGCCTATTGATCAGACGATGACCGTCGTACGACCATGGTCTCACGACCGTTGCCAATTAGGGCAGCGCCTTATACGTACACCCTTTTGCGAAAAACGGGCACATGAGTATTTTCACAACTTTAATTCGAAACTATTTGAAAAGCTACGACGGTGTCAGACGACCGACGCTCCGAATTCAGATCATCAATCGCAATAATATCGCAACTAACCGATTGGCATATTCGCAAGACCCGCTGCGCCTCTTCTGAAGACTTCTCACAGTTTCCACCATATCGACCTACCCAAAACCAGTATAAGGTGAGCTAGTGTCTCTATAGACGCACATAGCAATGTTAGATCATTTTATAATGGTTATGACCTAAGCAAAACCAGTATAAGATGAGCTAGTGTCTATTGACGCGTAAAGCAATGTAAGTAGGTCCAGCATATGAACCTACTCAAAAGCAGTAGAAGATGGGCTAGCGCCCCTATAGACGAGCATAGCAATATTAACTCTTTTATAATGGTTTTGACCTACCAAAAACCAGTATAAGATGAACATTGCTAGCACCTCTACAGACGCACATAGCAATGTTAGCTCCTTTTATACTGGATTTAGGTAGGTCCGCTTAAGATAGATATTGCACACAAAATTACAAAAAAAGAAAAGCTGTCTTATGTACGTGATACGAGTTCTATTTACAACTAAACGTAGGCATATCCTCCTCCTTTCAGTGGCATCTTTCTTATAGGCAATGTTCTCATCCTCCTCATGAATTCAGGGAAGGTGATGTAGCCATCGTCGTTATAGTCGGTGGCGTTCATAAATGCGTCGACTGGAGGTGTGAATCCTTCGTCGATTATTCTATATCGCTCCTTTTCACCATCTGGAAATCAATGCGCAATGGGAGACAAAACTGTTCCAGTACCATCTATTCGTGCCAATAGCTGACTTGAGTGGTGGTTAATAGTCTTCTATACCGACTAAAGTTGAGGTACAGCTGCTATTCAAATGTAAGCTATCTAGAGAAATCAATGCTTGTGAACGACAAAACCGCTGCTTAAGTTAAGAGACAGCTGCAAGCTAACTGGAGCGTTTTGCAGTCGGGGGCTAGGTTGTCATAATTACCTAGGTATACTTATAGGTTTCGCCATCTGGAAGTCAATGCTTGTGGACGACAAAATCGCTCCCATATCATCTAAAGTTGAGATACAGCTGCTATTGAAACGCAGTTAAGTTGATATAATTACCTAGGTATACCCATAGGTTTCACCATCTGGAAATCAATGCTCCAAGGGAGATAAAACCGTTCCTGTATCATCTATTCATACCAAAAGCTGACTTGGGTGGTAGTTAATACTGTCTTCTATTTCGTCTAAAGTTGAGATACAGCTGCTATTCAAAGACAAGCTTAGTGGAATGGTTTGCAGACCTGCGTGAACTCTAGATAACGAACTGGGAACAAATGGCACAGGATAGGGACCAATGACATTTCTGTTTTAAAAATTTCTTGGTACTCGACAGCTTGATACTTGAAAAAACCACTAAACGTCAACCTTAGTCCAACCAACAAGCTAATTGTTTTTATAGCAATATTCTATTGTATGTCCAATCTGTAAAAAATAACTCTTAAAAAGCGACAACAGCATTTTGTGTGTTAGTGCAAGACAAGCACGTGCCGAAGTGACACGAGTCAAATTACTCAAACAAATCATGATCATGACTCATGAGTGATTGTTAAAAACTCACTTTGTAAAAATAAAAATAGAGGTTAATAATAAGCATAAACTAGTAACACACATTATGTTAGAATTTTTGAAAATTATTATTATTATACACAGAAGACTAAAATAACACATAATCATTGCCATAAGAAGAAAATTCAGTTGAATTGAGAAAGTAAAGAGAATACCTAAGTATTTAAATACGTAAAAGGGTGAACAGGTTTATTTAAGAATAAGCAGAATAAGAATACATTTATTCACCCTAATAGGTTACATACAAGTAGTAAATAGTAGTAAGTAGTTAATAGTTTGTACAGTGCATTCTTGATGGAACTTCATTAAAAATGATATCATCTTAGCATTAATGTCCCGGTTGTGCTCTCGAGTACGGGGGCCCAGGGTCCGCCTTGACCATGATCCAGGATTTGGCGATCAGGTAATTACAGTGGAGCGACTACCATCTGACCTCCGTGACCCTGCTACCAGGGGAACCTGACCAGATTGGATCATGGTTGCAAATTCAGTTGCCTGAATTTGCAGGTTTCATCACGATGTTTTCCCTCACCGTGAGCATCGGTTAGAATTCAACTAATGTACGTAACTCATAAAACAGTCATTGGTACATGGCCGCAGCGGGATTCGAACCCGGTACCTCTCGCTTACGAGTCGGACACTCAACCGCCCGGCCACCGACGCTCTTAATTGAACTCCATTGTGTGATAGAATGCAAACACGTTTTTAAAGTTCCGTTATAATTAAAATAATTTTGTTAAATAAATCCACTATAATTAAATTAAGTAATTAAAATTTAAATAAAGTTTTTTTTTATAGCAAACAAAATGTGTTAGTAATTCTATCAGGATTATTTTAAGCACATTTTTGCAACAAAACATTTGTTTGTGATCTCGACAGGTAGTAGAGCCTATTATACATGTCTAGAAACAGCTGGCCTTGAACGAGTCTTGCGGTCCTAGGGCCTAGCCAAGATCGGTTGATTCCTTGATTATTTACGACAATTCTGAGGTTTTCACGCGCGTTTTTCGCTAGCGTACGCATTCCCGAATAGTATGCGGATCTAGCCAAGATGCCAATAATAAATAAATAAATTCGATTTATTTGTTCACAAAATGAATAAATTCGATTTATTTGTTCACACAAAGGTTACATAATTTCGGTATTAATCAATAGGTACAAGTTACTTAAATAAATAGCCTTTGTGAGTGATTCTGTGTGTGTGAATGAGTGAGTGTTGGTGTGCGTGAGTGTGTGTGCGAGTGCACGCGTGTTGCACTATTTAATTTTTAATCTAGGATATTACTGTCAGAAGGCATTCGGTGTCATTATAATTTAATGATTGCAGCCATTGTGATACCCGTTGCTTTACATGATAACGTGGTATATTGGTAGGTTTTAGGTAGGTGAGCACAGCGTACATGTCCTGTTACTATTAAGCTAAGTAAGCGTCAGCATGCAGTCTTAAAGTACAAAGGCCGCATAAATGCATCGCCAGTGGCAGGTAAGCAGTAAACAAGCAGCCAAACAGTAGTACATTAAAAGTTAGGCACCGGTTAAGTTAGCCCTGCAGTCCAAAAGTACCAGGACTGCATAAACTCGTAGGCAGTAGCCGCGCACTCGATGCAGCGCGTGCGCTTGTTGTTTGTAGTTGTTTGCGCGCACACAGACACAATTACACTTCATGTCTTTGAATCGGCTAGAGGTGCACGGATCCGTTATATTCCTTTAACATAACGTAACGTTATGCCATATAAAAATATATTGTTATTTTTAACGTTATAATATAACACCCTAATATAATTTTATGTACCGTATAACGGTCGCCGTTTTTCAGTTGATTTAGTACCTTGGGGAACAAAATCGTATATAAAAATGTATTATTAATCAATATATTTGTATTACCACGTACAAACATTAGTTTTACGACATTAATCGCATAGATTTCTTTTTTAGATTTAGATTTATTTATTCACAAAAACATTACAATCTTCACTACAACACATTGGTAAACCTCTTTGAGGTTTGTCTCAACGATAATTTCGCCTTCGCCTTCGCAGATAACCATGGACTTACTACCCAAAGGGACTGCGCACTGCTTTGACTAAAACCGGGCAGAGCGAGAGTCACCATCGATAGTCCTGTGTCCCTTTCTAGTGTTGCCACCATTGTTGATGCAAATTCCGAATTACTTTTATTATATGGCGCGGACACCGACCTCAGGGCCAGGCAGAGCCGGACCGGGTGCAATCTGAAGGTCATGTTTTCACCAGGGTCCAGCCTAAGCTTACCCTGCTACTCGGAAACTATTGGCCCTAGAACACTAGTTCCTAGAGTGAAATGATAGCACTCCTCGAGATCATCATTTCGTATGACAGTTGTCAATGTTGAATCTTTTATAAATCGGTACCCATTGGTCCTAAAACACTAGTTTCTAGAGAGAAATGATAGCACTTGTTGAGATCTACATTTCGTATGACAGCTGTCAAACTTAGAACTGTTGTAACTCGGAAACGATTGGTCTTAGAACACTAGTTCCTAGAGCAATACGATAGTACTTATCGAGATCTATATTTTGAATGACAGTTCTAAGTTTAACAGCTGTCATACGAAATGTAGATCTCGACGAGTACTATCATATCTCTTTAGAAACTAGTGTTCTAGAACCAATGGGTTCCGAGTTATAACACATTTAAGTTTGACAGCTGTCACCCGAAATGTAGATATCGACGAGTACTATCACTTCTCTTTAGGAACTAGTGTTGTAGGATAAATCGTTACCGAACTCTTTTATCTGTTTTGTGGAACAAAAAGTCGTAGGTTAATAATTATGTCGACTCGACGTTTGTCGGAGAAACGTTCAGTAGATCAAAAGGTATGTTGACAACTACTTTTCGGATTGTACGGATTACCTCATAATAATACCAAATTCACGGTAAATATATTTCTCCAATAATGGCGACACCAAACCTGACACTTGTCAATTTAGGATGACGGTGATTATGCCAATAACACTGTGTTTACACTGTTAGAAAGGGACAAAGGACTATCGATGGTGACTCTCGCTCTGCCCGGTTTTAGTCAAAGCAGTGCGCAGTCCCTTTGGGTAGTAAGTCCATGCAGATAACAGAATATAACAGAAAAGTAAACACAACAATATTATGGTGTACTTGTCTTATAATATAATAGTAGCAGAAAATATTATGTATTAATATTAGGTGTTATAAGTATATTTTTATATCGTTATAATATACCCGTTATCTAATATAACGAACACCTCTAGAATCGGCAAATCCCTTACTCCGCTGCACTCACGACGTCACGCACACACGCATACACAAGGCCGGAATCAACTGCCCGCCCGTTGTATTCTGGTCACTTATGCACCCCTATTATTTCTGTGATTTTAAAATTGTTATAAATATTTTTTTTTGTCATACGATAGGCAAACAGGCAAGCGGGCCACCTGATGGAAAGTGGTCACCACTGCCTATAGACATTAGCAACACCGAGACTATCGCCAATGCGTTGCCCACCTCTATAACACATTATATTTTATTTGTTATATTTTAAATGCTATTCAAAATGAGGAACGTGGTCTCACTAGCGTCGACTCGCTGTCGAGGTCCGGGGGGAATAGAAATCGCCTCAATCACCTCGTACCTATTCGATTGCGATTGACGACCGGAACTTGTGGACTGCGATCAGCCAGGGTCTCAAGTCCGTTAACTTACTAACAATTGAATAGTACATATTATTATATTAGACGGGACTTGGACGCGACGTACCTTTATGATTTGTTTTCCCGTCAGGAAAACGTCGGGAAAGAACGCGAGTTTAGTTTGAAACAAATAATTGAATAGTAATTGGATCGCAATAGCAACTCAATGGTATTTTAAATTGTAGCAGTATACCAAAAACGTGTCCAACCGCCATTGAGCTCCTATTTCGCCAATTACAATTAAGTCAAGCCTAAATTAGCGGACTTGGGGCCCACTGCTCGTAGAACAGCGCTGTACTGCGAACGCAATATCGAAAAAAATTATTGCGAATTATTTTTAATAAGAATCCTAACCTAGCATATAGATTTTCAATATGTAGGGGTTATTTCGTCAAAGAATTAAGAGATCAGCGATCACGACTGCGAAAGTTTTTATTTAAAAATAGATTCATAATAGTGGAGAAAATAAATAAACGAAATCAACATTATTCGAGCCAACATTAGTTACTTAAAATAAGGATTTTGAGAAAATTACAAAATAATAAAAAAGATGGAAGACAGATTTGAGCAACAACACATAACTTTTAAACAGAAACCTCAAACTTAAACTAGAACCTTAAGAACGAACTCAAAATATACACGATATAGTTAAAAATATATCGACTCACACAGTATGAGATGTCACTGCTTTTCAAAATAACGATCAATTAAAATCGAAATATAAAAAATTAGCAACACTTTTATACGACACAAATGAAAAAAATAATAAACCTTAAAAACAATTTGAAATATCATGATTGTAACCGATGGAATAACACAGGCGGACCCCAGTTTTGGCTAAAAAATGTATATGCCTCTATGTCCAATTTCTCCGGTTTTTACTATAGTGACTACATCAAAATGTATGTATAATTAACTTGCAGTTATAAAAAGGTCCATACTAATTTAATTTGTGTCACATAATCCAACATGAACATTCCATCCATACTTAAGTAGATTTGAAAAGACTACAAATTATCATCAGAGTGCTAGTCAGATAATTCTGGCCACGGCTAAGAATGGAAATAAAGACAGCCATCTACATTACTTCATATTGCTACGAAGTTGGCTATTTGTCAAATTTAGTTCCATTCTCAACCGCGAGCGGAGCTATCTGACGAGCTCTCTACATATACAAACTCTTTCAACAAAGTTCATTATTTTTTCTTGTTTCCATAAAAATATATGCACACATAAGTCTTTCGTTTCATAATTTTATCTTTGCGTCAAGGGAATGCAATAATTTCAGGGTTTTGTATCGAATACAGGGCTTGCACGTAAATCATTTTATGTATAAATGTATACAAACTACCGTTTTATATATTAAAATCTAGGATAACTTTTTAACTACCTTGCAGCCGGGTGAATTCAATGTTGAGTCACCTGTCTCCGTAGGATAAAGCTGCTGTCATTGTATAATTTGGCAGTGTTAGACATAAGAAACCTTTATTACGTAAATCGGTAGACAAACAGACTGTGCCACTGATGGAAAGTAGTAACCACTGCCTATGGACATTAGCAATACCACTTTGGGCAGCACGGCTAGCGCAAAGGCGGCTACATAGGACACTGCTGCAGGGTTGATCCAGGAGGCAGCTAGACATTCGATAATAATCCTTACACAGTTTATAATAAAGTCGCTTAGCGGATGCGAAGGACGTGATCGGCCACCCGACCACGGTCAGCTCGCCCGCGCCCCCGAAAAGCAACTTTATTTTGTACTCCGTAAGGATTAGATTTAACTGTCTGACTACCTCCTAGATCAGTCCTGCAGCAGTGTCGTAAGTAGCGTCGAAAGGCGCGATATAGATAGAGCTCGTCTAGTCTAAAATGACGCGCCCCACTACTTAGTTAGTTGATTTCGATGAGTGCAAATATTAATAACGACACTTCATCTGTGTGGGAGCGTCGACTGCTCCAATCGAACGACGCGAGCTCCTACGTTGGTGTCTCACCGGCAACTGAATGACCAATTACAACGGCATTTGTATATGTATTGCGTCCATATTTTAAACTTGCTTGTGTGCGTTAATGCGATAGCGGGGCGCGTCATTTTAGATTAGACGAGCTCTACTGCTGTCTCTTTTATCTTAGTATTGAGAGATGGAAAGAAACACTCTCTCGTGGCGCGAGCTTGGGCTAGCCGTACAGCGGTATCACCAGTGCATTGCTCACATATAAAAATCACGGGACCCTCTGGCTGGGAATATGCAAACTGCTTTACCCATGGATCCTACACATTCTACAGATATAAATCCATGGATAAAGCAGTTTCCTACAAGTGGCTCGACATTGAAACCTCCCAAACATACTTAGCTGAGAGATTTACAAATCAATGTCTCAATCAATGATTTACAGTCAATGGAACGGTTGTAAAGAACAACTTATATGTTCAGTAGACGGCGGCGCTAGTGTGTCTAGCGGAATGATTTTTACTAGACAGCGTCCATAGTTCTAATTTTGTCCACTGAACAGATAAGTTGGGACTATAACACTAGCGATACGCTGGACAATCCTTTGCGTTGTTCTGTTTTCTGTCCCACACTGGCCACTCACAGCTCTAAATTAGAAAAAGAACTATTTCCCCTCTTGTCTCTGGGTGTTTTTCTGTTGCGCTCTAATAAACTCTGGGTAGTCTATGAAACCATCTCTATTATGATCATCTGTATTCAATATTGGGTCTATTAAGTTAACTAATTCGTCGTCGTTGAATATTTTGTCGCCGACTGGCGGGGTCCCTGGGGTAGTCGGTTGTTTGTGGCCTTGTTCCGCTGTACCAACACCACCGGTGAAAGAAAGAGACAAGCGATATGAGTCGGCGTCGCCTTCGAGTGTGGATTTTCTTTTCTCTATCTATAGTATCAAGACTTACGTTCTTGGGAGGAGATACTAGGAATATTTTATTATTTAATTATTATTGAAAAGGTATTAAATTGTTTTTTTTTTTGGATGAGATTAGAAAAAAATCCTCACACACAAAGGCGTCAACGACAAAAACATGAAATTACACACACATTTAATTATCCAAAAGCAATATGATTTCATGGACTTATTTCATACAACTGAACAAAAAATCGGTTCCAAATGTCATCAATAATATGAAATAAAACCAATCCCCCAAACATAAAAAAAAACAGACAAAATACAAAAAAAAACGACAATCACGCAATCTTTCCCGAAACGTATGTAAAAATATACATTTACCTATTTCAGAAAAAACAAAAAACAAAATCGAAGTTCGACTATGAGACCTTCCATTTTTGAAAAATTTAACCTACTTAAATGGCTTTCTCGGTGCTAATTATTATAATAAAACAGAAAAACAATGAATGATGATTGTAACAACAAAAAAACTGCATTTGCACTGAATGTATGTAAATTTGGATGTTGCGGGTAGGTACCAGCTAAACCGATTTCGAAAAAACTTCTCTAACAGGAAGCTGCACTATTCCCGAATGTCATAGTGTACCTTTGATCCGAAAAAAATAACAGGATCCCACGAGACAATCGAACGTTTACAGAAAACCAAACTCCGCACGGGTGTCAACCGCAGGAGACGGCTAGTATTTTTAAAATAATCCGTAAAATTCCGACAATCCGGACTCGAATCCGGATCCGGAAAAATCGTTCCTAAAAAACCGTACTTTAAAACATGCGGATTTTCATTCCCTATGTCCATATTATGTCGGCGGTAACGCATATCCATTAGTTCGGTTTCGTAAAGCGTCGTCTCGTAAAGTAAATACGAATCCAAAGCCGCTTAGGCGCAAAACGTCAAATGGGTAGACAATTTCTAAAAGCGCGGGAAAAGCACAGAAGAGGTCATATTTCTCTGCAAATAAGTAGAAAGTGTTTTGTAAAGTACATAAGTGTACGTAAGTATGTATATTTTAAACTATTGCGCACGTCTCATCCTCTATAATCTATAATGTCTCTCTTCTCTAGGCCTGCTGGAAGAGATTTCTTCTTAGAAATAAGTAGTGCCTGTTGTGTCGTCTTTAATTTTGTAATTTCTGTATACTTTATATTGTGTGCAATAAATTGTTCAATAAATAAATAAGTAAATAAGTGTTTTGTAGCGCAAATATTGCACTTATTTTTTATGGGACTGGCGTCGCTGTAGTGTAAACAATATCTACCTGGGCGCTCGCTACTCGCGACTATCCTTGAGCAATGTAAATCGGGCATACATCCGGTCATCAAAAGTATACTTACAATAAGATCACAACTAGCCGAAATTCGGCTAAGTCTCGTAACACTCGTAATGAGGGCAACCGTCTTTGTGCTCACCAGTGGGCGCCACTGTCGAGTAAGGTCTTGTCATAGTCAAAATAACGAAGTTCTATTGGCTGAAATCCAACTGTAAACTTAGAGCGCTTGATTCTGGCCAATAGCGCGAGGTATTGTGACAACGGACCTTACTCACCAGTGTCGCCATCTTGTGGAATTCCGAACACGCTCGTTAAACTACAACTGTATATTACGCAAAATGCACGAGTTTACGATAAAAAGTTTTAAGCGTGTTTTTGCAAAACGATTCTAAGTCCTTTAAGGCATTTTAGGGTCTGGGTGTATGTATAATATCTATGTATTAAAATGTAAAAAAGAAGTACCGTACTCATAACACATGCTTTGCTTACTTTGGGGCTAGATGGCGCTGTGTGAATTTGTCGAAGCATATATATTTTTGCACATTTGACATTCCGCACTTTCAATAATTGGCTACCCATTTGACATTCCACATAGCATAACTAAACCTCCTATCAAGCATCCATAACAGTCCACTGCAGGACTTAGGGCCTCTCCCACGACAGGGGAGGTTATTCCCAGTTTCCTATCCAGTATATCCGCACTAGAATACGACTCACCGTGCCAATGTATGAGGGACTTGATCAGCTCGCATCCGTCCAGCTTATTATTGTTGTCCGCGTCGTGCATCTTGAAATAGTGGAACTGAAGCTCTTGCTCGGTCATCTTGGACGTGTCTATTGGCACCTCCATGTGCTCTTGTATGTGTCTGTGGAGATATTTGTCGAGGTGAAGGGTGAGAGTCTAGGTACAACGGCCTAAAGACATCGCGATGAAACCTGCACAGTCAGGCGACTGAATGTGTAACCATGGTCAGTTTCCCCTGGCAGCAGGGTCACGGAGGTCGCTCCACTGTAACTATATGAGCTGGCAAATCTTGTATCCTGGTCAGGAGAACCACAGGCCTACGTGTGCGATAGCACAACCGGGACATTAATGCCAAGAAATTATTTTTTAATGGCCTAGCCGGCTAAATTCGACGCATTGACATCGGACTTTAAATTTGACAGGTCAACGAATTAGTCCGTGGTATTGTCTATCTCCATCATCGCCATCATATCGGCTGAATTACGCCCACTGATAAGTTCAAATAAGTTTGTGGCACACTTTTTTCTTTTTTTATGTCATACGATAGGCAAACAGGCAAGCGGGCCACCTGATGGAAAGTGGTCACCACTGCCTATAGACATTAGCAACACCGAGACTATAGCCAATGCGTTGCCTACCTCTATAACATGTTACTCTGGCAGCAAAAAGACAAATATCCCTCCACTGCCAAAGCTACGGTTCCCCAAATCCCCACCCCATGGAGCACTGGAGACCTTACTCACCGGCAGAAACACAATACTATTTAAAAGAGTATTGTTTAGCTGCGGTATTCTGTAAGGTGGAGGTACTTCCCCAGTCGGGCGGCTCCAATTCGAACGGGATACCCCGCTATGCCCTACCTCTCTTATACTACACTTAGTGTACACACTACAGTATACCAACATTACAACGCGAATCCAATAATAAATCTGGCCTAGACGTAGAGGTTTTGTGAAATAGGCCAATGGGGGATTTTCAGGAGGCAAATCTAAAAAGTAAAAAGTGTAGTTCGGCCGTGTCTCACTAGATGGCGCTGCTTAGACAGGATTCTCAAGTATTGAATTTGGTAACCAAAGTTAGGAAAGGAAAGGCTATTCGTGAAAATATACTTAGTTTTAGTACCATGATGACCTGAGTGGTTCAGTGGTCAACATATGTCGGTCTGCCACGTAAGAGGTCCCGGGTTCGATTTCCGGCTGGGCAGAAATTGAAATGATGAATTTTAATTTCTGTTACGGGTCTGGGTGTTCTATGTATAATAAGTATATATTTGAAAGTATATAAGTAGTTTATCAGTTATCTAGCACCCATAACACAAGCTTTGCTTACTTTGGGGATAGATGGCGCTGTGTGAATTTGTCCACGATTAATTATTTATTTATTTTATTTATTTCTGTGAAGAAAGCGCAAAATGTCTGCAATTTTATGCATCTAACGGTTTCGTTTTAATTTAGTTTTGAGCATCGTGTCTAATCAACGCCACCTATTACCATAATTTGAAAAAAAAAATATTTTTAATCGACTCTCGAAAAGTTCTCGATGGCTGAGGCTATTTCTAAAGATAAAGAGTTTCCCAGTTAGGTAAAGCATAATTGAAGTTCAGTGAATGCAGGTGTAAAACATGTTATCTAATGGTTACTCACTCTCTCTCCTGCGCAATGTTGGCAGGACTCAGCAGGTTGGGGTCTGAAACGGGAAAATATTTATTCTTCATTACATTTCGGAAAACCAAGGGTATTTAATACAAATATTAGTTATGACTACAACTACAGTAAGCCAATTATAGGTTACCACATATTACATAATAATTATTGGTACACAAATCTTACAGCTACGCACAAGATCATATGTGAACATGATTGATAAAGTATAACTTATATTGTAATATATGTCTGAGAGAACAATACTAATGTGTATTGTTGTCTCAGACATATATTACAAGTAGCGGCTGACCGAAGCTTCGGCTGCTGTTTCCGGTTCGGCCACATTCGGCCATTTTCGGCCAAAAAAATCTACCTTCATTTTTATTATTTTTGACAAATATTATTGCAATTTGTTAATCATCTCTATTTTACAGGACGTCCGGTATTTCAGCTATAATTTTGGCCGCGTCCTGTATTCTAACCAGAAATAAAACAATAAATGGTCCCGTATATTTGAATTTACCGTTTGCTCACGCTATTCTAATCATACTACTTACTACTCATAGCAGATTCGAGATAATTAACAATTTTTTTTGTTTGTTTCCTCATTTTAAAAGATCAATCAAAGAATCAAACGTGACAATCAAGTGTTATCCCGTAGTTTTTCTTTAAATCCTTTAATTTTAGATCTGCAAAGCAGCCAGGGCTGGTCATCCCATACTAAACCCACTCACCTAAGTGCTGTAACTATATACAGGGTGTCATACATAAAAGAACAGCATAAAAGAACAATTCAAGATGATTCAGTTGCAAAAAGAAATATTTTGAAAGATAGCGTACTTTTTTTTTTAAGTTTGTAAGTCGATAATTCTCAAAAATTCAGAAAAAACGTCATAACTCGAAAAGTATGAAAAATCGCGGAACATACATGGGGGTGATTCGGATACCTCAAGGGGTGCTCTATCTCTGGACTTTCGCTTGACACTATTTGTTGGGACATCCTGTATATCTAGTATTTACAGACCCAAATTAGGTTAGTACTTTGAATGTTTAAATAAGACTCCACACGTATGTCAAATGTTAGAGCATCATGTCACGCTATACATTATAACTACTTTAGCCTCTACGATAGAAGAGAAAATAAAGACAACTAACAAATAAGAACATAGAAGTACGAGCAATATAGTCTTTGCCTATCGTCTGTATAATTCTATCTAGCATCTACTCGCTACTAGCGCCACTATGTTAAACTACTACCATGGCTACTAACAACTACTAGAAGTTCACTAGGCACAGTAAGTCTCAAGAACCTCACTTACCAACTTCATTTTCATCTGAGAAAATTAAAAAGATTATTTTGAATGGCGTACTAGTTTATTGTTAGGTTTCAAGGTTCGTGACAGGGGTTAGCTTAGAGCATTTCATCATTAGACGACCTGAGTGGTTCAATGGTCAACATGCCGGTCTGCCACGCAAGAGGTCCCGGGTTCGATTCCCGGCCGGGCAGAAATTGAAATGATGAATTTTAATTTCTGTTACGGCTCTGGGTATTCTATGTATAATAAGTATGTATTTAAAAAAAGTATTTAAGTAGTATATCAGTTATTTAGCACCCATTGTACGAGCTTTGCTTAGATGCTAGATGGCGCTGTGTGAATTTGTCCACAAATTATTTATTTATTTATTATCATCATAAATTTAAGACTTGGTGTCAAACGATCATTTGGACCTAAAATATAAAAGCTATAGTACCTGCTAGGTACATACTCGTATATTTGCGGTTTCAAACCTTGGATGTATGTATCTTCGGATTAAAATCCGAAGAATTAAAAAACGCACCCTCTGTCAACGTCAGCCTGATTTTCTATCTTACATCGTTTAATCTAAAATGTTCCCATTTTCAATTGATATCCGCCTCCTAAAGTATTTCACAATCTGTAAATATTTATCTCTCCTTTAAATAAACTGTTCCAAAAGTGCGTAGGATTACGTATGGATTCAGGATTACGGATAGTAGTAGTACGGACAGACGTATTACTATACGATTATTTCATCATCACCACTTTATTGGTGCCTACGAACCCTGACGTGATACAATACAATACAATACAATACAAAACTCTTTATTGCACACCAGAGAACACAAGTACAGATACAAAAAATATGGTAGGTAGTACAAAGGGCGGTCTTATCACTAATGTGATCTCTTCCAGACAACCTTGGTATGGGGAGAAGCACAGGATTATAACAACTGATAGAGGGGGGTGATATAGTGTACAGTACAAGAGCATATTAAATGTATGACCGCCTTATTATACCTGGGCAGTTGTTTTTGATGCCACTAAGGTGGCAAACAAGATTACGGCCCGCCTGATGTGAAGCAGTCAGTTACTAAAAGGTTTTTAAAGCATTCATACAAAAATACCCTGGGATTCAAAGATGAGATCTTTGGGCCTAATGCGCTTATTACACATTCCTAAATTCAGTGACTAAATTCAGAAACAAAAAGCGTGAGAGCAAATCAAAGTGGAATGTATTGCTCATACAATACGGTCCATTTTTGTATCACTTATATAAGATCACTCGTCGCTCCGCTTTTAAAAAATCCGAGATACAAAAATGGACCTTATTCTATGAGCACCTTGATTTGCTCTCACGCTTTTTGTTTTGAATTCAGTCACTGAATTTAGGCATATAGCGCATATAGGCAATAAGCGTATACGGGACAGCTAATACCCCTTTTTTAGCAATCTATTGTTTATTCTACCTAGTGACAAACGACAAGACAACCCACGTGATGGTAAGCGGTAACTGTCGCCCATAACGTCGGCGATCCATACATTAAGGTCGCAGACAACAAAATGTAGAACCGCAGGTGCGTTGTCACTGCAAGGACTAAGATGAAATGCCTCATGCCTGTAATTGCGCTGGCTACCTTATCCTTCAAACCGGTACACAACAATGTAAGTACTGTGCTATTAATTATTTTGTATACTGTTGTAGCTGCAATGGGAATTTTTCTTGAAGTAATAATGCACTTATGCTCTTGTACAGTCAGCTGCAGAGTGATAGGACCCCCCTAGCATACACTTAATGTATGGTAGGGGGTAAATTCTCTTTAGCTAACTATACAGTACCTAGCAGGTACACTTTTGGTCCAAAATGAATGTTTTCCTATTACAAGACGTATTAACGTGACGTGATAGACTTACGGCCTGCGAAGTATATTTTATAAACAAAAATAACGTTGTAATTTTAAACTTCGAATTTGTTTAACGAATTTACGCGCAAAAACTAGTGTAACGCGTACACACTGTATCGACAGTCAGTTTGTCATAATCTCCACTCTAATAGAAACTAACAACGTTTTTTTCAAATGATCGGCCATTTGGTATCCGGCAGAGTAGAATAGCACCAACCCCTTACACTCGCGGGTGTCGTCAAGGCGACTAATGTTTTCGAGGCAAAACAGAGTCCCCGTAGGCTGGAAAAAGGGCAGCAGCTTTTTCCATTGTTATATCTATAACACTGCGATCTCCAACCCGCCTGCCAAGCGTCGAGATTATGGCAATACCTGCCTTCTAATGGGAGAGGCCCTAAGTCCTGCAGTGGACTGTCATGGCTTGTGATGATGATGAAATTATACATCTCCAACTGCTGGATATCAGTACTCGTACGCGCCGGTACTCGTAATCCTAATGAGGAGTTTTCCAGTAGGTATTGATAGTTGGTTTCAAAAGGCATCAATAGATGGCGCTCCTACAATTTTGGTAATCTTTTTATAATCTGTATGATGGTAGCAGTGATTTCATGCAGCCAACTAATACTAATTTTAAAAATAAAATGTTTATTAATATAAACATAACTGTTAAAGGTTGAACGATATGTAAAAATAAATATTTATAGAAGTTGGCACTATGTTCCATTATTATTACAACCTCTAAAATGGTTGAAAACTATTGACAAATACAATATTATCCAATACAACGTCCCAGTGTTTATATCCTGTTTGCTAAGAACCTATTTCAAGCGATTATCAATTACCAAAATTGTCGGGGCGCCATCTAGTGAGTGGTTAGGAATGCTTTAGATACCTATTGGAAAACTGCTCATTCAATAAATACTGTTTTCATTTTCATTTTTATTTTCTATGCTATTTATGCCAGCTGTTGATATGGTTCTATGAAGTTCTGGGTACAAGCTAGCCGTTGATAAGGTCGTCCGAGTCATAATTCATGCCATGTTAGTATTTCAGTCAGAATTCGTTGTGCTCTGACGCGTACACACCTCGCCTACTCGACCTCGCCTCACAAATGAGATTACATGCCCAATATACATGGAAGTGGACATGTAATTATACAAATATACACGGCATTAGTGCGGCGTAAGGCATATTGCATTCATGTAATAGTAACTGTGTTAGTGAGGCGAATCGGTCCGATTTCTTGTTGATGTCATGATACAGAAGGAAGGATCAATTTCATTCACTTTCACACCAACTCGGCACGCGTTCTAACTAAGGGATCTAAACCAAGACCCTACGGCGATGTCTTAATAGGCAACGGTCGTTTGTCCGTCGTACGACCATCGTCGTCGTCGTCAATGAGGAGTTTTCCAATAGGTATCTAAAGCATTGCTAACCACTCACTAGATGGCGCCCCGACAATTTTGGTAATTGATAATCGCTTGAAATAGGTTCTTAGCAAACAGGATATAAACACTGGGTACGTTGTATTGGATAATATTGTATTTGTCAATAGTTTTCAACCATTTTAGAGGTTGTAATAATAATGCAACATAGTGCCAACTTCTATAAATATCTCTTTTTACATTTCGTTCAACCTTTAACAGTAATGTTTATATTAATAAACATTTTATTTTTAAGTTTAGTATTAGTTGGTTGCATGAAATCACTGCCACAATCATACAGATTAAAAAAAGATTACCAAAATTGTAGGAGCGCCATCTATTGATGCTTTTTGAAACCAACTATCCATACCTACTGGAAAACTCCTCATTGGGACAGCGTCTAAGCGTTCCGTGGTACACAATAGGCTGTGAGGGCGCCGTAAATTACTACGTCATCGTGTACAAGAATAATTGTACTCTGCAGGAATAGTAAAGTTGGTCTGCCCGTTTCCAGTTTCGCTGTTCAGCCACACTAAAGCCACTTTTCTTTTGCATTTGGGGTCCATATAGATCGTCGCATATAATCGGTGAGTGTGATACCTAAAATTTCATTCAACTATGAAGCCTGGTATTCTAGGCCTTACAGTTGATTCACCATAAGGAAATAGTGAGCCATCGTTGTCCGCCGGCCTAGCCCCGCCCCTCGACCAATCGGGTCGCAACAAACTAGAAAGCTAAGGTAAGAGTAGGCCTAGCACAAGTTGCTCTCGCGCGCGATAAGCGAGAAAAAGCGCCACATAGGTATTGCTATCTCTTTCGTCTTAGTATTGAGAGAAAGGGACAAACGCTCTCTCGCGGCGCGAGCTTTGTCGCGGACACACTAGGGGCACAGTTTACGTAGAACTTGGTATGAAGAAAAACTTCATTTACGTACCACTAGATGGAGCTATACATTTTTTCATACTAATTTCCACGCAAACGCGATAGTAAAGTAAAATCGAAGCAAAACTAACCCTCTGTTGACGGCAGAAAATAATAAAAATGAATAAAATAAATAAATAATCGTGGACAAATTCACACAGCGCCATCTAGCCCCAAAGTAAGCAAAGCTTGTGTTATGGGTGCTAGATAAGTGATAAACTACTTAAATACTTTTTAAATACATACTTATTATACATAGAACACCCAGACCCGTAATAGAAATTAAAATTCATCATTTCAATTTCTGCCCGGCCGGGAATCGAACCTGGGACCTCTTGCGTGGCAGACCGGCCATGTTAACCATTGAACCACTCAGGTCGTCCTGATAACTGATAAACTACTACACTACTTATATACTTTTTTTATAAATACATACTTATTATACATATAATAACTCGCCAGTTGGAATCAGCACGTACTACTTGCTGGCTGACTGGCTGTTACAACTAGTGTCAAATAAGAAGAGACTTGGCGGGTCACGTGCTTCGACTTGCTTAGTAGGCGATTACCTGCGCGAAATCCCCTCTACCGCCATTTTTTTTATTGACAAGTCTCTTCTTTCATGATGCGGATTATAAGGAAACGGATATATATCTTTGACTTACTTTTTAATTCAAGACAAGTTGATTTTTATCCATTAATCACCGTAATCTTTCTTTTTGATTTAAATTGTTTGAAATTTTGCTCCACTGCGAAACTTTACTCACAATTTTCTTAACGCGAATGGACAATAGTGAGGCCTAGTCACTAGGCTGGGTTTTCCAGTAAATTCCTCGCACCCTCGTAGTCCCATGGGATTACAGGCATGAGAGTTTAGTGGCTGGATTGTTTTTGCCAGGATATTCCATAGTCAGAGTACTCTCATGGGATTATAGGCCCAGTGGCAGGAGGGCTTCTCCCTGGATATTCCATGGTCAGAGTACAAAAGTAGAGCTCGTCTAAGCTGAAATGACGCGCCCCACTATCGCATTAATGCACACAACTCAGACGTACTCACCGGCAACTGAATGACCAATTACAACGGCATTTGTATATGTATTGCGTCCATATTTTAAATTTGCTTGTGTGCGTTAATGCGATAGTGGGGCGCGTCATTTCAGCTTAGACGAGCTCTAAGTATTTTCGTATTGACGGCCTGAGTGGTGCAGTTGGTTAACATGCCGGTCGCCACGCAGAGGTCCCGGGTTCGATTCCCGGCCGAGCAGAAATTGAAATGATTAATTTTAATTTCTGTTACGGGTCTGGGTGTTGTATGTATAATAAGTATGTACTTAAAAAAAGTATATAAGTAGTTTATCAGTTATCTAACACCCATAACACAAGCTTTGCTTACTTAGGTGCTAGATGGCGCTGTGTGAATTTGTCCAAGCATATTTAAGTATAACTACAAATTCTTACCCGCATGCCCTCCATGGTGTGGCTGCTGGTGCGGCTGCTGTGGCTGCTGTTGTGTTGGCTGTTGCTGGTACTGTTGTTGTTGTTGTTGCTGTTGCGGTGGGGGCTGTTGGAATTGTTGTTGTTGTTGTTGAGGCGGTGGAGGCTGATACTGTTGTTGCTGGGGGGGCTGCTGGTGTTGCTGGGGGGGTTGCTGGTATTGCTGGGGGGGCTGCGGAGAAGGGGGGCACGATTAGAAAGAAAGAAGAAAGAAAGAAAGAAAATACATTTATTACACATAGCACACCACGACACAATTACAGACAAACGACACATTAATATTTGTATTTGGTATGTTTAATAGCATTAATTTTTATTGTTTCATAGCATCGCAATATGTTTTTCGGGATTTCAAGAATCCTTAGTGTCTGGTATATTTAACATAGCACTGCAATGGTGGTTTTTGGGATTGCAAAGTTCAGCGGATGGTTGTAGTGAAAAACAAGGTTGATTGTCAAAATACTGCTGTGCTATTGGACAGAAACAACTGCTGTAAAATGACGGATCTAATCTAACCAATGAGAGGGCTATATTTTGACATCAGACCCCGTGTCTCAGTAGCGCCATCTGGAGCTAAAATACTGACTATCAATGAGATAGTCTCTAGTCAGGTATTTGACTAGCATCACACTAAGTCTATATGGTGCAGGAGTGCCTCAGAAAAGGGGGGCTTTACATTAACGGTAAAGAATATATAAAAAATTTACATTTTAAAAATGTATTCCCTTTAAAAAAAATTCGCACACAAAGAAATAGAAAATAAACTGTAGGCTAATGTAACGCTGTTGCCAACATTTGCTGATTTCAATTGTTGAAATTGTTACGTTTGCGATTACGTATTATCGTAGAGCTCGTCTAGTCTAAGATGACGCGCCCCACTACTTAGTTAGTTGATTTCGATGTGTGAGTGCAAATATTGATAACGACACTTCATCTGTGTGGGAGCCAATGAACGACGCGTGCTCCGACGTCTGAATCTTACCGGCAACTGAATGACCAATTACAACGGCGTTTGTATATGTATTGCGTCCATATTTTAAACTTGCTTGTGTGCGTTAATGCGATAGTGGGGCGCGTCATTTTAAATTAGACGAGCTCTACGTAGGATTTCATGGGTTCAGTTGCTAATACAGTTCCATTATAATCGCAAAAGTAACCATTTGAATAATTGAAATCAGTATGCTAACTTAACAACGTAATTCTGATGGCGAAAATTCTCTGATTTCAAAGATTGTAATTGTTACTTTTGCGATTCCCTATCATCGATTTCAAGGGTTATGTTGCTAACAAAGGTTAATTGTCTACTCCGTGACAAACGAACTGACAGCCCACCTGATGGTAAGGGATAACTGTCGCTCATAAAATATACAATTAATACATTTAGGTTGCAGGTAACAAAAATGCAGAGCAGCAGGTGTGTTGTCACTGTGAGGACTAAGATGAAACGCCTTGTGCCTGTAATTTCACTGGTTTCACATCACATCACAGCCCGTAACAGTCCACTGCAGGACTTAGGGCCTCTCCCACGAAAGGGGGGTTATTGCCATAATCTCCACGCTTGGCAAGCGGGTTGGAGATCGCAGTGTTTAAATATAACAATGGAAAATGCTGCTGCCCATTTTCCAGACTACGGAGACTCTTGATCTTTTGCCTCGAAAACATTAGTCGCCTTGTACGACACCCATGAGTGAAGGGATTGGTGCTATTCTACTCTGCCGGACACCACACGGCCACTGGTTTGCCTAGTTTTATTTTCTGCTATCACTACAGATTCAGGCAACTTATTCCAGGCATTCACAACTCAGTTGGTCAACAAGTGTCCCTCCAACATACAAACTTTCCTCTGTTTAGTATAGATAATGGATTACCTGTTGTGGTGGTGGTGGTGGTTGGTAATTCTGAAAATAAATAAAAGATAAACCATAAGATAAATCTTTCATTTATATATCATGAGCACGTGGACTCATCACCGTCACCTAACTATGGACTATTATACCTATATCTTGCCATTGATTGGATGGGATTACAAAGAAGCCTATGACCATTAGGTGCTCAGTTCTCACGTCAAAAAGGCGCTAATTCGTAGAGTTACGGAGAAGCCTAGGTACATCTATCTATCCTCAGGTGCTAAACTATCTCCATAGCGAATTTAATAAAAATCTGTGTAGTGTTTCAGATATGAAAGCGTTACTGACAGAGTTAGTTTCACATTTATAATATTAGAAGGGATGGATGGTTCCCGTTCGTTTCATCAGGCAATTGGCTCAATGGGATTTCTTTCTCCTTTTTGTGAATCAACCTAACATATAGAAAATCGTATTCTCATTAACTGATCATAATTAAAATGTTTAATTAATAATTAATGTGTAATGTACTGATAGGACGAACAGGTCCCAGAGTCGCATCCATGAATCTTGCGAGCATGATGCAAGTATATTTACGCAGGAGCTACAGAGTAGTAACAGGTCGATGTACGTATTTAATAATAAATAAATAAATAAATAATCGTGGACAAATTCACACAGCGCCATCTAGCCCCAAACTAAGCAAAGCTTGTACTATGGGTGCTAGATTACTGATATACTATTTATATACTTTTTTAAATACATACTTATTATACATACTACACCCAGACCCGTAACAGAAATTAAATTTCAATTTCTGCCCGGCCGGGAATCAAATCCGGGACCTCTTGCATGGTTGACTGGCATGTTGACCACTGAACCACTCTGGTCGTCAAACTTTCTACTGAACATCTTGTCTTTAGCAGGGTCATGGAGGTCAGATGGCAGTCACTCCACTGTAATTACTTAGCCTGCCAAATTCTGGATCGTGATCAAAGCCGACCCCACGCTTTTGTGCGAGAGAGCTCAACTGGGACATGAACGCCAAGATGATTTAATATTAGTTAAGAACAGTATGTTAGGTACTTACACATTCTCATACAAAAATGGGGATGAAAAAATAAACATGTTAGTTCACTTGCAATGCTATGATCATTAAATTTAGGGACGCCGTTTTACTAAACTGTTATAGCTAAACTAGAGTGTTTCCAGACATAAAACCTATGTAGTTTTCTGCCTAGGTTCTTAACACTTTTGCTGAGGCTTACTCAACAATTGGGTCGAAATCGGCGCTATGTATGTGCGACACTCATGACCGGTCCATTTAATACGCGCCCTACAATACTTAGCACTACCATAGCCTTACTTAGTACCACATTTATTTCACTAATATTATTTTAATTAAAGCAATTAGGTAGTACCTTCACTGAGCTAACTACAATCTAATTAAATTAGATTAATGCAATACAAAATTGTTGACTTTGAAATAATTGAGGCAATACTATACCAAACTTTTTCAAAGTTTATAAATTAAATAAATGAAACAAAAACTTACAGACTTGACAGAGTAAACTTTTATTATTATAATCCAGAAGCTTTTTAATACTTTAATTACTACTAATGTGTTGGCATAGTCTTTATTGTTTGTAAGATGAGTAATCTACCCTAGACTACCTAAAAGTTGTTGCATAAAATTTACAACAATTTAAATTAAAAATACAAATAAGAATTAATATTTAAGGTAATGTAAGACATCTTTACCTGATAGTTCTGTGGGGGCACACCTGGTGCGACCTTCTGCTGGTACTGCTGCGACAGTATACACTGCAGCAACGCAGCGAAGAATATCAGACGATACATTTTACTGTGGAAATTATATACGAATGTAAAAACTGAAAGTAAAGTTCACTTTCAATGTTTGGTGGTGAATGTCTTGCTTCGTTTAGGTCTGAAATGCAAGTTTGATTCGCCTTAGAGTTTACTATTCAGGTTAAACCGGACTAGGTCACTTTTAAATCACATTATCAAAAACCCGAAACTTACACGTAGAAATATAACCGCACAATTGGAACCGTGTAGAATTAAAAGAAAATTAATTTTACCTCCGTGTTGAATGCTACGTGGGCATAGAAGCGATAAAGTGCTTATCGAATCGATATGTTGATAAAATAAAAGCCAGCAACTTTATTTAAAAATTGCCGACGTTTCCGAAATGTTTCGCAAAGTGAGCGACGAGATACACGTCAGTGACTTTTTGACATTTGTATTTTTAATTTCTAGCTCAGACATCTATAAATACATTTTCTAGTATAGTTACCGATTTACTTACTCAAAATTAATTGTATTGGAGCATATATAAAGATTGAGTTCATATAGAAAATAAAGGCAGTTTAGAAGGTTGTTAAGGACCGGAGTGGGTCAAGAACATGGTTCATACGCAAAAAACAACAAAAAAAATCCCAAAAAGGAAGAGCTGGCTGTACAGGCTCAACTTCTATTGCCTTTATATTTTTTTGGGCACGAATGAAGTCCAAATCCGAAGGAAGAAAGTTTATCATCACTCTTCAAAAATCATCGCGTAGTTTATTTTTGATGATACACCAATAATATTTTATTTTATATATAGTAGGTAACTTGTTTTGGTGTGGCGGTTTGTAGATTCCTCTGCAAGAGTTTTATTTCAAAGTTTTAATTGTAATCGAGAAATCTTACAAATAAACACCATGGATGAAGCCTGCACAGTACAGTTTTCAAAAGGAATAAACTTGAGGTAATCTATGATTTACTCTATTTTACTTAAACTACCTTTGGTAGTGTCATTTCTCGATATTTCTAAGTTTTTTTAATTGCCCCTTTTCGTATCCTATCCTACCCAGAGAGTAAGACCAAAGTGGAATGTGTTGCTCGTTGAAAAATGTAAATTTTTGTGTACACGCCGATTCGCAAAAGTCGTGATATAAAAATGGACCTTTTTCTCTGAGTAATACATTCCACTTTGGTCTTACTCTCTAAATGAGTTTAGGGTTCTATGCTAAGGCTGGTGTGATCGAAATGACAAGAACAAGAAAGACATGTAAAGTTGCGAAACCCGGTAGAAAATAATTTCTAACATGTAATTTTTTTATAGTTTTCTTAGTAGTACCAAAGAGATTGGAAGGTCGCTAACATTCCAATCTCTTTGAGTAGTACATACCAACTTTTGCCTCGCTGAACAGATTAGGCAATAAGGGATCTTCTACCCGGGACTAATAGCTGGGACAATCCACAAAGCAGCATAACAATGCTTCTTTCTCAAAACTTGTTTTGTAAAAACTTCTATGTCCCACTACTGGCTTAGTGAATTGTCCCAGCTGCCCTAAATATTGGCCTTGTATAAGCAGATCTTAAACAATCACACTTGTCAAGTCGGTGCGAGTGGAAGAATACGACAGTAATAAATTATACGTCAAGACTGTTTATTTAAGGCTAAACTACAATGATAGTGATGGGCAAACACACACACTAGTCTGGCCCTTACACCCTTTGTCTTACAAGCTACATCCGCATCCGATGTCGCAAATTATTAGTATGAGGATTGTTCGAAGTATATATTTCTTCTCGAGCAATGCTCCGTTCTCTGACCCACATCATATTTATATTTACAGAACAATCATATCATATTCAACATTTTATTATATATTGTTACTACTTTTTTAACCTTTATTTTTCCTATTTTTTTTTTTCACTATGATGACCTACCTATCTGACAAGTAGGTAGAACATTGCAATTACAATCTAGCCTAAGTAATTCAAATTTAACATAATTTGCTAAGTTACAATAATATAAGAATGTGGCCATTAACACCTTTTCTTATTGTCTCTATTAAGGGGAAGACACATTGTTATTGTGTTCCTTGCAGTAAGCACTTAATGCACCATTTATCACTAATATTCATTACACTAACTCAAAAGGTTTTGTCTTTTCTTTTCAGTTCCAAATCTTCCCCCGATTATATGTAATCTGTTATGTACCTATCTATCCTCAGGGACTTAATGTCATCAGGAACAGAGTTTCAAATCGACATGGACTTCAAGAAGAAACCAATAACAGCACTCATAAACGGAGAGGACGACCTGTTCCCCGATGGTGATGATGATGAGGATAGGTAAATATCTTTGCTAATGGACCTTTTACATGAGTCCAATTCAATCCACTATGGTCTAAGACTATATTTATGATAAAAATGATAATACTGATGATAAGAATTAATTGCTATACAGAACGACAACCAACTGTCTACTAACTAGACATTATTATTATTTAATTATAAATTGTATATGCAACTAATTAATATCTTTTTTTATTTAGAGAATTAAATTGTACTTATAGGGCCGATTTTTTAATCCTCAGATAAAACATTTCAGTCTGATAAGTTATTAAGTGCCTAAAATGAAATAAATAATCTAACAAGGAGCTACTGGGAAAAGATCAGATCTCACAAAAACAAACTTGCCCAAATGTTGAAAGAACCACCTAAAATAAGGCGCCTGAAGAGGCTGCACTTATGGGATAATCGTTGATAACAACTGCTTATAGTCTAAGGACTGATCGCATGTTCGCAAAAAGCATATAAAAAAAAAAAAGTGTCTAAAATAAAATGGTATCATTACGTCATATATAAGTGATGGATTACAGATTTCTTTAATTTGGCAGTATATTACTTTATCAGGCAGATAAATCTTAACTGAGGATTGAAAAATCGGCCCTTAATTAGATACTTATGACATAATGTAAATAATGCATGATCTATCTCACTTGATTGCATGGCCCTAACAGGCTGTAACATGTAAGTACTATGCAAAGAGATTGGAAAGTTAGCTACCTTCATGCTTATGTTAGGTAGCTAACTTTCCAATCTCTTTGGTACTATGTAATATTGTGAAATAGTTTGAAAACTGTAAAACACAATAAATTATTTGATATGATAGCCCATCCAATACTGGCATTGCTTATATTTGCATTGTTCTTTTGAGCGACTCAACATCTTTGTGGATTGCCCCAGCAGTTGACTCTGTGTCCAGTTGGTGCTTAATTAAAATTTCAGATAACCTTTTATCATTTTCAGTGACTCCGAGGATGTATTGGGAAATATGGAGAGCACAATGGAGAAGATGATGTTGGCGTCCCCTGAGTACCACACATTCGAAGAACTGGAGGCTAAGATGATAGATTGTGTCCCGAGTGGGGACGTCAAAATTCTCATTATTGAAGAAGGTATTTATTATTTATTTCTATTATATTTTATTATTTTATTTTTATTATATTAGACAAGACAGGCATTTGGACACCATCTCATCTGTTGGGAAGTGACGAAGCGGTGGAAGAGTATTTGTGCAGCAAGTTTTCTTTTTATTTTTTTATTTTAGACTATCCAGTAGGCCTAGCACAAGTTGTATTGAGAGAAAGAGACAAACGCTCTCTCGCGGCGCGAGCTGTGTCGCAGACACACTTGTGCTAGGGCCACAGTCATTTGACCGCCATCTCACCTGCTGGTAAGTGACGATGCGGCCGAAGATGGAGCATGGCTGTCTAGGAACAGCTTATTCATTCTAGCCTTGTA
The DNA here is from genome assembly GCA_905147135.1 of Blastobasis lacticolella. Taxonomy (NCBI): domain Eukaryota; kingdom Metazoa; phylum Arthropoda; class Insecta; order Lepidoptera; family Blastobasidae; genus Blastobasis; species Blastobasis lacticolella. The sequence goes on along the minus strand of LR990065.1, from coordinate 10,145,344 downwards.
GCTGAATCGGATGCAAGAGCCAACGGCTTATGATGCGAGGATACCGAAGACCGGGCGAAGTGGAGAAGAATGAGTAGGAAAGCGGATCCAGTCGGAGGCCTGGATGAGCGCTAGGACGATGATGAGTGGCTTTCAAAGCTTTCTAATGTGTCTTGAGGCGTTTATTGCACTTAAAATTCTTACTGTATACTTATACTTTCGTTTCATACGTTTTAATATAAGGTAAACAACCATTGTAGTTCTCATTCTATCTTCTATTTTCTTCGCTTTTCAGGTGATGGACCCCTGGTACCAACAGATGCTGAGGTGACCATACACTATGCTGCTTATTGGGAGAAAGCGAATATACCTTTCGACTCATCCTTGACCATGAATCATGGACAACCCATTGTAAGTTACCTCACATACAGATTAGATTATCTTTTAAGAAGTCACTGTATTGCCTGTCATCCATCAAAAACGTCTTGATAATGGCCTCTTCTGAACACTGGGCTTCGTTTATTAGTTATTTGGTTATGCTACCATTGGTTCTTGTAAGATTAGTTAGTGTTTATATTTTCAGTGTTTAATTTTATCTAGTCTTTATTTGTGTGTACTCTTCTCATCCCGCCATACATAACCATACTGTACACACTGAATACACACCAGTATTCTTATGCCCTGATTTTTTATCTATTTTATAAAGTGAACTGAACTTAACAGTATTTTAGGTTTCAACAAATAATATCAATTGCGAATTCTATACATGCTTTTCACTAAGATCATCTGAGTGGATCACCCAAGTTATTATATTAGACGAATATATCTGTGATCATATTAGACGCTATATCATTTCATGAATATACCTATGAGCTATGAATCTAATCTGTGTTCCTCCCTCCCTTCCCAGACCCTAACCCTGGGCCTAGGCCGGTTCCTGCCCGGTCTGGAAATAGCTCTCTGCACAGTCCGGGGGCCCACAGCCAGGTTGCAGTTGCTAGTACGACCAGTCGCCGCGTGGGGACCCAAGGGCGTGCCCCCACGGATCAAGCCTGAGACAGCCCTGTTCGTGGTTACTTTGTACGGGGTTAGGGATACGCAGGCTGCTAGACGGTGAGCATTTTAATTTATAATATATTTATACTAATGTCCGAGTCCTGATGACCTGAGTGGTTCAGTTGGTTAATATCTGCCACCAGAGGTTCCAGTGTCGATTTCGGTTCGGGCAGAAATTGAAATGATGGATTTTAATTTCTGTTTTGGGTCTGGGTGTTATATCTATACAAATAATAAAAAAGTGTTTCTGTACATTGAATTTATTTACAAAAAAATAATTTAGGCAGATGAAGAAATAGGAATAGACATAAGATTTTTTTTAATTTTTTGTCTCTGTACACACTAATCTCCGGAACTACTGGACGGATTTAAATGAAACTGTAGCTATTAAGCGTGGGCATCATATAAGGTATAATTGATTTTAGAAACTGGAATTCCTGCGGCCTTAGCCAAGAGGTTTCGTTAATCTACAATCGTTTGTGGTACAAATTCTTGGTCCATAGACAATTCACGTACTTTAGGTGTACAAAGGAGGCGGATGATCCTACACAATCAGAGTCAATGTAGATGTTGGTAGAAATAGTCGAACTTCGACCTGTAAATTTTTTACCATACACGCATTACGCAAGCGGAGCTGTCAAAGATGGCTAGACCGGCTGATGTAGAACCATAGTAGACCAGCTAAATTATAAGAAATATGGAAATGGCGCTAAATAAATTTTGACAGGGTTTTCATAGTTTTGTAGTTTGAGATCCAACTTAAAATCGAGGCCGTTTTTCATTAAATTCGGTGGGGTAGAACCAAAGATACAGTTTGACCTCTCCGTAGTACTAGCTTCCATACATTAAAATAAATCTTTCATCATTGCAGGTTCCAAGAGCTCCCAGAGACCGAACAGTGCAAGTTCGCGGTCACAATTGAGACTGTGACGTCCCTGCGCACTCTAGCGAAGGAACAATTTGACAAAAAAAAATATCTGAAAGCCATAAGGAACTACCAACAATCAATAATGGTGCTCAAAGTGTCCCAACCAGAGACCGATGAAGAAAGAACCGAAGTCAGAGATATGCAAACGAAGGCATATCTCAATCTGGCCATGTGCCATTACAAATTGAAGAAACCGAAGCACATATTGAGGATGCTGGAAGCACTGGACTATATTATAGATACGGAGAAGAATTGCAAAGCATTATTCTACTACGGGAGAGCGTATGAACTGATGAATAAGACGGAAGAAGCTATAAGTTACTATAAGAAAGCTTTGGAACTGGAACCCAGGAATAAAGATATAGGCAAAGCGTTGTACAATGTAGATGTTTATTTGAATAATGCAGCAGTTGAAGAGAAAAATAGGTGGCGGAGGGCTTTCAAAACGGAGAAAAAAGAGGTGTACAAAGTGGATGAAGATTTTGAATGTACTGTCAAGAGTATGTTTGAAGATTTGGCTGCGAGCGATGAGTATGCGAAGTTCAGTTTACCACCGGGGCTGTCGAATGTTGAAGTGGACTTTGTGAAGAGTCTAGCGAGTGATTTTGAAGGATTGATCGTAGATGAAGTTGATGAGGGTAGCAAGAGGAAAGTTACTATAATTAAGAAGGTGATTTAAGCGTGAAATGTTTTAATGATGTGTCAACGTATGAATACGTTATTTAGAATATTATTTATGTAAGAAATCTGACTAAGATGAGTAATTAGAAATGTCATGTCATGACCAACTAGCATCCAAGTTACAGGCTCGACTTATTGTCTTTAAAATAGTGTAACTTGTTTAAAGACATTTATTTATTTATGAACTGTCGAGAGCGCTCGTCGCGTCGCCACTACTGCGCATACCTGTGCTACTGCACAATAACTGTCAGGTGTCAGATATTATGAGCAGATGATGTATATCGGGTCATTCTAGACTTCTATTTACTTATTTTGATTTCTGTGATTACAGCGAATTTGTATAGTTAGGTAATTTTAATCATTACATTTTTAAGCTGCCATATTAAAGTAAAAAATGCCAGGGTATATCTAAAACCGCTATATTGTCGAGAAGCTTGTGAAATTTATTTGTATGCATTTAAGTTTGTTGTCATTAATCATTATTTGTCTTTGTCGAATATGAATTAGATATTGTCAGTGGAGCAATCGCCATTTCACTTGAAAAACTGAACTGCTTTTGATTTTATTTTCATGAGTGTAATTTATTCATTCCGATTGAAATACTACTTCACTTCTTATTTCCCTTCGTCATTACATTGTTGTTTATTTATAAGTGATATCAATGCTATTAGATTTTATGTTTACACTGTGATCTGGGCTAAGTACCAAAACACCTTATTTCGTTAGGGAGTGCTCTTTCTCATTACTAATGATGTTCTCGTTTAGAGATGTTTAGGGATATAATGTCACTTAAACAGCTCTCAAAATCATATCAAAACAAATTTTAATATATTGATGAAAACTACATCAAAACAATCAAAACCAAAACTAGACAAGGGTTCGTAGAACTCACTAATCGCTGTGTGATAATAATTGAGAGATCAGTTGAAAAATCACGTAACTGAAGCGTATATTTGACTCAGAATACGCAAACTCATAAACTATGTAGGCAACAGCCTCTGAGAGGACAATATTTGGTTACTTTATAAGTATATTTTTAAATTTTATTACCTACTTACAATATGTTTAAGTATAGTGTGGAATGTGTGTGTTTTTTCCATATGAATTTTTATACATGATGTGAAAGTGTTGGTGCTAATGATTTTATCATGTTGATAGTCTCATGATTTGAAAGTTACATGGTTTTATTCCATGGGTGTGTAAGAGTTCTAAAGTTGATAGGGATATGTAATAAAAACTTTTCAGTACACTACTTGTATCATTTATTAAGGTTTGGCGCTTGAATAAATAATTAGAAGATCCGTATGCGAACCGAGCTTACTTCTCTCTTACTAAACTTGTGTTCAATTCAATACTGGTAAGTCATTATCATCATTATCCAAACCGTGACGGTCTGCTGGACCTGAGCCTCCTCTACATTAGCAGATAGGTATTCTACGCACGATAGGCGGGTTGTCACAAACCGCTGCTGCCTTTACTCTGGTTCCCGATGTGGTCATCACAATACAATGTAGTCGAAAGAGGCATTGGTATTCAACGACGAAAATAATTCCTTCTTAGGTATCGGGCAGGAAGTTACGAAGTGGGAGGCAAGACTATTATAGTGGCTTGCAAGCTTGTTTGAGGAACGGAGGGGCTATCTAATATTTCTGTACTATTCATAAACTATACCAAACTCATTGATTCATACTCTTCCCTGGTACATAAAATGCTTTAGTTCAGTTTCGTTAAAAATTCTACGAAATGTAATTTTTACGACATCTGTTGTCCAGTGGAAATACCAAATAGAATGAATGAATAGAATGAAAGAACGAATGAATTTATCGAAATACTACACCACTACTTTTCCTTAAAAATGTTTTTCACTACAGGCAACTCTGGTATCCCTGGGATGCATTTTGTTTATCCCTTTCACTCATACGTTGTTATTTCTATGAAAGAAAGTGACAACGTGTAATTAATCACTGGAATTACCCGACAGCTGCATTGATTTATTGCATGGCAGCCAATGCACTTCGCTTGCTTTCCATTCAATCATTCACTCCCAGCAAGGGTGGTTTTTGCGAAAAACCCGGGATTTCCTTCAATTCCTTGCTAGAGAAGTCCGAAGGGTGGACGTGTTATTAGTTTAAAATTTTAGTTTTTTTTTAGTTTCCTGTTGTCCACGCCCCACAGCACCAGGAAAATGTAAGTAAACTATTGCTTAATGTAATGTTTTTTCATTTGTTTCATTACCATGTTTCTTTGAAAACGAGATATTTGTGCGAAAGTTTCCGATTGCAATACTATATTGTTCAAATTTTTTTGGATTTCGTCAATGAATTTCGTGTATTGTGTGTTCTAATTGGCAAATCCTTTCGGCAATACTGTGAAATTTTGTTAATCTAGCGGTTTTTAGCATCTACCTGCTCATTTTCATCTCAAATTTTGCGTAGGTGTCTTCTCCCTACCTACCTACATACCTTGGTAACCTGTAGTTGCGAGGCGGATATTGATTTTGTCCTGCGCAATTGCATCTTCATTGGTACTTGGTAGTTAGACTTTAGATATCTAGATATTATGATATGCTAAAAGTAGGTCGAATAGCATAAAATTTCAGAGGATATGAAAGGGGCAGTTCAAAAAGAACTTCCAACTAAGAGCCTCTTTTAGGTTGCAAGAATTAACTTCAAACAATGACTTAATTTTAATAATAAAATTCTAATAGTAATACCCTTTGTTTCATTTACCTACCTACTTAAGATACTCAAGTTAAGTTAAGTTAGTCCGACAAGGGGAATGGCAGAAGCTGGGATTGACCTCTTTGACTTAGTTGTCCATAGCTGGGTCTCAATCCACTGAACAATGATTGTAAATTTTTGTGCTGTGAATATGTTGGTGACAAAATGTTGGAATCTTTTCCGGTGGAGAAGCCTTAATACACCTACCTTGTTGTTACTAATTATTATAGCCCCTGTGGTTTGTTTTTTGTATTTTTTATTGTTTGTTTTTTAGTAATATGTGTATAGTGACTAGCTTTTGCCTGCTCTATACTACTATATACTGAAACCTATTTGGACTTATGGGATTTCCTTAGGGGAGTGGCTAGCAGAAGCAACACTGTTTGTCATGAGGGCTATTGTGACTGCATCCAGGTTCACGAAGATTGATGAAATACATAAATATGTCAACGTTAACATAATAGTTGAGGAAATAACCCGCTTTAAGGAAAAATATGCTGAAAAACTGGCTTACCAGTCTAAACACATTGGCCCAAAGTTTGTTGGTCAAATACAGAAATGTGAAATTAGAAGAATAATGTAATGGCAAATCGTACCAATCCAATTCTAATCAAATGTCTTATCTTATTCCCGTGCGACCTTTTTAAATGACCTCCCTAATCTTTGAAAGCTAGTACTATGCAGAGGTCAAGCTGTATCTCTGGTTTTTCCCAACCGTCATCGATATTTCCAGAAGAAATTCGTGAAGCTGAACGACGCCAAAACAAACTACATGGTTAGCTGATTGTGACACCATCTCTATAGGCAACAAAGCTGTCAATAGAACAGATAATTTTAATTACTGGTGAGAGTTCACGGCGATCACCTAGTACCGACAGAGGCTTTCGCCTCGTCCTTTTGAAAAATATCCCCCCCCCCCTACAACAAAGTGGGGTAATGTAACCAAAGTCATTAGTGAGATTTTAGAGAACCAAATTAATTATTGAGATCGGAAATTTGGCATTTTATCTCTTCAAACCAAAATGTTCGTATTAAATAAATTTGTAATTATAAATTTTTCACAATTTTTCGACTTTTTGCTCAAAAGAGCTGGGATAAATGAAGCTTTTACCAATGACTGAACGAGCGCATCGAGCTCTTAAAATGCGGATTGATTACGCGGCATGGACGGTGTGAATGTCAAATAAATTTTGCATTCTTGAAATTTTTCGAATTTTGACTGAAAAGAACGGGAGTGACTATGTAAACCAATGACTAAGCGAGCGCAGCAAGCTCGGCTGGGTGTTGATGGTAGAGCTTGTCTAAGCTGAAATGACGCGCCCTCTACCTTAAAGTTCGGATTGATTACGCGAGGCGTGCGGTGTACCTAAAAATGTTTAAAGAATGAGCGAGCGTAGCGATAATTTTCGAAAATAGGCTCATATATCTTATACAAATGACTATAATTTCCTGTAGCCGTATTCACAATGGCTCGGAAATCGGATTCGGATACGGAATCGACAAAGGACCCGCAAAAGTTCTTAGGAAAATGTAGTTTCAGTTAATTTTGATGAAATTTTCATATGTTATAGAAAGTAGAGTTCCCGTGGAATCTAACGGGATTCTGAATAACTGTTTTCGAATCGAGCGACACGGATTCGCCGCTCACGAATTTTGTGTCGAATCGTTCGGAAACGGTTTCGAATCATTGTGTATACGGCTACTGATTAGGCGGGGCGGGCGGTGTGGATATTAAAAAAAAGGACGTTTGCGAATTTTGTCTGAAAACAGCGGGAGTGAATATGTAAAGTAGCATCAACCAATGACTGAGCATTGTTGACTACGAGGCGCGAGCGGTGTTAATGATTAAAATATGAGATCGAAATTTTTCGAATTTTGAATGAAAAGAGCTGGGTGAACATAATAAAAGTAACAATGAATGAGCGAGCTCTGAATATGTTTTTTTTTTAAATCCAGATTGTGCACGCGGCACGGCCAGTGTTAATGTTTAAATAAGTAACAAGTGTTGCTAGCTCGAAATTTTGATTCAAAGAACCCGAGCCAACATTGGAAAAGAAACATAGTTCCGATGGTTTGGCATATCGCCCTTAGGAATCCGAATTCATAAGAGTAGTAATTTAATAATCAAATGAATGAGCGAGTATTTATATTAGAATACTTTGGCTCATGAATCCGGTCTTAAAGATTAAATTATAAAATTTGCGAGTAGGTACAGCGATCTCAAATTTCCAGATGTTTACTCAAACGTCTGGGGTGAAGACAATAAAAAGTAGATTTAACATAAACCAATGAATGAGCGAGCTCAGCCAGTTCCTATTTTTGATGTTTTTTTCTTTTACAAATATTTTTTTCTAAAATGGCTTTAAAGAGCTGATACCATAATAAAAATAACGAAAATCGGTATTTATGGTATTTGGCTTTTAAAATCAAGAAGTTTTTTTCCGTATTATTTTGCCCTTCGGTTCGTACACCGTACATCGTGCTCTATGCTGGCTACGCCCATGAGTAAACCGACTGCCATCTGATCTCCGTGACCCAGTTAACAGGAAACCTGACCAGCTTAGATATGGGTTACACATTCAGTTGGCAGAACTCACGTGTTTTCTCTCACCGTCAGTGTCTCGAAATGTTATCCCTCACCGTCAGCCGCTCTTAAGCTGGACTGGCAATTTGGCATCGTATAAATACGGTCCAATGCACTGGATTACTTTTGATGATACTCGCATTGTTCTTTCAAACTCAATGTTTTTGTAGATTCTCTCGGCAGTTAGCCCTTCGGTCCTTTACTCTGTGACGATGGACGTATATAGACGGTCCAATGCACTACATTACTTGTGCTGATAATTGCATTGTTCTTTTGAGCTCAATGTCTTTGCGGATTCTCTCAGCAATTAAGCCCTGTGGTGTAGGTCCTTTACTCTGTGACGATGGACGTCCTTTACTCTGTGACATAGGACGTATGCACACGGCCCAATTCACTACATTACTTGTGCTGTTAATTGCATTGTTCTTTCGAACTCAATGTCTTTGCGGATTCTCTCAGCAATTAGACCTGTGGTGTAGGTCCTTTACTCTGTGACGATGGACGTCCTTTACTCTATGACGATGGACGTCCTTTACTCTGTGACGATGGACGTCCTTTAATATGTGACGATGGACGTCCTTAACCATGTGACGATGGACATACTTTACTCTGTAACGATCGACAACAAGCCTCTGACCAGCCCTCTCCTCCCCAGGTCACAAATAGACCCGCACCAGCTTGTCACCTGCCCGTACAATCCAGCGCACCAGATCGAACACTACCGGCTGCACTTCCACCTGCAGAGGAGCCACCCGGAGCACAAGCCATCGGACCGGATGGCCACCTGTCCGTTCGACGCTACCCACGTGGTCAACGAAATGGAATTGGACGTGAGTGCAATGAACCATTATGTCTAGGTATTGCCTGCCGAGCGTGGAGATTGTGGTAACAACCCTCAACTAATCAGGTGGAGGATCAACTCGAGGAGTGGATTGTTATGGGCTGTTGGTGTGATTTTTTTTAATGTTCTACGGCAGTCATACAGCGGGCGAACAAGCAGGCCACCTGATGGAAAGTGGTCACCGCCGCCTATGGACATCAGCAACACCAGCGGCCTTAGCCAAGAGGTATCGTTAATCTACAATCGTTTGTGGTAGAATAAATGTATTGGATTTGACATAAGCTAACGTTATCTGACATAAGCTAACGTTTTGGGTGGAACGAACGCAGAAAATTCTACCAAAGGAGATTATTGACTTGCATAGAGAATTTATGTAGGACAGTAACTTTTTTTAGAATTCCTTACTCAACCAAAGAGTTTTATATTATAAACAGATATAAAACTCTTTGAACTAAACTTATTGCGAGGATGTTCTCGAAGCGGTAATTCAAAATTTGGCCAAGATTTGTTAAAATATGACCACATCTGAGACTTATGGGAACTAGGAATTTTACTAAACAAAATTAGTATGTAGGCTCCACGAAGATCTCTTGAAAAAAACCGTAGTATGCGCACAATGAGGTACACGGAATCAAGAACGTCACTTAATAAAGTGATACCGTAGGAGCGGGTAATTTAAGGCTGCATGGGCTACTATGGCTCAAAACGGAAATAGATTTAATTTCCCGCCTGCGACCATATGTAACCATGTTAGCAATATAGTTCCCCCTTTTTATAGTTCACAACTTCACAACCTTATTGTCACATGCTTCATGTGGAGGTTCAGCGCAGTACTAGGCGACTAGACCCTCTATTCCATAAAACAAAAACGGAATCTAAACAAAGTTATGTAAATCTACAAAATAACACATAGTACTCAGACAAGAGAGCATAATAGTTGCGAGAAAATTAGCAATTTGCCGGCTATTAAAGATTGTACACCTAGCTATAATAATTTAAAGTAACATCCATTGTGTGTCTTCTAAAATAAATGTATGTATGTGGTAGTACGTGGCGAGAATATGTTTTTAATGTAGATTCGATTCGATTAGAACTAAAATAAAAATAATCATCTTGGCGTTAATGTCCCGGTTGTGCTCTCGCGCACGAGGGCCCGGGTCCACCTTGTCATGATCCAGGATTCGGCAGGTCAGGTAATTACAGTGGAGCGACTGCCATCTGACCTCCATGACCCTGCTACCAGGGGAACCTGACCAAATTGAATCATGGTTACACATCCAGTCGCCTGAATGTGCAGGTTTCATCACGATGTTTTCCCTCACCGTAAGAGCATAGGTTAGTATTCAACTAAGTGCATAACTCAGAAAACAGTCATTGGTACATGGCCGAAGCGGGATTCGAACCCGGGACCTCTGGCTTACGAGTTGCATAGTCTAACCGCTCGGCCACTGACGCTCTAGACCAGGGATCCCCAAACTATTTTGGACAAGTGACCCCTTTTCCAAAATGAACTATTACCTCAGACCCCCATAGCCAAATTACCTACTTTTAAGATCAACCCCCTTATTCATAATGGTCCGCTAACTAAAAACAGCTGCTACAGAATGTTATTTTTCATTCTGACTTAGGTCAATAGAAGACAGAGTGAGAATCAGCAATGCTTTAAGTTAGCAGACTATTATAAATAAGGGGGCCTATCTTTAGTTATTTCCTATTGATACAAAATACCTAGGTACTAAGGTACCAATTGGAAAACTTTGCACTTGGTTAAGTGAGTAAAGTTGACTTCATTTTCTAATCAAAATTTAACAAAATAAAAAGACACAATTCAATAAATATCAAGTTTAATTTATAATGATTATAAACATAACATAACAATACAGTACCTACCTATCTTGAAAGTTTTAAATAAGAACTTGTGTTAATTTAATAGGGGTCGATTTTTAGACCTCGTCGACCCCCAAAATCAGTTTTCGTTTATGTCGACCCCTAGGAAACCGATATCGACCCCTTGAAGGGGTCGATATCGACCACTTTGGGAATCCCTGCTCTAGACTTTCGTAGACTAACTACATAACCCTAATAAATATGGACAAAATTGTGTGTTGTTGTGTGTCATTATCTTGTAGGTTGCCTATATTATTATTATAAATATTAAACTTGCTGCTAGTTAATATGAACCGTTAGTAAGTACTAAGACAATTAAGTATGATAATAATCTATGCTCAAGATATAGATAAGTACCTAGATAAAAGTATAAGGCGATATAGGTACCTACTTCTTTCTAAGTTTTAATTAAATATATTCTTAATAGCATTTCCATTTTGTATAATATTTAAGATATGAATACAATTTCCTAAATATCGTGATATACACACCTCAGCTTACAGCTGCTAGTGTATACTACATACATACATAAAGCTCACGCCTGTGTTCCACAGGTGGGGTAGGCAGAGATTTGTACGACAAGTTTCACAAAAGCATTTTTTCATAATAGCGAATTTTCATATCGCGTTCTTTCATGATCGCAAATTTAATTATTCGTCTCTTCATGTAGCGATATTTCATGAAGCGTTTTGTTGGTGATGGGGTGATGCGTGGTTGAAGAAATATTCGAATAATTAAATTTACGATCATGAAAGAACGCGATATGAAAATTCGCTACTATAAAAACATGCTTTTGTGAAACTTGTCGAACAAATCTCATACATCGCCTAATAGTGTATAAAAATAATAAAAATTATGTATTATAATATTAATACATACCACTTGCCTTTTATGTTTTTTAAACAAACATACCTAAATCAATGTTTATTTATCTCATCAATATTAAAGATAGATCTTCAGAGCAGTAATAATCTTTACCATACCTACCAATAAACTGTCTGGCTGGCAGTGTCCATATCCTCTAGTTAGAGCTCGTCTAGTCTAAAATGACGCGCCCACTACTTAGTTAGTTGATTTCGATGTGTGAGTGCAAATATTGATAACGACACTTCATCTGTGTGGGAGCCAATGAACGACGCGTGCTCCTACGTTTGAATCTCGCCCGCAACTGAATGACCAATTACAACGGCATTTGTATATGTATTGCGTCCATATTTTAAACTTGCTTGTGTGCGTTAATGCGATAGTGGGGCGCGTCATTTTAGATTAGACGAGCTCTACTCCCATATTAGAACGCTAGTAATGGTTTACAAGTTGTCAATAATTTTTTATGTGAGTTTTCCAATTTGCAGTTTTGTAGTTTGATGAATAGATACTTATACAGGGTGTTTCATAATACATGTATAAAGCCGAAAGGGTGTTAAAGTATAGCTTGCAAAGAGTACACTGGCGACTTCATATTATCCAGGCATTGAATTTTAATTTTTATAAAAAATCTTCGTTTTTAAAGAAAAATAACCATATCGACTACGTTGATGCGCAGCTCTATTTCAAGTTGATGATCCTAGAAGGAGAAGTTTAATAACCGCGTGCGACCCCTATGAAAAAAGAGCAACCTCCTTAAGCCTAGTACCAGGAGCCTAATGCTACGTACACACGCACCGTTGGCGTGTGCCGGCCGGCGATCCGCAGCGCAGCGTGGCGGTAACATCAAACGGATAGAAGCAATCGACCAAACGCAGCTTGGGCGGATACCGAAGGCCAACGAACAAACGTGCGATTACGAGCCCGAATAGGTTCCCAAAACTCCCAAAGATCGTTTGCTTGACCACGGAATGCAATTACCTATTGGACCTTAGAAATCCAAATCGGCCGACAACGCTTCGTTGGCGTAAGTTGAGTGTGTACACACCATAAAGAAGAGTTTAATAACCTCGCGCCATTCATAACAAAACAAACGAACCTCCTACATCTTGCTACCAGGCGCCGAACTAAATGTTACCTACTTATCTCCATGAATAATCTCTACCAAATTAACTAAGAACTTACCTACACTAATTATTTTCAATAGGTAGGTATGCTTAAGTAGTCGGAGCGTCGTCGGTGGCCTAAGGTTACGGTATCCGAGTCGTACGCGAGAGGTACCGGGTTCGACACCCGCTGCCGCCACGTACCAGTGACCTTTTCTGACGGAAAACATCGTGATGAAACCTGCACATTTAGGCGACTGAATGTCTAACCATGATTTTAATCTGGTCAGGTAATCAGGTTCCCCTGGTAGCAGGGTCAGGCAGGATTCAGGACTGTCAGACGTAATGACCAGAAATGCGAAATCCTGGATCATGGTCAAGGCGGACCCCAGGCCCTCGTGCGCGAGAGCAAAACCAGGTCATTAACACCGAGATGATTTCTACTAGGTAGGTACCTAACAGAACAAACCACCCCATCACAACATAGGTAAAATAAGAATTAAATTCATAATACTAAGGTACTTATTAACTAAAGGCCTAAAAACAGTATCTAAGTAGGTTAGGTAGGTAGGAACCTACGTAAATAAAAAACAAAACATGTTAATTAGTCTGGAAGACAGCCGGACCCGCGGTGTGGACTGCCGCAGGTACTTAAACTAAATAAAAATAAACATAGTCAGCTACGTACTAAAGTACATATCTACTACACTAAAACGGGATTCGTTCAATTGACAAAATGGCTCTACACAGATAGGTAAGTACTAGGTACCTACTAACACGGTTCCCTCATCTAAGTACCTACGTACCTAGGGAACCACTTATGAATCTAGTTTTGGTGAAACACATTACAGACAGGTTCCACTAAATACCTACATGTTTTTATGAAAAGATAAAAGCGTTGTCTTTTCTACCTATTTCCCGTCAGAAAAGAACCGAGCGCGGCGGTTGCGCTTCTAACGTCACTATTAGGTGGTAGGTAGCGTCTCCTAGTCTAGCTAGCACCTAGACCTTTAAAGCATGTAGGTACGTACCTTTTAAACGATATTTTATGGAAACAAACAGTGTCAGGTGCCAGCGCAGTTAACCACACTTTCTTGCTTTCTTGTGGCTCGATGACCGATAGGTAAATACACTCATACACACAGCTACACAACACTACAGCATGCACTGGTTGCTATGCAATACATAAGTAGGTAGGTAACATGGTCTTTGGCCTACTGCTTGGTTGCACTCATGCACAGAATAATGATTATCACAATACTTAAACTGTTGAACATTGTACACAAACAAGACTACGTTAATATTGGTACCTGAAGCAATAAATCATTCATTCATTCATATCGTTTACAGTCTTATCACAGTTATTTTCACAGTACTTAGGTAGGAATACAACGCAACAAACAATCACACCGATCACGCGAAAAGCTAAAAACCGAATAAACGAACACGACTCGAAAATAGGTACATTTTATAACACAAGAAGCCACGCTGTCGTCGTCAGCGGTTCAATCAAACGACACACCCAAGTGCAGCATGCACACTGCCAAAACTCCGGCGTGTCGACACAGGCCTCGTGGCGGAGTATTTCCCGCGACTTTCGGCGCGGCGCACGGGGCGGCGGGGGGCGGGAGGCGTGGCAGCAGGCAGCGCTTTAGGCAGCGTTGCCAGATCGTACCTTTTAGTACGATTTATGTACTATTTGGCCGACTGTCGTACCTTAAGCGTACTTTGCTCCACATCGTACTATTTAGTACGTTTTTACAAAATGCTTAATTTAGCTGAGGGGGGTAGTCACTTCACCTTTCCTGTGCGCAAAATACTGAAAAATAATGGGAAGGAAGGGTTGATTTTACCCACCGGCAACAAAATAACGTCAATAATTGACTAAAAATCATCCCCCCCCCAAGGTCGATAAAATATAGAAGATAATAAGAAGAAATCGTAACTTTTTAGCCATTTTCGTACTATTTTAAGAGCCCAGACGTACTTTTTTGGAAACTACTGCTGGTAACACTGGCTTTAGGGATCCGCGTGTTAGGGGTCGTACTTATTTCGCCTCTTATGTTCTCCTCGTAGATGCACCGTAATGTTGATTGTGTTTATTTAATAAAGTGAGGCTCAAACAAGTCCAACAGTGGACTAATAATAATCCTTATGATGTCGGTGATGGAATACATTTGCTTACCACTATTTTATCGGGTAATTTGTACAGACAGTAATTACTAAAATTGTGTTTGGGTCCGTGTTTCACCTAGGTGACCTAGGTTCAGTGGCGTTGCTTGCCTTCGAGGGGCCCCGTATCAATAGCTGTCTGGGGCCCCATAGTTAGTACCCCCAACTACAAGGGATCATCATCATCATCATCACAGCCCATAACAGTCCACTACAGGACTTTGGGCCTCTCCCGCAAAAGGGGAGGTTATTGCCATAATCTCCACGCTTGGCAGGCGGGTTGGAGATCGCAGTGTTGCAAACATAACAATGAAAAACGCTGCTGCCCATTTTCCAGTTTATGGAGACTAGATATTTTGCCTCTAAACGTTAGTCGCCTTGTACGACACCCACGAGTGTAAGGGGTTGGTGCTATTCTACTCTACCGGTCACCACACGGCTACAAGGGATGCTAATGAGTAACTTAAATCCAAGCCATTCGCGTGTTAAGGCGGTACGATTTTCATACAATTTTTATGTAACGTTTTTGTGCAATTGGCTATTAGAAAATATGTTCAATTGTGGGCGAAATAGATTTCCACATGTTAATAATGTAAAACAAAGCAATGAAAAAGAAAAATAATTAAATCACAAAACAACGCCATCAAGCAGCGATTTGTGCTTTTTTCGATTTAACTGCTTTTGAAAAGAAAACCACTTTGCGCACCATTGAATACATTTACTAAGAGTAGAATTCATAATACAATCACTAAACACTCAAACAAATGAAAGAATATCGAGAGAAATTTAGTATGGGCGTTGAATCACCTTAATAGTAAGAATAACATATGTATGAAAGAAAGTTCCACACCGCGTCTGTCTGCATGTTCGCGATAAACTCAAAAACTACTGAACGGATTTTCATGCGGTTTTCACCAATTGACAAAGTGGAATTACTTTGTTTATTGAGGAAGATTTAGGTGTATAATTTGTTAATGTTTTATGTTGGTAGTTTGTTTGACAAGAATCTCCTTAAAGGCCGGGGTGGACATCGGAATTTTTGTAAATTGGCCCTTGACTTTGGTATATTAAAACCTTGCGTGATAAATATAAAATGTCATAATTTGTTGAATAAGCGAGCGTAGCGAGCTCAATAGTTTCACAAACTACCCCTTCAGAATACTTGCGCGAATAACATAAAATCAGTAAATGGACTATACGATGTAGACATTTCTGACATCTGGTTTATAATAAAATTAACTTCGCAAACAATTAATTAATGAGCGTGCGAGCTCTATTTCTGACATTTTGGTCATAAAGCTTTCACGATTAACTTAAAAACAGTCAAATTCGAAAATCGTGTGGGCCAAAACGATTTTATTATGAGCCAGGTCCATCTGACCCGTTGAGCAATGAACAGTGTAAGGAGTTTCTTAAATCTTGTGATCTCACCGATAGTGCTGAATATGTTGTCATGAGATCAAGATTTATCTCATTTTTGCTATAGGTGCATTTTTACACAATTTCCATGAAGTAATGAGTGAGTGCGCGTGAGGGGCTCTAAGTTGTTGTTTTTTATTAAAAATGTTAATTATCTCTAAGCAAAAGGGGAACGAAAACGGATTGTATCACTTGATTTCATTTGCATCTTTGGCGGAGGGGGCCCCGACCCTGGTCTGAAAATCACTAAAGAATTTTTTTTTTCCGGGAAATAGTGTTTAACTTAAATTGAGGATAACAGTACGTATTTTTGCTTACAAACGATTTGGGACCCCGTATCATTGATACGGCTGAGACGGCGGTTGTTGCGCCCCTGCCTAGGTTCTCCAACTGGGTAAAGCATGGGATATTTACAGGTATAGCTCCGTCAACTAAGATTCATGTAGTTAATTTTTGTTGATGAGAAATATTCGTGAAATCGTACGGATTTTAACATAACAGTCCTCTGAGAGTTTAAGCCTTCCCCACATTAGTGGAGGGTTCTGTCTTAAACTCCACTCTCTACTGTCTTTGTTTTATTTATGTTTCATTCATTACACTAAGGTATTTTATTTGTTTTATTTAATACAAAAATATGTGTGTGTAGTTACTGAAAAATCTCATAGCAGATAGGTACGATTACCTTTGCGACACTGAAACATGACTGACAGGCATGACATGAGAAAGCAAACTTATAAAGACAAATATGCTACATTAATTAGAGTTTGCTACATTAATATGCCACAGTAATTTGAATTAGACTACTTTGCTATTAGTTAGGTGGTGGTGCACATTCGAAAAAACAATGAAGGAACCTATTAAATTAAAATTACAATATTTTTTTGTACAGAACCCTCAAACCAAAAAATACAAAACGGCTAATTTAGATCTCCTTAATATCCCATTGCGCCTAGTACTATGAACTTGAGTGACCTTTTACAACTGATTTCTAGAGATGCGGTCTTTCGTTTTCAAAATGTCGATTATCGACATTGAAAAGGTAAAAGTTCGATAGTCATTTTTTCGCTTACTATTCCACGCACGAAAAAAATAATTGTACCTATCGTTTTAATACGTTTAGCACTCCATCCAGTTCACGGCTTTATACATGTATTATGAAACACCCTGTATAGGTAGCAGAAATAACCAGAAGAACTTTATTCATTCATGTAACTCTTTATTGTAAGTATATGTACAATTAAAAGAAATATTATTGAAGATGTTTCGCACTAGATATGCAGGGAAGTACAAGAGTGGTCTGTGTCACACTGTTGACACTTACGCGCTGTCTTCGTATCTTAGTGAATTTCATCACAAGGCCGTGGTAATTCTTTATAAATAGGAACTGCAGTAATATGAACATGCTTCTTCTATCAGTCAAGGGGCTTTTACTAAAGCAGTTAAGTACAGCAGTATCTAGTAGGTATCCATCCAGTGTCCAAAACCATTTGCAAAAGCAAGCAATCATTGTTGGTAGTGACAGTTGCTGTGATGAATCTGTAATAAAATAACTCATATTACTGTTAGCCTGGTTGTCTCCTATGTAGGCAACTAATTTCTGAGAGGTTGACCACCTAGGACCGCCACAAACCATGAAATTTGCAGGTTTTCTGTTGTGTATTTCATAGGCCGCGATCTCCGACCCGCCTGTGTAGTGATAGTGGAGTAATGTGGCTCGTGGCAGGCAGTGGACTCTTCTTGGCTGCTTATGTAGCACAATGCAACACTAAACAAAACTTGCCACAGCAAGCAGGTACTCGTTGAGTTGCTAATTTTCGTATACCAAGTCGTGATGGCTATACTGTTATCCCAGACGAATAATGTAATGTGATATTATAAAAATCGCAGTAAACAGGCACGTCATTCATCATAATTTTCCAATGTTTATAATGTGCTATTTTCGACAGAATTTCAAATGTCCTAGACACGGCAGACACAATAGGTCTTAAAAATCCAAATTGGCATTCACATTTCATTTCATCATCTCACCCCATAAATAGTCCACTGCAGGACTAAGGGCCTCTCCCACGAAGGGGAGGTTATTGCCGTAATCTCCACACTTGGCAGGCGGGTTGGAGATCGCAGTATTATAAATATAACAATGGAAAACGCTGCTGCCCATTTTCCAGCCTACGGAGAGTTAGATTTATTCCTCTAAAAATTAGTTGCCTTGTACGACACCCACGAGTGTAAGGGGTTGGTGCTATTTTACTCTGCCGGACACCACACGGCCTATTTCATTTATATCTATCAAAATAATTAGATATTTACCTTTACAATGTAAAAATTTGGAGCGGCCTCGCGCCGCGCTGAATCGGTTACGTACTCGTATTTCTCAAATTGATATCTATTACACTTGTTCTCACAGTTCACTAATATTTTAACACGATTTGCAATTACTTTCGCTTTATTTCCCCCATTCCTCATTTATTTTTGATGATAATAACTAAAAACAAATAAACGGGACAAAATTCAAAATATTTGATGTTTGACAGCGGAGGAAAATCAGAGACTATGTAGATGTTTTGGTAGAAATAGTCGAACTTCGAGCTGTCAATTTTCTACCATACACGCATCACGCAAGCGGAGCTGTCAAAGATGGCTAGACCACAGGGGTGTTACCAATGCGTTGTCCGCCGCTGAAGCGACCTCTAATATACCTCTTGAACGATTCCATGTCATAGTCAAAAGGAAACACTGAATATTGGAAAGGATATGAGGACATAATATTATCATTAAACCTACCACATTCTTAAAAAAAAAAACATTTCGGAATTAGACTTCGTGGGAATTGGACATTACGAGAATTGGACGTTGTTGGAATTTGACATTTTGGAATTTGGATATTTCGGTAATTGGACATTTCAGGATTTTGGATTTTGGACATTCTGAACTTAAACGATAAAAATGAGGGCTTCCAAAAACGTGAGTACTCACTCAAAATCGTGAGATCTGATGTCAAAATAAAGCCCTGTCATTGGCTGGAATATATACGTCATTTTATAGCAGCTATTTCTGTCCAATAGCACGACAGTATTTTGACAACGGACCTTACGCCTCACCAGGGCTATCTGAAATCGCGGATATTCATTGGTTGGAGCATTTTTCCTATTGTATGTGGTCACTACGTACAGTCAGCTGCAGACAGAATACTACACTTTTATAGTGTTTTAGGTGGGTTGGGTTTAGGTCCATTTACTCTGCAGCTGACTGTACCGGTAGCGTAGGACGGCCCCAACTATAGTACGTGCCAAATAGATTGACAATAGTCGACGTTGACCTCTCCAATAGTGGACGTTGACCTCTCGTTAAGAACTAATTTGTAAATTGTCACATCAATTTATTTCTATAATGATTTAAATATACAGGGTGTCCCAAAACACGACGTCAACCCGGAATCGGGTGAAAAGGCAACTCACGCTGGTTGGCAGATGCAAGAGCTGGTACAAAGTCGATATCAATGTGGAAAGCGTGGCCTATTTGCAGCGGTGAACAATGAACATCATGTGAGATGATTAAGACTGAACCGTGTGTCTTATGTTGTAAGGTTGGGAATCGGATGCTGATCTACATATGCGGTACCATTACTTGGCGAAAGATCTGGGAGTCTAAAAAGGCCACATTAGCCTTTCATACTTATTATTTGCTTATAGCGTATTGTGATAATGTTACAATATTTCACAAAATTTTGTAAACATTTATTTAGATACTGTTAAATAGAAATGCATGCTGTGGTCACTTTTAAGTAATTTGGCACTTAGCTCAGTTTGTAAGTGAAATTCTGTGTAATACTACATTACATATTAATGTATTAGTGCATAAATTGTTAGTGATCCTCAATAAAAAGAAAAAAAAAAGAAAAAAAATACTAATATTCATTTGTCACGAACTTATCTGGAGCGTGGCTGTTGTTGACATTACTTGGTTGGGAGTTGTCCGACGTTTTCTCTCGGTTAGCTTATATTTAACCAGCAACAAAAAAAAGTGAGGTGCTATGGGTTTGTCGGGTGTATCTGTGGATCTGTCTGTCTGTGGCATTGTAGCTCGCGAACGGACGGACCGATTTCAATGCGGTTGGTTTTTCAATCCAGATGGTTCTTTCATTTTAATCGAGATAGAATAGAATAGAATATGGTTTGTTATATACTTCATGCACACAGACAACTTAAACTTAGAAACTACATAAAATATTTGCATAGAAGTAGACTGATTAATTTTTTTTTGATATCATACGGCAGGCAAACAGGCAAGCGGGCCACCTAATGGATAGTGGTCACCACTGCCTATAGACAAGCAACACCAAGAGTATCGCCAATGCGTTTCCCACCTCTATAACACGATTATAATTTATAATGTAGGTAGGTACCTTTACGACTACCCTGCATTTATAATGAAGCCGCCATTTAGAATGAGGTTGTTAGCTTGTTTTAATTATGAATATAAGTATACTAGCTTTAGCCAGCGAGTTCGACGGCGTCGAAATACATTTTATGACAGTTTGGCTTTTGCCCGCGTAACCATTTTAAATTACTATGGGGAGCTCAAACTGTATCTCCTGGTTCTACCTACCCGAATAAGACGAAACATTTATACTGTACCCTGGACTTCAAGCAACCAAACTATAAAAACCAAATCAGAGCAAACAAAACAAAAATTCTAAATTCGTAAGCTTAATGTTTGGTCGGGGGCTTTCAAACGTTTTTCCGTCCCTCGGGTTATATTTTAAATTATATTTTTTTATTAGATTATTCACTAT
The DNA here is from genome assembly GCA_905147135.1 of Blastobasis lacticolella. NCBI lineage: Eukaryota > Metazoa > Arthropoda > Insecta > Lepidoptera > Blastobasidae > Blastobasis > Blastobasis lacticolella. The sequence continues at coordinate 10,124,312 of LR990065.1, read as the reverse complement.
TTTTTCCCCTTTCCCCCAACCAGTACCACGTAACGCAGTGCCCGAAACGGGTGTTGTTCGACAACGAGCAATACATAATGGACAACGGGTTCGTGGCTCCAATAGCTGACGTGGCACCCCCGCCACCAGTCGCCACCGAAGAGTGTTGGGATGATGTGAGTACCAACTGAGTCACAGAGTTTGTTTTAGACATTAATCAGGTATTTTACTACAACTGGCGAGGTTGGAACCAGAGTGATCTAAGTGACATTTTTACCAAAAGTACTTAGATCAGTGTGGCATGGAAGAACTAATCTTTCTGTGTCCCGTAGTGTGTTAAATTCAATATTATTAAAAATGACACTTAGATCACTTTGGTTCCAACCTGCCCAACTGGGGTTCTTCAAATGCACGTCTACAGGTACCTCCGCAGGCCGGCACCGCATCCGCTCACCTATGGTTGCAGATGTCCTGGAGTACGGTGGCTACTTTCCATCGGGTGGACCGTCCGCCTGTGTGCCTCCATAGGCAAAAAAAAAGTTAAAATTGGCCAGTTTAAAAGGCGGCACTAGTCTAGTGGCAGCGTGCTCGCGAGGCCGATAAAACCGATATATTAAAACGGGTGTTCCCCGTGCGCGCACAATGCGAACCAAGTTTGATCTTATTTTCAATCATAAACTCGGGGGATACCCCTCTTAAGCCACGCTCGTAGAGTCCGGCAACTGGATGGGAGGCCGTTTCGTAGTTTGATATATATTCGTATATTATATTATTACTACACTCGTGGGTGTCGTACAAGGCGACTAATGTTTTCGAAGCAACAGATCTACAGTCTCCGTAGGCTGGAAAATGGGCAGCAGCGTTTTCCATAGTTATATATTAAACACTGCGATCTCCAACCCGCCTGCCAAGCGTGGAGATTATGGCAATAACCTCCCCATTCGTGGGAGAGGCCTTAAGTTCTGCAGTGGACCGTTATGGGCTGTGATGATGATATAGATTTGACCTCGTCTCACTCTGTCCATTCCCTCAAACTATTAAATGTAAAGAAAATAGCTCAAACCAAGGTCAAACTCTCGAGATGACTTTTGGGTAGCGTGTATCCAATCCAGTTGTTTATATATTTTTTTTATATCTAGAATTATTACCTAAATTCTATGATATCCTGTAGAGTTTAGTATGGAATGGTAAATCTTCTCAGGATATATTTATTCAGAACGGCTAAACCGAGGTATTGAAATCCACTTGAATATGAACGCTGACACCACATTCATAGATTTATGTTGGTTCTAACATGGAGAAATGACAACATTGTAAAATTGTTTGTTCACAGGACAACGTAACATCTTACAAGCCGGATCCATCGAAACAAGGGGACCATATAATAAAGAAAATTAAGGGTGCCACTCGATCCGAGAGGCGAAAAGCTAGAATGGAGGGTACCCAAACCTTCCGACCAAAAGAATAGTGCGGGTACCGCCTTTATTTTTTTGGCTGCAAAACATTGATTAAGAATATCGGATGGCATTCCGGACAACATTCTCTTAAAGGGTTAACTTAAAAATAAAATGACATATTTGCAATATGCAATTTTCTGTTTGTGATTTGTACACTTGTGTAGGTGTACAAATTAAATCTTATCTGTATCTTTTATTTTTTAATATTTATAAGTTTATTATTTCACATGGCATACGATAAGTTTTGTATTTTTTTTTCATATTTAAAATAATGTTGGTTGTTTTTATTATTGCAATATAATATTGTTCGTTCGAATATAATTCTTGTAATAGGTATTATAGTTTTAGGCTTGCCAAATTTTTCACTCAATTTCTCGGAATTTCTCGGATGGTAAGACTTGAGAGAACTTAAGACATGAGAGATATCTTCATGAAGAAACATCTGGTTTGGTTTTAGTAAAATCATTTAGCTGATGGTCGCTTAGGCTTTCGGCAAAGTAACTTGGGCAGAAGTCGAGACTTTGTGTGAAAAAGTGGCTCGAGCTAAGCTCAAATCCGTGTTCGACACTGGAGCTTATAACAACTTCCGACACTCAGCTACTAGCTCAAGTGTTATGTTACCTTTTAGTTTCGATTTTTATTCTCGGAATTCATTGTACAAACATATTACATAAGTTCTTGATTCTAGTTAAGCATAAACAAACAACCGTATTAAATATTGGTTACCGCTGCAAATGAAGGCTGTTATTAAATGTTGATAAGTCAAAATTTTAAGTTAAAAAAGTGTGCCATTGATAAGATTAAAATATTACATCTGTATATTCTCTTAATTTTTCTCCATTTGACATTTATTTTTATTAATATGTATTATAAAATTTGTAATTCCGTTCTGTAAGTAAATGTCTTGTAAAATATTTTGTTTGTTTTCTTTTGTTTACATATTATATGTATTTATATATTACATAATTTCTATATATTATATTTCAGTCATTTGATTTTTATATTTTTATACGTTTAATTTTTTATGGCCTAAATTAAGCTTTAAATGAACATACGATCGAAAAGGGCGTGGACAAGACTATTCATTAAAAAAAAACTTTTTATTAATTTTTTACTACCTAGATGCATATGTTTTGTGCTGATTTTAACTGTATTGCTGGACAGCGTGTTTTGTGTTGTGTACTTTTTAACACACTGTCTATCAATACGGCATAGTTTCACGTTTTTTGTAAATATATTACAAATTATATCTTTTGTGTTATCGCCGTTTATCTGAAAATATATTTTCTCATAGACGGCGACGAAAAGTAGTGTTATCACTCGGTCGTAAAAACCTTTTTTTCGTCCTTTGAATCGCTATAATTTTTTTTATTGCTGTTTAAATGATAAATAGCAGTGCCCTAAAATATGGTTTTGCCTCTTTGTGATACACGCTACTAAACCCTTGGGAAGTCTTTGGCGAAAAATAATTCAGTGTGTCTAGTTTTTTGTCAGGCATTGTATTTCTCTGTGGCTGAGATGTGCAACGTCTTAACAAATATTGAACATTTATTCCCGTTTAGGCAAAATGGGTAAATGTTCAATTTTATTCATTGACCCTGATATGCAACTTTGTTGGTAATCTTAACCATAGCTATTTTGGTAAAAACAAAGTTGTATTTTAATCACGGTTAAAGTGTCAGTAAAGATTATTAATAGAAGTCTATCTCTAGATATGTTATCTATACTTAGAATTTATTTTCCAAATTAGATTCATAACTCTAATTTTATACTGAGAATTAACTTGTTTCTTGTAACATCTAGAATAATGTACCGAATTATACACCTAATTGATATTATTAGTAATAGCAAAGATAGTATCTTTTAGGTGTATGTGAATAGTAATAAATAAGTACCTAAGAGTATAATCGTCTAATTTTAAGTACTTCTAGAATTAATTGAAAAGCGAAGCACTAGTGTCTTTACACATGAAAAAGGAGGATGAGACCGCGCCAAAAGACTATACAAGCGCTCTAAACAGGGATTGCTAATATGAAGTAATTTAATTGTAATCTGGAATTTGAATTCGCCAACAAACAAAATGTAAAAATGCAAAAAAATACAAAAAAAATGCAAAAGTGGCAAAAAAATCAAAAAAAGAAGAATAAAAGTGGCAAAAAAATACAAAAAAAATATGCAAAAGTGGCACAAAACTAAAAAAAAAGAATAAAAGTGGCAACAAAATACAAAAAAAAAACATCAAGCGAATGGAGTTCCACATTAACAGTTAAATTCTATATTCGGCAATGCAAAATAAGAAGGCGCATATTCAAGGATCTGACAATTAAGACGATATACAAATATCAGTCAAAAATAAAAAATTCAAGGATATGACTAACATGTGACGATATGCAAATATCAGTCAAAAATATACACGGATGTGACAACATTACTAACATGTGACTATATGCAAATATCTGTCAAAAATAAAATACTGTAAATAAATACGTAGACTTAATAAAAAATATGGAAAAATCAAATACAAAATAAAAAAAAATACAAAAATAAAAAAATAATAAATGTGTAGATATTTTAGTGTGTATCATTAGTAATAACTAGATTAGAGATTGGGCAATTGCGAAGAATAATTTCAGATTGCTTACGTTCAATTTGATAGTTTGGAGATAACATCGTATAAAACAAAAAATCGTAAAAATGTAAAAAAAAGTTCAAAAAAGTGGCATAACTACAAAAAAATAAATAAAAGTGGCATTAAACAACAAAAAAATGTAGTGAAAATGGTTAACTTCATATCATCAAATTGGGTAATTTGAAATTATTTTTTGTATAACAGTAAAAAATAAAACACTGTAAATAAATGCGTAGGGATACTTAAAAAAATATGAAAAAAATAAAATACAAAATAAAATAAAATATAAAAAACATCAAAAAAATAAATGTGTAAATATTTTAGTGTGTATCGTTAGTAATCACTAGATTGTATTATTAATAATTAATCATTAGTAATCATTAAATAAATAAATAAAACTAGATTTGGTGTTATTGAGGATCAAAATAATTTTAAGATTGCATTGCATTCAATAATTTAGTTGGAGGTTACGGCGCATAAAAAAATTCGTAGAATAAAAAAAAGTAACAAAACTACAAAAAAATATATAAAAGTAGCATTAAACAACAAAAAAAGTAGTTGAAATGTAGCATGTTATCAAATTGTGTAATTTGAAAGTTTTTTTTTGGTATGTCAGTATCAATTTATTTTATCTGTCTATAATAAAATATTGTACATAAATAGGTATACTTAAAAACATGAAAAACCAAATACAAAATAAAAAATAATAAAAAGAAAAAAAATAATGTGACCTTTTAGTGTGTTTAATTAGTAATTACTAGATTAAGAGATTGTGCAATTGCGAAAATAATTTCAGATTTTACTTTGGAGGTAACATCCCCTATAAAAACCAAAAAATCACAAAAGTGTAAAAAAAGATCAAAAAGTGGAAAAACTACAAAAAAAAGAAAAGTGGCATTAAACAACAAAAGAATAAAAATTGTGGAGATGTATAGCTTCATATCATCAAATTGGGTAGGTAACTTGAAATTATTTTTTGTGATTGAAACTAGTACGATATACTTAATGGAAAATTGTATATAGTATAATTGTCTAATTGTAATTATTAGACAGTAAGCAAATAAAGTAATTTAAATTAAACGATAACTTAATGTGTTAATGTATTTCGCCCACAAAAAAACAACAAAAGGCATTAAACTACATAAAAAGAATAAAAGTGGCATCAAAAAACAAAAAAAAATACAAAAGTGGAACAAAACTCCAAAAAAAAGAATAAAAGGGACATAAAAATACAAAAAAAGGAAAAACGAAAATAAATGAAAAATCGGTGAAATCATTAACAGATTAAATTCATGAAAATATTTTATTCAATAGCAAGTAAGTACTGCATCTATATTGTGTCTAATAGTGTCACAACTTACAGGATTAAATTTAAATATTTAAAAACATACTCATGTAGACCTAAATGTGTAGAACATCCAGGATTTATGTAGTTGCTTTTTTGCCGTATTTATTCACTATTATACTATACAAACTAATTGTACAATCAGAAGATCCTCTTTACCTACATGATAAGTTGAAATAATCATAAATAGTCATAAATATCTCGTATTTTCAGGTTAATGTAAGGTAAAAAATGCAAACTAATATATCGACCTAGTAATAAACTGTAATACTAAATTCTAACGAATGGTAAAATGCAAGTAACCTATGATTACTCATACCGTAGTACAGTCAACTGCAGAGTGAATGGACCCCCCTAGCATACATTACGTGTACGGTACGGGGGTCAGTTCTCTCTGCAGCTGACTGTACCGAAAGTATAAGGTGCGAAGGTGTTGCCACTTTAGAAAAAACAATTTTTACCAACTCGAATATTGATTAAATATCAAGCGCAAATAAATGTCTAGAAATAGCAATGAACTAATTTTAAATGCGAGACGTTTTAACAAAGGCAAATTTGAAATTATTCTGGCAAATAGTTACATTTGGCTCTTTGCGAAAACTTTTGTATTTAGAAATAGCTCATTGCTATTTCTAGACATTTATTTGAGCAGATTTTGGATCATTATTGTGGTTAGCGAGAACTGATTATTTTTATTGAGGTGTAGCACATTCACACCTCTAAAGGTGAGTACCAACCTACCTATGGCGGCGTCGTATTGTTGATAAGTGATTCTGTGAGGACTACATCAGCACGGCTAGCACAACATCTCGCGCGCAGAGCACACTTTCATCGTAAGTATTGAGAGAAGGAAACATATCTTCGCTCGCGGCTCGAGCTTAATCGCGCGCATAATTCTGCTAACCGGCCAGAAAAGGGATTGTCTTGCACAGCTGGCAGAAGTGTGCCCGCGACAGCTCCGCAAGAGAGCGACTCTTTCCTTCTCTTAATATTAAGTTTAGAGATAGCAGCATCTATCTTTTCTCGCTTATCGCGCGCTAGACCACATTTGTAGCTAGCCCTGCTGTTGATTTTGTACTGACATTATCGTTTATTCTATAAAACTTTCATTTCCCATTATACCATGCGATCTAGCTGGAATACCTATTTACACCAGTCTTGAAATGATTTTCGGTAAAATATACAAAGTGATTTCAAATTGATTAGGTAGGTATACCAAGTATTGTATTGTATACAGTATTTATTGCTGCTCATGGTATAATGTGAAATATGAATTATACAAGAAGTTAATTTTTTTACATTACGTTGTCAAAAAATTACGAGCCATTTTTTGGAGAGCAGTAAAAAAATACAAAAAAAATAACATATTACTTATGCACTAAACGACATCTCTCTTCAAAATATGGGTCGCATTTGACTGTACTAATATTCTTTTTTATTAGTCTACCCGAATGTCTGTCACACTAGCCAGCCAGAAGGTTCTCCAGCGATAGTACCGATGATACGCAGGTAGGACGGCAAGGCTAGGTATTTCTATAGTCAACGCATTCATCATACAGCATATCTATCGCATGAGCGGACCTTTGAAATCTAAAGGCTGAACCACGAGAACCTCGCCGGTCACGAAAATTGTATAATACTTTTCAACAACAGATCACATTTCTAAGTCTTCCAATGTAAACTTAACCCAATCGTCGCTGTGGTGGTTCGGCGTGGACGTTTCCCGCGCAAATGTGACATGACATTTTGATGCGTTTATTTATTTTCTATAATTTTAGTCTTTTTTGCATTTATTTATTATCTATAATTTTAGTAATAACTTCTTGTAAAATTCAAAAGGGGGCGTTTCTTGGACGTCAGGGTGGAAACTTTCACAAAATAATTGGAACATGGTATTGCAAAAAAAAGATGAAATTTAATATAAAGGACACAAAATAAGCTCACTAAATCATCCTGGACAAAAATAAAGTAATAGAAGTTCTAGAAAAATAACAATTTTAGTTACCTACCACCCTGACGTCCATGATGCGCCCTCTATTGGATTTTCCAAGGAGAATTGGATTTAATTTTTATTTTACGTAATAATTTTTTAACGAATCGCAACAAATCCCATTTACCTACCTAAATTTATAATTTGAAATTATTTTAATTGGTAGGTCAGTTTGCTAATGACGGTATTCCAAACTCCAAAGTAGTAGGTACCTAGGTACAGTCAGCTGTAGAGTGAACGGACCCCTCAAGCATCACATTAAAATATAATGGGGTTGACTGTAGGTACTATAATTTTAGTAACTTATAGGGTAGGATGTCCATTGTCCATCAATGAGCCAGGCAGTTATGTAAGTAGGTACCTACAATGAACAACTTACCTACCCTCATATTTTTTGGAAGAACTTCGTTGTTGAATAGTTGAAAGTACGTTTAGTTTTTATTTTTAAAGTTTTGTAAATTGAAATTCATTCGGCTGTTGTTTTTCCTAAAATTACGAAATCATGCAAAATAACATCTGCACTCCATATATTTAAGTTTTAAAAATGTTCACACAAGTCAAGTACATGTTTGATTCACGGTTCCTTAACACAAGCGCGGCTACATCTTAAGTATGAGAGAAACTAAGAATGCAAGGCGAGTGAAAGGACTAATATTCTAGGTGATTTGTAAGAAAGCAAGTTTGAGTTAGTCGATGTACCCGCGCCTGTGTCGGTCACGGACGCCCGTCTGCAGTTCGCGTCCTGTCCCTCATACGTAACCGGGAATCGGACCCTGTACCGACTAATTAAACAACTTTAGTTTTTTTACAAAATTGATCCGAGTTCCATACCCAACTCAAATTTGTAAAAAAAAATAAAAATTATTTGTTCTAAATTCGAAACGTGATTCCCAACAACATCTCATAGGTATACCTACATATTTATTTTCCTCACTGGCCCATTTGGTTTGATCAGCCTGTTTCAAAACATCATAGCACCAAAACTTGCTACTAAAGATTACGTAAAAAACCGTAGTACTTTGATGGACACCCTATACTATAAATGCCTATAATAAATACCTACCTATCTAGGCCCTAGGTACCTACACCAAGTTCATTAAACAGTTTGGATTTAAACCAAAATCCTAACTACCTACCAGTAATTAACTTTTATTTATACCACTAAGGTGGCAAACAAGCTTACCTGTAATTACTCAAAAGATTTAATATATACCCTACCCCTACCCTACCCTTCACCTACTTTACCCATACCTCCTTATAAATTACTTATAAATTTCTTTATAGAAATAAGTCGGCCTGTTGTCTTGAATCACTCTATCTAGATAATGCTGAGAACCGCATTAAAATCCACTGCTTAGTTTAAAAGATTAAGGGTACAGATACATAGGGACAGAGGGCGGGAAACGACTTTGTATTATACTATGTTTATATCAATGAAACTGTTAAATAAGAAATAAATGTTTAGATATTTACTCGTATTATCTCATATGTAGGTAGTTACAGTCAGCTGAAGAGTAAATGGACTCCCCTAGCATACACTAGATTGAGTCCTTTCGCTCAACAGCTGACTGTAGCTGTACGAACTTAGCTCTACAAAATTTAACAATAAAAATTTAAATTTGTTGATATAGTACAAGTTTTGTAAATGTCGTAGGAAACAGGTACCAATGTGATGTATTGTAAAATAAAGTGAAATACATTTATTCCACTATGTGTAATTAGTATTTATGTAGATACTTTTTAATATATGTCTATTATTAGCACATAATTTTCTAAATCAAGCATTTACTCAAAAAAATAATCTTGTGCCAAATTATTAAAATTGAGTAGTTTATTAAATTATTGCATTTTAAAATTTATTAAATAAAAATAAATAAGGTTCCAGATATTAAATGAATTCATAATAATCAGTAGATATTTATTATTCTTAAGTAGCTATACAATTAACAAGGTTATTTTCACTGCTAAATTCAAAATTGAAGTTTGTAAGAACAGTCTTGAGTTATTCATTTATGTAATAAATAATGTGTAATTTGTGTAATGTGTGTTGGTAATATATGTTTTGTGTTGTCATTTTCTTTCATTTCATGGCCAACTTTGTAAAATTCCAGAGTATGTAAAATTATTTGGGAGCAGATTGATACACTGTGACGGTATATTTTTCTTTAAAATTTCTTCATGTTGTACGTTTATCACAACAATATTGTTCTTTTTATTAAGCATTTTGTAAATAGTCATTATCCATTTTATCAAATTTTTCTTTCATATCATCTGGTACGGTCACAGCAGATAAGTCGTCCGCTCCTACCTCTTCCTCTTTTTGTATTAAAATGTCCACAACGTTTTCACATAAAAGTAACATTTTAGGATCTTTTTCCCACTTATGATACTCTCTCAGAACATAGTAAACACCGTTATCTCTTAAAGTCTCTCTACATTTTCTCTTACTACAAAGTTTGTTCAGAGTTTCTAGTATAATTTTCCTTATGTCAATATCGTTATCTCTACGTTTCTCTTTAGGTAGATATTGCAATGATATCGGTAGTGTATCCATTTCATCATCTGGATAATCCTCATTGCCCATCAGTGGACTCAGTAAGTACGTCAACAAATCTAAGTCGGTACTGAGAAGGAACTCGTGATATTCAGTATCGAAGGACAGATTTTTTATCGTTCCCAAAGCACCACCACGTCTGATATTTGACGATTCATAGTTGCAAAACGGTAGAAGTTTAATGAGGGGTACGTGAGGATTCTCTTCGGTCAGCCATTTACGTATCCTGTAGTTGCAGCTAAGGTTGCTCACCATAGGTGCCAAATAATGTAAGTTGGAACCTTTTTTGTTGAAATCTATGTTCACAAATGCATTCATGATGTCGTTTAAATGTGGTATTAAAGAGTCTAAACACACATCCAATTCGTCTTCGAGCCTCGTTATGTTCGACAGTATCATACATACAGCGTCTGCGTCTTTTTTGTTAGGATTTAGGACGTAACTGACGAGGAGTTCTACGATATTTTTATGAGTACTCGGTCGATATTTTAGTAGCTCGGTGGCACCTTTTGAGGTCGCAGTTACGTTTACGAGCAGCAAGAGAGCGTACTTAGCTACTTCTTCTACTTTGTCGTCAGTTAGCTCCACTATACTGTTCATAATTCTCTCGTTATTCAGCAATGTGTTGATGCCATCTTCGGTTCCGGATAAACCTACCAAATGGTCCAATGATATGTGTTTCAAGTCCAGTCGTGCATCTGGCTTCAAGAATTGCAGCATTTCGTCCAAAGGATCGAGGGCCATGATTGGTTTTAAATTTGGAATTTGTAAAAACAAGAAATTTTGTAAATATTCGCCATGTGTTTTTGACAGCACAATTTGTTCGACAGTGACAGTATTCTTTTTATAATATGGGTTTGGCATCTAAGGACAATATCCAAAGAAAATATTTGATAACTGGTCCGTGGTTATTTATTACACCACTACAATCTCATAGAAATTTTCATATGTGATAGATAGCGCCATCTAGTGCTGAGTAGTTGCAATAAAACAACAATGTGAACAATAAAAGGTTACATTGTGTTTCGTATAGATGTCGGTAGAGCAGAAAATAAAAAGGATCAAGATTTAAAATTGAAATAAGCTGTACATTTTGTTAAATTGTTCATATTATGGTAACTTACAATGTGCACAATAAATAGTTAAATAAATAAATAATGGGATTTTACAGGAACCTGTTATTTTTCCGGGGCATGAAATAAGTTTCGTTTCTTAGCATTTAGTATTGGAAAATTACGTAGGGTACCCTGACCATGCCTCACCCGTCAGGCATGGATGAATTATAGTAGAAACTAGAGGCCGGCTCAGAAGCGATGGAAAGACGTCGTTAAGGATGGCATGGGTGCCATGTCAAGCCAACAAACTTACCAGCAAAGATGCCGAATACCGAATGAAATAGACTAGAAGAAATAGGAAGTCGGGCCCCGGCCCTCGCGTGCCGTAAGCCAACCGTAATTGACGCCACTGTATCGTACCTACTTATTTATTTAAAATTATGATGAAATAGTATACGACATATCTAGGAAAAAATTATTAAACAAAGGCGTTCGGGTGCCATTGACAGCCATCACTGCAGAGTTGTACGACAGACAAAATAAATAGTTGGCCTGTAGAAAGGATTATATTGACCGCTTATAAATCATCATCATCACAGCCCATAACAGTCCAGTGCAGAGGACTTAGGGCCTCTCCCGCGCGAGGTGAGGTTATTGCCATAATCTCCGCGCTTGGCAGGTAGGTAGGTTGTAAATATAAAAATGGAAAACGCTGCTGCCCATTTTCCAGCTTACGGAGACTAGAACTTTTTGCCTCGAAAACTTACATTAGTCGTGTCGTGTACTCTCATTGTAACACTCACGAGTGTACGGGGTTGGTGCTATTCTACCCTGCCGGACACGGCTATAATGACACAAGTTTGTGCATTCACGGTGAATAAAACCCCATTTGATGTTGTGCCAGTTCCAGAAGTCCCTTACGATCTCAAAGTGTATGGGGATGCTCCGCGATGGCGCCGACGAGGTTCTTCAACCGCTCCCGTTTCTCGCAGAGCCGAAAAGTGATTACAGAGGGCCTAGTGTGAGTTCCGCTTCGATTTTACTTAACTATCGCGTTTGCGTTTACGTCGAAATTAGTATGAAGAAGAAAACTTCATTTACGTACCACTAGGCGGCGCTATATATTTTTTCATACTAATTTTCACGTAAACGCAAACGCGATAGTAAAGTAAAATCGAAGCGGAACTCACACTAGGCCCTCAGTGAGCCGCTTGGCTACTTTGAATATTAGAGGAGTATTGGGTTGTATGGGAGGAGTAGGTGGTGTGTGGTGCCGCCACCTCAAAGAATAGCACCACCCCATCTCTTCCCGTGGGTGTCGTAAGAGGCGACTAAGGGACAAATCCGAAAGGTGGGCAGCAGCATCTTTCTGGGTAGATTTACATCAACTGCACTGCGATCTCCAACCCGCCTGCCAAGCGTGGAGATTATGGCAATGACCTCCCCTTACGTGGGAGAGGCCCGAAGTCCTGCAGTGGACTGTTATGGGCTGTGATGATGATGATTGGGTTGTAAGATATGGTGTGTTAGATGATGGATAATCGGAGAGGATGTGAAGAATGTGTAAATAAAAATAAAAATCGATACAAACGACTAGCTAGGAAGGATGGCGATGTTGAGTTAAGAGACTTATGATCTGGTACGTGTGAATATAGAATATTGTCAAGAAACAAGAATTTAAGTAGGTCCTATCTATAAGAGAGAGTGGAGGTCTTGGATGCTGTATAATATGAAGTAGAAAAGTTATGGATGACATCTAAGAAGGGACTTGTGGATGTTGCCATTGAAGTAATAAGGTGATGAAGGAAGAAAGCAGAGGAATGCAGGAAAGACTAATTATTTAATTTAAGACTAAGAATTTGGGGTAGACTGAGACGTATTACATGCCTCACGATACAATAAATGATTTCTTAAAGAAATGTCAGGTCAAGAGTATCCAATACTGACGTTCATGTATGAAAAGGTTAATGAATGTGTGAAACAAAGAGATTTTTTTTTACCAAGGATGGAAGAAGTGAGAGGTTATCAGGACCATACCAAGCGGAACGATGTGGTCTCTGTCTACCCCTCCGGGAAAAAGGTGTTATGTTAATATGTAGGATTTCAATACGGAACTTTCAAGGGAGTACCTAGCTGATATGAAATTTTTGGTGTTAATTGACTCTTTTCAATACATAGCTATCGTTTGCTATTTATTTATTGATTGGTAGCATTTAAATACATTTAAAATATAAGTACATAATGGTTGAAATGCCAATGACAAAACTGCATTTTAAAATTTTGATATGTTGCTACCTTGACTAACAAAAAGAACAATAAAAAGAAAAAAGAATAAAAACAAGGTAATAGGTAAAAGGGTTATGGTTTGCCAGTCCCTGTCGAATGCCAACAGCTCATCTCTCCATCGTTTTTTGGGTCTACCGCGACGTCGTTTCCGGGTATTGGATGCCCGAACTGTAGCGGTTTTGGCCTGTAACTCCTCCGACATGCGGCAGACATGACCGGCCCAGTCCCACTCCAGTTTTCTAGCTTAGTACGAAATATGGAAGAATAGGGGGGAATTGTATTCTTTTGAATGTGCAATAAAGCGTTATTCATTCATTCATTCGTGCAATAGGGGGGAGGCCTTGCTCAGCAATGGGATGATTCAGGCTGATATAAATAACACTCTTGCAACCGGCCCGTGTATGACCGTAGGTTCCCACGAGATGAGCAAAAAGCCTTGTAACATTGTATTTTTAAAGCTAATTTAAGTGTTCTGATGTTAATTGTAGTGTTGATCACACAAAAAAACACAGAGGTCGTTGAATGTAAAAACAGAAAGACCCATCTTCACAGAATATACACAAAAGGTGTTTTCAAGGGATTTTTCTTTCAAAAAAATTCCATTTCTCGTAAAGATATAATCTGTGTGCAATCAGAAAGGAATGGAACCTTATCGAAGTATTATAGACCTATTTATTTGGACAAGGTGCAGTCCACTCCGAGCACACGAGAGCTGTCATTTGATTTACTGCGACAAGGTTCCGTCTCATTCGAGCGCTCGAGAGCTGTCATTTCATTTACTTCGACAATGTTTCATCCTTTTGGCGACGTAGGTAATTTCAGCCCTTTCTGATTGCGCGTGTAAGGTGACAAATATTTACAGGTCTCGTGTTCTTTTTTATTCTACGCAGCGACAAGACAGCCAGCCCACCTCATGGTAAGTGGTAACTATCCTTCTTAACATCTACGATTTACGCAGCTACAAAAATGCGGAACCGCAAGTGCGTTGTTATTGTGAGGACTACGATGAAAGGCCTCATGCCTGCACTTGCGCTGGCTATCTTATCCTTCAAACCACAATAATGCAAGCATTGTAGCTTGGCGGCAGAAATAGATAGGGCGGTGGTACTCACCCAGGCGGACACCTCAGGCTTGACAAAGTCCTACTATCTGATATACCTTGTCTTTCGTATTTTTTGGAAGAAGTGAGCACTTACATTGTTGTTCATGGTTCAAAATTTCTTTATTGAGTAGGACATTACATATATCTTTCAATCATTAAAGAAAAGGGGGTAGGAAAGTAATAAGGAAACACATAGTGACATGTAGGCCCGGAGCACCTCCACCCACGCTGACAACGGCCGGACCGTGTCCGACAATACCAGACAGAGCCGGTCAGTGCCCGACAATGTCAAGCAGAGCCGGACCGCGCCCGACATAATGTATTGTAGAGATAAGTATGTTCATCATCACAGCCCATAACAGTCTACTGCAGGACTAAGGGCCTGTCCCACGATAAGGGAGGTTATAGCCATAATCTCCACGCTTGGCCGGCGGGTTGGAGATCGCAGTGTTATAAATATAACAATGGAAAACGCTGTTGCCCATTTTTCAGCCTACGGAGACTAGATGTTTTGCCTCGAAAACATTAGTCGCCTTGTACGACACCCACGAGTGTAAGGGTTGGTGCTATTCTACTCTGCCGGACACCACACGGTCGATAAGTAGGATAAGTATGTTGCTTAGCTTAAGTTGATTGCTAGGTATATCATACTCTTGCCTTATTTGTTGACGTGTAAGGGGAAATAAAAAACTACTCGTTGAAGTAGGCACTATTTATTTAAAATTTCCCACAGAAAAAACATACAGTAGACTATGAAATACTAAACAATTTATATTATCCATATGTACCTACATGAAGCTCTGGTCTAAGTTTTATACTATTCTCTAATAAGTCTATGTAAAGACTAATTAAAATTTAGAGTTAAAATAGTCTTAAGTAAAGATAACTATAATTGAATATGAATATGCCTTGACTAACCTAAATTATATAATTGTTTTTTTGTTTGTTTTATTATAATATAATGTGCTGTTGATAATTGTTGAATAAAAAAAATAACCTAAATTATGTAATTGTTTTTTGTTTGTTTTATTATAATATAATGTGCTGTAGATACTTCTTGAATAAAAGAAAGGTAATAATTGTAAAGTCTGTAGAACCATAAATACAACTATTTTTGCCCGCGACGGTATTACAAACGCCCATAGGCTGCGGTGACTGCTTTTCATCAGGCAGGCCGTAAGCTTGTTCGCCATCTTAGTGGTATAAAGTCGTGGGCAAAAGGATCGCAGGGTGGGTACCTACCGTATCTAAATACTTGAGTCTCTTAATAATATAAATTATAATTTAGCTTATTTATTATTTCATAAAATAAGTATGATTACCACTTTCATAATATTTTTTTAATAAACATATGATGTCGAAATAGGTTTCGAAAAGAGAACTTAAGTATGTCTTAAATGATACTAAGGCCGGCTTGCACCAAATACTTAAACAGGTTTAAGTATGACGTTTAACGTCATTTTGTATGAAATATTTTTGGAGCGTCGGTGGCCGATTGGGTAAGGTATCCGACTCGTAAGCGCGAGGTACTGGGTCCGAATCCCACTGCGGCCATGTACCATGAAACCGGCATATTCAGGCGACCGAATGTACAGGTTAACCGAACCATAGTCCAATCTGGTCAGATTCCCTTGGTAGCAGGGTCCGGAGGTCAGATGGTAGTCGCTCTTGGTGCCAAAGCCTGGGTCGAGGTGGACCCCGGGCCCTCGTGCGCGAGAGCGCAACCAGAACATTAACGCGAAAATGATTATTATATTATGTTTATCTTAGACTTAAATAAGATTAAGAATTTGGTGCAAGAAAAGTATGTTTATACCTACACATATTACCAGATATAATATTTTAACTTTTTTCTTATTTGCCTATCACTTGTTGAAATTTACTTATTGAAAATTAACCTTTAATGCAGTATTGTTAAGGCTTAAAGGTTTGAGACGTTTTTAAAATACAAAACTGCAACCTCGTAGGTAGGTACCTATCCAAACAATCCATGTCATGGGAAGGCCTACTGATAATTTCATAAATAGGCAAGGTAGGTAAGTATTAGTTTAAATAATTATTGAAATGTGTTGTTTATAGCTAAGTATGAGGCGCTGTCCTGATTGGCAAAGGTCGTGCGACAGGCGGTTTTGAGCCTATTGGTCGGGCGATGTCCGTCGTACGACCAGGTCGCACAACAGTTGCCAATTCGGACAGTGTCTTAGTTTATCTAAGGTGCTACATGTTTAGCTCGTGAACCTAAAAGTAAATTATTTAAAATTCCAAATTTTTATATACAGTTATCAAAGTCATATGGACGGCACCTATATGACTATAATAGGCAAAGAGTGTCTTATTAAACTAGGCAAAATTTTTAGTAATATTTTTTTATCTTTTTGTGGTCATAATTATGATAAACGACTAAGTACTTTTTAAGTTATAAAGATATAGAAACATCAAGCGCTTTATCAATTAAGTTACGAATCTATAGGTACTGAGACAGCGCCACCAACTTATATAATAGATGAAATCGGAACTATAGATGCCATTTAGTGAATCTCATTCCACTATACTTAATAGCGCTACCGTCAAATGAACAAATAAGATGGTGACACTGTAGTTAATTTAAAATAACATTCATATCTCACGATCTATACAGTTTAAAAAACTACTATTGATTCTTAACATTCAGCGATATAATCTATTTTGTGTTGAAATTAGAAAGTTAGGCGAAAAATTAGGAAATTAGCAGTTTTCTCACGCAGGATACGAAAAGAACGGCGAACATGGACGTTGTAATTATATCAGCATCTGAAAATATGAAAAGCAATTAAGTTTAGGAGATTTTTCATTATTAAAAAGAAAAAATTGTTCAAATAATTGTAATAGGCGTTGCTAAGACACAATTCTCAAAAGTAAATCAAAAGGAGACCGTTAGATGAATAAAAATGTAGATATTTTGCGCTTTATTCTCAAAAAAGATACTAAAGCTAAGTATATTTTCATGAAACATCTTTCAGAGTTACTTCGGTTACCAAATTTAATCTTACTTGAGAATCTTGTCTTGCAGCGCCATCAAGTGAAATACCACACTTTTTACATTTTACAGTAGCTCTCTGAACATTCCCCATTACCATAAAAAAATAAGTAGGTAAGTATTATTTATTGTGGAATGTCCGGCGATTGCGCTCCGTACAAACCATCTCTCCATACAAAAAACATACAAACGTAGGTTGATCATATTTTCAATATTACCTACGCTATCAAAGCCAATGAAATTTTGTAAACGTGATCCAGACACCAATATCTATGCCTGTGATTCGACATATTTTTGCGGTGGAAACACTTAGAACGATAGGAGCTATATCTGCTAGATAACAAAGTTATATTTAAATTCATGGTCAACTTATTTCTACTCTTTTTTAAATTGCAGATCTAAATTGGTACATGCTTATTTTATAATGTATTTTTATGATACATTTTATGTTGGTGTGATCTGATACTAAAAAAAATAAAAATACGGGTGAAAGGTGACAGCAAACTTGTGCTAACAAAAAACAGAGTCGCCAGAAATTTCATATATTATATGCCGTTATTATACTCATAATATACACATAAAACATATTTTTGACGACCTGAGTGGTTCAATGGTCAACAACCGGTCTGCCACGCAAGAGGTCCCGGGTTCGATTCCCGGCCGGGCAGAAATTGAAATGATGAATTTTAATTTCTGTTACGGGTCTGGGTGTTCTATGTATAATAAGTACGTATTTAAAAAAAAAAAAAAAAAGTATGTATGTAGTATATCAGTTATCTAACACCCATAGTACAAGCTTTGCTTAGTTTGGGGCTAGATGGCGCTGTGTGAATTAGTCCACGAATGTTTATTTATTTTATTTTATTTATTTTTAAAAATTTTACTGCAAAATCGATATAAGTATTGTTTATAAATGATACAATCTCCATACAAAAAATCAATTGCTCTTCGTTAATCTCGCTATTACTCGAAAACGGCTAGACCGATTTGAATATTTCCTCTTTTGTTTTGTTGGTTATAAAAGAGGGGTGGTTTGTACGAAAGAAAAAAGAGTACATAGGGGTAAAGTAGCCTACTACTTTGCCCCTACATACCTTTTTTTTCTTTGAGTTTAAGCGATCTTAATATTATAGCGAATAAAAAGAAAAAGAATGATTCAAATCTGTCTAGCCGTTTTCGAGTTTTAGCGAGACTAACGCACTGCAATTGAATATTATGTGTAGATATATGGAATAGAATAAAAATGTTATTACAAAGTATTAAAATATGTGTGAAAGGGTATACTTTTTTACATTTTTAATATAAGTATTATCATTTAATAAAGTGATAGTGATAAAATAAAAGTCAAGAAAAATCAATGTAGTAATTCTCATACAGTATTACAAATTCTGTATTACATGGTTTTGGAGGCTGATTTTTTAAAAACATAATTAGTTTACAATAGTGAATTCATTTTTATTCATTTCGTTGCTGGCGATTCTGGGTTTTTTGTCTATGACTATTTAGCCAAGACCTTTCCTCCTCTTATAAAATATATGTTTAGACACTGACCACTGCAGGCGTATTCGTGCTCCCTATATCCGTTTTCCTGGTCGCAAAGGCAGATCTTGTCCGCTGGAGACACCGCGCGCAGGTGTGGCGGCGGCGCCCCCGTTATGTTGGCGACCCCGCAGATCAGGCCGTCGTTGCAGTCATCGTGGTTCGAACAGAGGTGGTAAAGAGCTGTTGAATGAAAAAATATGATTTAAAGAGTCTTATACGAATCGTAGTCATCACCATTCTAGCTGGCAATCCCAGCTTAGGCCTGAGTTCGTTATTATGCTTGCTTCGTTATTATGAACCTTCTATTAAATACACACGTATGAGTACACTCGCCGGCCGCGTGGTATCCGGCAGAGTAGAATAGAGCACCAACCCCTTAAACACGCGGGTGTCGTACGAGGCTACAAATGTTTAAAGGTAAAATATATGGAGTCTGCGTAGGCTGGAAAATGGGCAGCAGCGTTTTCCATTGTTATATTTACAACACTGCGATCTCCAACCCGCTTGCCAAGCGTGGAGATTATGGCAGTAACCTCCTCTTTCATGGAAGAGGCTTTGAGTCCTGCAGTGAACTGTTGTGAGCTGTTATACACTCAAAAACATAACCCAACTCCTGTCGCGGTCGGATAAAAAGGGCACCATTCAGGGGCCCACACAAGAAGCACCAAAAGCACAGCCCGTTAGGAAAATGACGATTCGCTCGACCATAAGCCAGCGGAAACACGAGCACATGAGATTGGATAGGGCCAAGAGGATGGTGCAATGCCCAATAATTCCCGCGGATAAAGCCGTCATTGAACTCGTATTTTTTATTAGACTAGCCAGGCATTTGACCGCCATCTCACCTAGTGGTAGGTGTCGATGAAGCCGAAGATGGAGCATGCCTGTCTAGGAAACACTTATTCACTCTAGCCTTGAAGGTGTCCAATTTATAATTATCAGGTAACACTCGCAGGCAACGTGTTACCAGTACGCATTATAAAGGTTCACCTCTCACTCACCCGGATCGCGTCTCTCGATGGATTGGGAGCTTTAGCAGAGAAAGGTACGACAGTGCGGTAAATGAGCAGACGGCCTATCTGATGAAAAACTCCTTAGATGTTCTGCACAGCCCGTAGGTCATAACTTCTAAGGCAACATGTAACAAAAACGCTCTCAGATGCCTCTTCTAAATCAAGCAAGCAAGTGATAAATTAAACGTATAAATTTTGATTTTTACTGAGGGTAAGCACGCTTCTTTACTCTTTAACCTTACGCTTTCTAGGCGTTCTAAATTCTAAATCAGACCAAACAGTTCCTAAACGCACCTCGATCCGATAAGGATCTCCTTGGTTGCGTTTCGCACGGAACAAGATGGCCGCCAACGAAACGGTTGGCGGGAAACTAATTGGGCTCAAGTCACGATATAAGTTTGCCTTCGCTATCGATTTGTTTTTAAAGGGCAAACGAGGACCGGCAGAAATGTATGGACTCCAGCCGATATGAATACCCGACTTTTCTACTGGATTATTCAAGTTGTGGTGTCTTTTGGTGGTAATAACTTTAAACGAACAATAAATCATTACAGTGTATTGAATTAAAAATTGTGCATATTTATGATAATCATCTTGGGGTTAATGTCCCGGTTGTGTTCTCGCTTTAATGTTATTGAGGGGAGGTATTTTTAATTCCTAGGTTCATATTATTGAACATGACTGGGATTTATATTTTTGATATCTTTGTCTCAGTATTATTTTAACAGGCGTATAGTGCTGATCGCCACTCGAGTATTGTCAATTGGAACATTGTTCGTTTACGTGCACTGTTAAGTTTCTAAAGCAAAGAAAAATATAGGTCAAATAACTGTGCGGTTCCAGGGGAACTTTCTCCCACGCACACTGAGGTTGTGGAATGAACTATCTGGAGAGGTTTTCCCTGGAGAGTACAACATGAAGCTCTTCAGGAATGGGGTGAAAAGGTTTTTACGTTGTCGGCCACGCGTGGGTGATGCCCCTGGTATTGCAAACGTCCATAGGCTGCGGTGCCTGTTTACCGTCAGACAAGAAAATGTTAATGTAGAAGAAACGAGAGAAATTTGTCAGGATTTGTAGCAATTGTTAGATATGATGTAGTCTCTGCCTACCCTCAGGAGAAAAGACATGACGTTTAATTATATATGTATGTTTTGGAGAGGGTTCTTGTTAAGTTAGATTTTTAGAGAGTATTATAAGGGAAATAGGTGCCTGAATCTGCCGATATCAGGAGAGAGGTCCCGCGGAATGCCCAAGAAGCGATGGATTGATATCGCCGTGCCTGATGCGAAAGCCAATCACTTACGACGCGAGGATGCCCAAGACAGGCCAAATGGAGGAAAATTTGTCGGAAAGTGGACCCTGGCAAAAGCCGGGACTGACCGCTCGGATAATGGTGATGAGATATTTTGAGAGTTGCACCTATTTTCAGGAGAGATTTTTGGTGATGATTTATACTCTGGCCAAGTAAGTATATTCCGTGAGTACGATTATGTAGGTACAGGAACTCGCAGCGTAGGTTCCCGACCTTGTAATATTATATTTTTAGTGCCTAATATTCTGTAGTTATCACCTAAATGAATATTATAAAGTTAGCTGAAGGTGAAATTGTTTGCTGGGTGATTCATGTTGAGGTGCCTTTTGGTGGTAATAACTTCATATGAGGCCGTGTGGTGTCCGGCAGTGTAGAATAGCATCAACCCTTTACACTCGTGGGTATCGTACAAGGCCACTAACGTTTTTGAGGCAAAAAATCAGGCACGAAAATGGGCAGCAGCGTTTTCAATTGTTATATTTATAACACTGCGATCTCCAACCCGCCTGCTAAGCGTGAAGATTATGGCATATTACCTCTCCTTTCGTGGGAAAGGCCCTAAGTCTTGCAGTAGACTGTAATGGGCTATGATGATGATGTACTTTATTCGAACAATAAATCATTCCTTTACAGTGTATAGAATGAAAAATTGTGCACAGCGCCTTGACCATGATCCTGGATTTGGCAGATTAGGTAATTACAGTGGAGCGACTGCCACCTGATCTCCGTGACTATGCTACCAGGGGAACTTGATCAGATTCAATCATGGTTACAAACTCAGTAACCTGAATGTGCAGGTTTCATTACGATGCTTTCCCTCACCGTAAGAGCATCGGTTCCTCCTCCTTGCGGCGTATTCCTCATTACTGTGGGTCGTGAATCCCCCTATGAATAGACAATTTCTGCTTTACGATGTCTCTCCACCGGCATCTGTCCTTAGCATCACGTAGTGCATCATGCAGCTTTAAACTGATCGTTAAGCGGATATTATCGACCATCTAGTAGGGCTGCGACTATTCAACCGTCTGCCATCGATCTTGCCTGCATCGGTTCATCATCACAGCCCACATCAGTCCACTGCAGAACTAAGAGCCTCTCCCACGAAAGGGGAGGTTATTGCCATAATCTCCACGCTTGGCAGGCGGGTTGGAGATCGCAGTGTTATAAATATAACAATGGAAAATGCTGCTGCCCATTTTCCAGTCTATAGGGACTCTGATCTTTTACCTCGAAAACATTCATCGCCTTGTACGACACCCACGAGTGTAAAGGGTTGGTGCTATTCTACTCTGCCGGACACGACACGGTTGGAGTGCATCATGTAGCGTTAAATTGAGTGTTGAGCGGGTTTTATCGGACCATCAATAAGGGCTGCGACCTCTCAACCATCTGTCATCTTGCCTGCACCGGTTAGTATTCAACTAATGAACATAACTCAGAAAAAAGTCATTGGTACATGTCGTCTCGATACAATATCTTATGTAAAAAAACGGAAACCTAGCAATCATCTCGTAATATTTAAATTGTAAGCTCGCTATACAATCTAAGGAGTAATATCAAGGAATTACTGGTTGGCGGTCAACTGCGCATTGGTTATTAAGACGGAGTTATTAAGCGCAAGCTGGTAAGTTTGTGAGGGTTCCGTGTGTATAATATATTATTAAAATTAAAGGGCAAAACTCCATTTGTGGCAAAGTACAAGTTAGATTGACGAGTTAGGAAGTACAAGTAAGTAAGGCCGAACTATGCGATATAGGTTAAACTTTTTTTTATGGCATTAAAGGATAAGGTAGCCAGTGCAAGTACCTACAGGCATAAGGCATGGCACCTTAGGCCTCACAGTGACAACGCGCCTGCGGTTGTACATTTTTGTTGCTGCACAACCCGTTGTGCAATATTTATCACCTGTAGCTGTACCCAGGTACCTGACATTAGTGATATGTAACCTTCACCGTATGTTGTGCCTTGCCAAGGACCAAATAAATTAGACATAGAGGCATAGCTAGGCATAGGCTATTGCTACAATATGTGCATAACGATATTTAATAAAATCCCAAACGAAATAAAAAAGGTAGTCCCACATAAATTTAAAAGGGCTTTGCATGATTGGCTTATGCAGTATGTATTTTACACAATAAAGGAGTTTTTAGAATTTAATGTTAAATATATGACAAATAAATATATAATATAAGTTTTTGCATGTCATGTAAATTGACTAAATATGTGAGACTTCATAGAATTAAGACCTTGTATGTACCATATTTATATGCAAATAAAGAAATTGAATTGAATTGAATAGAAGGAGCATACTCACAGTTGAAGTCATAATCTATATTTTGTTTCCTTTGTTTAATGATGCATATAACGTGTCCAAAAGGGACGACTATAAGTTGTCAAATACCACTCCATAACCACCGCTATTGTCAAATTTGGTGGCTTTGGTCACCTAATATTCCAGCTTTTTATATGACATTGAATCATTTGTATAGAGTTGTAACAGTGTGACAGTTTATATTCTCTAAAGGTCGAGGCCCCATCTACACTCTCTGTCCAATATCTTTGTCAAGGACTAACAAGAACCAATAATCCCTTGCTAATTCCTTTGGCAGGGTATGAAGTCGCCTAGTACCGACATATGTAATGATAGGTTCATTAAAATAAACGCATATAGCGGACACGGAGGCCCCGGGGTCCGCTTTGACCATGATCCAGAATTTGGCAGATCAAGTTATAACAGTGGAGCGACTACTATCAGACCTTCATAACCTGCTACATTTAGTAGCCTGAATGAGTAGGTTTTATCACGATGTTTTCCTTCACCGTAAGAGCATCGGTTAGTATTTAACTAATGTACATAACTCAGAAAATAGTCATTGGTACATGGCCGCAGCGGGATTGGAACCTGGTCCCTCTCACTTACGAGTCGGATACCCTATCCGCTCGGCCACCGACGCTCCAAGTTAGGTTCATTCTACATCATTATTCTACTCTCTTGGACAGCACACTACCAACACTCCACTCCTCTATCACACTTAAGGAACCCCAAAAGAACATGCAACCATATTTGAAGCACGCGAGCTTACGGAAAGCGCATTGGCGGGAATTTTCCATTGCGTTGTTATGTTCCGCCATTTTGTTTCCAGAATTGTAGTGCAATAAGGCAATCTCATATTTAATGAGTTTGAAATGTCAAGCCATGCCAAGATAGAGAAACATGCAAGCTTATTAACAACGCCGTATATTTTTTAAATCTCATCGATCGATTGTAAACATATATAATAGTTTGTTGTTTTTGTTACTTTCTACGCTTTATTGGTTATATTAGATACTCATAAAGAGGCCATACATTTTCTTTATTATTTCTCGAGATCAAATCAACCTATCAATCCTTGCGGTAGATCTTGTCTCAGCGGTTAGCAGTCCGCTATTCTACGTATTTTATTGTTCACTATAATATGTTTCAGATTAACTGAAAGCGGTTGAACATTTCGTAAGGTTTTGGTTTTTTACGTGCGGGATATGTCAGAACTAGGGATGTTACGGAGCTTCGACTCCGACTCCGATAAGTCGGAGCTTCCGATTGATCTTACACCTCCGGTTCCGACTTCGGTTCCGATACTTTTAAATCGGAGGTTTCAATCGGAGGTCGAACCATAGCAGATAGCGGCGGCAGCGACGCGCGGCGGTTTATTATTTTTTAATTGAAAATAAAGAGGCTGATTGATTAATGTTTTTACTATTTTATTTTATTGCCTGCCCTTAAGCACATCTTTCTTCACCCCTACTATCTCCAACTCCGCCTCCGACTCCGATTCCGCTTCCGATTCCGATTCCGATTCCGGTTCCGACTCCGAAAAACCAAATTTAGAAACTCCGACTCCGACTTCGGTTCCGATAAAACCACCTCCGTAACATCCCTAGTCAGAACCCAGCCACCGGGAAAAGCCGATTCGCCAGAGCCTCGTCCCGACTTTTAATAGGGAGTTGAAGTTGGTTGGGGTACCAGAGATGGTGATGATTTGATGGCAACTGTACGCTACCCCTTTACAAAGGAACATTCGGTTATAACCAGAACGTGGACATTCTTACTAATATAAATTTCTTAGGCCTAGCCTCTTTCTCTAGCCGTGTGGTGACCGGTAGAGTAGAATAGCACCAACCCCTTACACTCGTGGGTGTCGTACAAGGCGACTAACGTTTAGAGGCAAAATATCTAGTCTCCATAAACTGGAAAATGGGCAGCAGCGTTTTTCATTGTTATGTTTGCAACACTGCGATCTCCAACCCGCCTGCCAAGCGTGGAGATTATGGCAATAACCTCCCCTTTTGCGGGAGAGGCCCAAAGTCCTGTAGTGGACTGTTATGGGCTGTGATGGTGATAATGAGGTGTATACATTATTTTTGGTAGCGCATTCTTGATGAATTGGATGGATGGATGGAATCCATTGTTTGTTAAATAAATACACGTTTTTATTTCATGATGAAGATAAATTCGAAGCCACACATGAAAGCAGTAAGAACCGAAATAACGACTAATAGGAGTAGGTCCAGAAGACAACAAGAGTGCCGCCTTCGATGGTACGGCATAGCCACGCCTCGCGCAGACCGGCAAATTACGTAGGAAACAAATATGTGACCATGCCACCTCCACCAGGCACGGAGAGTAGAGTCCGGCCCAAAAAGCCATGGCTTAACATCGTTAAGGATGACATGCGTACCAACAAACTCACTACCAAGACTGCCGAACAACAAGCTAAGTGGACAAAAATAAGTATGAAGGCAGAGCCCGGGTGCTCGCACGCCCGGAGCACAACTGGAATCGATGCTATGATTACCAGATGATGATGCTGAGTAGCAGCCCCCTAACAACATTTTTTTGTTCTTTTTATTTTATACGGCAGCCAAACAGGCAAGCGGGCCACCTGATGGTGCGTGGTCACCGCCGCCTATGGACATCAGCAACACCAAAGGAGTTACCAATGCGTTGCCCGCCTCTGATACGACATCTAATATACATATTGAAGGATCCCATGACATTGAGCAAATAAATCACTGTGGCTGAGAGCTTATTCCACATCCGAATCGTTATTTCGAACATTCGCGTGGTGACCAACAGAGGGGCTACGTATTGGGGAGTACCCAGCCCACGGCGGTGCGATGGCGGATTTGTGCTGTGGGCACCAAAGGATCACCAGGACAATGATGATTATGATAAGTAGCAGCCAAAATAATGATAGAATACTCACACTTCTGCTGTTTCTGCTCGCATTGTCCATTCACTGGTGGCGTATTGTCGCCACAAAGACAGAGCAGTGTAGCGTCATAGTGCGTACGGACGCACGAAGTGCCTTCCGGTTTGCAGTCTGACTGCCTGGAGCATTGCCGGGCTGAAACAGGGGTGGGGCCGGTTAGTTCGTACCAATAATATCATTTTGGCGTTAATGTCCCGGTTGTGCTCTGGCGCACGAGGGCCCGGGGTCCGCCTTGACCATGATCCAGGATTTGGCAGGTCAGGTAATTACAATGGTGCGACTGCAATGTGACCTCCATGACCATGCTACCAGGGGAACCTGACCAGATTGGATCATGGTTACACATCCAGTCGCCTGAATGTGCAGATTTCATCACGATGTTCTCCCTCACCGTAAGAGCATCGGTTAGTATTCAACTAATGTTCAACAACATTTATATGCTTCACACATGATTTTTGAGAGTATCCGACCGTATTTTCAGGTCCCTGGGTAGTAATTAATACCTGGATATTAATTTAAGAAAGAAAGGGTGTCCTGGTGCCTGAATGTTTGAAACTAGCTACGGTTGCAACACCAATCGGAAACCAATCGAATTTTATTGGTCTTCCATTAGTAGCAGAATAACAAAGTGTCAAACTGCGATCTAATTAAAGTTCAATTGCGCTATTAGTAATCAGCGGATTTAAGGCCCAGGTGACGTGCTCGCACGTTTGCCTCGCTCTTATAAAAAGGAAAGTCCAGGCACGTATAATAATATTATGCAGAGTAATTTCAAATTGATTATACCAAGGGGTACCGTGCTGGGGTACGGGCAGCGTGGGTAGGCCTCAAGGTGGACCAACGACCTGGTAAAGATCCCAGGTACCAGCTGGATGCGGAAGGCATCGGAGCGGCCTTTGTGGAGATCTCTGGGGAAGCAGTAGGCGTCTTTCGGCTGATATGATGATGATGATGATGAAGGGGTACTCGTAACAATTATACGGTAAACAAACAACTTAAACATAAATCTAAAACAAACAACTTTTACTTTTATGGCACCAACTCTGTAATTAAAAACAAAAAATTACCGTTTTGTTAGGAATTGTTAGGAAGCTAAAATTTGGAAAATGGCTCATTGAAAATAGCCTTTCCCAAAATGGACCAGTTGATTATTTTTGCGATTTCAGAGTAGGGGCCATAGTAAATGTCGTTTATTATCACGAGCCCATGCATACACTAACCCTTGGTTAGGGACCTGAAAACGGACCTGTCGCCATTTTACACTATAGAGAAGTGACACATGCGAGATATGGCAATTTCTTGACATTTTATTTTGTTGTACACTACCTACACATTTAAACAGATACACCGGTCTCCCAATCTGCCACCATTTTGTTGATTATGTACCACGCTGACACGCCAGTGACAGTGTCAAAGCGCACACACACATAAATGGGTGTTTATGTGTGCGCGTGCGTCCATTTTTATGCTTCACTCATGATTTTAGAGAGTATCCGTCTGTAATTTTTTCCGGTCCGTGCCTCTGGGTATCATCAATATGAAATCACCCTGTAGGTCTATGTATGTATTATGTAGAGGGCGATTAAGAGTTTTTGTATTGTATTGTATTGTATTGTACCTACATAGTATCTTTGGGAATTCGCATATTAAATTATAATAAATAGATAATTAATTAAATACTTACACATAATTTCAATCCACCAATGTACTTACCTGTAACTTGCTATAACGTAAAATTTTTAACATATTTTTTTCTATTAAAATAATAATTATATACAATGCATGCATTGTATGTATGTATGTAACATGCTATGCTTTTGGTGCTACAAAGATTTTGTGAGCAGTCAAATATTATAAGTACTAACTACTAATTATACATTTATTGGTATTTTAATATACAATTTTACAGTACAGTCAATGTATATTTTTAAATAAATATTTTATTTTAACGTTCGTCTTATACTTAACACCATATTTTTTTACTCTCATTAGTGACAATTATTTTTACTTCTAGTGTCATTTTAGTAATTAATTGTCAATAGAGAATAGAAAGAATAAATACCAATAGGAATTTTCTAAAAAATATGCAGAACAAATGTTCGCATACGATTTCAGTGTGGCTGTTTTCATAGATATTTTTTATCGTCGAACCGTCTTAGATAAGGTTTATTTGTAGAGCTCGTCTAAGCTGAAATGACGCGCCCCACTATCGCATTGACGCACACAAGCAAATTTCAAATATGGACGCAATACATATACAAATGCCGTTGTAATTGGCCATTCAGTTGCTGTGAGACTCAAACGTACTCATATTTTGAACTTCAATATTCAGAATTACACCTCCGTGGACAAAATAGAGAGAGACTGGTCACGGGGACCCCAGTCCCGGTGCAAATTAACCTATTTAAGACGTTTCGTAATATTTATAAAAAATGTACAATTGGTATTTTGAACTTCAAAATTTAGAATTAAATCAGCTTCAATTTGACAGATTGACGAATTAGTCCGTGCTCTATCTATGGTACCCATACGACAGAGAAAGAAAGAGATTGTGTACCGAAAGGGTAACCTATACGAAAGACAAAAATTTCACGGACTAACTCCCATTGACAGGACTTATAAACGTATAAACCAAGGCAATGTACAATACAACAGCATAAGTGCAAGACCACCTTAAGAATCATATTCCTGTGCATTATTTGCTGATGTTAAACAGTTTTTATGGCATTCGTGAAACAAATTTTTATTAATTTAAAAAATAAATACCCGGGGGTTAAGAGGCGAGCCCTTTGTACATAAGTGACAGCTAATGCCCCCTTCTTTTAGTAAACAGATTTTGCCTAAAGTTGCACGGAATAACGTGTGTGTTGTTGATGCGGCGATTGGAAATTTTCTTGAAGTGGTAATGTACTTATGCTCATGTACTGTACAATCAATGATAAGGCCAAGGGTCTGTAACATAGTAACCGAATTAAACCGACAAAGTTTAATTTAGCATTTAAATAGTACAATAAAATGAATCGATTTGCCATAATCTCCACGCTTGGCAGGCGGGTATGGATATCGCAGTGCCAAGTTTAAGTGCCTTACGAGGATTATAAATAACCGTATCAGTTTTATAATATGATTAATATTCATTTGCCACATATGTCGCTATTGTTGACATTGACATGACAATTTAAAATGGCGTCACTTAGTTCCTACCCAGCCACCAGATCAGATAAGTTAGTAGCACTCTAATATTAATCTTAATATGAAATGCTAATGTTGCTTTTTTAGACCCCTGGTCTGCCTCTAACACCTGAATTTAGAAAACGTCACTAAGAGGTCTCACAGAGCTCGCGAACAGAATTCCAACTGAAAATACTTAATGCACTATTCGTCCGTCAAAATGAACGAAACTGTCTAATCATTTAGCCGTTTTGAATGCAGTAAGTTCACTTATGATCCGTTTAAACTGACTTGTCTTATTTGGTGAACAAACAATGCCCTAAATCACGACTTGCCGTATCAATCACGCTACGTATATTGTGTATAGATGTCGAGAATTATATAGGAAACACATCGATAGTGAATTTCAACGAATACTGCTGCACACTATCCATTTAAATACATAATTTACTTAACCAAATAAGACAAGTCAGTTTAAACGGATCATAGTTAAGAGCTGCTGACAAACACAACGAAAATACATAGTAACGCTATTGTTTGTGAGTACAGAGGTAATGCACATATTGGTGATTTTGGATATGTGCCTGGTGACAAAAGCTCGGAAACAAACTTTACTATAACATAGGTACTATGCATAGAGAAAATATTTACTAACGTAATAGAGGAGACACCGCAAGTATTTTCTTTGAATCACGCTTTGCGGTCCATGGACAAAAGTGGCCGCAGTCAGTTCTGAGACATTGCGCGACGCGGACCAATCTGACAGTGGCTTGGATATTCAAAAAAACGCCATCTTGTTCATTAAAAACTGTACGAACCATTCGAGGGCCAAAAATAAAGAAAATGATAACATTTCACCGGTCATTCTATGACTTAGCAGCCTCCCCCCGCACCTCCTGCACGTGACAGGTTGGTACAATATTTTTGTTCGTGATGGCTGCTCTATTACGTTAGTACATATTTTCTCTATGGTACTATGTCTTTCATCACACATATTATCGGGTTTGTTACCACGGTTAGTATTACGCCTGCCTAGCAGGTGGCATTGCCAAATATATCGCGTGCAAAGAAATGCAAATCAGGCAGTAAAATAAATGATGCTACGTCGCTTGGAGAAAGGTTAACTTAGCCTAGGGCCTCTTATTACATTTTGTGTTGGCAAATAAAAATAGAACCTCGCACGTGATAGGTAGTTCAGCTTTTTATGCCGCTAGCTACTGTAGCAAGTCTTAAGATTATTATAAGCCCTGTTGAGAAGCAATTACAGT
The DNA here is from genome assembly GCA_905147135.1 of Blastobasis lacticolella. Lineage (NCBI taxonomy): Eukaryota > Metazoa > Arthropoda > Insecta > Lepidoptera > Blastobasidae > Blastobasis > Blastobasis lacticolella. Next base: position 10,093,341 of record LR990065.1, on the reverse strand, counting down.
AGCTGATGAAATTTTGTAAGCCGGGAGTATCATCCCCATTCTAACGAATAATTCTGTTTTATTGCCTAAGGAGGCACAAGGACGGAAGGTCCACCTGATGGAAAGCGGTCACTGTCGTCCAGGACATCTATAACCTGAGGGGAGCGCATGCGGCCTTTGAGGTAAATGAAGACGTGCCTTTTGAAGAACACTATGTTATAGTGCAAAGGAAAAGGACCGCTCAAAAGTTCTTAGGAAAATGTGTTTTCATTTAATTTTGATGAAAATTTGATATGTTATAGAGTTAAGTGCCCTGATTAAAAGTCCCTTTGGGTGCAACCACTGTTTCCGAGTCGGTTTCCGAGATACGACCGGTTTTGTACAATCCATACCTACAGTACTCCCTGAGATTCAAGTACCGTTTTCTATCAAATTGACGTTTGATTTGACGTTAGTCTGCCATTACGAACATTAAAGGCTTGTTTGACCTAAATGAATAAAATAATCAGGTACAGAATCACTACATTTAACGTTTTATATGACGTGATGTAATGAATAATCATGACGTAATACGTATAAGAATACGCTTTTCGCAATCCCGCCTTCGTCTCATACTACTTGTGATCAATTTCATTTATCACTCTTTCTGTCAATACTGTCGATTACAATTTGCCTGCGACGCAGAAAGGACTAATAACGCGGTAATTTTTGCAGTCCTGCTGTGTCCTTTTTCCCTTTATAATATATAAGTCCCCGGCACTCGGTCAATGGTCCAACAAAGGTTGAAATGAAGACTGGCCACTACTGCGTTTCTAGCACTAAGCAGAACCCTATCATGCCTTAGATATTTTTCTACTATCACTCTTTTCATAGCTTTCATGAACTCGCTCATACTTTTGTTAAATTCATGATTAAATTTGTTTCAATTAAAATTTGTAATGAGGCTTTAACTACCCTAGATGGCTATGTGAGCCTCATGGGTTCTTACATAAATGTGCTACTTAGATAAAACTATGAACCCACACTGTTCAATAGCATGAGAGACGCTTAGACAACCAACCTGAACTGTCCATTGTACTACATGTTTGGACTTCCAAATAGCCTCACTTTCAAAAACTAGTTTTTATAACTATGTATGTTTTGCAATATTAATAATGTCAGCCTGCCTGTTTGTAAGCCTTTACGTACCTACAGTTTCTGAAATGTGTTAGGTTTAGATATTTTAAGGAGACAACTTCGTCCTTGGAGGGAGTACCCATAAATGTAGGGTAGTTTGATTGATGTAACGAAACACGAATTCGTAGCTTGCAAGTGACAACAATTTAGTTATTAATTATTTTTTTACATTAAAGCGACCATGCCGCTCCATATCGTTACACTTTTACAAAAATGGATTTGAGCGAAGTTACGAACGGTTCAAACCCACTCTAACCAACTTATATAGTTCTTAGGCTTCCCTCCTCCCTCCACCGACTATACAAAAATTGACCTACAAGATTGCCTGTTTACTTTAAATTGTTTGTTCCGCACACATACCATTATAATTTGATAAACATCTTCAATCGAGTTATTTAATGATCGTAGGCAGTATACCTAGATCTCATCTAAAAATCCACCCTCCCGAACTCGGTCAAGGAGGCCCGATGCAAACGTATTCTAATTTTGTACCTTGCAACACCGTCTATCAGACGGCGGCAGTGGCCACACCGGAAGTGACCCCGGCTTTATGTAGTGCTTCCGGTTGCACTTCGGAGGGGCTATGAAGGTATGTTGAGGGTAGCTCATGGATTAATTGGATGAGGTAGCTTTCGATAAGAGTTTGCTATTTTACTTTTTATATTAAGTTAATGATTTAATCGATAAATTGAGAAACTACGTAATACATTTAAAAATATCTTGAACATATAGACAAACTAGAGTTCTTAAGAAATTGCAATAGTGTAAATGTTGGGGGTAATCACTAAAACTACTGTACCTACCTATTACGAAAATTCTTTCAGGAAGCATTACATAGTCAATATGTAATGTGTTAGTGGTGTTATTGTGTGTAAATAAATGTTTTCTATTCTATTCTATTCTATTCTATATGTACTTTAAACTTTTCCCCGCAGAAATAAGAGTCGCGGCATTGTCGCATGTTAGAGGAGTTTTGAAATGCGCATGATCGAAACCGCTGGGTACAACTAGTAAAATGTATTTTTCGCACATTTGTTATTTTTTACATATTTGTTCTATGTTTAGCGCCAACTTTCATTATGCGAGAGTTAATGGCTTTTAACGGGAGGATGCTGAAGACCGTATAAAGTGGAGGGAAAATGTGGAAAAACGGACCATGCCATTAGCAGGGATGGACGCTAGGATGATGATGATGTTGTCCCATGTCGGGTGCCAACTTTCATCTAGCGAGGACCAACGGCCTATGACGGGAGAATGCTGAAGACCAGATAAAGTGAAAAAAAAATGGGAAGTCGAACCATGGCATTAGCAGGGACGGCGCTAGGATGAGAATGATATTGTCCCATGTTGGGCGCCAACTTTCATAATGCTTTAATATAAATACTGCTATTGGTTCGGTTTCGTTCGCTCATATCACCCTAGTTACTTTTGATTACATGTAATTGTTATTTCATAATCCTTTTTCATGTGTCCCTAAAAGGGCAAATCAGAAGTATCTAATCTCAACCAGTTTAAATACAAATAGAGCTTTTCATTAAAATGACAATGAAGTAAAAAAGGAGTTATATTCTAAATGTTTTAAGTAATATAGTAATGAATTCTAACAATATTAATAAGTATTATTTGTACACGATCATATCTACAATATTATTGACAATATTTTACCAGAATTTTCATTGGATTAGAAAAACTTTTCACAGAAAACAAATACGCGATGCGGATCTGTGTATGATAATGAGCTGACTATACTCTTAGTTTAGTCTATAAAAAGGAAAGTAAATATATTCATATTTTACAATATTTAAAAAACCTAATTGATATCTGGTTGAGAGCTGGATACATTACCGATTTTTGCTTCCTTAGATTTCCCTATTTATAAGCGGACCTTGGAAGAAGCTGGAAAATATCCCACGGATGATGATGATTAAACAATTAGGGTAGTCTTAACTATAACGACGAAATCTAAACGTTGAATTGCATGTGGTAGTACGAAAATGAGAAAACATGAAATCGATCATTGTAATCGTGCATCGTTCAGCTGCAGCTGATGCTAGGTTGGGGTCCTTTTTGACATCGATCTATTTAAAATTCAAATCGCTTTATTTAAGTAGGTTTCAAATAGATGTAAGTAGAATTTAGATTTAGCATTGTAACTTTTCATTGGATTGTATTGAATTGTGTTTTACTATGACTTGCGGTGACAACTCTTAGAAATTTAGACTTAGACATAGACATTGAGTATTGAGATGTCAATATAAATAATATCTATGTCTAAATTTCTCGGAGTTGTTACCCCTTCACAAGTCATAGTAAAACAGTAGTAAACTATAGGCAAACTATAATCGCAATGATCAATTATGCGGCTTTTGCAGGCATAAATATAGCTCAGTCTGACGTCTATCGGTCACAATCTCGCGTGGCAACTGGCAACCCCACCGCAGCGGTAGCCATGGTATGAAATTATAGCGGCAGCTACTCGTAAGTTATAAGATTAGATGATACAATGTGAACTTAAGCTCTTTGTTATGTTTAACAATGTATTTTTATTTATTTTGCAATTAATTATCCTATAAACGTTCAATACACATAATAAAACAGTTTTAAACCTAGATAGGTACACCGTCAAATAAATAGGCCTCTCTGACAAATGTGCTCAAGATTCCAGCCATGTTACCCCGTTATCTTTGTTGTAGTATATATTGGAACCATTTGATCTATCAATATTAACAATTTAAAGAGCACCATTTTAGGGCTAGAAAGCTTTCAAATGCAATCAAATTTTAATATAAAAACAAGACAAAGTAACAGTCTCTCTGTTCCTCTTTCACGGCTACACTGAACTATTTTGATTATTTCCGTACAAACAAATATGTGGAATAGTAAAATATTTTATTTTTACCAGCTTTCTTTACTTTCGCGTGCATTGTCCTTCAAAATTTGCAAAGAAAATTTCGACCTGTTTTTGGTATCTTATTGAGCTGAATTTTGGTATACCTATGCAACTTGGACGACAATGCATTAATATCGTACCATGGAGCTGGTCTTATGATGGAGTGTGAAGGTGGTCATCGGAATTAATGAACGCAATAAGATAACCCCATCGTGTTAGGGCTCTTTGGAATGATCTTTATGACTAGGTAGTATACCGCGCAATAAAAGCTTGGTATGAAAAATAATAATTTGATGACATATTACATTCAATTATTGTATCGTATTGGGCGCCAACTATTGTAATTGCACATTTTAATTAATAATCATCATCATTATGATCTTTGCGTAAATATCCCGGTTGTGCTCTCGCGCGCGAGGGCTCGGCGTCCGCCTTGACCATGATCCAGGATTTGACAGATCACGTAATTACATTAAAGCGAGTGCCACCTGACCTCCGTGATCCTGTTAACAAAGAACCTGGCATGGTTCTTGGTTACACATCCAGGCGCCTGAATGTACAGGTTCATCAGGATGTTTTCCCTCACCGTAAGAGCATCGGTTAGTGTTCTCCTAATGTATTTAACTCAGAAAAGAGTCATATTGACATGGCGGCACTAGGTTCGAAACTCACTCCTTAACCATTGGGCCACCGACGCTCCCCTTCGTTGACAGGTAAACTAAATGTTTTATTATGTTACGTACTTGTTTTTGAATTTTTTGTGTTTTAATTTAATTTATTCATGAACAAAGGATGAAAGGTGTATTCAATTTAATCAATTAACTAAATACAATGTCCCACAAATTAGTCAATGTCAGAATTAAAACTGAAAGTAAATTTGTGTCTGTAAGTGCATTACTTCGTCTTAACTTAAACTTACTCTATCATTATTTTAGATTGTAATAGTATCTACCTATAGGTATATTGTAATTACTAAATATGGATCCGGTTTAAGTGGCAATTTGGTATTAAGACTTTTCTCAAGGATGAGGTCACCTTTGTTATTTATTACGATTAGGTACGACGTCCCAATCTCATACAAATTCTAATAATATACACTGTCTTATTTTTTACCTCTGACGTTTGAGTATAATAAAGATGCGACCTTTCTTGAACTTGTTCTCTCAACAGCAAATAATATATCTATAAAACCGCTTAGTATTTAAAATATTTGCATAATTTTGTTAATGTACTATTTGTGTAAACGACTGTTTCTAAATAGAGTAAAAAAAAATTGTAGCCGAACAAAAAATTGCAAATATAATTTATTGGCCACAAAAACGCAAACTCCTTTAAATTTCCGTGACTCAAGTAATATTTTTCACACCTCAGACACAATGGTGTTTATTAAATATGAAAGAAAGCACTATGCCAGACGAAGTAAACGTGTTCAATTTAAATAATTTGCGAGAAATAAATGGTAATTTCGGAAATAATTTTGCTAAGTCGGTAGTAATTACTATTTATTATTATTTATAGGTATAAAATTCGGGTCAGACTTTTGGACATGAAGGATGTTATGTCCGAACGTACGTAACTTCTACGTAAAACTTTGCTTCTCATCAATATCCTGTCTTCTTCAATGCGAATGAACTTGGATCTTATACAATTTCACATTGACGTTAAATTTCAATAACTCATAAAACAAGTGATCCGTTTCTACCGATCATAAGAGTTGTTGTTTTGACATAATATATACACATATAAACTCGCGAATTACTTTCGCTCCTTTACTACAATGTGTATCTTGGCTAGCCCCGCAGAACTGTCGCAGCCCGTAATTTACACATGCACGCGACCTCTGCAGTTAAAAAGGACCTTGTGCCCTGGAGATAAGAGCTAGCACACTTCCGTAACTTCCGGAACAGTGACCAGCACGACATGTTTACAGCTCGTAATTAGCATTCGGCTATTTCATGCATGGTCTTGCTTGCGGAATGGTAAAGGTCGCATGTTCTATGGGCGAGAGTGGAAAGTTCTGGAACTTAGAGTCCGACTAGGTGAGCAGTTGGTAGCATATTATAAAAAAATCTTGCTTTTTAGTTTATATGTGATGCTTAATTAGACATAGACTACTTTTTGTCGAAGTTTGGGTGCACGAGTTTGAAATGAACTTGGAATTTGGAGGATTTATTTAGTTTGTTATAAGTTTAGATCAAAATTCATTTATTGGATTTATTCGCTCAAGGACTAAAATTAACGGAAAATCACTTTAAAAGATAACGCAGTCTTAATTAAAAACTAATAAAATTGGACGCTCGTTTGAGTCGCTATGTTTAAAATTAGAAATATCCAATATGGCGGCGTTTTTTTTTAAGTTCTGGATTTTCCTACTTCCATACAAAAATAACGTCAAGCATTTTTCCTGGTATTTAGCAATGTATCAAGTGTGTGGTCAATCTGTAGGCAGAGACTACATCGCTCCACTTGCTACAGTTCTTACAAATCTCACCTGCTTCTTCCATATTTATTATCCTTTTCATACATGAACGTCGGTTTAGGGAGTATCCAAGAGTAATGAAGGGAGGGTCAAGAGCACTTGACCTAATCATTCTTTAAATATAATCGATTTGATCGTTTGATCGTAATACGTACGTATATTCGGAAATATATAAGTATACTACATCTTGTGTTACCTTTCAGAAGTTGACAGAAAACATAAATTTCGTTTTTTTTTTATTTTTCCAGTTTTTTGCTTATAGGTAACTAGAAAACGGCGGCCTAAGGCAAAAAATGCTCGATGATCGAAAATTTAAATTATACACCGCACACTATTCCCGTACAAACTCCCAACATTTCATTAAAATCGGAATTGTGTCCAGGTGAAGTACCTGCCGACTGGGCTATCCGTTCATAAATTTAATCTATGGCGTTTAAATCACAAAAATGATCGCATAGGGCAAAAAAAGAAAGACGTATGTTAGTCATGCAATCTTCAATCTTTGTACGCACAAATTTCTGGAGCTGGTACGATATGGCACGATGTCAAGGTCCAAGGGTGACTTTGACATTTATTTACTCTTGCTACCGATATCTGATTTTGATATTCGGTCACGAACATCAATAAAAATAGTTGAAAGGAGATTTGGGTGAACATTGCCACATGCTTTTCTGATTGTTTGCTCGTCCGTAGAGTTGTATATATTATAAATTGTAGAAATATTAACATACCAATATTATTACAAAGTAAAATAGTAAGTACCTATCCGAAAAACTTTTCATTATTAATAAACACATCTAATACATAGATACTATAACCGAAGACATAGGATACTCCCGCTATTCATTTTCACAATTCTCACTGCATTTGTTTTTTTTTTGTTTTAATTAGATAATTTTATGTAACTACCTACATCAAAATCGTCTTTGTTAGGGGTCCATTGTCGCCACAACTTTTTTCGTCAAAAATTTTAGTTATCCATCGAAATCTTTTAAACATTAGCGATACGGGTAAAATCTTTAGGTATTGTAGGTATGACTTGAACTAAAAGAATTAGTTAGAAATGAAGGTTTTTGTTTTTTATTAGGATAAGGCTTTCTTTTTAAAATTAATAATTGTATTTTATTTTCTCTGTTACATAAATATCTTCATTACCAGAAGGATTTATCAATATTTTTAGGACAAATGGCTAGGCTTAAATAAAATGAGAATAGAAAATGACCGACGATGTTACCACGATAATACGTTCGCACTATATTATGCGTCATAGTAATATGTACTAGGTACTTTTATGAATATACTAGTTTTTGCCCGCGACTTCGTTCGTCTGGAAATCGTTTTTTAAAAGAAGAGCAGTTTATCTTTTTCCCGAGCGACCATTTTAAATGACCTCCCTAATGTATGGAAAGTACCCTACCCTACACCTACCCTACAACTACCTTACAACTACTCAACATGTACCCTACAACTACTTACTTAACTTGTTTAAAAAAAGAATAAACAGAATCCTATGTTCTTCTACTGGTTTTAAGCTACCTCCCCACTAATTTTCAGCCAAATCGGTTCAGCCGTTCTTGAGTTATAAAAAGTGTAACTAACACGACTTTCTTTTATATACAGATACAAAGTGATTCAGGAGACGTGAGCAGGATCAACCCTATGGATTCAATTAACTATAATCTACTCCCTCATACTGGTATTGGTGTGATTAACATATTTTTTTAAGTGTTAAAAAAAACTACGTTTTTAATTTAGCACGACAAGCATGGTCACTCTACAATTAGAATACTTCTGTCAAGTACCGATTCTCATCGCTTTGTCTAGTCAACGTCAAATCAAATTCAAATTGATTGTCAGCATCTAACACGTTGTCACAAAGTGACAATTTACTTTTCTTTTAAAAGGCTCTTATTACAGTTAAAGAGGTTGGGTATGACCATGATTTTAGATACTTAAACTTTTAATTAACACAAAGTAAAAATAAATAAAAAGGTGTGCTCTTTAAACTAAATTACGATGGTAATCGATCAACTAATATTTACTGTATATGTAGTGTTAGTCCTGCTCACGTCTCTTGAATCACCCTGTATAGATACATACATAAAGTTCATGCAACTGACTCCTTGCAATTTTTTTTTCTTTCAACAGTTAATTCAATTTTGACGTTTGAAAACTTCGGGGTTTCGCCGAAGTTGGTTTTTTGGCCAAGGTAAATCATAATTTTGTTCTATCGTTATTCTTTTTTCTACCGAACACATCGGTTACGAAAATGCATTTTTTTTATTATACGCAGTGAAAAACAAGCAGACTTTACGTTTCATATCCTCAAACCTGACATGGAAATTTTGATGTATCTGCAGACATGCCCTTTGATTAGAACCCCGTGTTATATTGCAAAGGAAAGATCTTCGGGATCTCATTTATATATGATCCGTTTAAACTGACTTGTCTTATTTGGTTAAGTAAATTATGTATTTAAATAGATCATGTGCAGCAGTATTTGTTGAAATTCACATTCTATTCTCGACATCTATACATAATATACGTAGCGTGATTGATACGGCAAGTCGTGATTTTGGGCATTGTTTGTACACCAAATAAGACAAGTCAGTTTAAACGGATCATACGTGTTTTAGATATGGATTGTCAGTTTGCTTTTATAAATATTCGTAAGTAGGTATATATTTGCTCATATATTTTTTTATTGTAAATAACACATTAACAATTAATAATTAATTTCTTAAATAGAGTATAAATAGATATAAGACATGAGTCCCTAAAATTTAATATAAAATATTTTCTTAGTTTTTTATAAGGGTTTTAAATACTCCTTTTCTTAGTTTTGCCTCTTTAACCAAGTCCAATTTTTAAAGAGAATAGTTATCACAATTATTAGGTTTTTGTCAAATTATACCTACAAAGTTTCGTTGCAATCGGATGTACCATTTCCAAGAAATTTCATATTTCATATTTCAATATTTGCTTGTATGAAAATTACAGTTTCCGTCATTGTCGCCATATAAAATACCATAGGTAAGGACCTAATATATACTCTTTATCACTTGTTCACGTTTCCCGGCCCCACACACCCATTACGAAAACGTTTTGTAGCAATAAACCTTACATAACCACCTTCTTTGTGATTCCATTGTCATTTTATGGCCGAAATTAAAAATCAAGGTTTAGTACCCTACTACAGTTTAGCTTTCGGGGCTATTTCTTTCATGGGCTGCCATAAAAATATACCTATTACACCTTTCTCATGAATATAAATTTGCTTTCTTTATCCGATCGATTCCTTTTGAGGTTAAGGCCCTACAGCTAGACAGCCATTGTTGTGGAAATATTTTTGCACGCCACCCAATTAAGGCAGAGGTGTTTGACGCGGACAGCCATGTTTTCATTACGATAAACGCAGTCGGGTGGAAAGGTTTAATTAGTTTCTGTTACGCTGTATGATGGATTGCTTTATATTTCTAGCTGGTCAGAGAGCTACTGACCAATCCACAGTGCGATGTAGTCACTTCATGTGATCAAATCTGCACATTGAGGCGACTGGATGCAAAACCATATAGCCAGCCATCCAATATAGCCAGGTTCCACTGTTAACAGGGTCACGGAGATCATATGGCAGTCGCTCAGTCAAGGAGGACCCCCAGCCTGAGAGATCGCAACCGGGACATTAACGCCAAGATGGTCTTCCTATCTAAACGCTTCATTTCACTCCTGCCTGCTTCATTTTTCTCATTTATCTTCTCCATTTGGCCAAACTAACTCATCATTTCTTTCTCTAATTTAGTCACTACATGTTCAATCACTCCAGCATGTTCCCTTTTTACACTGTTCCGTAATTTATCTGTCATTTCATACTCAAAAGGCATGTCTACAGGTATCTCAAAGGTCGGCACCGCATCCGCTCTCCTTAGGTTGCAGATGTCCTGGACGACGGTGGCCGCTTTCCATTAGGTCAGAGTTTATCAAAGTGGGGTACGCGAACCACTAGAGCTTCATCATTAGGTAAGGGGTATGCGACAAGATTTATATAGTGCTTGCGGAATAACAGATAGGCGCTTGCGTCATGCATGTTGGCGCAAAGCGGTGTATTTCCTTTTACACTTCGTACAACATACTCATATGAGGATTTTCACACCTGGTCATGCGTGATAAAAACGAAATACAGAAATCAATTCATGCTGCGTCAGAATAAAGGTTAAATATGTCCAAAGTTACTTTTAGAATTGACATATTTTGCGATATGAAATAAACCCACCCATCAAAGGGGTTCGCTGTCATCTGGTAACTAATAGGTGTATGTGGAGTCATAAGTTTAAGAAACCATACATTAAGGTGGGTGGTTCGTCTGTGTGCCTTTCAAGGCAATAAAAAAATACTCTGCCCTCAGAAATTGGTGAATACGTGTTTGAACCTGCCGGTATCAGGGTAAAGGCCCCGCGGGCGACCCAAGAAGCAATGGATTGATATCGCTGAGTCGGATTCGAGAGCGAACGGCTTGCGACGCGAGGATACCGAAGACCGGGCGAAGTGGAGAAGAATGGGTTGGAAAGCGGACCCTGGATGATGAGTCCGCCCATACTTCTTATCGCTCTCATTTCGGGGGGAGAGGTTCGGCCCTTGCCCAGTACCAATACAAAAACCAATTTCTTCAAATTTCAAACACCTCACTCATACCCTCCTAAACCTTCTGATTTTTCCCAAACATGTAAATTACGTTTTGTAATCGCACCTGTAGTCATAAATCTGACCAAATTGCTAACTTAGTTCATTATTAACAATCGATTGCAATTATAATGTTACCTTTAAGAGTTAAGTTTTCTCCCAGATCAGGGATACCGCGGTGCATGTTATTGTAAAATGTAAAATTGTAAACACCTATACATAAAATAATGAAAAAAAATAATATATAGTTTAGGAAGGTATTAAGTAGCTAACACACGTACGTACTTAAAGTACACGGTTTTTAAGTTCGCGAGCTTACTCGGCTCGACGTTGGTGATAGACGTAGGTACGGACTTAAAGTACACGGTTTTTAAGTTCGCGAGCTTACTCGGCTCGACGTTGGTGATAGACGTAGGTACGGACTTAAAGTACGCGGTTTTTAAGTTCGTGAACTTCGGCACGTTTTTTTATGAATCCTGTAAATAATTCGATTTAATTGTTTCGAAAATCAGTCACTATTGCAACAGAAAAGCATAAAGTTAATTAAACAAACTAATTTTATGCATAAAACACAACCACACGAGATACGTCACAAAAAAATGACGGCACGTGGCTCGCGGCGCTGACAGACGAGCGAGCCGAAGCCGCGAGCCACGAGCTACGAGCAAAAATCAAACGTGTTGGATCGCCGGCGAAGTTACTCGGCGGTTTTAAAGTTCGCGTAGGTACTTTGGCTGACACACGAGCGAGCAAGGTGGTCGAGCCACAAGTACGCGTACTTACTCGCACGTCTATCAGCCACTTTATTTACAGGGTGACCTTAGCCTCTGGACAAACAATGAAGCCCTGTTTAAGACTGCTACTCAGCAGCATTGTAAAATAGGTCATTCTTTAATTAGACAAAAACAAAACAATTTTTTCTAATAAATTAAATTGTAACTTAATCGGCAATTATCACTTTCTGTATCACGACATAACGAAGAAATTTGTCTAGAATATATTATTGTCATTTATGACATGATACTTGAGAAGCGAGTGACGTTATTACTTCAAATTATTATCAAATTACAATACAATTGTTTTATTTAATTTTAGTTGTCAACTGCCGTCGAGTTCTAATTAAATTCCAAAGACCTTGCAATGTTTAGGGTAGTACCTAGACCATGCAACTATATACAGGCTGCTCCTGAGTGATAAATTTAAAATCTTTGATTTTTCGGTAAATACTGGACTGAATGTTATGATACTTTGCACTTTTGTTTTAAATACCCTAATCAACTAGTAGTATTCGGCTTTCTCCAGAGCGTAAGACCACCCCGTATAAAATACTGACGTTAATATTGTAACCTAAACCGAATAAAGAGGTATTGTATTGCAATAAATATAATTTGCCCAACACTGACATGCACTGGACCCCATTGCAAACAACCCGCCTGCCAAAAGTAAAGACTATGGCGAAACACTCCAATCTTTAGGAGATTGATGCTCTATGCATTTTAATATTAATGGATAGGTATATTGTTATTCTTTATATTCTCTATTTATAGGTAGTCTATAATTCAATTACTAAAATGTTTCTACCTAGGCACCTAAAGTAAAAATACGAAATGGTATTATGTTTCCACACTCCTTTAGTAGTAAAGTTACCATTAATGCACAGCATTTTACTTATAATGTAAACAATACATTACACACGCGTGTTTTATAGTCTACGCTACGTTATGTAAAAATGGCATAATGGCTACTTTACTGCTCTACGAGCAGTGTGATGGTAAAAGCTTCTTATAATTAGTTTAGTTTGATTTACATACAGAAATTATCACAACATTTTTATATCATGGCATTAAAATTTCAAGAAGATGTTCGTACTTATTACAAATCTTAATAATACCTAAGTTTTAGAGTCAACAAAAATACTACCAAATATAATACGCAGCATCAACCTACACGATTCTGTACCAAAATTAAGTAAATAACTTAAAATGTATTTACATTTAATTGTACATTATAGTTAATAAAGTCAAGTAATTACACTTAGGTACACACAAGCTTTGATAATGCGCCTACAAATTGTAATAGTACTACATGCAAGTGCAAAAAGCAAATTTTTTCTCTTCAGCTATAATACAAACACTATGCACGTAAAATGTAATTACGTACACAATAAAATATATTTTATATTTATTTTAAAAAAGTAAGAGTTTATTAAATGATTGTACATTTATATTTTTAAAACATGTTTTTAATATATTATTTTAATTTTTAGTAAGTATATTTATATAATTCATGCGGTGCTTCTTTGAACCAGAGGCAGCATAACGCCATCCAATCTCTTAGATACTGGTGGCAAATTACGAATATTTTTTAACAAACTGCCAGGATTCGTTCACAAAAACTGACAGTATTTTAAAGCACTTTTGCTGTTTTATCTCAGGGATTGTACTTACCAGGCGTAGGTGTTGAAACCCGTGGCGCTTGTGTATTACTCTTGCCAAAGGTTGACAGGGCCTCCGAAGACTCTCCGGTCAGCCAACCAAGCAGTAAGAGAGGCAAGATGGCTGCCGCGGCTTGGCGTCTGCACCACATCTCGACGCGCCAAAACACACGCATGTTTTTTCTTTTTTTATTGTTTACCTTTCGTTACGTTACCCTCGCTTTTGGGTGTGTTCTATTTTCGAATGTATATATCCCGTGATTTTAAATCTAAAATACTGGTACTATTTCTAAACTAATTTATTTATATTATTTAATATACAGACTATATCGAAAACAATGATTGAATAAAAAACGTTGGTTCTATAGCACTTTTTCAATGTTAAATGTAATCGGTATCCTTTTTGTTGTATTTTAAATAACTTGTAAATTTAACTGACAAAGTTTTTATAATGTACTTCACAATAATAATGTAATTCACAATGTTAGTAAAAACATGTTATCATCTCATTAACTAACCATATTTACTTAATTACTATTGAACACTGTTAGAAAACCGATGAAGTACGAATATGTGCTGAATGTCGAAAAAAATTGCAAAGGATACTTAATAGTAATTCACAATTTTGTAAATAATGCAGTTTTTATAAACGTAATTTAAAAATCGATGTACTCGATTCGATATACCTTCTGCTGGGGGCCCTGAACTGGTTAAACAGTCACAGTAACTGATATGGTACCCCGCAATGGTATTTTATCATTTCTACGATTACCTTTTAACATTGAAAAGGCTGCTTTCGATATATTTCGATATTTTTTTTCACTTTACTATTAACAAACGTTTACACTGGTTCACAATAAGACTGGTTGCCGTCCAAATTGCTTTGAGGCACAAAATAGACTAATATGAAATCGAATATTCGAATATTTATGAAACCCGTTTAAAAGATGCGGCGTAGATTTTATGAGTAATGCGCACGATATAAGACGAAAGTCGTGGTTTTTTTGCAAAAAATTAATGCGGAGATTGGAGGCCACGATTACTTGTTATTTTTTCAAACACGATTTTCGGTGTTTGGGTTAAGTTTTTGTAAGCTATAATTAATATGATATATAAATTCGATACGAACTTTTTTACCGCTTAGCGGTAAGGTAAGGTAAATATTTTTATAACTATAAAGCTCTACAGCTTCATTTGATATTAAACGTAAACTCCATTGCAAATTTAAAAAGACACTAAAAATCTTTAAACCGTTTTTATTCACGAAGACGAAAAGAATACCTGTTTTCCTAAAGATATTTTTCTCAAAACTAATATTTTTTATGGCAAATAAAAGTTTAAATGCTTTCGCAAAAGAGATAATATTGTCGCTTAAGTATATTAGTTGTTTAGAAAATTTAACGTTATTTTTTTCAAGATGGTCTTAACCCTTACCGTACCACCAGTACGATGGTTAAAGAAGTACTGCCAGTGGTGTAGACGTGTGCCATGAACATTCTTGAGGGGGTGGGCGCTATCATGTCATGTTACTTCCATTCCACGTTATTGTGCCCCAGTATTCCATTTGTCATCTTGTACTTGGCAAAAGGCTTACGTGGGGCACGCAATGACGTAGACATAATATCGTGAATTACTTATATACTTAAAAAACTTACTTTGTGTATAGGAAATCGAACGAGAGCTGGTTGTAAGCATTATAATAGAACTGATTTTCATTATTCGATTTTCCTTGAAAGTTATTTCACGTAATAAAAAACTGTTTTTCATTTGTTTTGGAAAACGATATAAATAATTTGTATTTTTTTTATTTTGCTTTAAAATGTCATAGAGTAATAAATAACCATAGCTTGTACACACTTATTTAGATACAAGTAGAAGAAATTCCTTAAACTATGCTAAAAATACAATTTACGATAATCTGAATACTTACACTGTCGAATAAAAAATAGTAGTAGGTACTTATGCATTAATTGTAAGTGATATAAAAAATATGAAAACTTTGCACAATGCAGAAAACGATTTAATAAAAACGTTACTAATACAATTTTAAGCTTTAACAAGAAGCCGTTGCAAAAATTGTAAGCTTTACCATTTTACCCTGCATTTGGGAAGTGTAGCTGTGATTGTGTTTTGTTGCTAAATCTGTGTTCGTTGCTTTATTATTTTTGTAATTACCCTTGTGGAAACTAGTGTGGATGGTATAGGTGTGTATAAGGTGTGATTGATTAAAGCATTGTCCCATTATATAAAAAAATGTTCTTACCCGGCGACGGTGTTGACGGTGGCGCCTTTGGCGCCTCAGTATTAGCTACTCCAAAGGAAATACTAAAGGATTCCGAGTGCTGAACGCATAAAATGCCGATTATAATTAAAGGCATTATTGTTAAAGTTTGGATTCTACACCACATTTTTGTTCACTTTGTTTTTCGATCGATTTTCTAGTCTGTAGTACTGAAAGTTTTGATTTTATAATTTGAAATTGATCCTTTTTCTTTGCTTTTTTTTCTGTATTATTTTAATTTGTCAAATATATGTAAATTGGGGATTGTATTTTGTAATATCATGTGTGTGTGTTGTAAAATAAATACTAGGTAGTTTAATAACAAAATGAAGTGGCATAAATGTCGATAAATAAGCGATTCGTATTATGCTGGTGTTATATCTAAGAAAGTTTTTGTGTACGTTTGTGATTGTGGAATGTTGGTTGAAATGATTATGTCGGTGTTGATTGGTAATGTTCAGTGATGTTGATATTAGCTGTTGTACATTCTCCTTGTTCCATATGTTCCCTTTCTGAACTCTATATTTATACAAGCAACACTTTTACTAGCAAGCTGTTTCAACGTTCTCCCAAAAACCAAACCTACCTATTGTGAGTGAATCAAATCGAAAATTGATTAAATTCTTATAATAATGTTAAAAACTTTGAAATTTGCCCCATCCGTAAAATTGTGTACGCCCTCTAGGGCTAGATTATTCCACGTAGCTTGTGTAAAAAATATGCTCGTTATATTTTCTTGTTAATGTGATCGGCATAATATTATTTCGTAAGACGTTTCTATATAATGGGACAATAAAATTTAGTTAAATTGGTCAAATTAAAATTTAATTTCCAAAATACTAGTGACAAATAGGATACTTTTATGTAGTGTCAGATAGATCGAAACCGATAGGTGTTAAGAAATTGGAACTTTGCAAGTGTTAGTTGTATTCATTATCGGTTTGATTGTTTAACAAAAATGTATATAATTTCAAAAGCGGTGGATTTTTATTATTACTAAAGATTTATTTGCACAGCTTTTTCACAACAAATATAATACACATTTCACAGCCGTGCTTAGTTCGTGACAATAGACAGTGCAAACAAATATCATTTAGTGACCTTAATACGATTAGTATGAATTTAAAGTGCTTCACATATAGACTTGCAAACCTCTGTCTGGACAAAAACAGCCGTGTTTAAAAAAGAATCGTCATCCGCCATATTTTTTTAATCAGTGCTCAATATTAATTTAAGAAAACACAATTGACACGGTCGCCGCATGCCATCAGCAAATTGTCACAAAAAAACATGTGCCATAGTTTTTTTTTAGTGCAAGCTGTCCCATCATATAAAAAAATGTCTTACCGGGTGGGATCTTGGGCCGTGGAGGCCTAGGTGGTTCTGTAGGGGCCACTCCATATGACGATATACCACTAAGAGCTTCAGCAGATTGCATATTTAGCCATCCAATCAATAGGATTGGCCATACCACAATAATAAAAAGACGCCGCATTGTATCTTGCGACTTTTTATTATACTATTTAATTCTACAAAAAATAACTCGTAATTTTGGACTCCATATTCATTTATTTAGTACACGTATTTTGTTCCACAGGACACTAATATCCCTATCTCGTGCAAAACACAGTGCTTCTGAGGAAATATAGTATGAAATTAAAAATATGTTTTGTGTTCCTGTTTTTGTTTTGGGTACCTAATTGTGTGACTATATATGTATGTTTTTGGAATGTATTTTAAGTTTGGGTTTGTTGCAAAAATTGAAGCTTTCTGTTTTTTTTTATATTCTCGTAGAATAGAATCGAAATGTCTTTACTTTAAATAAAAAAATAAAACAATCCGTTAAACGTATATTATTAAACATTTACGAATGTTATCTTACACCAATTACATTTTTTTTATAAATTTTTCCAATTATTTTCTAAATATACATCTAAAACCATTATTACAACAATTCACACAGCATAGACAACTAGTATTCTAATCTAGAACATCGAAAGTGATTGTTTTCTAAACATTTAAACTGTGTACTTATTTATTTACACGTGAAAAATATTCTCATTTGAAATTTATTTTTAAATTCATTCGGCGTTCAAATCCAATCCAAACAAAAAAAAATACATAAAAAAATTAACAACATTTAATAACTACAGCTAGATCTATCATTTCGACCTATTATTTTCGTCGCAATATTTCCACAGTACAAACGTGCAAAAACTAAGGTCTAACACGATCTTCTTCTAAAATTATGATAAATATTTTGTTTTATTTTTCTATTTTGTGTTGTTATTAGTTGGAGAAGACATCAGCCCAAGCATATTTATTTATAATGGCGTAAAGTGCAATATACAGGTTGATTCCGTAACACAGGTCAGATAAAATCAGAAATTTTTAAAGTTCAACAAAATTGTTCAAGGAATCCCTCGGGTTTCAAATAGGTAAACTATTTACTTTAACATATAATACGTTCGGTTATTTACTAAAATAAATTATAGATTTAAAAAATAATTTCTTTTGCATCAGGCATAACATTTGATGGCAATTATTTGTATTGCTATCAAATACATGTTATGTCGCAAGTCTTTAAATAATATTTGGTTATTTAAAAATACTCTGTAGCAATGGGTTTATTAACAAAGACCATTATGTTTAATAATTCAGGTAATTTTAACAAATCATTCAACTATATTCCTGGAACAATTTTCTTTACAAATATAATAATCATAAACTTAAGATTTTATCTTTTACTGAGGCGATTATTTAATTAAGTCATTTTCGTATCGTTGAGGTTGTTATTATTTTTCATCATCTAGAAAACAACCCGGAAACGAAACGAACATGATTCAAATAGATAATTACCCTATTGACCCATTTTAATGAATCACCTTTATACAGCATGGTCGTCACAGTGTTATCTTTTTTTTAAATTTGATATATGAATCATCTAAATGTCGAGATTAAATTGTTTTTTTATTTTATTTTTATCTACTGGAAAATATAAGCATAAGCTTTAAATAATATTGTTGATATGAAATTTTTTTGTTCGAAAAGATGCTACCGTTTGTATGAAATGTAAAAAATTAGCACCGCTGTTTGGACCATCCTGTACGTAATGACTGACTGTGATAGTATCTGCGCTAAAAGCAGCTTGTCCCATCACACTAAAATTGTCTTACCGGGTGATACTGTAGACTTCGTGGTCTTTGGCGGATCAGTGTTCGCCACTCCGAAAGACGATATTCCACCTAGCGCCTCCGTTTCGATATTTATCCAACCAATCAACAATATCAAAACAATTTTCAAAACCACTTTATACCCCATGACTGATATGGATATTTTTTTAAATCACGGCGAAGAGACTGTGTAGGTTTTGTGATTTTTAACACCTTTTATAATGTCACAATATGTAGTTGCTGTTACGTATAGGAAATTAAAATATAAAATCAGATAAAAATGAATTTTCAGTGAATTAATGTATATGTTTAATGCTAAACGCGTATAAATGGAAATGAGATCCTTGTGAAATTGCATGAATGTGATAAATATGATACTTAAGTCTATTGACGTTTTATTAAAAAGGTAATATATTTTCATATTTCTAAGTAGGTACATTTCTCCACAATTTGTATATTGATTAAGTGCATTTGAAAATAAAATTCAGCTAATAAAACTAAGTTATAGGTACTTGTCTATTCTAAATTTCAAGTTTCTACTACTACTAGTAGTCTAATTTGAATAAAAAACTTAAAATGATTTTAAAACGAGTAAAATTAAAAACGCTATATTACGCAATGAAGTGCTCTATTTACATTGGTTTCTACTAAGTATTTACAAATTAATTTATTACTACTTTAGCTAATTCGTTTTTTTTATATTTCAATTTACAACTACATATTTTTTTAGGGTCAGTCTTTATCATAAAAATTATACAATAAAAATTTGCCTACGTGTTAAACAGAGATTAAAAAGTTTTTGGTGAGGATTTCCGTTGCTTTTTATATATTTTCTTACCCGGACGGACAGTGGTAGTAGTAATCGGACTATCGGTTCTTGCGACACCGATTCCGAAGCCGGGATTGAAGCCTTTGGCGCCAAAAAATTCAGAAAGTAGGAATATTACGACTAAACCCCTTATTCTGGCAGCCATTTTGATTCGACTACGACCGACGGATTCAGTCTGAAAACCAATTTCCTTCATAAATCTCGCTTCTAACTACACGAGAACTGGGATATGGAACCTTCGTCTCGTATCACCTGCACAAACAATTTCTTTGTTATATAATGGGACAACGGAAACGGTCGACAGACAAAAATCAACCTTATACATAACCAATTCAAAGTCCATTATGAATTTCGAATGATAGCGAAATTTTGTGCCAGTCGTGTCGATACGAAAATATCGCATTCATAACAATTGAGAGTGTAGTGGTCTTTTTTATGTGTTTTCCAATCCAGTGTGAGTGTGACGTGCTGCTATGGAATTTGGTTGTGAATGTCCCATCATATAAGAAAAAAATGTTTACCCGGCGTTCTGGTGGTAAGGGGCGGCGGCGGCTGAGTGTTTGAGACCCCGAATGTACTGAGTGCTTGATGGGAGTCCTGCGTCAACCACGCGAATAAAGCGGCCCCGAGCAGGCCGGCGGCTTGAGTACGGCACCACATCTCCGGGAATTCGAAAAAGAAAATTAAAAACCAACAAAAACTTAAATTGAAAAATAAAATAAAGTCTTGGGAGAACAAATTTGTACAAGCATAAAAAATAATGTTTAACTTTTTTTATTGAATACTTAATTATTTTAAAATATTTTTTAAGTTTCAGCTAATGTGAATTTACAGTAGGTACTTATATTTTGCCTATTATTTTTAAATTTATAGGAATAATAATAGATGTAGATATTTTAGTGAAAAAAAAACTACATTTTATAATTGAAAATTTAAAGTTTTAATTGCGATTTTTAGAAATTAAAAACAATACCCTTATTATTAATTGTGTTTTAAAAGATTTTTAAATTACCATAAATGTAGTACCAATGAAATAGCTCGTGGCAGTCATATAGATGATTACTGTGCAGTATTTCGTTATAACTAAATATACACAACATAACACAGAATCAGTCTTGCGAATTTTAAAAAACAAAATCTTACCCGGACTGATTGGCGCAGTTGAGTGGATAGTTTAAAGGTCGTTTTGGATTGCCTTAGTCCCCATCCTAACCCGGGATTAAAGGAGAAGCGGTTGTAGGTGGAACCAGCCTTGGCACCAAGAAGTTCGTAAATAAGAACAATATAACTAAAGCCCACAATCTGACTGCCATATTATTGCGACGACACCCAGAGGCCAACCGATGAATTTGTCATGAAACGATTTTGGTAAACACCGAAGTCTGAACACGTCGGGAATCGGGATGAAACGTGGTGAATCGGGATTGATATTGTTTATCAATCCCGATTTAAACAACTTTACTAGACCTGGGTTATGGTATGTATAGCTTACATAAAAACATGTTATTTATGTAAGAAATTTACAATGGAAACGGTAGATTAATATAAATTGCACAAAAAAATTATTATTACGCCCACTGATCAGGTACACCATACAAATAAACCACAAAAAATGGTAAAACGAAAAAAATAACAGATAAAGTTTTTACCTAGTTTACAATAAAGTTCTGGATTAAACAGGAATATGGTTTGTAAAATAGTTCGTCCAAATACTGCACTTAATGATCAATTGTTGATAAAATACGTTATCACAATAACAAAAAGAAGCACCGTGCATAAATCTCTCATAAGGCTCTGGGGATAAATTCTCTGATACTCTCAGATTGATACGTTTCAGAATAAAATCGTATTTTAGTTAGAATATATATTTAAAGAAAAAATTATGTGTGCTTGATCCCACTAAAATGGCATTACTTGTTTTGTAAAAGGTGAAAGACTTATCTAAGTATAGATTTACTTTCAGATATCACAGTTTTTTTAACAGTTGGACTTACTGCATTAAAGATAATGCTAATTTAAATATGTGCGGTTAAGATTTTCGTTGCTACTGCTTATTACGATTTTTTTAATATTTAATACCCTTTGATACCCATGATACCCAAAAAATATAACCTTAAGTACAACCAATGTGAAATGAAACTGGTAAAATTGCTAGGTCTTGAAAAACGAGGGGTGGTTCGTGTTCACAACGATATTTGGTGTTGAAAGCGGAACCAAATCTCAGTTATTAAAAATAAAAACTAATTCAATCAACAGCGTATAAGCGGGCCAACCAGATATCCAGAGCGGGGCAACACGGCCAGCGTTCTGGGGACATTTCCGCATTCCGGGTTACTTGGGGAATTTTTTTTACCTATTTAAGTAATTTTAAGGTTTTTATTTTGTAATTGTATATTGTTTGTGTATTACGTTTAAGTTGTATAATAACTTTCATGTAAGTCTTAATCTTTATCAATTAATAAAAGTTGTAAAATAAAAATAAATAAATTCAATCCTACAGAGAAAACAAATATTGTTGAAGATAAATTCTGCCTCCTTATAAAAATTAATCATTTAGTTGGGTACAAAAATATTTTAATTAGGCTTTTTACGAGATTTCTTTCATGATATACCTACAATTTCAATTATTCGCGTGAAAGATCCGATAAGAAAACTAAAAGGTCAAGTAAGCCTGTACCAGTAAATAGGTAGTTTGCATGGGTACCTTGCAGTATTTTTATACTGTATCCCCACAGGGTTGAACTAGTAAAAGTTCAGGTTCCTAATAAATAATACTCGTAAATGGAAATAATTGTAATTTTTGATAATTGCAACATTACTATGAATATGTAATAAAAGGAATATTTTTGTGTTTAAAATTAGTTTTTATTATAATATCTGTCAAATTGAGAATGCGCCTGTATATTATATTGATTTTCTTTCGTTAGTATTAGGAAAATAATAATAAAAAAGACAATAAAATGAAAGCCACACTTCAATTCTATAAAAAAAAAATCAAAACCATTTAATTGAATATGGAATATTTTTGTTTGAATAAATTAAAGAATGTGTCTATATCTCTTGATTTTGTTTCATTAGTATTAGGAAAATAATTATAAAAAAAATTAAAGCCACATTTCAATTCTATTCCATTTGTAATCCCTGCCAAACGCTCTTACACTAAACTTTTTATCCTGTATTTGTTCTATCTTCTAATTTCCGCATACAAGACTTTCCTCAAAAGGCGAAAGGGGCGTTTGTTGGTTATCCTTTGTCCTCCCCTTTTGTTCATTTATGAAAGGGATGTATCGATGGCTGTATTAAGATGTTACATGTGTCGGTCGTGTAACACGAATGTCGTGTGAATAATGGAATGGCTCGTGGCAGTCTGATTGATGATGAATATGTAGTTATACGATTTTAATTATGTAGTGGAGGGAACGTAACGAAATAAAGGTGCAGTTACAATGGCGAAGAAAGGCTGCGTTTATAATATATTTTATAAGATGTAAATTAAGGTAGATACTTAAGAAAGAAAGACCTGAGCGGACTAGACTCTGGACATGTGAACAAATCTCGCAGGATAGGGCCGATGGTGATTCTTTGTGTCGGATCCACTTGGGGTCGCTGAGCCAGTAAAAAAGTATGCAAGTACAAATTAAAATTAAAGAATTTAATGTACCCATTTCATTGGTGATCAATCGTAACAATACTTTTGTATGGATGATTCGGTTTCAGCGCAAAAGGCCTCTGACAGATGAATATTAATTTAATGTTTAAATAAAGTTTGTTGAATACAATTTTCATTTTATTTATGCAGATTTAATTTTAATTATATTTAAATGTAAGGAGTCGATTGGTTGAGACACGTCACGCTAGATGGCACTGGATGTCTGTTAGATCGCGCTAATGAGGCCGACACTTGGTTTATACATATAAAGTGGAAGGACTTTAGAGGTACTATGTTTACATCCGGTTACACCGGAAGTTTATATCATATTTGTAATTATTCCTAAATGAGTTCCGAACAGTTAAGTGGTTTTATTCAACGTCGCACTATTTGCGTTAAATGTTCACATTGAAAATATTGGCAATGTTCGTAAATTTTACACATTATGTTGGAAACTTTTAACAATTACCTATACGTTAGAATGTTTCATGTTCTAGTTTTAAAAATTATCAGCAGAGGTCTTAAGTCTTGATTTTCCGTAGAAACTTTAACAAAAGCTAGCATTATTCACCAAGAACAAAGTATTAGAACAACTTTATACAGCAACAGTAAATCGCAGCATTTCTTGCTCTATTGTAAAAGCAGCTTTACTTTGATTGATTAGTATTTGCGGGGCTCCAAGGAGTTTCTTACCTTACAATTAAAACTAAATATGTTGTAAAGAAATTCGGCCAGCTACTTTATGACCCAGGAAAGGTAATAATATAATATTTTTGAAATCTTGTATTAAGTCCAACATCAACAACGTACAAATTATTATTGCAGCGGCGAATAAAGCATTTTTCCTATAAATAATATTCTTAAGGCTTTTGATGAAAGCCGCACACAAGTCAATGCGATTGCCTACCTTTTTCATTTCAATTCAAATAAATATTGTGTGAAACATTTAAACGATATTACAAAGACTACTGTGATCCACTGATAGGCATAAATACAAACATTTGGAACACATGAAATTTAATATAAACCATCAACAGATACAACATTCTATCAAAATATACAAATTTGAATAACAATAAGATGTCAATTGTTGTTTGTTATTTTTGAGTATTGAGCTTATTTATTTATTTATTATTGCCTTATTATGTATTTCAGTATTAGAGCCATTTTGCGCAGCAGAATTTCTTCACTCCACGTTTTATTTTTGTAAAATCCGCCAACAATCAAGAATTGAAATTTAAATTAATTAATTTCAATTTCATTCAATTCTTGGCAGGTTTTTATCCTTAGTTATGTAAGTAGGTACTAAAGTAATATAGTTTCAATCGTTTCGTACGTAAAGATTGTCTAATTTCGAAAAATATTGGCTACTAATATTATCTATGGCTACTAATACATGCAAATCATTTGCTTTATACTAATACATGTCAATATTTTTCAAATATGTCACTTATTTCATTTACACTGATTCTTCTAAATTATGTTTATCATTTTTAATAAAATAATATTTTTTATACTGACAAAAAAAGGAATAATTTTTGCATACGTTCTAGATTGAAACTATTAACTTGATTAAAACTCAAGTATGAAAAGTAAAGCGGGTCATGGGCCTAGTACGTAAGTTGACAACGGTCTATTTAAGTTGAAAGGAAACAGGAAATCAGATAAACGTCCCTTTTGTTTAGTCAATGTCGGAACTTTTTTGTGAAAATTTGCGCCTGAAATGCAAGCAAAAAGGATGAAAGACGTTCTTTCTATTATTACCTTAATGTTATTAAGAGAAAACGGAACTAACCAAAGAGATTATTACACTACTTGTCTCCTAGTTCTTTTGTCATGTAGTTTGATTTTTTAATCAACTTAGGGCGTTGTTAGGTTATTGCCGTTAATTTTAAATTTAAAAGATTAGGTTTTATATTGTCTCATAAGATTTTTCTCAACGTGAAAAATAAATTACTTTTTTATCGAATACGAAATAATCTACCTAGAATTACAATAAGAAAAATATTTTTATTTGTGTTAAATATGATTAATTTCTCAGGAACATTCGCCTTTACCCGTATTCGTTTCATGCTTAAGTTTCAAAATAGCAAAGTTGAGAATTATTTAACTATGGTATAAAAATTAAAATGATAGATAAAATTAATACAAAAAGTTCCCATTTTTGTCCATTCATACGCCATTACACAAAAACCGCTAAACGGATAACGATGGGGTTTTCACATTTTTCACCAAAACTCGGTTGGGCAGGACCAGAGATATAGCTTGATTTCTCCGTAGTACTAGCTTTCATACATTAGGGAGGTCGTGTAAAATGGTCGTTGGGAAATAGATAAACTGCCCTAAAAACGATTAACACGCCGACGATTTGCGGGCAAAAGCTATAAAAATGTAGACCTAGCCTAGGGCTTAGATTTTCGGTGCATTATCACGCCACTGTTAGAGCCTGCACAGAGACCTAATCTGGTCAGGTTCCCCTATTAACAGGTTAATAATAATATATGATGGTTCATACGTCTGTCCGACGGCAGCTACCTAAACACCCTCTACCGTCGCCCTGGCTAGGCCATCCACCTCGCATACCTGAACTGCTAAGTCTACCAAACCCAATCGCGAACCTGCATTGGGTTGCCTTCCTCACCGGGAGACTTTTGAAAGATTGTGGGAGGGATCTCCATCCGCATTAAGGATGCTGCTGCTCATCCTCTGGCTTAATGTCTTAGTGGCCTCTCACGACATAATGTAGGTAACGTTAACGACCTGTGCGGTTCAGTTGGTTAACATTGGTTAATGTCTGACACGAAGAGTTCTCAGGTTCGATTCCCGGGCAAGCATGATTTTAAATAATGAATTTAGACATAGACATAGATATATCTTTATTAGGTCCAATAACACATTCTTAAAACTTAAAACTAACAGAATGAGTATTAAGAAAGCAGGGCGAAGCGTCCTCGGACCAAATTGGACCAGCCTCAGCTTAATGCTATGAATGGCAGCAGCCAAACACAGCGCTGGTTTTCAGACTGACCCATTATAGAGCTCGATGCGCGAACTACGCGAACGACGTGCTAACACAGAAATTATTTTCAATTTCTTTTTCGGGTCTGGTGTTGGTGTAGATGTTGTATGTATAATAATCATTTATTTAAACAAAGTATATAAGTAGTTTATCAGTTATCTAGCACCCATAACACAAGTTTTGCTTACTTTAAGGCTAGATGGCGCTATGTAAATTGTCCATGCATATTTATTTCTTTATTTTTATAGGTATCTAAAAACAAGTTATTGGAGCACGGCGTCACTGCGGTGATCGAACCCGGTACCTCTCGCTTACTAGTCCTATCCATTGGCCATTACACGACCGATGCTACAAGATTGACGTAATGGTATATAACCAAACGCTGCGTACGTGGGGAAATCTGCTTGAAGACTATCGTCCATCAGTATCCTAATACTATAAATGCGAATTTGTAAGGATCTTTGTTACTCCGCAAACTCTACTGAACGAATTTAAAATGAAATTTGGCAGCAATATAGCTTATAGCCGAGCACGGCTAGCACAAATGTGCCCGCGATAAGCGAGAAAAGGCCCATCGATCCTGCTATCTCTTTCATCTTAGTATTTAGAGAGGAAACAAATGCGCGGAGCGAGCCATGTCGCATGCACACTTTGCTAGCCTTGGCATATGCCAACATATGCCAACAAATTATGGCATATGCCATAATTTATCTCGAAATTCAATGTGGTTCCCGCGGAATTGGATTTAGAATGTTTTAAGAACGTTAGATCAGAATTTTACGCGAACGAAGTCTCTGGCAAAAGCTAGTAATTTATACATTATAGATGACTGCGACAAATAATACAACGCTGGTTTGGGTAAATACAAAGCGGAAACCCATGGCTCAATAAATAGGGGAACATTTATATTGCTCTCTTGTTAGTTAAAAATTCTCATCTTTGCTAGACTTAGATACTAAATTAAACAATAATCTTAGATATAAAGATATGATGGATAATATTGCAATAAGAGCTTTTAGACATCTATGTTTTTTTTACAATAATTTTAGATAATCAGTTTAAAAAAATATATAATTATGATAATCATTTGTTTATAATTTTTTTTCATATTATAAGCAGACACATAAATGATTAAACTCTTATTGCAGATATAAATACATACCACAGTAATATTAACATCTATAAATATAATAAACACAAATACTACACATTAATATGTGCAATAAAAGCAGCAGTTTAAAATAACAAATTTATTCTCGGTCGTTCGTACCGGGTGCCATATTTTTTTACGATAATGACTTAACTTGCACGAAAATTAGTTCAAGGTTGGTACAATTTTGCATAACAGCGGGATAGCATTATTAATTGACATTGAAATTTGAAATGAAAAGGTCACAAGGTCTCACAATATTTGTGAAATAATATATTTCGAGAAAATGTTCATTGAAAATGTGTACTTACATATTGAATTAAAAAAAATATAGCACCACGACACTCGGACTGAAAAAAAAAACTCAAGCAAACGGTGCAAAATGCAGTGCGTAAGTCGCTTTAAACGAACAGAGTTTAAAATTTTTCAAATTTAGTACTGTCGTCTTTTAAGAAGTAAAAAAAACGAGACAAACTTTTTTACAGTAGGCGTCCTTTTAGTTTTTTATTTTTAGGTATTTTTTAAGGTCACTTTTCTGGGTGGCTGAATGTGGATATAATTTTTATTTGTTGGTATTTACTGTTGGTCGATGTTCGATGGTCGTGCGGCGTGGTGGTGGGTACCGGCTATACTAAAGTACCCCAAGGTTTGTAACATGGCAAGGTTGCCCAGTTTCTTGGTGCACAGGGTGATAATTTTCGGCAAACTGGACGTTGGAGTTTGTAAAGGACTGGTAAAAAGCGCATTTGGAGTATAGAGCCACTAGTAAATTACGCAGTTTCAGTGACTGTGGATATTTGTACATTTTTATACGTTAAGCTCTACATAATATTCAATTACATCAATAATACAGGAGATACATACAAAACCGTAGGAGTAATAAATATAATGTTTATATGTTACACATTGGACATACACTTGGCGTTAATGTCCCGGTTGTGCCGCGCTCGTGGGCTCGGTGTCCGCCTTGACCATGATCCAGGATTTCATAGATAAGATAATTACAGTGAAGCGACTGCCATCTGACCTTCGTGACCCTGCTACCAGGGGAACTTGTCTAGATAAATCATGGTTACATATTCAGTTGCGTGAATGTGCAGGTTTCATGACGATGTTTGCCGAATGAGCATTGTTTAAAACATTGCATAAATAATTAAAATGTAATATACAGATCAACCGTGTGGTGTTCTCTCCTCCCCTTTCGTGGGAGAGGCCCTAAGCCCTGTGGACTGTTACGGGCTGTGACGGTGATACAGATCAGGCTAAGGGATATTTATTATCAGCAGTGGTCGTCTCTACGGCTGAAACGAATGCATTAAACTGCAAAAAAAAAAAAATTACAAGCATATTTTTCTATATCGCAAATGAAAAACAGCATCGATAACCCAATAACGTAAAAAACTTTTGCTTGACCACAAACTCAACCCCACCCTGTTTATAAGGGGTTAAAATTAGTGGCGTTTTCGCCCTCCTACCTCCCCCCCCCAACTCGTAGCTTTAGCACGCTCCTTTGTTAAGGCTCACTGGACTGAAGGAGCTACGGTGTAGTATATGTGGTATAGGTAACAAAATGTGTCCCTCATAAATAACCTTATTATTTTAGGTTGGTACACTTGTCAGCTGTCATACGTACTTGCAAGGGGACAATTGATTTGTCATTCGTCTAATTTGTTTTAGGGTACGATTATATTTTGATTCGGTGTAGTTCCTTGATAGCGTTTTGCTGGTAGGGTTTATAGAATTATATTCTTGTTTTGGCGTAGTTCTTTGGTAGCGTTCTGCTAGTAGAGTTAATAAAATTATATCTCTAGAAGATAAGAATTATATTTGCATAAATGGCAATAATACTTCAAAACCATAGGTACACGACGACGGTCTGGCCTGCCACACAGGTCCCGGGTTCGAGTCTCGGCTGGGCAGAAATTGAAATGAATTTTAATTTCGGTTACGGATCTGGGTGTTGTATGTATAATAAGTTTGTATTTTGAAAATATATAAGTTGATTATTAGTTTTCTGTCAACCATTACACAAGCTTGCTTACTTTGGGGCTAGATGGCTCTGTGTGATTTTTGCAAGCATATTAATGAATTAATTTAAACTACTTTTTATTACTTTTAAAACATTTGGCCCACTCTTGAAACCATAAGTTTTCGGCCTCCTGGGTAATGGACGTGTTAAACAAAATAATGCTCCAGTCTACTCCGTACATCGCATCGCCTTATTTTGAGTACAGTACCTATATTAAAATTTCTGTTCATGTCTGTCAAATATAAAAAGCAAAGAGCCGCAAACTGACTTAATTTCTTTAACTACCAAAAATACAATATAGTGAGAGTACAGCAGTGGAGTTTTATGATAAAATGGGACTGCACAGGCACAAAAAGTAGTTCAAGGAATACTTAAATGAGTACATATTACAAAACTCTAGACAGTGTAGAGTGCTATGCATAAACCGTGGAAGTTAAAATTAGGTACTGTCAATGACAAAAGTTTTAGTTATTTTTAAAGTTTCAGCAGTATCTCCGTAAATCCGAAAACGGAATGAAGTGTTTTATGGTATTTATTTTTAAAACTGAGATCTCTAAACCGGCTGCCTAGTAGATGTGGACGGTTAGTGACGTTAAATATGAAAATGTTTACTGTACTAAAATAATGGTTGTCCAATATACTTACCGCTGGACGTCTCACTGATTCCCAAGATACAGGACTTTCATAGTTCATTAGTATCATAGCTAATTCATAGCTTTTCGTAGTTCATACGGAATCAGGGATAGGAAACGGGAAACGAGTTGTGACCTCAACCATATTTCGTAATTGTAACATCTTTTCTGGTAATATTATTGATATGGCCACCAAAATCTTGTTTACCAGGCATGTCTTGGAGTCCCTTTACAAGTAGGTATCTCCCTACCACTTTTCCACAGACCTGTACTCTCCTGAATACAAGTAATTCCACGCAGTTTGCATGCAGCTAATAGCAGTAGCTAACACTCACACCCATCTATCTGTAAACTGCTTCGAAATAGATCAGTGTACGCCCCCGGTCTAGTTTAAGCCTGTTATTATAGGTCTAGGTTCTAGACTGGGGCAAAGTGGTAGTTAAACATAGGAGTTACACTGATGACTTGTCTTTCAGATTGTAAGGCTAATTTCTGTTTGGTTTTATGGAGTACCTTTTTTATGTTACCGCTTACCATCAGTTGAGCTGTCTGCTCGTTTGTTACTGCGTAGTAAAAAAACAGGCAAGCAAAACGGGGTCTGATGAAAAGTGGTTACCGCCGTCTATGGACATCAGCAACACCAGGGGCGCTACCAATACGTTGCCCGCCTCTGAAGAGACCTCTAATGTACTTGAGTGATCCAATGTCATAGTCCAAAGGGAACACTGCATAAAAATCTTTACGTGCATACAAGAATGTATTGGTATTCTCGAAATAAAAATAAAATATTGTAAGAACTCAATGGTGAATGAATCTAGGTCAATATAATAATTTTTTAAAATGTTTTTGTGATATTTAAGACAATTTTTCATAAATAAAACCACTGTTTACTGTGGCATATACAGCTTAACTTAGGCCTGGGTAAAAGCTTTACCATACATTTTTAAAGATATTAGCGAAATGCAACTAATTATTTAAGAATTAACGCACACTGACATAAGCTGCAATCAAATATGTTTGTCTAATTCAATTCTAAATATAGTAGTGTATTGATTTCACAAACAAAACTTTGAACTTATCATAAAATTAATCTAGTGAAGTGTCCCTATAAAATACCTTCGTCCATATTTGTTTGTCGAGCAGAAAATGCAAAATGGCCGCCTGTCAGCGGCGATATGGCTGACTGGTGGTCACCCGTTATTTTCCGATCTTGATGTTTTAGAAAATAATGCTCATTTCTACCTGTGTGTATTTGTACATCGGGTACTTTGATCTTTTCCAGGGTTTATCGGAATTTAAAAGACTGCTGCTCGAGGAAGGAGTAGTTTAAATTGCATTGCAGGCTGTATGTATGCATCCTTTGCCGATCTTCTTTAGGAACTCAAGAATGGGTCACGAGCCAATCACTATCAATCACTAAGCGAATAAAATCAGCTGTTCGTGTAACGGCGGCCATGTTTGTCACTAATATGGGATTATCAAAGGTTTATGGAATGCCGTAGCAGCCTGCTATATGTAATAAAGTCGTTACTGAATGTTTTACCGCCAATATGTGTTTATAAATAATGTTTTTCAAGAACCCTAATTTAGCAAGCTAAAAGCCTTCTATAATCCTCCCATAACTTTTTATAATTGATGACCAGAGACTTCGCCAACATTAATGGTAAATCAGTACTTTTCCAGATAGAGCCTCATCACCATATTAACCGACTAGCACGGCGCGGTGGGACCGAGCATAGTGGAGGTGAACGAGTAGGAAAACGGACCCTGGAAGAAGCTCAGACTGACTGACGATGACGAAGATGAAAGAATTCTGAAAGCTGAATCAAAGTTGAGAGAAGCGGAACTACTATTTTTGCGAGAATTATGTGCAATAGTTACCGTGGTCGCTCAGGTAGACTACCCGCATTTTGTTATGGCAACTGTAACTGTAGTAGCATCAATCCTATCACAACTGCAGATGAAGAATATGTATTTTTTATCAGTGTGCTATCAACACGTTCCGGGCTACTTTGGCCATAGAATGAGGCGTGGGGATGACAGTCTCAAGAAACTTATCATCGTTGGGTAACACAGAGGGTAAAAGACCAAGGGGCCGCTCACTAACTAGATGGTCTGACCAACTAAAAGATGCACAAAATTCAACTTTCCATCAAATCGCCAAAATTGACACAGAAAGTTTGCTGGCGACAATTTATCCGTTCCCGAATCGAATGGCCACGATCTTCATCCATGAAGAACCGACCTGAGAGAGAGAGAGAACTGTAGTAGACATGACAAGTGATAATAGTCATGATGCCTAATAGGCAATGAAATAAATTTAAAAATTATTCTAAAGGTCCTAAGGTATGCATAATATATAATTTTTACTGATATTAGTCGTCGTACAGCATTGACTGACAACTGACTGTTTTCCAATAAATCGCCAGGCAAAGGACCTTTACAACTATACAGCCTTATAAGCCGTCACTCAACCTTCTTTGTGTGCGGGTTTCCTTATAAATTCTAAGGGCAAATGCTTAACACATGACCTTTGGCATTACACGAAACCATTCCTTGCCTACGTATTCTGTTTTAAAAAGTATAGCCCGAAAACGTTTATTCGATTTTCAGTCTTAACTTGATAGCTTTAAGGGTTGTGTTACGAACTCGTTATGCGATGAATTAATTTCTTTTTAATTTGCCAACGTGAACTTTTTTGTTATTTTTTTCTTTTTTTTGGGGTTCCTTAAACTGGGTTATGTAGTTTCTTATTTCGTATAATTGAAAATGACTCGAATCCGAGATTATGTAGGCCGAAGTAGCCACAATCTATTTCGATATTAAAGATACCAATTTAATATGATTTCTTTATAATCCCGCATGTTTTCAAGTTTCAGAGGTTTTCCCTGGAGAGTAGGTACAACAAAGAGTCCTTCAAGAAAGGGGTAAAAAAGTTTTTACAGGGTCGGCAATACGTGGGTGATGCCCCTGTCATTGCAAACGTCCATAGGATGCGGTGATTGCTTACCATCAGGCAGGCCGTAAGCTTGTTTGCCACCTTTGTGATATAAAATAAAATTTAGGTTGTAGAGTGTCATAAACACTTGTGAAATATCGTTTCATGAGTAAGTTATACTTAAATCGATCACGTTCAAAACTCAGTGCTCATTCAAGTATTCCCATTACCTATTCAAATACTTTATTGCTTCTATCATCTTATTTTTCGGGGTTTAAGGCGCTGTCCTAATTGGCAATGGTCATGCGACCATGGTCGTATGACGGACGTCTCCCAACCAATAGGAGACCTCAAACTGCTCGTCGCACGACCATTGCCAATTAGGGTAGCGCTAAAAATAAGGTAGAGGTATAGATAGAGTCATAGGGATTTGAATTAATTACACTTGGGAATAAGGTAGCTTTTATCAGGGAATAAATTTTTGACGTCGGTTTAGTAACTTCGAATATTTTCTACATCAGTAATAAAAAATATCTGACATTATTACTAAATATTTAGGCTAAAACTGGAGTTTCGGTGGCCGAGTGTACCGAGTTCTAATCCAACCTCGACCAAGTACCAATGACCCTTTTCTGAGTTATGTACATTAGTTGAACACTAACCGATGCTCTTACGGGAAACCTGCACTTTCAGGCGACTGAATGTGTAACCATGATCCAATCTTGTCAGGTACCCCTCGTAGCGGGGTCACTGAGGTCAGATGGCAGTCGCTCTTCTATAATTACCTGATACCTGAAAAGGCGGACCTTGAGCCCTCGTGCGCGAGGACCAAGACTATTTATATTGTACCCATTGTACAATAAACAATTGTACAATTGTGTCTTTTGATTGTGCAATAAAAATTCATTCATTCATTAATTTTTATTTTGACTAAAACTGTAAAACTAGTATTTCAGATACGGAACCAAGTCTTTCAAACATAACTCACGCATAGCTGAGGCCATAGCTTTTTTTATAGTTTGACCTCGGCACATGGCGTGTTCACGATCAAGCCTTAGTGTTAATACCGTTTGAATTCGGACTCCTTGCTCAGAACCTTCATGTACCTAAGTATATGTTAGTAATAATAATTACCTACACAGTGGTACCTACGTATTTAGTATTCAAGTTTACTAGACTCGACTTGCGGGTACTTGTCCGAAAGCTTAAACTTTTTTCTTTTTATAAACAAACATAATTTGAAATTACGTTAAGTCAAATTCATCATCATCATCATATCAGCCGGAAGACGCCCACTGCTGGGCATAGGCCTCCCCCAGAGATTTCCACGAAGGCCGGTCCTGTGCTTTCCGCATCCAGCTGGTACCTGCGTTCTTTATCAGGTCGTCGGTACACCGGAGGCCTACCCACCCACGCTGCGACTTAAAATTGGAACTTCAAACGATTCAATTCGATCAAAACGATTTAATTAATTAAAACTCCCTATCCCAATCTCCGAGAATATGTATGAATGTAGAAGAGGCACAGAAAGTAACAGGATTATAACTTATGTATTCAATGTGGCTGTCTACCCCTCTGGTATTTCGGCGTTAGTGTTTGTAGTGTATCACGATTGCAGATGGCGCTAGTGAGGCGTAAGGTCTGTTTTCAAAATACTGTCGTGATATTGGACAGAAACAACAGCGGTAAAATTACGAATTCATTCCAGCCAAGCACAGGGCTTCATTTTGAAAGCAGAACTTACGTCACAGTCAAGTCAGAACAAATCAGTAAAAAAAACTTTTAATGATTTGTTCCACACAGATGAATAAATATCATTATTAGTTTTTTTTTATTGTTTTCGTCTACTATTAATAAGAGTCGTAATAGAATTCTCGAACCCAAATCAGAAATCTCCCAGTGTCGCAACCTATTTGCTCAGTGTGGCTATTTATCTGCTTCTCTGGGATTCAGGTACGTGTTACTATTACGTCTAAATATGAACATATTTGTGTATAGACGGGTGGTCCCATGTTGGGCGCCATATTTTATTAATTTATGTGAAACAAAATATTGTTTTTAATGGATTTATTATTATTTTTCAATAAATATTATAAAGATTTGTAATAAACGAATTATCTTATTTGATTCATTCTTAGCACAGTAATGCGGCTGCGTGATGGGCATCTTTCCGCCGGGAGCGGTCAGGGGTAGGTTCATCGCAGCAGCCGAAAGACGCCCACTGCTGGGCATAGGCCTCTCCCAGAGATCTCTACATAGGCCGGTCCTGTGCCGTCCGCATCTAGCTGGTACCTGCGATCTTTACCAGATCGTCGGTCCACCTTAGGGATGGGTTATTTGATAATAGCTGACAAGGTATTAGTTTATTTAATATAAAATTTATATAATGAATAATTAGGATATTTAACTTATTGGCATGATGTATTCTTTGATAATTTATGACTATTTAGACTGGTAAAAAGATATTACTGATAATGTAGTCTCTCGTTGAGCATTTCAATTTACGTTTCCACTAACCAACTCAAATGTTTGACATAGAATCTCGCTATAAGTGTGTAATAATGTTAAAAAATTATGAAATTGTAGATAACGAAATGTTTAACAGCAGTCCCATGTTGGGCGCCAAGATAAATCTCACAAGTTTTTCACAGTATTTGGATTGTTAATACATATAACCTGACCAGGTTGGATCATCGTTACACATTCAGTCGCCTGAACGTGCAGGTTTAATCGTTGAGCATCGGCTAGTGTTAAACTTATGTACAAAACTCAGAAAAGAGTCATTGGTACATTCAAAACCGAATCGAATTCGTTTATGACCTCTAAATTACTAGGCCACCGATTCTCCACTACTAGGCCCTGGTCGCACGACCGCTGCTAATTAGGACAACGCCTAAACCGTTTCAGCTACGAGCTGATTTAAAGCAAAGTAACAAATACCTAGTACAGAGTAAGCGGGCCTCTCTTGTATAGGTCTTACAAACATAATGTAAAAACACTTTCGCTACACATGTTATCGGGTTTGTTACCACGGTTAGTATTATTTTTACCTCGATATTTAATAGAACATGTGTAGTGAAAGTGTAGTGAATAACCACGAGTCTTAAAACCTATGTAATGTAAAAAAATTATGAGCTTCTCGGTATCATTATCATTATCATCCGAGCGGTCATTTCCAGCTTCTGCCAGGGTACTTTCTCTTCTCCACTTTGCCCGATCTTCGGCGTCCTCACGTTGTAAGCCGTTGGCTCCGACTCGGCGATGTCAATCCATCGCTTCTTGAGACTCCCGCGGGACCTCTTCCCTGATATAGACAGGTGTTGGCACATATTTCCTATGTATTCATGGGGCTTACGCATTTAATGACCAAACCAGCGCCGCCGTGCCACTTCGATTTTATCCGCAATATTTCACATGCCAAGGCTGCCATGGATGTACTCGTTACGCCCTCGATCAACTCGCGTAATGCTACTATGGAGTAGTAGAGTAGCTTCGGTGTTATAGCAGAACAATACTATATCCGCTAGAAATAATAATACTTACGGACAGTAAGTTAAAATGAAAATGCAATGTAACTTATTGCATGCCCACCCATTCGAAATGAATGAAAAATTAAATTAAGTTACTAATTACGTGATTTCTAAGTCTACACAACGTTTTAGGATGCAGTTCATCAGCTGATTGCATCCAAGTGTCAATGACCTCTCGATCATCTGGCAGGTTATTGATACTGACGCTTTTTTAGATCACGCCTTTTACAGAAATTTAACCTGTAAGTGATTCTTATGCTTCTCATATACTATTATTGTAACATTGAAATGCTGTGGTAGCACCCCTAGTGTTGCTGATGCCCATAGGCGGCGGTGACCACTTTCCATCAGGTGGCCTTCTTGCTTGTTTGTCTGCATTATTACATAAAAAAACATATACAACATAACATTGTATATTTGTAGTTTCAAGGGACCTGATTTCTCTGCAGACGACTGTACATAAGCCAAGGTCACTACCCGACCCATTATATTAAACTACCCACATTTAATACCGAATTCGTGATCGGCCTTTAATAAGAATGTTGCGTGTAAAGGAACGCACCGATTAATATTAACCGATAAAACGGCGTATGCGTGTTCCTATTGCTTGGAACGGAACGTTGCTAATAAAAATTAATCACATACGGTCTTGCCCCGGTTACTTCCTTAAGACTTCTAATAATTGTAACTCTAAAAGTAAAGAATATAACGCTGACTGAGTTACTAATCGAGGTTTTAGGTTGCCATCATCATCACAGCCCATAACAGTCCAGTGGTCCCCTTTTTACCCGACTGCGACATCAGTTGGGTTATGTTTTTGAGTGTATCACATCACAGCCCATAACAGTCCACTGCAGGACTAAGGGCCTATCCCACAAAAGGGGAGATTATTGCCATAATCTCCACACTTGGCAAGCGGGTCGGAGATCGCAGTGTTACAAATATAAGAATGGAAAAAGCTGAGGCCCATTTTCCAGCCTACGGAGACTAGATCTTTGTATGATATAGGTTTTAAGACTTTCGTGGTTATTCACTACACTTTCACTACACATCTATGTATGATACCCGCGATTGTAAGGTGTTGGTGATATCCTACTCTGCTGGACACCACACGGCCAACTATAATACGTGTAGGTATAATTATTTAGTAACACTGTTGACTACTCGCTCCATAAATAATCAGTACAGAATTTAA
Source organism: Blastobasis lacticolella (assembly GCA_905147135.1). Lineage (NCBI taxonomy): Eukaryota > Metazoa > Arthropoda > Insecta > Lepidoptera > Blastobasidae > Blastobasis > Blastobasis lacticolella. The sequence continues at coordinate 10,055,281 of LR990065.1, read as the reverse complement.
ACTTCCACTCACCCTTCTCGCAATTTAAAAACAATTAAGTTTTTTGACGAATTAATTCGAAGATTCCGTGACGGGCGAGTGAATTAGTTTTTAATAATAATTTACAATCTTGCATATAATCAAATGTTTTACAAAGGAATAATGAAATGAACGAAAATTGTAATTTTCGAGTATGATTTACCAAATCGCTTTCGAACGACGAATATACAATTCTTTGAATCATATTATAAGGATAGGAGCAGAAGGATCATATTATTATAAGTCCTTATAATATGATCCTTCAGGTCCTATCTTAGATTTAGAATTAGAACAAAGTAATGAATATTTCTTTATTTCAAAAAGCAGTTTCAAAAGAAGGACCGAAAGGAGATCTTTGTGGCACACCAGGAAGCATTTTTGTCTAGCGTTAGATACCAGTAGTTCGGTTTAAAAACGTGCAAGGAAGATAATTTGTGCACCGCAATTTATTGAAGCTAAGCTGCAGAGCCTCGAGCATCAGCGTAAAGGTGAGCGTCTGTTGGTCTTTTCATTCGTCACTAATTTCGTCGGCCCTTTCCGCCATCGGCCATCAGGGCGAACGCTACATCCTTATATTGCTAATCTTCCAGTTATCCGCACGAGCATTTGTTGTACTGCTTTGATACGGCTAAGGATTGGAACACATTGCCTGCGAATGTGTTCCCTGATCATTATAATGTGCACCCCTTCAAGGCTAGAGTGAATAGGCATGCTTCATCTTTAGCCGCATCGTCACCATTACCATCAGGTGAGATGGCAGTCAAATACCAGGCCAAACTAATTAAGACTAGATGCTCTTAGGAATGGGATAACCAAAGGTATAAAAATGTTGCGTATTTGCGCATAATTTCAGAACGTTTTTTATTAATACTTTTTCGTCGGTTTTGTAATTGTCAGGATAAGGTGTATGTGTAAGAAAAATTGTGTATGATAAGTGAGTGTAGTGTAGGGTAGGTGTAGGTTAGGTGTAGTGTAGGTGTTGCGTAGGTTAGGTGTAGCGCAGACAAAGCGTAAGCGTATGTGTAGCACTGGCGTAGCACGTACAGCTACGATTAAAACAAAAAACCTAAAAAATTCACCGTCAAATCAAACACCATAATTTATCCAAAAATAAATATTATTTAGAAACATACAGAAGTAAATTAGGTAATTACAGTATTTACACGTGGCCCTTCATAGGAGTTTCAGTGCCATTTCAAATAAATCAGTGCAGATAATATTAGAAGAGAGCTCGCAATGGCGTTGGTTGCAGAAGATACTGAAACAAAAAGTGTATCGCTTTAAACTAAGTGCAAATTTAATTACAACATTATTGCATAATTGCAGTAAACTTTAGACGATGCTCAAGTTATTTCTAACAACTAAAAAAATAAATGTAATGCTTAGTAGGTATAAATGAAAATGATACCAAATCGGTTCCCCATCACAGTGGAGTTCGATCACATCGGTACATTAATTGTATTTTTATTACCATTTTTGGGTAAACTGGTAGATAAAGCTACTGAGCCACCTATGTACTACGTTGAGCAAAAAGTGTTAAACAAAAATAAATAAAATTACTACTCACAGCAAGTCTGCAGCTCCTCAGAATACGGGAAGGCGTGGTCACACTGGCAGAGACTGTTCCTGCATACCACACGCTCTGCGTCGCCTGACAAATAGCACTGGCTGGTGCGGCTGCAGCTCTCGAACAAGCCTGGGTGGATGTGATAAAAAACGTATTTTAGAGTGTCAAAATTATGACAGACTAACATCCCCCGCAGTTTCCACCTGTAAATATTCTGTTAGAGCTTGTCTTAGCTGAAATGACGCGCCCTACTACTTAATAAGTTGATTTCGATGTGTGAGTGCAAATATTAATAACGACACTTCATCTGTGTGGGAGCGTCGACTGCTCCAATCGAACGACGCGTGCTCCTGCGTTTGAGTCTCACCGGCATCTTAATGACCAATTACAACGGCATTTGTATATGTATTGCATCCATATTTTAAATTTGCTTGTGTGCGTTAATGCTATAGTTGGGCGCGTCATTTCAGCTTAGACGATCTCGATATTCAACTATCTCGCGCGGCCCTATTATTAAAAAGTAGGTTATGTCATTCGGAAATAATGTGCATCCAATTAGTGAAAGAATGTTAAATCGGTTTTGTAGTTTCGTAAATTACCCCTAACATAACTTATATTCTCACAAACATACAAACCATTCCTCCTTATAACAAAAAAAAATATATAATTGATCAATTATTTAATGTTTACAAATGTAAACATTTATAGGGGCATCAATTCCAACGGTTTTCATTATGATATTGGCATGAAAAATTTTTTTTTTTTTTCACATTTACGTTCGATTCGTGGCGAACGATTAAAAAATAGAGCCTAGAAGATGATGCTAGATGATGAAACCGGTCGTTATTAACTAAAAGTTAATAAATGTTACATATTCAGTGGAACTAGTGTATAAAAGTGTTTTAATCTACAGTATGATGGAGTTCCATCATGTTTTTTTTATGTCATACGGTAGGCAAACAGGTAAGTGAGCCACCTGATGGAAAGTGGTCACCACGGCCTATAGACATTAGCAACACCAACAGTATCGCCAATGCGTTGCCCACCTCTATAACACGTTGCTCTGGCAGCAAAAAGGCAAATGCCCCTCCACTGCCAAAACCACGGTTCCCCAAATCCCCACCCCAAGGAGCACTGAGACCTTACTCACCGGCAGATACACAATACTATTTAAAAGAGTATTGTTTAGCTGCGGTATACTGTAAGGTACCAGTCGGGCAGCTTTAATTCGAACGGGATACCCCGCTATACCCTACCTCTTTAAAATGAAGAATGCACAACACAAAGTATAAACACACTAAGTATCACACATTTTAAAGGTATGTCACTAACCAACACCTTGGTCGCTCGCAGCTCTCTAGTCGTCTCGTGACAATGCAATGATGCATGCAACTGCATCGAAAATATCTGCCACTCATCAACAAAGGTACGCTGTAGGAAACCCAGAACATACCTTTACAACATGTCAACTACTTCTAAATCTTTCTTACCTGTAACTGGCCAGCAACCATTATCCCTGAAGTGGTTATTGGCTGTGCAGGCACAGACATTCTCCGTACAGATACTCGCATAACCCAGTGCGTCTCTGCATTGTATATCAACTTCGCAATTGTCGTTGATGCCTTGTGACACTGCAAGGAACAAATAATTTCGTTTTGTTTAAAGCTAGGACATCTCCTCTCAGTATCTCTCATTTTTATGTTATACGGCAGATAAAGAGGCAAGCGGGCCATCTGATGGAAAGTGGTCACCGCCGCCTATGGACATCAGAACCAACAGGAGCGCTACTAATGCGTTGCCCGCCTCTGAAGAGACCGCTAATATACCTCTTTAACGATTACATGTCATAGTCCAAACACTACAGCTGGGAGCTCATTCCAAATCCGATTCGTGCGAGCGAAAAGCGTTCTTTCGAACCTTCGCATGTACACTAACAGAGGGTCTACGTAGTGGCGTTGAGTACCCAGCCCATGGCAGCATAGTTGATAGTCTTAAAGAGGTATCTTCATTCAGCTATCCGTACGAGCACCTTTGATTCAACCTTTGTAATTCATACGGGTAAGGAAAGGAACATGTTGCCTGTTAGTTTGTTCCCTGATCACTATAATCTGGACGCCTTCAAATCTAGAGTGAATATGCCGTTCCTTGATAGGCATGCTCCATCTTCGGTTCATCATACTTACTACCCGGTGAGAAGGCGGTTAAATGCCTGGCGAGCCCAATAAAAAAAAAAGTTTAAAAAGTCAAATGAAATTGCGCAAATACCTGTCCAGCAGTTATTCTCGTAAGCCACATAGCCAGTAGTACACTGGCAGATGGGTGTTGCTGTCTCGTTCTGGCATATTGTGTTCTCAATAACGCAGTCCTGGTCTTGTACGCATTCACCGCCGATCACTGGGGACAAATTTCTTTTTTTACTTCAACGATAGACGAGCGGGCCATCTGATGGAATATTGTCATCACTAATGCTTTGTTCAACTATGGAACCCAGATACACGTTATGCCCTCTCACCTCCTCCACCACTCCAGTCCACGGTTCGTCGTGGAGCAAGAGGAACCGGGTTCGAATCCCACTGCGGCCATGTACCAATGACACTTTTCTGAGTTATGTACATTAGTTGAATACTAACCGATGGTCCTACGGTGACGGGAAACATAGTTATGAAACCAGCACACTCAGGTAACCGAATGTGTAACCATGAAACCATGGGATCAAACCTGGTCAGGTTCCCCTGGTAGCACGGTCACGGAGGTCAGATGGCTGTCGCTCCTCTGTAATTACCTGATCTACCAATTTCTGGATGATGGTCAAGGCAGACCGTGGGCCCTTGTGCGTAAGGGCATGACCGGGACATTAACTCCAAAATGATTATTATTTATTTTTGGTACAGTTCACATTTTATAGGTCTACGCAGTCTGACAAGTCATTGTGCGTGGTACCTACCTTCTTTAGTGCCTGACCTGACGAACTTGAACGACGTTAATAGTTCGACGTCACCGTACACCCTCCCACACAACTTTCATACCGCAGAAACTTAGAGAACTAAAAGCTAAACTGAGCCCTTGAATCTTGATCTTGAGGTTTGAATGGCTTTCAAGGTGAATTATAATCTGGACGCCTTCAAGGTTAGAGTGAATAGGCTGTTCCTAGACAGGATTGCTTTATCTTCGGCTGCATCGTCACTTCCCACCAGGTGAGATGGCGGTCAATTGCCTGGATAGAGTAAAACAAAAAAAAATTGCGTTGCTCCCATCAGACTGACTGATCAACTGGTATCAGGGTCCCCAGCGGAAAATCTTGGCCAACTCCGTGATCACTATCCGTTATTTGTTTCCTAGTTTAAGTAATATAATAGAAGTCTGTAATTGGCCTATGATAAATAATGATGTTTCATTTAAAATTTTTGTAACTAAACTGTTGACTTCAGGTGTAATAAATAAAATAAAATAAAATAAATCACTAAGAGATATAAGATTTCCTAAAAATAAAATAGAAAAATCACTTACCAGGTGCACAGTATCCGTCGAGCTCCTGGTAACCACTGGGATCGCAGGAGCAACGGCTATCCAAGCATATGGTGTTGGGAGTCTCTGTGCACTCCACGGTAGCTTGACAGGTGTCATTCAGTCCTGTAAGATGCGAAAAAGATCAGTATCGTTCGTGCATTTTCTATGTATAGTATATATATTTTCAACTAGCCGTGTGGTGTCCGGCAGAGTAAAATAGCACCAACTCCATATATCAGGTATCGTACAAGGCGACTAATGTTTTCGAGGCAAACAATCTAAGAGTCTATGTAGGCTGGAAAATGGGCAGCAGCGTTTTTCATTGTTATATTTATAACACTGCGATGTCCAAGCCGCTTGCCAAGCGTGGAGATTTTGGCAATAACCTCCTCCCCTTTCGTGGGAGAGGCCCGAAGGAAGCGAAGGAAGCGCGGAAGGCCTAGCCGGAGATGGTGAGATAAGTTGGACGCCTTTTCTAAGAATTGGCTGAGGAAAGCATCCGATCGATGGAAGATTGATAAGGAGGCCTTTGCCGTGCAGTGGGACAGAAATGGCTAAAAATAAATAATAATAATAATTTATAGTTTCTTCAAAAAAGGGGAAAAGGTACTCAATACGGTAATTATACCTCTTACTTACTTACTTACTGCGCTGGCTCAGCGACCCATAGTGGATCTTGGCCTCCGACACCAGACATCGCCACCTCTTTCTATCCTGCGCCATCTCCTGCTAATCGAGGATTCCTAGTGCATGCAGGTCATTCAGTTGTAACCCTGGTATTCTTTTTATTATAAATCACTCCTTAAACATTGTAACTACTCCATCCGCGAACGCCGTAACGGCCATCTTTTTTTTCACTTACCCAGTCCAGTAGTAAGGCATAACCCGTCCTGCTCCACGTAACCCTCAGGGCAGGTGCAGATGCCCTGGCCTACATTGTTCAAGATGCACTGGATCTCCAGTTCTCCTGCTAAACAGTCGCTGTCCACTTCGCACGTCTCGCCAACACCTGGAAGAGGAGGATCGTTGTACCGTCAGTGATGTTGGGGAACAGCGGGTATTTATGGCAACTGTCGATCGGAACTTGTTAGCTTCGGTCGGCCAGCTTTGCAGCTTTCATAGTACTATCGCTGTGGTGATTTTAGATATGCCATTTAGCGATAGCTTGGAGCTTCGGTGGTCGAGCGGTTAAGGTATCCGATTCGTAATCCAAGTACCAATGACTCTTTTCTGAGTTATGTATATTACATACCTAGTTGTTTGCTCTGAATTCTTCTGAAATTTTCTGATTGGTCCCTACTCAATGAGGAGTTTTCCAGTAGGTATTGATAATTGGTTTCAAAAAGCATCAATAGATGGCGTTCCTACAATTTTGGTAATCCTTTTTTAATCTGTATGATGGTTGCAGTGATTTCATGCAGCCAACTAATACTAAACTTAAAAATAAAATGTTTATTAATATAACCATAACTGTTAAAGGTTAAACGAAGTGTAAAAAGAAATATTCATAGAAGTTGGCACTATGTTCCATTATTATTACAACCTCTAAAATGGTTGAAAACTATTGACAAATACAATATTATCCAATACAACGTACCCAGTGTTTATCCTGGTTGCTAAGAACCTATTTCAAGCGATTATCAATTACCAAAATTGTCGGAGTGCCATCTAGTGAGTGGTTAGGAATGCTTTAGATAGGTACCTATTGGAAAACTCCTCATTGGATTAAGATGGTGACGCAGCAAGGCCGCTGTTCTTTTGTTTTTGTAAAAGTGGTTTGTTTACAGTTGTCAATTGACCAGAAACAAAGCATAGCGTAGTTTCCAAAGGAACTTTCTCCCACGCACACTAAGGTTGTGAAATAAACTACTTGGAGAGGTTTTCCCTGGAGAGTACAGCATTGAGTTCTTCAAGAAGGGGGTGACAAGGTTTTTACTGAGTCGGCAACGCGTGGGTGATGCCCCCGGTATTGCAAACGTCCATAGGCTGCGGTGACTGCTTACTATCAGGCGGGCTTGTAAGCTTGTTTGTAGCAGTAGTGGTATAAACCACTAATGGTATGGTGGTGGTGGTGGCTCTGTTTGTAGCTCCGCTGATCGCCGCAGCACTTTCTTGAATCCGAATCAACCGAATTTCACGCTCTCTTCTCTCTCTTACCAGCGAACAGCCGGCATATCTGCCTCTCCTCCTCCCAAACTGCGTGTTCGGTATCGCACTCGCAGTTCCGCAGCCCCCAGGGAGCCTGCGGGGGCCCACAGCGTGTGGCCAAGCCGAAAGTGGTGCAATGTTCGTCTACTACGCACGAGTCGGTTATTGAGCGGGTGGCTGTGGATTGGAAGATATAGTTAATATTTTTATCTACGGTCGGAGATTTGGGCGGTTTGCACGAAATTCTTAAACGAATTTAAGCTGATACTTAAATAGAAATGTTAAACGTGTTTAAGAATTTGGTGTAGTGATTCGATTAATGCTCTAAAACAGTCGTTTAGGAATAACAACAGTATACATATTAAGACAATTAAATACAATATTCTTAATGCTATCTTTTTACGCCCAAAACACACAAGTAAAAAATGTATTTTATGATACAGCATTTTCCATGCTATTTCCGTTGTATATGTATCATAATAGTAGTTTATGCTACTGTCATATAAAAGGGGGTATTAAAACATGAGTACGCCGAGTATGATTATAGTTTGACACGAGTGTTTTAATACCTAATTATATGCCTGCCAGTTCTGTACGCGTCGAGGATATCAAGCGGCGGGAAATTCACTTTACAACTTTCACATTTATCTATTTATTTGCTTCAAATAAGAAAAATCAATCACAAACACAAATTACAACAATTAGTAAAAAATATTATGTTTAGCGGGAAAATAATTACACAGAAATATGAACTGGAAATTTAAATTTTGAATTTGAATTTGATAAAGACATCTACAGGTATTCAGCCTACATTTCGCCGTGTCCCGGCGCCCGACTAAAATTTAAAAAGTAAAAGTTTTGCATAATGATTAAAAAGTTATTTTACGATGCAGCTGTAATGAAATTAGTATGGGAAATGAAGTATCTAAAAGTAATATTTAAAAATTTTATAGTCTGGCGTGAAAAAAGTGAGCCGTTAAACGACTGTTTTCGAATATGTAATTGGAACATTACGCTATGAGTGTAGATAAAATAACTTTTTAATCATTTAATACGGCACTATTACTTTTTATTAGCTGAATGCCGAGCTATGTCAATAACTGTGGATGGAATTATTAATAATAAATAAATAAATAAATATTCGTGGACAAATTCACACAGCGCCATCTAGCCCCAAACTAAGCAACGCTTGTGCTATGGGTGCTAGATAACTGATATACTACTTAAATACTTTTAAAATACATACTTATTATACATAGAACACCCAGACCCGTAACAGAAATTAAAATTCATCATTTCAATTTCTGCCCGGCCGGGAATCGAACCCGGGACCTCTTGCGTGGCAGACCAGATATTGACCATTGAACCACTCAGGTCGTCTAATAGTCGTCCTCTAGTATCTAATATTCTTCCTGGTTGTTGCTGTTTGTGATGGTTAATGTTTTTTTTCTTGTTTAAATCAAATAAATAGGTAAATGCGAATCTTGATATCCTTAACGCGAGAACAAAAACGATTCGCAGCTTATCTACTACTTAAAGCAAAATTGAGAAAATAGGTCCGAAATAACAAGAAAATACGAGTGCAGATAAAATATCAAACTGCATATAAATAGGTATTAAAACACACGTAAGCTCAGCTAAGAACAGCGAAGAACTACGAGTACGCCGAGTAATGGTGGCGTAAAACTTCAGCCATTAGGGGCAAGTGAAACATTACTGGTTAGTGATTATTGGCTTAAAAAAGTTAAATACCGCAGCTAAGCAATACTCTTTTGATAAGTATTGTGTTTCTGCCAGTGAGTACGGTTGCCTGTTTGCCCGCCGTATGACATAAAAAAAAAACTGAACGTACCTTTGACACAGTCCCTCATATTTTCGTCGGCATGGAAGTTGGCATAACACTCGCATACGCCGTTGCGCACCTCCGCGAAAAGTCCCACGCACTGCTCGGGAGTCGATGGCGACCCCAGCTCTGTGGAGGACAAGGAAGCAGGGCCGTTATATATAATAAAATAATAATAAATCTTTTATTTAAACAAACTGTTAAACATAAATTACGAATGAGCATAGTTACTATATTACCTACTTACGATATATGAGTACAAATAAAATCGAGGTTACTTCCGAGTATTTACAATTTGAGCGCAAATTACAGGTTTGTAGCTCATAAATGTAGGTTAGCGTTTAGTATAAGAATAAAGTGTTAACATTAAAACAAGTATCTAGATGTGTTTAAGTGTAGGTACGCTAGGTTAATAATAACATTATAATAATTTGAGATTAACGCTACAACGTTTCTAGGCGCTCTCATAGTCAATGAAGCTGAGATATCTTATTTCGGCATTCTTTTTTTACTTACATCTTTGTGCTGGTGGTTAGGAGCGTCGGTGGCCGAGCGGTTGAGTATCCGACTAGTAAGCCAAAAAATACCGGATTCGAATCCCGCTACGGCCAGGTACCAATGACTCTTTTCTGAGTTATGTACATTAGTAGAACACTAACCGATGCTCTTACGGTGGGGGAAAACATCGTTATTGAAACCTGCGCCTTCGGGCGATGGAATGTGTAACCATTATTCAATCTGGTCAGGTTCCAATGTTAACAGAGTCATGGAGATCAGCTGGCAGTCGCTTTACTATAATTATTTTCCCTCACCATAAGAGCATCGGTTAGAATTCAACTAATGTACATAACTCAGAAAAAGTCATTGGTAGGCGCACTAGGGTAATGCTCTCTCGCTTGCGAGTCGGACACCGACACTTATGACGAAAATGATGATGTAGACGGTTTACAGCAAAACAAAACATAGATGCAATATAAGATAATTACTTTTTCTTCTGATAATGACGCCACAATTCCGGATTTCATGATAATTAATTGTTAATGATAGACTTAATTGAGATCGAGCGATCTATTTGTGATTATTGTGATTATTAAGAATGAATTAAGTAATAAACAGCTATGATTATCGTCGATGCACCGGTGAAGGTCATATATAAATAAAAAATAATAATACTATATAAACGTATTACGTAGGCCGTGGTACGTTGACCGTGTGGTGTACGGCAAAATAGAATAGCACCAACCGCCAATACAAGTCTGTGGTTAGCCAATTTCATTAATTTTAATAAAAATAGTGCTCGAAGTAGTGACGAAGTAGTACACATTTGAATTATATTTGGGCGTGTGGTGTCCGACAGCGTAGAATAGCACCCCCTTACACTCGTGGGTCTTAAAAGGCAACTCAAGTTTTCGAGGCAAAAGATCTAGAGTCTCCGTAGGCTGGAAAATGGGCTGCTGCGTTTTCCATTGTTAAATTTATAACACCGCCATCTCCAACCCGCTTGCCAAGTGTGGAGATTATGATAATAACCTCCCCTGTCGTGGGAGAGGCCCTAGGTCCTGCAGTGGATTGTTATGGGCTGTGATGATTACGTAGGCAATAATCATCATGACCGATACTCATTGTCAGAGATGAAACTTTTAATATCGAAACTGTATATGTATTGGATGGACTGACGTCCCGGCTTCTGCCAGGGTCTGCTTTCCGAATCTTCTCCATTTTGCCCGTTCTTGGGCATCCTCGCGTCATAAGCCATTAGCCGTTATATATATAAGCCAATAGTTCTTAGGAAAATGTGGTTTCAGTTAATTTTGGTGAAATTTTCATATGTTATAGAGAGTAGTTTCCGTGGAATCTATCGGGATTCTGAATAACAGTTTTCGAATCGATCGACACGGATTCGCAGCTCGTTCGTGTCGAATCATTCGGAAACGGTTTCGAATCATTGTGAATACGGCTACTGATACCGGCAGGTTTAGGCATCTATTTCCCACGTATCCCTGAGGCTTATGCACAAAGTGACCAAACCAGCGCAGACAAGCCCCTTCAATCTTATCCGGAAACAAACCCGGGACCTCTGCGTGGCGACCGGCATGTTGACTAACTGAACCAATCAGGTCGTCAACATGTGAATGTGGGGTAAAACATTATATGTTGAAAACAATACGTTATAGAAAAGAATATAGATAGATATATAAAAGAATATTATAAATATAAAATAATTTAGATAGTATAGAATACGTTTTTTTCACACACAGCAACACGTCACAAACATATAACATATGTCAATGGCTCAAAAATTCTTGAATCACTGACCTGTAACGATTCAAGTGTTATTAGAGGTCAGCGAGTCAAATCTATAGCAGTGAAATATGAAAAAAAGGAAAAAGTGATATTAAAATGCACAAGGTATAAATTAATAAACAAAACCAATTTTAGACTACATGAAAAGTAAAACGACAACTAGACAAACACACAAGAATAGAAGAAAATGAATGGGAGCCGTTGCATGTGGATAGTGGAGGTGTGTTATAAAGATAGGTTGTGACAAATCATTTTAAAACATACGGGCCAAGCACTCAGTCCCAATTGCATTTACGTAGTAGCCGACTGGACAAACGCAGGCTCCAAAGCTGCACACGAAAGGTGCGTTACAAGGATTTTCGAAGCTACAATATTCGCCGAGGAAACTCCTTGCTGCAGAATAGACTGTTGCATTCCAAACTTGATGCTGGCTGGTTGAGGGTGCTGTTAAAAGAAAAACAGTATTTTAACAGCTACAGTAAAAAGTATAAAGTGTAGTTCGACCGTGCCTCACTGGATGGCGCTGCTTAGACTGGATTATCAAGTATTGAAGTTGGTAACAGAAGTTAGTAGGAAAGGTGTTTCGTGAAAAGATACTTAGTTTTAGTACCTTTTCTGAGACGAAAGCGCAAAATGTCTTGATTTTTATACATCTAACGGTCTCGTTTTGATTTATTTCTGAGAATCGTGTCTAATCAACGCCATCTATTACAGTTATTTGAACTATTTTCTTGTAAATCGGCTCTCAGAAAATTTCCCAATCTCTCTCATACTCTCTGCTCCCATATTAGGTTCTTACCTTAATACTTATGAAATTGTTGTTTTGTAAACGAAAATGACGAAAACTGGAATTTTCGTACAAACCATTTTTTCAATTTCTTGCATTTGGCCAAACCGATTACGATTAAATTTTGTAGATATAATCAGTCAGTAATTTCATTTTGATAACTAAATTTTTCATAGAATTACATGTAGTTGTAGAAGCAAAACTGATGACAAAATAAAAAGTGGTATATTCAAACCTTTATAATTTTAGGGAGTTACTGGCATCTAAATATACTTCATTTTCCAAATCAAGTATACCTACATTTTAATATGTAATGTACGGTTAACAATATTTGAGCGAATGTGGAATTGCGAAAACACACACAAATTTCAAAGGTAAGGACCCCATATAGTGATATATAGTACACATTTGAATTATATTTGGTCATGTGGTGTCCGGCAGAGTAGAATTTCACCCCCCACACTCGTGGGTATCGTACAAGGTGACTAATGCTTTCGAGGCAAAGGATCTAGAGTCTCCGTAGACTGAAAAATGGGCAGCAGCGTTTTCCATTGTTACATTTATAACACCGCGATCTCCAACCCGCCTGCCAAGCGTGGAGTTTATGGCACTAACCTCCCCTTTCATGAGAGAGGCCCGAAGTCCTGCAGTAGATTGTTATGGGCTGAGATGATGATTAATTTTGACGGACACATAGTGCCACTCAAGTATTGGCAATTGGAACCTTATAGTAAAATTGACATAGTAACGTTTCTGAATACAGGTGTCATTATTACCTTCAAGATTTTTATTTAAAACGGTAGGTGGGTTCGTTGTGTCATAGCACGAGAGGTCGCTATGGTCGCATGCCCCGTTCGGGAACTGGCAATCTTGATCTAGGACGCAGCCGTCGCCGACCGCTGCAAAGAAGATTTCATTACATCATATTAGTAAACACTAGGGCCCACAGAATACCAGCGCTGTGAGACTCCTCGTGGTTCACAGCACAAGCTGAGTGGGATCCTTTTACACTGGCCGCCGCGACATTGATAGTACCATGGGAATCAATGTAGGAATGGACTGAAATGCACGATTTTGAACGACACGAAGTCGGTTATACTCACTTCGTGGGAGTGGACTTTATGTTCCTTTCTACTAACATAATTTCCATGCTTTTTCTCGTTTTATAAATAAATTCAACATTGCAGAATACTTAAAAATAATAATCATCAAATCATAATACATAATGATGCAATATGATGCACTAAAAATAACAAAATACGAAAATAACCTGTGACTATTCTTTAATAAAGTAAATCTATTATTGTAGCATTTTATTAAATTTAAAAAGTACGATGATTCAAAATTAAAATGTGAAACGGATCGTTAGTAAGTATACTCCCCAATGGCATTCATTTCGTTCATTCTGACCGATACTGAGTTAGACGGCACCAATCTTAGGATGTCATTTTGCAGGATTGGATCAAGATGGCGGCGAATTAGGCGGTACAACCCTGAGAACTGGATGGATAACTGTTTCCTAATTTGAAGCTAATCAAAGTTCAGCACTGCGTCGAACTCGCCAAAGGTGTGCCTCTTAATACCGTTGGCGAAGCGAGGTTAGCCAAAGTCTGCCATTTGGACCCTAAGACTGGTTGACCAGTCTCGAAGGTCGATTGGCACCCAATATACCGTCACGGTATATTCGCCCGGTAGCGCACCGGGAATTGCTGATGTCCATAGTCGACGGTAACCTTCCGTCAGATGGCCTGCCATATTAGGCCCATAAAAAATACTGTGATGCTATCGCTTAAAATAGTACTACAAACCATTTCCGATCCGCCGACACTCGCCCCGTTGCCTCAGATAGAAGCCTGGTGCGCATACGCAGAAGTTATCTTCGCACGCCAAGTTGAATGGATCCCTTGGTGCACCTAAGCACTGTTCACTGCGAGTACAGGCCTCTCCGAAGTAGGAGGTCAACCAACACCGGCCACGGTAGTAATGGTGGCCGGGTTGGCAGTGACAGGAGCCGCCTGTGAGAAGAATTTTACATTATAAACACAGCACAGACGACCTGGTAAGGATCGCAGGCACCAGCCGGATGCGGAAAGCACAGGACCGGTCTTTGTGGAGATCTCTGGGGAGGCCTATGCCCAGCAGTGATGATGATGAAACACAGCACATTAAATGTCATTTTAGAGCGAATATTGAATTCAATCAATTTCTGTCGAGATCTTTTGTCCTGAACAAGCATCGGCGACGCAGCACGGCTGGCACAACTGTGTTCTCGCGTTCGATAAGCGAGAAAGGGCCCTACATAGATACTGCTATCTTTTTCGTCTTAGTATTGAGAGAAGGAAACAAACGCTCTCTCGCAGCGCGAGCTGTGTCGCGGGCACACGAGTGCTAGCCGTGCAGGTAGTATAAAATGTGGATTATCAAACATTACTGAGTTATTTCCAAAAATATTTGTACTTATCGATAACGTAGATAAATAATGGCATTCGCTAATGTTATGAAGAGATTAGTTTGTTGAATTTGTAGGGGGTACCTACCTATACAGTTATAATCTCCGAATCAGAATCTCCATATAGATATCGACCGATCTTAAGCCAATGCGAGCAAAGAAAGACAATGCCCGATTAATTTTATTATAAAAGTTATTTTTGTATATCTCATAAGTGTTTATGTAAATAAAAAATAAACCTATGGTTTATTTATTTATTTGGCGCTACGAGTGGCGCCCTTTTTATTTCGCTGTTACACTAACAAAATCTATTTTTAACAAGCTTTTATTTAGTTCTACAATATCCGTGTAATAAAATATTGCAAGTCAAATTTGACCCATTTCCAGGTTTCCGATTCAGCTGAAATTTTGCACACTCTTAAGTTCGGTAACAATGCAATGTTATGATACCATCGAGCTGATCTCATGATGGAGACGGGAGTTGGACGTAGGAACTCCATAACTACGCATGATAAGCCAATCGAGTTTGGGCTCGTTGTGTTAGTCTTGACAAAATCAGAGTGGCTTATCATAGAGATTGCGCGATGAACGCTTGCTATAATAGGGCCACGATAAGTCCATATTGACTGACAGTAGTAAAAATTATAAAGTGTGGATATGGGAATAATCTGGGAATAATCTGTCCTTGTCAGTCCTTCATGTAAACATTCAGTTATTTGGTCACTATTAAGCTTGAATTTGTACTTTTAATTTGTCTAAATTATTAATCATGCTGAAAATTATCTTCCGCACTGCCTATTTAATTGTTTTGCCCATTATTTAGTAATATTTTTCATAATTCACGAAAATAAACAATCCTACAGAAATCAAATTGTTTGTTATGATTTTTATGAATGACGTTCTATAAAGTCTAAAAAGTTGACATCCAGAGAATTTTTTTTCAATAAGCGATTCGGACTTAGCGTGGTCTTTCTTATTCTATGAAAAATATTCATCGTTTGAACTTAGTTTTGTTTAAAATAATAAGCCAAACAACACTTATTACGACAACTATCTACCTCAAAACTCAGTCCGAACTAAATTACAGGTGTTAGAAGTTTAAATCGGTGTCTATAGGTATTTTAACTTTTTTCCGTTTCAACTCAGTTTTGACTGAGTTTAGAGCTATAGTTGTAATAGTAGAATTTGTTTCGTAAAAAGAAGGAGTATCGATAACAATAAGTTTGACGTTTCTATCTGTGGCTTTGTGTATATGTCTGTGGCATCTTCAAACGGATAAACCAATTAGTCAAATCAAATCAAATCACGTTTATTCAGTTTAGGCTTTTTACAAACACTCATGAATGTCGGAATCTTAAATATTAAAATAATTTTACATAAATAAAATTTGCTCCGGCGCCGCGGCACCACCACCACAGGCCATAATAAACAAAAGAAGAGACACTCCGCGTGATCGTCTGACTGTCACTGTGACTGTCAGTGAATGATGCCGCTCGCTCACAATAAGTGTTTAAGTGTAGTTATTAACTCAATAATACAGCGTGGTAGTAGTTATTAACTCAATAATTAAGTGTGGGTCAATATAACAGCTAAATAAAAAATGCGCCAAAAAGACGCCAATATCAGACTGCAGTTTCTCCACTGTAATTAGCTGATATCCCAGATGCTGAATCATGGTCACGGCGGCCCTCGTGCGCGAGATCACAACCGGGATATTAAAGCCAAGATGATTATTACTGAACTGTAGGTATCATAAACTAGGTAGGTACTTACTGTCATCGTCCTGATTATCCTTCCTACATTCAAAGGCTGATAACAGTCTTGAGCACTGGAAATCTTCTAGACACGTTGAGGTTAAGTCAGGTGCCACTAAAAAAGAATTATAGAAATTAGTCTAGTCTAGCCACCACCCCTCCTCATTAATGCCCTGTACTATAACAGTCTAATTAAATGTTTGATATGATGATGATGAAACAATTCAACAAACAAAACAAAGACGACCTGAGTGGTTCAGTAGTCAACATGCCAGTCAGCCACGCAAGAGGTCCCGGTCCCGTTTAAATGATGAATTTTAATTTCTGTTGCGGGTGGGTATTCTATGTACAATAAGTATGTATTTAAAAATATATACGTAGTAAATCAGTTAGCTAGCACCCTAAGTACAAGCTTTGCTTAGTTTTGGGGCTAGATGGCGCTGTGAGAATTTGTCCACGATTATTTATTATTATAATTTAAAGATTCTGGTACATTTTTCAAAATCTAGTAACTTACAAATTAATTTAATGCCAGTTCATTATAAATGTCAAAAAATGGTGCTCGAAGTAGTGAAATATAGTACCTATTTGAATTATATTTAGACGTGTGGTGTTCGGCAGAGTAGAACAGCTCAGCTCTTTACACTCATGGGTGTGGTACAAGGCGATTAATGTTTTCGAGACAAAATATTTAGAGTCTCCGTAGGATGGAAAATGGGTAGCAGCATCTTCCATTGTTATATTTATAAACCTGCGAATCGTGAAGATTATGGCAATAACCTCCCATTTCACGAGAGAAGCCCTAAGCCCTGCAGTGGACTGCTATGGGCTGTGATGATGATGAAATATATTTGAGCAAGTTACAAAGGCTGATAACTAGACGTCTAGTTAGCGTAAGAAATACTGTATAGATTAATAGTTTAATTTATGTACCAAAACATAGTTCCCAAATAGTGCTCTGCAAATAATAAATAGTGCTTCCACAAGCCGAGATATTAAACTACATTGGTACCTTGACGTATCGTACAACCACAATTCAAAAGAAACAGGAGTCAATTTAAAGAATGTCAATAGTTAAAAAAGTAACAAGGCGTCTAGTACAAGCTTCAGTAACTCGCTCAAATATATTTTAAAACACAATAGCCTTATTTATAGGAAATATGTACTATTTGTCACAATTTCGAGCACTGTTTTTTTAAATAATCAAATCCATGATATTATATGGTGAGGCTGCTCACTATGGACTATTTCTTTTGTCTAAGGAGGATCACGGTCAGACGATCCAATTAAAACACAAATGCATTAAAATTATCTTTCTCATAAAGCTAGTTTCACTGAAACTAAGTACTTTTTTCTTTGTTGTTTTCAAGTTACAGAATACCGCAGCTAAACAATACTCTCTTAAATAGTATTGTGTTTCTGCCGGTGAGTAAGGTCTCTAATTCTCCATGGGGTGGGGATTTGGGGAACCGTGGCTTTAGCAGTGGATGGGCATTTCCTTTCTGCTGCCAGAGCAACGTGTTATAGAGGTGGGCAACGCATTGGCGATACTCTTGGTGTTGCTAATGTCTATAGGCAGTGGTGACCAATTTCCATCAGGTGGTCCGTTTGCCTACCGAATGATATGTTCGTATAAAATGTTGGGTTCTCTGCCTCTAAAAAATTACTCTTTATTATTTAATTTGCTGTGAATGGAATACCTTAATACCCTTTTCGATTCGTACCAGGGTCTACTGTACCTAAGTAGGGTATAATACGTTGTACAATACAAAATACGTTTATTTCTCTCAAAAAAGGAAATAATACATTATATTCTAAATTTAGTATAAACAGTATAAAATCCTTATTGAGAGCTGGTGGTGTCTGTCCTCGGTTAAAAACCCAGTGTTACTGATCTCCAAGCTTCCAATCTCCTGCATTTTTGTTACAAAGTTTGCTATGTTTGTGCCTATACCTAAATTAATTGCTGTAATCACGGTTCATCACACGGTAAGCACTCTCAATTGATTTTTATTTTGTAGTACTTTCCGAGAGGTACCGAGTTTGAATCCCGCTGCGGCCATGTACCAATGACTCTTTTCTAAGTTATGTACATTAGTTGTATTCTAACCGATGCTCTTACGGTGAGGCAAAACATCGTAATGAATTTTGCAAATTCAGTTGCCTGAATTTGTAACCATGATTCAATCTGGTCAGGTTCCCCTGGTAGCCAGGTCACGGAGGTACGATGGCAGTCGCTCCACTGTAATAACCTGCCGGTCTAGCCATCTTTGACAGCTCCGCTTGCGTGATGCGTGTATGGTAGAAAATTTACAGGTCGAAGTTCGACTATTTCTACCAACATCTACATTGACTCTGATTGTGTAGGATCATCCGCCAATCCACCTCCTTTGTACACCGAAAGTACGTGAATTGTCTATGGACCAAGAATTTCTACCACAAACCTCTTATGTCAGATAACGTTAGCTTATGTCAGATAACGTTAGCTTATGTCAAATCCCATATATTTTTTTCTACCACAAACGATTGTAGATTAACGAAACCTCTTGGCTAAGGCCGCTGATCTGCCACTTCCTGGACCATAGTCAAGGCGGACCTTAGGCCCTCCAGAGCACAACCGAGATATTAACGTTTAGATAATTATTTATTTACTTTCAATAGCAAAATTACTCACAATCAGCGCATAGAGTTCCTCCCCGCACGGCCTGCTGCCCAACTGGACAGCCGCAGTCGCCTGCGATGCAAACACTGCCCACCAACTCCGAGCATTCAGAATCCAGAGTACATTCCCATAAGGAAAGAACTGGTGAAATGAGAACTGGAAATGAAGATGCATTTTAAGTTTTAAGGTTGTGGAATAAACTACCTGGAGAGGTTTTTCTGGAGAGTACAACATGGAGTTCTTCAAGAAAGAGGTAAAAAGGTTTTTAGGGTCGGCAACGCGTGGGTGATGCCCCTGGTATTGCAAACGTCCATAGGTTGCGGTGACTGCTTACCATCAGGCAGACCATACGGCAAGCGTACGCTTGTTTGTCACTTTAGTGGTATAAAACAAATGTTTACAGGTTACAAATCAAATTGGGTACAATCTAATAAATCATAAATGTCAATTACATTTATTGGCACAAACAAAATATTAACAAAACCATAACAAATAAATTAAAACTAGCACTACCACTATAACCTTAAAAATATAACCTTTAATAAAAAAATGCCGAAGATCGGGCAAAGTGGGGAAAACAAAGCAGGAAAGCGGACCCTAGTCCGCTCGATGATAATGATGATGATGACTAATATGTAGGTAATACCTATTCTGTAGCCGCCTTATCTATTTACTTATGGCCTGTATATCTTGGGCAATGGTAATGTTGATTTATAGTGATCCAGTTTTGAAGGATAAGGTAGCTTGCGCAATTACAGACATGAGGCAGATCATCAATGTTACGAACGAAACTGCGGAGTTGCATTTTGTACAAATCTGAGTGCATGCTCGTCATAACAAGCCATTTTACAGGTGCCATTTTACAGGTGGGATGTCTGTCCGTTTATCACCGAGTACTTTAAAAACGTAGTACCTAAACGTTATGGCTTGGGATGATTGTGGTGGAGCTTTGGTGGATGAGTGGTTACGGTATCCGAATTGTGAGTGAGAGGGTCGAATTCCACTCCGGCAAACGGTGAGGGAAAACATTACGATGAAACCTGCACATTCAGGCGACTAATTGTGTAAATATGATCCCAATCTGGTGAGGTTTCTTTAGTAGCAAGGACACGGAGGTTAGAAGACAGTCGCTTCATTATATTTAATTGATCTGTTAAATCCTGGATCATGGTCAAGGTGAACCCCGGGCTTTCGTGCGCGAGAGCACAACTGGGACATTAACACCAACTTTGTGGTAGGTGTCATAAAAGTAGACTTCTAAACCATCTTCTATTAATAATAACAATTTAACAATGAATACCCAAAATGCATCACAGCGTGTCAAATTGCATGCATACACAGATAATACATGTCTCATGCATGTAGTTGTGCTGGGAATCTTGCAAACGGAGGATATGCCAAAGTCTAGCACTAGACGTCGTATTTAAGTCGTTTGGGATGAAACATTGAGACCATGCTTCAAAAAACTTTCAAATACTAACAGACACCACTGGTGATCGGAGAGCTGGGTTCGCGGACAAAGACATTGCATTGGAGGGCACCTAGGCAACGCAGGCAACTTTCTGGACACAATCCCGGTGGATAGCGGTATTAATCGTTCGAAATTTTCCTTTCTTAATTGTTTTACTGTTTGTCTATTAAAATAAATTTTATTAATTACTTATTATGTTTGTTATAGCTGTTGGTACTCCAATAAATAAATAATTAGATTAAACGTATTTTGTGTTTGATTGACTGATTATATAAAGAACGTTTATCAGCTGTTCGAAATTTAAAACTTCTTGTTGAAGTAACTATACCTGCAAAAGTAAAATTTATGGAAGTAGGTAGATTATTTAAACGGCTATTAAAATATAAATATGAAAATCGTACTTACCTAAAACGAAAAATAAATTGAATCTATACATTTTCACTGTAACTTTTTGCACTATTTGTAGGTATGTTTTAATTATATTATTTTATTGGATTTGTTTAAGTCTCACAGCAACATTTTGCAACAGGTTGCTTACGAAAGAGCGTGTGATAATTATAAGTAATGAGTGTATATATTGATATCTGCTGATAATTACAGAATTCTCTGATAAACGAATAGTTAATGCTTATTTGGATAGACATCAATAACTTTAGATAAGGACATTAAAACATTATATTTTTCATTTATCGCTATCCGACGGGGCAACGCTGCTCCTTAGCCAAAATCAGTTTACTTAAACAAGGGAGAAATAGTTGTCCGTTATGCCCAAAGGACTTATCCTTTACCCCCAGGGCTATTTTTATTAAAAAAATAAAAAAAATAACGAATGCTTCAGTTTAGCCGTTAGATGTCACTAATGGGTTTCTACATCGCGCTATGGAGCTTGCCTTAAGCGTTGTCAGTATAATGTTCACTTTCCAAAACGATAAAGTGTATAAAAGTCCAACAGTTCACGTCCCAAGGTTTAAATTGAGTTGAATTTCAATTTCAGCTACGGGTCTGGGTGTAGTAGAGTATAATAAATATGTATTTAAAAAAGTATATGAGTAGTTTATCAGTTATCTAACACCCACAACACAAGCTTTGCTTACTTTGGGGCTAGATGGCGCTGTGTGAATTTGTTTAAGCAAATTTATTTAAGGAGTTTTTTTAGGTAGCGAGTATCCTATTGAATACGTTGCTACTGTAATTGCGAAAATCCCTCAATTTGGATTATTAGCAACTAAATCGGTTAAATATCTCCACAATGGTTTTTACTTTTTTAAACATCGTGGGACTTAGGTCCTTCTTTTGCAATGGAAGAAAGATTTCCTAAAAACTGAAAATTCTGCCTCCTATAATCTGCTCTACGGAGGTCTTAGCAGACTAATCTCCACTATATTAATCACCTTTCCGACGGCTGCCGCCGAGGGATGTCCGTGACTGCCGTTGACGGCGTATCGTTCGTGTAAATTCCCACACGAGAACATTTTATTTTTATGTTTTACGGCAGACGAACAGGCAAGCGGGCCAACTAATGGAAAGTAGACATGGCCGCTTATGAAAATCAGCAACACCAGGGGCGCCACCAATGCATTTCCCGCCTCGGATTTCTAACATACCTCTTGAACGATCCCATGTCATAGTCCAAAGGAAACACTGTGCCTGGGAGCTCATTCCACATCCGAAACGTTCATCCATCAACAGAGGGTCTACGTGGTGGGATTAGTAACCATACTATGGTGGTGTGGTGCGATGGCGGAACTGTACATAATGTCAACTAATAATAACAAGCGTTGGCAGGACTCTACGATGCTGTTGCCGAGGCAACAGCGAGTTGCCTAGCTACTCCAGACTCCGAGTGAATTTTTCTATTGGCCGAGGTGGCCCAAGTGCTCATTTTGGTTTCAATCGAATGATCAGTTGTCAAGCTACAATGGAACTGTTATTTGTTATTATTTCAAGTCTTTGGCGAAGGAATAAATATAAAAGAGGAATAATGTTAAAATAAAATTTATGTTTTACCTATCAGAGGAGTGAGGTATGTCATTCATATACAGGTGTCCTTACGCTCTGGACAAAATCAAAAGCTGAGAAGGGTATTTAAACAAAACTGCAAAGTATAATCAGTCCAGTATTTACCGAAAAATCTCTGTATGTAGTTGCATGGTCTAGGAACTATACTAAACATTGCAAACTATTTTGATTTGCATTATAACTCCACACCAGTTGACAGCTTAAATAAAAAAAAAAATGTTTTTGCCAATAATTTGAAGTGTGATATAACGTCAATTGCTTCTCAAGTGTCACTTCATGAATGTCAATAATTAATTCTAGACCAATTCATTCGTGTTGTCCTGATTTCAAGGAGGACCGGCAGAAATGTATGGACCCCAGTCTATATGACCAATAACGTTGAGCGATATGTCATTCGAAATAATTTTTACTATGGCGATAACTTTTGAATCGCTGCGCGCTGTAGGAAAGAATTTATGGTCAATTAAAGTAATCTACATTTTGTACTGTAAAATTCAGCCTTTATGACCAATAACGTTGAGCGATATGTCATTGGGAAGGATTCATCATTTTCTACAAGTTTTACTATGGTGACAACTCTCGAGTCGCTGTGAGAAAAAAGTTATGGTCAATTTTCCTAACAAAGGCCGAATTTTCCAGTACAAAATGAAGTGTACATTAAATGACCATAACTTTTTTCCCACAGCGATTCGAAAGTTGTCGTCATAATAAATGTTGAAAATGAAATATCCTTTCTAATTACATATAGCTCAACGTTTTTGGTCATATAGGCTGGGCTGCCCGGACCTTCTTTGTTAGATAAAATAGTTTTACCTTTTTTTGTCTAATTAAAGAAATACCTATTTTATGATGCGGCTGAGTAGCAGTCTTTTCATTGTTTGTTCAGAGGCTAAGGTCAACCTGTATACAAGGAACAAAAATGATTCTAATATTGATCCTTGAAGGACCCCCATCCTTATTGACGATTCGTAAGAGTATATGTCAATGACTTTAACTTTCTGAAACCTATTGTTGACATAGCTCTGCAAGAGACAAATTGTATATCCTTTTACTTCATAGTGACCCAACTTAGAGAGTAAAATCCCGTGGTCAACGCAATCGAACGCCTAAGAAAGATCACAAAAGACGCCAATAGCGTTCTGTGAGTGCTCCCAGGCATAATAAAATAATATGCTTTATCAATTCAGTAACTGCATCGATGGTGGATTGCTCTCTAGAAACTCCAAACTGTTTAGTATAAAATAATTTATTATTGTGAAGTGGGCTAGAAGTTGCTTCAAAACTATATTTTCTTTTGAAGGTTGTAGGGTATACCGGTAATACTGAGACAGGCCTGAAATTTGATTGGTCACTTTTATCATCCTTTTTATAAACTTAGTAAATTTCTTAGGGTTCCGAAATATGTCTTCAGTAATACAATTAAAAAATTATAGCAACATATTCGATAATACATTTTTTAACCTTAACAGAAATGGGCCAACATAATCTGTCTTTTTTGCCACAAATAACTTTCATCTAACAACCATCTATAGAATTTGTTAGAATTTATATTTTATAGGTAATTTGTTTCATTTAAACTGTTTATTGGCTTGTTTTTGTCTAAACCTTTCCAAGGCTATGTCTTAAGACGTTTCGCTTGCAATGATAAGGCCTCCTTTGCCTTCATTTAGGTTTTCTCTTTACATCTTCGTATTATTGTTCTTGTGTCAGCAATAAAGAGTTGATCTAACGTTAAAACTATTGAACTGTCTTTACCTTTCCAAAGTCTATGGTCGGCTATCAACAAGTATGCAGGTGTCCCAGCACAATGCTGTCACAAAGCGACCGATATCAACACCTGTCGTGGATTAAAAGCAAATATATGTTGTCGATCATCAAACATGCATAATCTTTTAGCCCTCTATGCAAAACTAAGATCTTGCCGGATGTAAGAGAAGGGACTTTTTCTATTTATTTAACAGTTTATTGTGCACGGGAAATACATAGTGAATAACAGGCAAAGTAATAAATGGCACAACAGGCGCTACTTATTTCTAAAAGAAATCTCTTCCAGCAGGCCTTCGGAAGCGTGATGTGATCATGAGACGACGATTTTTCTAGTCGAAAAATCCGCCAATAATTTTATGAAGGTTTTACTTTTAGCGTAAATATTGTAATACTACAGTACCTACATTTATTCAATAAGACGTTTATTGTACACAATAAATAGCTTAACTTAAACGATACAACAGGCACTACTAATTTTTAAAAAGAAATCTCTTTCAACAGGCCTATAGAAGAGGGATGTAATGAGTATAGCGGACGAGACAGATGCACAATAGTTAAGTTGATAAATAAATATACTACTTAAATATTATGCAAGGGGCATTCCATTTATAGTGAGGTACAAACTTTTAAAACCAAGTATATAGTGGTTGATAAAGTGAAAATTGATAAAATTTAAGCGAAATGCTCAACCGTATACTACAATTGCATGTAGGTTGGTGCTCATGATGAAGAGCTTTAAGAAAGGAATTTATGCCTAGAAAATACATAATCCTAGTGCATTGTTCTTTGATGATTTGCTTATGGGTATTGTAAAACGAATGTAAATAATCTGTGGAATGGAAAAGACTTGGATGGATATAATAGTATGGGCTACCAATAATGAAAACCAGAGATTTTATCAGATTAACTAAGAGGCCAAACGATACAAGCTAAAGCATTCTCTATATCAGCCATTATAAAATGATTTTAAATTTGCTTGTCGTTTTATAAGATATTACAGAAGTAATAGAAGAATAGAAGGAGAGACCAGCTGACTGAGCTGAGAAAAGGTAACAAAAATATGGGTCGGAAATCAGAAAAGGAAGAGAGTTTTCGGGAGGGGAATAACGTTTCCAAGCCAACGGGAAAGAACTTCTAGCCAGTAAATAGTTAGTGAGGTAAGAGTGCAGGGGCTCTATTTTTGAATCATAGAACAGTATTCAAATTTTATTTTTGGCATGAAAAAATTCAATATTTTTTGGCGCTTTAGCAACTCTTAAATAGTTCGATTTCAAAATAGGGAAAATGGGCATCATGGATCAAAAAATCGAATTTTTCCTGTGAAAATAAAAATTAAAAACTGCACGATGCGAGCGACTCAAAAGAAGAACAAGGAAGAAAGATGGAGATAAACCGGGGACAAAGATTGTCATTGCATAGAAGTAATGGAAATAATTTGATTCTTACCATCCTCCTCCGTGACATAAGGGAGGACAAAGAGGGAAAGGTTGACTTTCAATCTGCGCTGTAGCCCGAGGTTTTGTGGTAAGATCCAAAGTCACAGGTGGTAAGGAGAAATCGATAACCGTTTAAATCAACAGAGCCATAGGAAGCCACTGAAGATTTACCTACGCCTAAGACCCAGGCTTTTGCAGGGGGTAAGTCTTGAACGGAGTTGTAAATGTGGCGTCTCCTGGCATAGGCACAGACAACTGCAATAGTTTCTAAGATGCTTATATCGATCACGATTGTGATCCGATAGATATTTTATAGAGCGTCGCTGGGCACTGTCTCGCCTGACCATAACATTTATTGGGGGGTTATGGGGCTTCCGCTCCACCACCATCTTAGGGGCCCAAGGTAACCTCACCTGCTCATGGTTCGACTGTATTTATGGATGTCAAGAAGTGCGCACGCCCAAAGAGCCACCGGTAAGTAAGCGTGCGCATCACACTTGATTAGGTCTGACGTGGTACGTATGACTGAGAAGTCGATAGGACCCAGGAAGGAGGTGATCGCGGTTCCCCTGCTGACAGACTTCGGTGAATCGGAGTTCAGGTCAGATAGTAGAGGTAAAAGACCAAACCACCACCATTTTTTAAGTAAGGATTCTGGTAGGAAACCTCTTTAAGTACATAAGTCTAAAAGCTGTTTCCTAGTAGAAGTGATGATGATGGGATGATGACTGTGTCATCATTTTAAAATTATAATTAGTCGATCAGTTAGAGTATGAAAAAATTTATACGCGTATTTTTTTATTTATCTAATCAATAAAAAGTAAGAGATAAAGCGTGTCAAGGTTTCGGATTGGGGACTCGTGACGTCATTTTTGAGTGAAATTTGACTTGAATTTTATCAAACATTTCAACGCACTGTACGGGCGATACAGACGAACGAAAAAAATTACTGTTAAATATATTTTTTAATATACCTGACTACCGAAACTGAATTAAAAATTATATTATATTTATTATATTTTATTTGAGAAGATAAGTATGTTTAAGTATTTTAGTCTGTATTCTATATCGCGCACGTCGATCTGCTTTACTTATCTCATCTCTCTTCTGTAGGCCTGCTGGAAGAAAATTCTTTTAGAAATAAGTAGTGCCTGTTGTGTCGTGTATATGTATGATGGTTCTCTATGTATTTTACTGTGTGCAATAAAATGTTAAATAAATAAAATTAATTTAGTAGTCCAACGCAATACGAAAAATTAAAAAAAAATGTTTCGGGCATAGTTACGTTCCTGAATCATATCCCGACAATTTTTCTGAAATATCTTCAATGTACAGACAGGGCTTTTTTACAGTATTATAATAGTTTAGATTTATTGTACACGACGAACATATTAGAGAATGCATTTTTCATTGGACTGTGGCGGTCCATAGTCTCTGCCTACCCCACCTGTGGGAGACAGGCGTGAGCTTTATGTCTGTGTGTATGTTGAACTGTTGTTCTGAAGAGCAACCCCTGGCAAAAATCCATTTGCCCACAGCAAAAGCATGGATGTTTTTACAGATATTTTTTTATGGAACTTCAGCATATCTACAAATTATTTTGTTCCTTGATATATGTGGCGACTCGGAACTCAGCTGCGAGTGAAAATATTTGCAGGATACTTCAAATTGTGGTGCTTTTTGATGGTTACTAACTTCTTATAAACAATATAACATTAATTTACAGTACATAGAATCCAAA
Organism: Blastobasis lacticolella; assembly: GCA_905147135.1. Lineage (NCBI taxonomy): Eukaryota > Metazoa > Arthropoda > Insecta > Lepidoptera > Blastobasidae > Blastobasis > Blastobasis lacticolella. The sequence goes on along the minus strand of LR990065.1, from coordinate 10,027,808 downwards.
TTTATGTTTTAAATGTTTAATAATTTGGTTATGTTTAAGGTAAAACCTACACATTTATGATTTTGTAGTTTATCTATTTACCTAGTTACGTAAAAACTTCAAATATCATATAAATACAGGTATAATAAAAATATATCCTGACACCTACAGCTAAAATACTAAAAATAACTTTGATACATAGAACATATAAAATACGTTAATTCTATGTACCAACCTAATATTCAGTTTTAGTGTACAACATACTTGCCTATTTAGGTAGGTAACTATTGTAAATCCGACTAGGATAAACTAGCCGTTGGTTATGTTATTGCACTCAAGTTCTTACTTATTAAGAATGCACTTATAGGGCTTGCAGCTAACTTATGAGTCAACATAAAAATATTTTGATCAGAAAGCCTAAATTGCAGAATGTCTATGAATCAATCTAAAACGCAGATTAACATGAAATCGGTGTAATATTACAATTTACTGTATTATCGTGACTCATGCCATCGTCAGCCAGGTGTTTGAAATTGGTCTAATAAAGGTTTCGATAACGGAACTGAGTAATCCTTTTTTATTTTATCAGCTATACTATGCTGCCATAAGGTAGATAAGTCAAAAATATTATTTTTTAATTTTAGGATAATAAAACATCACCATATCTGCTTTAATGTCCCGGTTGTGCTCTCGCGAACAAGGGCCCGCCCGCTTTGGCCATCATCCAGACTTTAGCATATAGCAGATCAGATAATTACAGTGGAGCGACATCCATTTGACCCCTGTGACCCTGCTACCGGGAACCTGACCTGATTGGATCATTGTTACACACTCAATCGCCAGAATGTGCAGGTTTCATCACGATGTTTTCCCTAACCGTAAGAGCATTGGTCAGCATTCAAATTATGTATATGTCGCAGCTATCTGGTTAAATCAGCCATTTAATGAGAAGGCTAGTCCGTTAATTAATCGCCGGCATTCAATTGAATGTCTAGACCGATCGTTGATTTAACTAACATCACTCAACGTTTAACTAGTTGGCTTATTAAAGCCAGCCCTTTGGAGACGGCTGAAGTAAAATAAGGCAGGTGATTTAAATTTAGTTCAAATTTTATCTACTGCTGCGCTCTGGTAGTTACCAAAACAAATCTGGCGTCAGACAGCTCGCACAGCAAGCAATGTATTTTTTTCGTTTTAACAAAATTTTAAATGTGGTACCTACGTGCTTTTAAGTAAGAATTGACATAACGTTAAGTAAGAGTTAAGATAACTTAATATGTTCATTTTCTTTTTATACTTACATTACTTACCTTTAATTAGAAATGCTAAACTTTTGTGTCATTTTATATTTAATATTGTAAAATAAGAAAGTGCACTGTTGCTGTTGTTCCTACTACATAATTACAAGTAGTAAATCACTACATAGTATAAAACAAAGTCGCTTTCTCTGTCCCTATGTCCCTTTGTATGCTTAAATCTTTGAAACTACGCAACGGATTTTGATGCGTTTTTTTTTAATAGATAGAGTGATTCAAGAGGAAGGTTTTTAAGTAAGAAAAAAAGGGTAGGTAAGGGTAAAATAGGTGTACGCGTACGAAGTCGCGCCGGGTCCACTAGTAAGTTATAAATTTAAAGTTTTTTATTAAATATTTTTACTGAGTAAAATACTGTTATAGGTACACAATACAATTAATTGTATACCTACTTATTTAATATCTTACCACTAATAATGTTTTATTAAATAAAAGTGATCTTTATTATTTCATTATCTTTTATCTTAAATAAAGTTTACCATTTAAGTTTACCAGCGAACTTATGGTCACTCAAACCAACCATCTGTATACCCTTTAACAAAACGGCTAAATAACGTTCAGCCAAGTAGTCAGACGTTACGTTCGACAACTTGGCTAGTTATACTTTAGCCATTTAATTAAATGCCGGCGTTTAATTAAAGGACTAGCCTTCTCATTAATTGGCTGATTTATCCAGATGGCTGCGACATATATAACTCAGAGAAGAGTCTTTGGTATATTGCATTCAACTAATGTATTTATCTATATGTCATTAGTACCTGGCCGTAGTGGGATTCAAACCCGGTACCTCTCGCTTAGGAATCGGATACGATAACCGCTCGGCCACCGACGCCCCGAGTTTTGGATAATCATTATTCAAGTTAATGCAACACGAGTAGAACATAGCACCTAGAACGTCATATCGTACAGGCGGCAGTTATATTGTGACAGTGTGTGTGTGACTTTGGTGTAATTTTACTCCACCGACGAACCATAGATTTTTTCACGTAGTTCAAAATTGTGACTACGCAGGCAGATACCTACATCGGTGTAACTATTTGTTACAACCGGGGTAGTGACTGCACTACGTTTTTACCCGACTGCGTGACGGCAAAGTAGGGTAATGGAATGGCACCTGGTAGTCGCCATATTGAATTTTTATTAATACCATGTCTTCAGTGACACTCGCAATATTAAGACAAATGGATAGACGTAAGAACCATCAAACCGGCCTACGCGTTTGGTCACAGAGTACCACAAAGGAACACACATACATACATTTATTATCGAATAGAAGAAATATCCAAACAAATATCACTTACATGCAAGTATTTACAAGTGAACTATGAATAATCTCGTGCTAAAAATAGTTCGTTCCAACAAAAGGTTACTTGCAACTAAACCTACCTGCTACACGCGATAAATGTGTTTTTAATACCATTATACTTACCTGTGACGTCATTGTTGATTTATGACTGTGAAGTGACCTAATGAGCAAGCTGTACTCATGTTAAAAATCTTTCGCCCACACACGGTTGTGGAACTACCTGGAGAGGTTTTCCCTGGTACAAGTACAACATGGAATTCTTCAAGAAAGCGGTGAAAAGGTTTTTACGGGGTCGGCAACGCGTGGGTGATGCCTCTGTTATTGTTACTGTCTATAGGCTGCGGTGACTGTGTAAGATTTGTTTGCACTTTTATGTTATACTACTAAGTAGTATAACAAAAAAGTCTAATACCTATATACCGTGTGGCATTTACTTTCAATACGTGAGTCTACCCACTCCATCTTCTAACCAGCAATTTACTTATATTTAATTTATTTATGCATTCGTTTTTTGTGTCTAACGAACTGACAGCGCACCTGATGGTAAACGTTAACTGTTACCCTTCACATATATAATTCATTGTATTTTGGTTTCATATAGATACCTATTAACAGGTCTGTGCTACTATATAAGCGAGACAGTTAGTACTCCATCGCCGTAGGGTGTCGCATCCGATGAAGCCTGAAACGCTTTCGTGGCTACAGGCAGTCTCAAGGTGGAGTTTAGTTGGTAGGCGCCTATATCTTGCTTAGAATCCAGCAAAACTAGCCGGCCGGCTGCGATGGTACTCATGAGAGTTCTCCTCCCCCTGTTAGCCCAGAGGGTGCCCCTTACCCGCTCCAGTGAGCGCAAAAACAAAAAAATATATTTTTCAAACTTTGTTCTCTTACGTATTCACTTTGATTTCACAAGATCCATGTGTGTAGTATAATAACTATATGCCAAATGGTTTTGGAGACGCCTATGTCCAGCAGTGAACTGCTGTCAGCGAGTGGTCAAACGGATGGAAAGGTTAAATAAATTAACAACATAAAGTGCCTATGTAAGATAGCATAGCAAAGTGTACAACAACGTTCTCCAATACATTTTATTGTTAGAATTGTATTTAATATAGGTCACTCTCCCCCAAGCCACACGCACAGTTGACGTCACTGCACACTATGACGTAGGCGAGCAGTTCTAAATAATTAACGAGGGCTATTTATAGAAAAACGTAATGTCAAGCGTTGAATCAGAATAATAAGAAAACGCCTTCTATTTTTGTTGTGCAAGCTTTTATTTTTAGCGATAATGAGGAGGTTATTCACCAACGTGGTTTTGCTCTTATAATAATGGTAGGCGTTACGATTTTTGTACGCGACAATACGCGTCAATGCGACAGTGCTAAAATCAAAGAGATTTTAAATGGTTCATGCGTTATGGTTAATGCGCCTATTACAAATTCCTAAATACAGAAACAAAAAGCATGAGAGCAAATCAAAGTGGAATTAAGTCACGTGTCACTCCGCTTTTCAAAAATCCGAGATACAAAAATGGACCTTATTTTATAAAAAATACATTCCACTTTGATTTGCTCTCACGTTTTTTGTTTCTTAATTTAGTCACTGAATTTAGAAATGTCTAATAAGCGCATAAGTAGAGCGGCCCTTTTGGATAAAAAGCGTGTAAATGTCACACAGACACTTTGTAAACAAACAATTTAGGTTATCTATTAGTAAAATAATTTAATACTTTGTGTTAAACCTTTTGTTATTTTATTATATTAGTGAAGTGCATTAGACCACTGCCTTTTAAATTCATTGTATGTCGTCGGATATCGCTCGTAGAATGTGTGTAGAGGTGTATAGAACATGTGTTGAAGATTCTTGTTTCATGAGCTTTCTTTGTAATATCTCGAGGTTTCATTAATTTCTTGACTTAAATAATACGACAAACTCTGTAATATATAAGTGTGAAAACATCAAAACAAATAGGTACCTATTTCATCCCAAAATATGTATAAAATTTATTAGGGTCGGGCGTGTGATAGTGATGTGTTCGTTGCTTTTTCCTAATGTCGACATAAACAAAAATACCTATTGATCACAAGGAGTGGATATGAGGAGATCGATATGCTAAGTATAGGCCGGCGGACTAGCCTAAGACTCAATAGAAAGACATGAGAAGAAGCGCATTGGTGACGCAGCACTAGTTCAGTCAAAGCTGCAAAGCCCATTTAAACATCGATGGCTGATTGGTGGTTACGGGAATCATTTCGGTGAGTGTGCGTTGGCACTTGATCAACTAGTACTGCCCGCCCCCTTCCATCTTCGGGATACTAGACGTAATGCACCGTATTATTGTACTACAATTATAGCATTGTGGGCAAACAACACAACTGCGATGTTTATTACTATGGGTAAGTATTGTATTTTATTTTATTTCTAGACGGCAGCGGCTTTCTCCAACGCACAGTTCGGATCTCTGTAAACAATCAACTTTTCCGCGGGAATTTTATCTTTTCCAGGATAAAAGTGACCTATCTCACTCAGGAATAATGTAGCTTCCTATTAATGAAAACGGTCCAGTCGTTTTTTAATTTATTTACAAACAAAAATACAAATATTTTCTGTTTGCAAAATTAGTATATACCGATTACCCACTGATTGTATGTGGCGTGTAATAAATAGGTCAAAAGGCCTACTGAAATAGGTACTGACATTGTCACACATGCTACCTAATAAAGGACATTTCTATAAAGATTTTATATTTATTATATATCAGTGAAACTAGCTTTGTTGGAAAGGTAATGAATGGCCATTATGCTTAAATATACTTATGGCTATGTGAACAAACAAAATACATGAAGGAACAAGGCAAAAAGTGCAAGGAAGTATTGTACACTTTAAGGAAAAGTACCTACTTAAGCCGGGATTGATCACAAGGATGATGATGACTTTAAATTTTTTTCTCTGTGGCTAAAATGGTGCTAAATGTCACTACAGGCGGTTAAATCATTATCATCCACAGATTTGAGTTGATTATTATTATTATTCTTTTTTTATGTCATACGGTAGGCAAACAGGCAAGCGGGCCACCTGATGGAAAGTGGTCACCACTGCCTATAGACATTAGCAACACCAAGAGTATCGCTAATGCGTTGCCCACCTCTATAACACGTTGCTCTGGCAGCAAAAAGCAAATGCCACTCCACTGCCAAAGCCACGGTTCCCCAAATCCCTACCCCATGGAGCACTGGAAACCTTACTCACCGGCAGAAACACAATACTATTTAAAAGAGTATTATTTAGCTGCGATATTCTGTAAGGTGGAGGTACTTCCCCAGTCGGGCGGCTCCAATTCGAACGAGATACCCCGCTATGCCCTACCTCTCTGTACATTACTATCCTAAATTAAAAGCGTTATGTCGTAGTCTTAACCTTGACTGCGATTAGCATGCGGGTTGCTGCTTCTTTCTCTAATACAGTATAGTGCCTCATGCACCAGTTCTCGTCAATAGAAGGGCTTGGAGCTATACTCTGCTATGTCGAATACCAGACGGCCATTTTTATTTATTTTTACCGATGATTCTTAAATCACTGGAAAAGTCTAAGCTTTTGCCATTGTTGTCGTGATATGCCTACCTTAAAATTATGTCGCCTTGACATTATTTACAAAAAAATGTATCATCATCATCATCACAGCCCGTAACAGTCCACTGCAGGACTTAGGGCCTCTCCCACGAAAGGGGAGGTCATTGCCATAATCTCCACGCTTGGCAGGCGGGTTGGAGATCGCAGTGTTTAAATATAACAATGGAAAATGCTGCTGCCCATTTTCCAGACTACGGACCCTCTTGATCTTTTGCCTCGAAAACATTAGTCGCCTTGGACGACACCCATGAGTATAAGGGGTTGGTGCTATTCTACTCTAAAAAAAGTTATACTCTGTCGGTAATGTGGGATGGACTGTAGTAATCAAAGACTTCCATTCACTAATAGTATTAATACAGAAATAAAAATATTACTCATGTAATATTTATTCAATTAAAGCTTTATTTTTACAAAAAAGACGTCATATTTTCCGCTCGGAATCAAAATGGGGTGGAACTTTGTCTATGAAAATCAACCTTCTCTTCAATTTACGCCATGGTTCAATCCCATTCTGACTGCGCGCAGATATTAACAATGAATCACCGTATGGAAACATTTTCATGCTCTTCAATGTAGTCGAATATTTTTTTTATTAAAAATGTTTTGTTTGATCTGTCTCGATTATTGTTGGCTATTGGGCTGATTCCTATTGATTTTCGAATAGGAATTTTGTCACTGTGATTGTGCTTAGGGGTCTTGTCGGGATATAACATGGCGTCTTCCAAATTTAATTTCAGCGTGTACTCTTCATCACTGTAACTGGATGACTCTAATAACTTTCTTCTATTTGGATTGTTCACTTTCTCTTCTATAAACTGCAATGGAGGATTCGATCCTTGAGTTTCATTGCCTTCGGAAGTTTTATTAAATATTCGTTCTAGGTACCCTGTACCTGTTCTAGTACGTAGGATATCCAGATAGTTATGTACTTTAGGGTTATACCTTCTTCTCGAAGGTATGTTTAAATCTAATCGATTTTCGATTTCATATATTTTCTCCCATATTATTTTGTCATCTGATTCATTGTTATATGATTGTTGTAAAGATCTTTTGCTGCCATGGCTTTCAATGAATGCTGCTTGATTATCAGTCATACCAGATTCAAGTTCTTTAATATTGTGATGATGACGTAAAAGAAAAGGTTGCAAAGGCGAAAGAGTTTCACGATGCTTAGTTATAACTTTATTCTCGTCTTCATTGTGCCAAATAGCTAACTCAGTACTATTATCAGTAAAATCTTTATTCTCTTCGTCATTTCTGAAGTTATCCGATTGCCATACATTTATATCTTCGGCCAGCACATCATCTGATTGTTTTATAGATGTATGTTTCCTTTGTAGATGTTTACGTTTTATCCGTTCAGTCTTGTTATGTAATAACTTCACAAGTTCTATAGGTTTTCGCTTAGAATTTTTGTATTTTGTACGATGTGTTTGTTTACGCTTTTGTTTATTTTTTCGTTTACGACTTCGTCGTACTGCATGGTATGTTGGTTCATTAGTTGATTCATATGGTACTGGCCTTATAATAGTATAACTAATAATTTCGCCACCAATAACATGATTTATGTCTTGAATTGGATTTCTGTTTGTATATATTTGAGTATCCATAGAAGTTGTTAGATGATAATTTATGGCTGCTTTTTCACGTAACAAATCATTGGGACTTATTTTGTTTGATTTAGTATTTCTCACAATTTTACCTTGAAGTATTCCAGAAAAAACTTCTTCGTCATTTTGTCTTAGTGCATCAAATTGTTGTTCGGTTTTCTCAAGTGTGAGATACGGTTCGATTTTATGTTTACGATCAATATAGAAGTTCATTGATTGTCCTAATGATAATTTATATCTGTCTTGAGGGTTGTTATTTTCCTGTTCTCTAAGTTTGTTAACTTCCTTGCTAACTTCCTTGTTAACATCATTGTTAACATTATTGGTAACAGCCTTGTTAACATTATTGGTAACAGCCTTGTCAACGAGTTTAAGATTATCATTATTCGATTTTTCATCATCGTCGTCATCATTACTCCAAACATTGAAATCGCCACTGTCAGAGATAACTCTATACTCTTTACCGTTTCTGACGGTATCCTTCTGTTTCGCATTTATGTTTCCTTCAAGCTTAACATCAGGTCCTTTGTTCGATTTCTTCGATTTGTGTTTGCTAAAATAACGTTTAGATTCTCTTATCTGATACAGATGTTTATTCGATTCTGGAGCTAAAACATAACACGTAATTATAATTTCAAAATACAGAATGACCACAAATTGACAATACAAATTTAGGTCACTCTGTAGTTTGGTACCTGTTCTATTTGTAAATGTATATTTCATGAATAAAAAAAACAATATGTAAAGGTCCGTGCCACCAAAGTGACTGTGAAACAAGAGCGTCAGTCGCGCGGTGAACACTTCTCGTGTTAATGTATGGTTCCTTGCACACCTACGCGACCGTAGCGCGGGAACGGAGCGTTGTAGCCACTTTTAGTGTCGCGTCGCAGTCAGGCCGGTTTAGCCGGATACTAAAACTATTCCAGTTTGCTAGAGATAGAAATTTCGATGATTTCACGCTGGTTTTATTTTCATTCGAAGGAGATACCCAAGCTATTCAGATATGAAGTAATTACATATATAAAATATATCATAAATACCTCGACTTGCCATGGTCTTATGTCTAGCTGTAGAAGTCATAGTCCCAATGACATTTTTGTCATCTATTCTCTTAACCCTATGAAATGCGCGGTTGTCAGCATTTACTTTCATATTGCTTTTTCTTACACGGTCATAATGTTGTTTGTTAGCACGTCTTTTCCTATTCTTAATGCCTCTCTGCCCATGTTTTTCGAAGTTGTCATGCTGGTATACAGTCGTATGGTCCTGTAGGTATTTATCGTATACTTTTGGGTGGTTGTATTTCAAACGTTGCTTTTTCTTGTTAGTACGTAAGACGTGTTTATGAGGTCTGGTGGTCAACGTTGACCGCATACGCCTCTTAACGATTTTGTATTGATTTGGTTTCTTTACATTCAGTTTCATGTTCATCCTTAACATTTGTTTAATTGTTCGTGGTGGATCTGAAAATAAAGGATTGCTTAGTGAAGTATCGAGCAAATAGTAATGGATTTATGACACAGAAATTCTAAGTCTGAAAGAGTTACACGGATGATCAAGTTACTCAAGGAAAAAATGTTTTTTTTTTAATTTTCGTCGAATTCTGTGAAAAGCTATTTGAATTAAGCTTTGAAACTGAACAATTTGAACTCAGCCAATACGTAGGCAAGAAGAAAACGATAAAATTTCGTAGAACCAAACCTTCTTCTTCAAATATTTCTTTCTTGTGTCTACCAGCTCGTCTGGCATTGGGTGTTGTTACATTATCTCTATGCGTTGTAGGGTGACCTTCGTCATCGTCATATTTACTGGTTGTGTTCATAAGCAACGTCTTATTGAGTGAAGTACCAATTCTCGTCAAATTAGCTTTGGATATTGTCGCATTGTATCTATGAGGTAGAGTCGCATGGCCCCTACGCGGTAGAGTCGCATTGCGCCTACGCTGTAGAGTTGCATTGTCTATACTTGGTAGAGTCGCATTATATCCGTCGTCGTCGTCATCCCCGTGGTAGTGATAGTGTTCATTGAGATATGAAGCCACGGCTTTCACAAGCAACTTCTTGTTGAGTGATGTACCCATTTTCATAAAAGGATTGAGGACTGCCTGAAAATATTAAAGGCGTCGGCAAACGAAAGCAAGCCAGTACAATATTGAAATTTAGGCAGATCTATCTGCCTAAACTTCAACCATATGTCATTAGGAGTTGTTTTAATTGATTTATGAAATTTATGTAAACTTTAAATTATTGGAGCACGTCCGGTGACAGAAGGAAGTTATGAACTTGGCGATGAAGGTCTGATTCTCATTACGACATATTCCAATGTAGTCAGTTTCTTATTTCAATTTCGGGTCTTTTACCAAGACTCGTCACATTTCCTATCTTTGAATTAAAATCAAAGTAGGTATAGTGACTTATATATTATATTAATTTTTATTGTAAATTGTGTTCCGTATTATTCTTTTTCAATTATTTTTTTCTGTTTTAAATGTTTTTGGTGTTGTTCCCCACTAAATTGATTTCTTTAACTCTGTTTAGAACAACGGGGCCTCCTGACACAAGTAAACCCTCCCTTACTTAAAAGGAGACCCCTACAACTCATAAAATTGTGATTGTAAATATGGTTGATGGAATAAATTTATTTATTTAAATTTATCTTATTTAGAGGATATCCCTGTTTAATCATGTATTTTTTATCTACTCATTGCCAACGAGCAGACAGTCCACCTGATGGTAAATGTAACTGTAATTTAGCTGGCTACTTTATCGTTCATACCGGAACACAACAATGCAAGCACGTCGCTTGGCGGCAGAAATAGATAATGCGGTGGAGTCCCCAGGTGGACTCCATAGACTTGACAGAGTCCTACCACCTGATAAAAATGTTATAAATTTTTAATAGTTAGCATCCCAGAAGGTAAATGAATAAATATTCATGAACAAATTCACACAGCGCCATCTAGCCCCAAACTAAGCAAAGCCTGTACTATGGGTGCTAAATAACTGATAAACTACTTAAATACTTTTTAAATACATACTTATTATACATAGAACACCCAGACCCGTAACAGAAATTAAAATTCATCATTTCAATTTCTGCCCGGCCGGGAAGCGTTGAACTCCACTGAACCACTGAACCACTCAGGTCGTCCAGGTAATTTATAATTAGACGTAATTTGTAAATGATTTAAATATTTACTTCTTTCAGCATCTCATTCATGATGTATCTTGCGTTATATCCGTATTCGATTTCGTTCGGGTAATTGTGAACAAGTTCCGCCACATGCGCCAATTTGCTGGCCTCAAATGGAATATACAGGGAGTCAATGAACGACATCAGCGTATTGATGTCAAAACTTAACGTTGCGTTTCTGCTGATAAGACCCTGACTGGCTATATGGGCGTAATCTGCAACAAATAAGCGGTATTAAAAAATACTCAACGATATCACTACAAATATTCCTTTTTTACGATAAACGCAGTAACTTGAAATTGTAGAGCTACATTGTGATTGTGAAAAATTTGTGAAAAACCTAAACCTTGTTCGAGACAAGAGATCTCGCGACTATCCCATGAATTCTGAGTCTGAAATAGAGGAAACAGAGCAGAAACGTGGAACGGAGCGGATAAGATCGAATTTAATTGAACAGAATTGAATGAAGAAATCAGTCACTCAAATTCAAGACAAGTCAAACTATGCATGGATGACGGAGGGATGGGCATGTTAATATATGCTACAGTTAGTGTTTCAAATCAGGATATACCTTAAAAAAGTTACAGGAAGAGGCAAATATTTAGTGTCCAGATGTTAGCGTCCCGGTCATGCCCTCGCGCGCGAGACTCCGGCCTTTACTTGACCGATTTGGCAGATTAAGATATTATCGAGCGATTGCCTTGACCCTGTTTACAGGGAAAACTGACCAGATTGGACCATGGCTACACATGGCTAATACATGTCGCCTGATCCTCGACCTTATGAAGTCACCCGGTTTCATCACGATGTTTTCTACACAGTAAATCTAAATTGTATTAATACAGATTCTCACGCTTCTGAAGTTTACATCTGTCAATGGAATTATTAAGTTTAGACACTTTATTATAAATAAAAACCTGTCGTACATACTTATAATCGAGGAGACTTTCTCTGATAGTAACGTTGACTTAAAAACCTCTAAGGCAGGGTTCATCTGCATTCCGAACTGTGTTGTCATCCATTTGATCCCTCCGCTGTGGGTATGATAATAAAAAGGTCATCATAATAGTCGCACGTACACATAAACACATTACACATTTAAAACTAGGTATTTGTGTATGTTTGTTATATCTGAGACTTATTTTTTTGTATTGTTTATAATTTATACTTAGATTGTACTCCAACGGGCTGAGGGCTTGATGATCTGTAAGACAGTACTAAACCTAGTGCAGATACCAGTCAATCACACAAGTTCTAGGTATTTTACTATACATTTATAAAAGAAATAAATTATATTGGACAGATTAACACAGCTCCATCTAGCCCCAAACTAAGCACTACTAACTAACTAACTATTGTTTGTAAGTTGATAACCTATGTGAAGAGAATATAAAAATTATGAATTATAATATTTTACCATGATGATATTTTTCCCAAAACTATAATAATATCCTTAGCGTTAATATCCCGGCCATTCTCTCACGAGCAAGGGCTTGGGGTCCGTCCATAAACCACAACCAACTCAAAATCTGATCTGGTAGGAAAATGTTCTAGTAGCTATCATATTCTCTAAGACAACATCCGTGAACGCAACGATGAAACGTGACAGATCATAGCCAGGTTCTAAAAGAATCTCACATCAGGAAAATGATGTACTGTATGAACATTAAGCTAAGTAAATAATTTTTGATATCTTTTGAAAAATCAGCAAATTTATATTACACCAAATAAATAATTATGTCAATTAAAATTATAGGTTTTGAAACTTGTGTGTAGTAAATTATTATACCAATATCAACCAACGTTATATTAGTAAAAAAATATTGCAAAAGTTGTTTTGAAAATCGAACCATGTGCCTAGGGAATGCAATCCCGCAAGATAATTTCAATCCCGGTATAAGCGGGACTGAACCATTTTAGTCCCGCTGGATCCAGGTATTTGCGGGATCCTGCAGGGTGGACTTAGACCCAAGAAATCGATCGTAATAAAGACTTGATGGCCTCGTTTTAATGGTTTTAGTTTTAACCGAAATTACACAAGGTTTTGGTACATTTAAAATTGTTATTTAGTATTTTTAGACATAAAGATTAAGATATAAATTGACATACTCTAGTCAACATCAACATAAATTTAAATAATTACGTACACACCACAAACAACATCGCAAGCAAATCAAACATTATTTAGGAAATAAACTTGCAAGTTGCACGCATAACTATCAAACCACTCCATATTTTTCCATATACGCTCATACATTTCTGGCGTTACAAATCAGATTTCGATTTTCGCAGTTTGATAGCCAATAAGCTCGCAAGTATAGCTTCTCATCGGTTATAGTTCATCACATCGCTTAGCCAGCGTCCAGTCAGCCAGACCACGGCCCACGAGCCGTCCAGCGCACAGTATCACGTATAAACCACGCTTCTACGGGATTACAGCCGCCAGTCCAGCGAGATCCCGCAAAATTTTCGACCGGGATTAGTCCCGCAAAATGTATGCGGGATCCCGGTATCCCGGTATTGCATTCCCTACATGTGACCTTCATCTCCGAATTCATCTTGGAATGTTCCGAAGTACTGTTTAATTTGGTCCCACCGTCATTTGCCGGCACCGCACCCTCCGACGATGGGATATTTCATCCACACCATCTGGATCCAACTAACGTACGGGCATCGCAAACCTTTTCACCGAGCACGTGCGAGATGTGGAATGAGCTCCCACCGAAGACTTTCCTTTGCTCTATGAGCTCTTCAAAGGTCATGTCTACAGCTACAGGAACCTCAAAAGCCGGCACCGCATCCTTTCCCCTTAGATTGCAGAAGTCCTGGACGACGGTGGCCGCTTTCCCTCAGGTGAATCGTCCATCTACGTGCCTCCATAAAAAATGCAGCGATATCTAGCCAGCTGCCAAATTCTGCCATAAAACAGATTAATTTAAAACATTAAACACTTTAGGTACTTATCAAGTTCCTTCGTGAAGGCTAGTATCAATTCCGAAGCGACAGTTATGTTTTTCTGGCTCAAATATTGAGCGACGAGAGCCGCGAAAGTTGTGAAGTAACCGCTGTATGTTTCCATCATTTTCGATACGAATGTATTGACCTCCCTCACTGTATCACTCATCTCTGAAAATATGGTTTAACTGATGAATATGGATAAATATACCAGCAGATTTATATATTTCAACAAAACCGAAGACGACGTGCTTTATTCCAAAGAAAAATCCAAGACAGCTGTTGAAGCATCGACGGTCTATTTAAATCAACTTCATCATCACAGCCCATAATAGTCCACTGCAGGACTTAGGGCAGCTCCCACGAAAGGGAAGATTATTGCCATAATCTCCACGTTTTGCATACGAGTATGAGATCGCAGTAATATACATTCAACAATGAAAAAAGCTGCTGCCGGTTTTCCAGGCTACGGAAACTCTTGAACTTTTGCCTCAAAAACATTAGTGCAGGAAGTACAATTATACAATTATAATCTTGATAGTTGCTACAACATTTAATTTTGTTAAGTTTAGTCAAGGGCATTTAGTCACCGTTTCCAGCTTGAGAATAAAAATAATGCATCGTAACCGAGAAACAGATGGTCGATGGAGCAGTAAAGTTCTCGAGTGGTGACCACGTACAAGGTGGACCGACGACCTAGTGAAAATCGCAGGTATCAGCTGCATGCGGAAGGCACAGAATTGACCTTTATGTAGATCTCTGGGAGAGCCCAGCATTGGGCTTCTTTCGGTTGATATGGTGATGTTAATGATGATCCTAACTTTTGTTTAATGGCTTTAAGCTCACGACTGTTTGTCCATACTAGTAGGAAGAACTACCTAAAAATAAAAATGAAATCGCACCAGAGTTCGGAGCTATGGGTATTGGATCCATATTCTAACAGTTAAGGAGTACAATGGTAAAACAATAAGAATAAATACGGCTAAGCTAATTAATTCTTAGTCCAAGAAATTAAAAGCACTTCTTTACTAGTTGACCATGTTTGACATAGACAGTCTCATGACAAAGCTGTTGTGTTGGTAATCTAAATCACAGTAAGTATCTTAAATTGTTGCGACACTTATACTACTTGAAAGGGCTTGGCTAAAAAGTCAGACAAATATCCTAGAATCAACAGCAACGAAATGAATAAAAATGGGTTCACCATAGTAAAATCATTATGTTTTTCAAAAATCAGCCCCCTAACCCATGTAATATAGAAGTTCGGACGTACTGTACGAGAATCATAACTACAATATTTTTCATTGATTTTTCTTTATTTTTATTTTATCACTATCACTTTATTAAATGATATTTAATACTAATATTAAAAAATGAAAAAAAACATACCCTCTAATACATATTTTAATACTTCGTAATAACATTTTTATTCTATTCCATTTATCTATCATCATCATCACAGCCCGTAACAATCCACTGCAGGACTTAGGGCCTCTCCCACGAAAGGGGAGGTATTGCCATAATCTCTACGCTTGGCAGGCGGGTTGGAGATCGCAGTGTTTAAATATAACAATGGAAAATGCTGCTGCCCATTTTCCAGACTACGGAGACTCTTGATCTTTTGCCTCGAAAACATTAGTCGCCTTGTACGACACCCACGAGTGTAAGGGGTTGGTGCTATTCTACTCTGCCGGACACCGCACGGCCAATTTATCTATACCTATGTATAAATCACTTGTATTGCGTTAGTCTTAAACTCGAAAACGGCTAGTCTAGAAATATGTAGGGGCAAAGTAGTAGGCTACTTTACCTCTATCTACCTTTTTTTTCATTCGTACAAATCACACCTATATTATAAAAACCCAAAACCAACAAAACAAAACAAGAATGATTCAAATCTGTCCAGCCGTTTTCGAGTTATAGCCAGATTAACGAAGAGCAATTGATTTTTGTATGGAGATTGTACCTTTTATAAAAAAAAATCTAGTATTCCACATAGATTTTGCAGTAAATTATTATGTATGTTTGATGTACATATTTTG
Organism: Blastobasis lacticolella; assembly: GCA_905147135.1. NCBI lineage: Eukaryota > Metazoa > Arthropoda > Insecta > Lepidoptera > Blastobasidae > Blastobasis > Blastobasis lacticolella. Next base: position 10,011,778 of record LR990065.1, on the reverse strand, counting down.
AATATAATAACGGCGTATATAAAATTTCTGCGTAAATAGTTATTTTACTTTGGTAAGTTCATGATCATGATCGAATATGTACTTAGAAGACCTGTTAGATAATTATTAAATGTAATTAGCTAAGCTGTATTTAATGTTAGTTTTTACTCCGTGTACAATAAACACCCACTACGCTTGGCCCTGAACTTAAATTTCTCACTTATAGCTGAGCCTGCACTGTTCTAGAAGTGAAACGCTGGAATCGACCCAAGTAGAAAAATTACTCGACTCTTACCAAGTAAAACAGCAGTTTGGGGTGCCGCCGTCACATTTGCTGACGTCATATTGTGTGTAGTATTGGTTTGGGTTAGGTTGCCTTCGTCGTCAGAGAGGATACGCAATATCGGTTTCCCTTTCCGAATAGGGTACGTTCTATTCGATCTATGATATGGGTAGTTAACTGTTCTGTTGTGTAATTTTGATAAATAATGTTTTGTAACAGTAGTATTAGTATTGCTGGAATTCGCTGCGACTTTCTGAGCTTCTGTAGTTAATGCAGTTGATATTGTTGCAGGTACAATTGTAGTCGTATTTGCTTCAGTGACCGAAGGAATAACATCTTTTTTGACGGTAGATACAGTGACAGGTAGAGTGGAAGCCCTAGTTTTTAGCACATCAGGTTTTTCAGTTGTGTTGTGCTGTCCTTGTTCTAATGGAAAAAGTAAATTGGAACCTGGAAAATTTTACGCAGCACTTACACAACACTCAGTTATACAGTGATGAGAATGTATAAACGGAATATGATATATTAGGCCCTTCCCTATGAAATTGGCGTTTTGTATGGCGAAAATGATGGAAACTGGAATTTTCATACTAGGAAATTTTTAATTTCTTGCAAATGACTAATCCGATCTCGATGAAACTTTGTAAGTGTAATCAGATAATACAAAACTATTTGGTGCATACCATTTCATTTTGATTACTACTCATTTCATAAAATTGTTTAAATTAAATTTAGTTAAAGAGGTAAAACTGACGCAAATGAATAGGGGTATTTTCAAACCCTTCTAATAATTTGAGCAAATATTTTTTGTTAAATTTTAACATAAAATTAAAGATATTGAAATATACTTACTCTATTTTCGAAAAAGATGAGAAAATGTGTAATTGCGAAAAAAAAACGCAATTTCACAGGTAAGGACCCAAATATTTTCATTTATTTTAGTATGTTACTGAATAGGTACTATGTTCATGAATTGTTTATGTCTACCATCGTATTGTTTATGTCCAGTACTATTGTACTGAAGATGGTAAATATGTAAAGCATGACCCTGAACTCATTTTCTACAGCTCCCTCTTCATCTGTCAATTAGACCTCATATATTCTTAGTCAGACTTGGCCTACATATATTTTTTTATGATTACCAAAGAGTCTGCGTATTTTCTACTCACCTTGCACGATGATATCTTACCTTCTCCTTCTCGCCGCATATCGTGTGAAACCATCATGTTGCCCGCTGGTCTAAACTGTCCCCATTGTTTTCTCATGCCATGTCTTGGTGGTGTCAACCCTCCATCCTTATTTCCTCTTGGTGGGAACAATAGTCCAGTATAGCCTTTTACCTTGCCAGCATTTGGTAATACCATACCACTTACTTCCGCTGATTCGAATCCTATTGGCATCCCAAGCCTCATTTTAGACTTCATTCTAGGCCTCATTTGAGGCCCTATTCCAGGCCCCATTCCAGACCCCGTTCCAATTCCCATACCAGGCTGCATTCCAGGCTCCATTCTATACCCTGTTCCAGGCACCATTCCAGACCCCGTTCCAATTCCCATACCAGGCCGCATTCCAGGCTCCATTCCATACCCTGTTCCAGGCTCCATTCCATACCCTGTTCCAGGCTCCATTCCATACCCTGTTCCAGGCACCATTCCAGGCCCCATTCCAGACCCCGTTCCAATTCCCATACCAGGCCGCATTCCAGGCTCCATTCCATACCCTGTTCCAGGCACCATTCCAGGCCCCATTCCGGACCCCATTCCAAATCCCATACTAGGCCGCATTCCAGGACCCATTTCATACCCTGTTCCAGGCACCATTCCATACCCTGTTCCAGGCACCATTCCAGGCGCTGCTCCAGGCGCTGCTCCAGGCACCATTCCAGGAACCATTCCAGGCGCCATTCCAGGGACCATTCCAGATCCCATTCCCGGTCCTATGTTGGACCCAAATCCTACTGGTGGCTTCTGTTTACGTGACACGGGTAAGGGCGGGGGTGCGTCAAGCATCCCTTTAAGTCTCATGTCTTCTAGCATTTCCATTCCATCAAATTGTAACTGTTTTCGTCCGCCATTTTTCGCAAGCAGTTTAAGCTCTCCCAGTGCCGTAGTCCTCATGTCTTCATTTGACCTAAATACTCTATCTTCAATATTTTTTTGTACTGTCCTACTACCTGGAAACTCCTTCTCTGCGTGTAGTACCTTTGTACCACCTGTTGTTCTTTCTTCTGACTGTTGTTCACGACTAGGAACATTTTCTCCAGGACCTATATGTATAACTTTGGTATTACTTTAGCACAATTGTCAACTGCATAGAATGCTGGTGGATACTATCACATCGCATTGCTTTCGCACCCGACAACTAAGGGTTCTAGAATTAGAATTAAAGGCTGCAGTATCACACTTTTTTATGTTAAACGGCAGATGAACAGACAAGCGGGCCACCTGATGGAAAGTGGTCGATGGGAGCTGATTAAGCAGACGGCACAAAATTGAATTGAGAAGGTTTGTGGTGAGACTTACTTTCAGTAGTGGACGTTTTGTGGTTAAATGATGATGATAGTTACATAGATATCAAGCCAGCCAGGAATACCTATGTACAATACATATTTTCAGTTATACATATTCGCTTAAAAGCGGATCTTTTAGGTTTTAAAGTACAGGGGTGATCAAAAAGTAAAGGAATTCGGATATTTTTGGTAGTCCTATAATTTTGAAATTATAATAGCTTGCTAAAATTATAGTAGCTTGCTGATAGTTGTCAGTAAAACAAAATAGAATGACATGGAACCTGAAAATACACATATGTATTTGTCCGAACAATTACATGAAAATTGAGGGAAAAAAGAGACCTAGTCATCATAAAGTACCTCTGCCTGAAGAAAATGTCTAAAAAAGACCTGGTATTATAGATAGATATACTGGGGGTAACTTAGAACATGGAGAACATATTCTACAGTTATATGCTGATTTTAAACTAAGCAAAATGTTATCCACGTCGTGCATAGGAAAAAAAATGTAAAAAAAAATATCAGAAATTCAGTTGATCTGGTTTCGTATGGTAGAATTCTCTTAAACAAGGTGTCGGGCGTGTTGGCTACCCAGAATATTAACAGCCGATTAACGCACTAGCTCACATAACACACGATAGCTGCCATTCAAAAGGCGGTTATCGAAATGCTTAACAACCCATTTTCCAGATCTAGCCACAAGAGAACTAGTTTAACAAGCAGCTTTGAGGTAAGAAGAAGATAATAGCGAGGTAATTGGTGCTGTAGAAGCATAGAGAAGAGAAGAGACTAAATGTATACATTGATTATGTTGAAAAATAACATAAATAAAATAAAATAAATATGGTGTTTTACAATGATTATAATTACTTTTTGATCACCCTCGTAATTTTAAATCGTAATCGTTTTATGTCATACAGCGATTACTAATTAGATTCAAAAATTTGATTTTGTTGAGTATAATGTATATACTAACCAGGTATAGCTCCAAATCCTTTTTCAACCTCTTTTGTACTTTTACCAGTTTTGGAACTCAAACGCGGTGGTGCATAGTTCATATCAACAGGGGTTTCACGGATGAATTCTTCATTCTTGTCAATATTACTTTTTCCTAAATTATGGTTGTGGCCTTTTGCTAAGACGTTCCCGTTTGTATTTACATCCTTGTCCTTGGAGTCTATGTTATTATACTCAATTTCAATCACCGAGATTGACTTCTCTAAATAACTGATAATATTGTCTTGGTGAACATTTTTCATAACTGAATTTATTTTCGTACCATTACTTAAAGTCTCCGATATATTGAGATTGCCGTCTACAAATTTCAAATCCAGCACTCTTTCTGCATTGTTGCGATCATAAAATTTGGTTTCACCATACTTGAGAATTTGGCTGGCTATATAGTTATAAAAGGCTGTCTTGTCCCTTAAATCACCAGTTAAATTGTCTCTTGATATCTTTTTATTAACATTAGCCGTTGTTTCTGGCTTAATGCCTTTATAACTTATAGTTGACAAATTTACGTCGTTATGAGACCGTCTTTGTTCTAAAGATCGCTTATTAACATTTTTCGCTTTATTGTAATATGTGTTAAATTCGTTAGGTAATCCATAGCCGTTTGAGTAGATCAGCACATCCTCTTTACCATTGCTAATAATACTTGGGCTACTATCTAAAATTTACGAAAATGATGATGAGTAATATCACATTTAATGCGATCATTTAATTAATTGATATTTTAACAAAACACACATTCTTTTCACTCTTTTCTACACTCACTAGTTTTACCTATACATTGAGGTACTACTATTGTCTTTATTGTAGTGTGTTACTATTGATAGTATATCAAATAAATTATTAAATTGTTACTCAGGATTTTTTAGGTATGGGATTACTCTCACGCTGTAAAAAAGAGTCATTTTGATAAATTTATTTATCAAAATCTTACCTTGATCGTCAGAGCGGACATTGGTCAAATACAGTGAACTGAATACAGTGAGTGGTGCTACGATTGCGAAAATATGACCGCTCATAATCCCCGTCGACTCGGGCCTTGCGTAAGCACAGCCCACGCCGGGGGCGCATTTAACTGCTTCAAGATATCCCTTTTATTGTCGTTGTAAATTTTTATGGTTATTTTAATATTAAAGAATAAAATGTAGTGCAGAACTATGAGGCTGTTATGCATACTCGTCAATGTTGACGGTTAGAGGTTTGGTATTGGTATATATTTTATTGGCATGGTTTTCGTTTTGGTATGTGTGGTGTACAAAGTTTTAGTTTTGTATACTTTCTTGTAACGATTGTTATGAAATACAGCAAAGGTTCAAGAAAAAGCGTCGTAGGCGAACAGACTATCTTCAATATATTCACGTCGCGTTGATATTAGGACATTTTGATTTATTTTGTTACAAAGTGATTGCTCCATCAACAAAGGCTTAAATGAATGGTTGTATTGATATTGTTAACAATACCCTCATAATACTTTCATAATATATGCGGTTAACTATATAAAATACTAGAGCCAGTATGGTAAGGCGTGTTTCATCTTAGGCCGCATCGTCACTTATCACCAGGTTAGAATTTGGTCTAATGCCTGGCTAGTTTGATAAAAAGAATGTCCCTCTTTCCCGACTTTAAAGAAATGAGTAAAAGAACACTTACCTACACTGTTATGATTGAACAAATTTTATTGTGAATTATTTATGTAACAGGCCAAGTTTCGGGAAGGGATTATCCCGGCCTATCCCAGGGTTCGCAGGGCAAACTGGTCTGCACTGGCTATAGACATTAGCAACACCAAGAGTATCGCTAATGTGCTGCCGTAACACGTTGCTCTGGCAGCAAAAAGGCAAATAAATCCACTCCCTTGACTCCCACGCCCCTCCACTGCCAAAGCCACCGTTCCTCAAATCCCCACCCCATGGAGCACTGGAGACCTTATTCACCGGCAGAAACACAATACTATTTAAAAAAAATTAATTGCGGTATTCTGTAAGGTGCAGGTACTTCCCCATTCGGGCGGCTCCAATTCAGGTTCAGGCACCTATTTCCCATGTATCCCTGAGGTTTACTCAACACGTGCGATATCGCGCACGCCAAGGCTGCTATGGATTACTCGTTACGTACTCAGCAGACAGCATACTCTACAACAGAGTTTTAATTTCCTTGGCGTGGAGTTCGCGGACGGGTTTCGTCAGCGCTGGCCATGTCTCGCAACCATTGAGCATCACAGGTCCAATTAAACTCCTCTATACGAGTATAAGCCCCTTGAGCTTGGCAGGGATTTTAGGGTCACAGGTGAGAGCCCACCATTTGGCCCAATCTGCAGAGATTCGGGACTAGTCATCGGGGCCGATATCGTTGACTCGTGCATAATTTATCCGAGGTATGTGACAGCTCTGTTCCCTATACGGATGGTTTCAGGATCCACGTTTCAGCTAGCCATATACTTTGTTTTGGCGACAGTCAGCTTCAAACCACCGTTTTTATGCACATCCTTCCACATATTTACTCCAGTCTCAAGAACCCGCCTAAGCTTGCTTACTGGTACAATGTCGTCAGCGTACTTCATATGCCAAGGAAGTTTGTCTAAATTTCCTCCGACAGAACATCGAGTACAATGCAAAACAAGTAAGGGCCCAGCACTGAACCCTGACGAACACTTACAGTAATCAGGAAGGGATAAGTATAGCCTACGATGGGTTTGAAGGATACCCTTCGTAATACAAAATCCACAGTAGCGGTCCGAGAACCGATCCCTGTGGAACACCGTTCTGGTGTTCACCGTCTTGGGTTTGAGAGAAAACCACTCATAGACATAGACATAGACATAATTTTATTGGTAAAAATGTTTACAAGTCATTATTTGTTGTTACCTAGGTACAATAGCCACACACACAATATATATAACATTAGATTAGGTCAGAGCATCCATTCATATTAATTTCGTATCTCTGTTACAATTAATCAAACATAAATAAGTCAATAATTTCATAATAAATTTAAAAACGGATATAATTTTTATTCATGAAGCATTAAAACAGATTATAACAATGATATAAATAACTACAGACTACTAATTACAAAATTTACAACTAATTTAATAAACTAATTAAAACAAACTTACAGATAAAAAATTTGTCCCAGGTCCACGGTATTAGGGATGCTGCCTAGAAGGCAGGCCGCATTGCCCCGCTGGATGGCGAGGTTAATTCGCTGTCCGAAGCAGAGGCCAGCCTTTTGGTCTTTAGTAAGATTGACCAGGCGCTTAGCTAGCTCCCGAAACAGAGAGTGTGCGCCAGGTCCCCACGGAACAAGGGTTTCCACGCCAAATGGCGCAAATAAGTGATGCCAATATTTTTGGAGGGTAGCCAGCCAGCCTGAAGCCAGAACCCGATTCCCACATACCAGCAGCCAACAGACGGGCACGCTCTGCAGAGTTGGTTGATGCGCTTTGAAGGTTGTTTCGCACCAACCTGCAGAGAGGCTCGTCCCACAGCCGCTGGGAACAGGAATTTGTCGGGAGCTCGGCCTCTGGACAAGCCACCTGCCAAGCGTTTTTGGCCTCGGTAGAATACGCGGTAGTAAAATTCCCTAGTTTAGATAGTATATTCTGCACTAGGGACTGTGAACTATGCACCGAGGACAGAAAAGCTGGCAGGGACACACCTGAAACTTTCCTAACTCTTAGACCTCTATAACGGATAGGCAACGATGCCTGATTCCAAGATGAAATGTCGAGATTGATGTTAAAATAAGGGTATGTTTCACGGTGTTGTCAAGGTCTTCCAAAGCTGACAACACAGCAAAACATACGTTAATTTTGGTACAAGAAGGCAAAACCGAATTATGGCATAGGCCATGTGGCTATTAATTTGGAGTAGGCGATCCGAAACCGAATTGAAATTTTTAATTTTTTCTTTAACGAAATTAGAGAGGGACTCATCAAAAATAGGTGACCCTAGGAGATGAAGCGACGTCTTGTCGCTGCATAAGCTGCAAAAACTGCACCATCCGTCGGACAAGACTCCGAGATATACAGCTCACACTTCGAGAGATTCAGATCCAAACCAATGCCTTACATGAGGAGCTGCAGATCTTGTAAAACCGTGTTCGCATCCCCACCTAGGGTCCCGTCGTCTAAATACCATATGTTAAATTTTGAATTTAGCTTCTCGAGTATTGGGTGAATCGCGAGGCTAAAAATGGACGGCCCTAGAGGGTCGCCTTGCTGGCAGCCAACCGCTGATTGTAAAAGGTGGCCCTTGTAGATGAGATCACTAGATTCTTTGTAGCATTGCCACAGAAACTTATAGGCGGCCGGCAGCTTGGACCGAATTTGAGCCAACAAAGCGCCTCTATCGACGGAGTTGAATGCATTTTTTACGTTAACCTTCAGTAGGACTTCACCGCTATTACTTTCGAGGAAAGTTCTCAGTGCGTGGACAGCGGCTTTGCAGCCACCTTTAGACCCAAAGCCGAAGTAATCGGCCAGACTGGGGGCGGAGAACCTGCAACACAACTTACCCGTCAGGCAACGATAGGTAGTCCCAACCGCAATGGGACGAATGCTTTTTTTTAACGCGATCAAGTTGGCCCCATAGAGAGTATTGACTATGGACTGCTCTACCGAGGCTTATTAAGTTCACCAGCCCTGTAATTGAAACTTTACAAGAAGGCCTACCAAAGTTTGAGGATGCTCATTACGGAGGCCGACCGAGAGTCTCGGGTGTGTCGGGGGCGAAAGAGTCGTGAGAAAATAGGATTCGGGCTGCCCCTTTGATATCACAGTCATTAATTTTGTTTTCTACATGTTGATAGATAGAATTATGGCGGAAATTATGTGGTCGGCTTAGAAAGTTGTCTGAATCAAAAGAGAGGGGGATCGCACAGTTGTTTTATATACCTGGAGTGAGCGATTTTTTGCAACTTGTATTGTTGGAATCTACAACATGTAGAATTCTGAAGCCGAAAGTAAGTAGATGCTCCCAGCTCTGCTGATCATTTTTGGATGTAACTTACAATGTCCTGTGCGAGGGTTTGGGCAACGGAAACCCTCGCACCACGGGAAATTCTTTTAACAATTGGAACCAAAAGTTTGAGGTCCGACACCCGCTCCCAGAAAGGTTTTGTGGAAAGTACACCGAGAACTAAGGGGACGGGTGTCGATGAAGGGACAGAGGAGCTAGTAACTGCGCCACGCACTTTATGTGACTTACCCAAATTAATACTAAGACCCCTCTGTCCTATACAGAGATGGGGCTGGGGGCATCTGGAGCACCGAATCCAATCGACCGGTGGAGGCACATTACTCGACCCATCGGAAACCGGTGTGTCCTGGGACATACGAGTATGCTTATGATACACAATACAATACAATACAAAACTCTTTATTGCACACCATAGAACACAAGTACAGATACAAAAAATATGGTAGATAGTACAAAGGGCGGTCTTATCACTAATGTGATCTCTTCCAGACAACCTTGGTATGGAGAGAAGCACAGGATTAAAACAACAGACAGGTAGTGCACACAAAAGCATCACTCATAACAAAAAATATACAAAAAAAAAATACATACATCCTTACAACAAAATACCCACAGATCCATAAATAAAGAATAAAACCAGACAAAAACCCAGAACCACAGCACACACAATTACCCCACTACAGACATTAGATAATGCTGCTTTACTTTATTTTTGAATGTGTGCAGTGATTCCGCACACCTAATGTCGCGGGGCAACGCGTTCCAGAGTCCAGCCGCCTGCACCGCAAACGATTTATGGTAGAGGTCCGTTGCATGGGCAGGCACCTCCAGCATCCTATCACGACAAGAGCGCAAAGAGCGGCTCTGCGTGTCGGACGTGAACGTAAAGAGATCGCTGAGATACTCTGGTGATGATTTCCCAAACAGCACACAGTACAGAAGAGAGACGAGACGAGCATTCCGGCGAAGTCGGATTGGGAGCCAACCCAGCCTGGTTCGATACTCCAAGACATGGTCATACTTACGGAGCCCAAATACAAATCTGATGCAGACATTCTGCAGCCGCTCAAGTTTGCTTAACTGGGCTTCAGTAATGTCCAGAAAGCAGGCATCCGCATAGTCCAGAACTGACAGTAGCAAAGACTGCGCCAGCGCCACCCTGGTGTCTATCGGCAGGAAATTACGCAATCTTCTCAAGGAGGAGTATGCAGCAAAAAGGCTTTCGGCTCAGGCTTGCGATCTGGGCAGTCCACGAGAGAGTCTCGTCTACGAATATGCCCAAGTTCATCACCGTATCAGTCCTCGGGATACGAACCTCATCGAAAACAATATCAGGAAGTACCATTTTGTTGACTTTAGATATCATTCTTGAACCACCGATGACAATAAGCTGAGTTTTAAGAGGGTTGACCTTGAGACCATACCTACGACTCCATGCAGAGACACGCTCCAGGTCACGGTTTACAGCAGATATAGCTTCAGATATTTTATCGGGAGTAGCTTGAGCGTAGATCTGCAGGTCACAGGTCACAGGTGATATAAGGTAAAAACAAAATTAATTCAAAACTAACGATAAAAATGCTATAAAAACACAATCACAATCACTACACCATTGTCGTAGATCATAAAAATGAAACTGACGTCTTGACGATGGCTGCCATAATTTGTGCAGTTTTGCCTGCTTTTTTGCTGCGCGCGCAATGACGCAGCGCTATTCCCCAGCAACCCTGTGGCGTTGCTTGGGCGTTGCTGAGTAGCGTCCCTGTCAAGCACTGATGTTTTGTAAATACCATAGCCTCCTTCATCTAACAAACCATGCGCAGAAGTTTGACAACGTCGCATTTTTCAATTTTAGTGAACCTGAAAATTACTGTAAAATATCGTCGTGGTCGTCGTCGTTTAATGTTATTAGTTATTTAAGTGATGAAGTATATAAATAAGTATATACATTAGTTCGATAATATGAAATTGGATAGATTCCAGTACTATTTACCTATCTACCTATTTGCAATTGTATTATACTAATATTTTAAATGCGAAATATAATGTGTGTTTCGCCTTGTACGTAATGGATGTTTGTTACTTCTTCACGCAAAAACGACTGAACGGATTTTAATGAAATTTGGCAGTTACATAGCATATAGCCCCGAATAACACATATGCTATAATTTATTCCGATATTTATTGTGATTTTCGCGGGAACGGGTCCGAAACGTTATAGTCGAATTTTATGTGGACGCAGTCGCGGCCACAAGCTATTATGAAATAAAATAATCTTTGCCAGCCAAAATATTACCCAATTTATTAAATATTAGATAAAATACATTTTAAACAGTATTATTTAAGTACCTAAGTATATAAAAACGTAACTACTTACTTACTTATTGTACCTACCTACTTTTTCAACGCTTCCATCGTCGTGGATAATCAAATATCGTGGTTTAAAGTATTTGTGATAACTTTCACAGTGCGAAAATGTTTGCTACACACAAAAGAACCTTCGTTTAGACTCCAGTATGCTTGGGGAATAGCAAAAGTCCATTTGTTTAATAGAATTATATATTTTGGAAAGCAAAACATTGGCACAGATTCTTTCCCATTTTTAAGGTTTAATCATAATTTTACTTGCATTTTTCAAATGCAACAACGCCTTTGTATCTGTTAGAGAAATATTATGATTACAAAACAGAATTTGATTAATGAAATAAGTAAAAATCTAACAACAGAAATGGTCAAAGGTTGTTTTCCAAAAATCGTATTTATTCAATTTTAGCACAATTATACATATATTTACTTTTATTTACCTTCGTAGATGGTCCATACAAACGCGTTATTTTACAGTTTTTTCAATATATTTTTAATTTATCGTCATAAAATTCATAATTTTCCCGCACATTGACATGTAAACAATGAGTAAATCGGTTCACAGCGACGTTGCCGTTCCGTGCTACAGCATGGCTTGTAAGATGAAGGAGGCTATGGTAAACACGCTTTGATAGAAAATATTTTTTCGCTCTTGTCTTGCAACGTGCACGCCCAGTGACGCCCACACACACGCCGGAGCATTACCACATTGGAAGACCGGGGGAGAAGCCCAAAGGTGGCTTGGCGTAACGCAAGTATTTAAAATAAATTAAAATAGCCAAGGACGTCTGTCACTGTCCGCTCTCTCTCTCTCTCTCTCTCTCTAAAAATAATAAACAAGTCCATAATTAATCAATTTGTATCAATAATAAAAACTCGATCCGTTAGGTACGACGTTATAGGTCGACGGAGGTAAAGGAGCACCCTGGTAAAGTTAGTTTTATTATTGGTATGTCAACCATAATGTACTATATTCTACATGTAATTAATTAACTGGTGTTAAACTGTGAAATGAACTAATAAATAAATAAATAAACAAGAGTGGGTGATCTTTCAGCTCGGAAGCCATATTGCTTTTTTCAACAGTCGGTCCCAACTTTCAGATCTGCCGCAGATGCCGGGAAGCATTACGACTTTTTAGCTCAGGAGCTATTACGGGAGTTAGACATTTTGACCCTGCCAAGTAATTTGTAAGCGGTCAAACAAAATATTCTGTAGTTCCCTGCTCTAGGTGACAATCACAGTAGGAACACTCGTAAACGCCAACTGCTAAGTGTGCCCTGCCGCTGCGCCAGAGCGGAAGTTGCAGGATAAATAAGTAAAATATGCACCGACTCCCAGTGCCTTTACTAATAGGTTAGGATATTTTTTTATAAAACTGGCCTGCTACAACATTGACGACTTCTATAAAGGTATAAAGATATCGTCGACCTAAATCCGTTATCAATGATATATATTTTTTGATAAAATGACATTTGAAAACTCTATGTAATAACATATCTAATCGAAAATCTTGATATGTAATATTTTTACATTCATTGTAATATCCAGTCAATAATATAAATTGTAATATTCAATCTTCCAGATTGACATTATTTTAAAATACCTAATGACATCTTGAATTTATTTTGAAAAAGTTGTTGAAAACTAAAGTTTGTTTGTGATTAATTTATATAATCCTAATTGCTATTGATATATATTTTAGACACAATTTAGTTATTGATATCTGCAACAGATTTTGTAATAATAAAATGCCATTTATTTAGACTTGTAACAATGATATATGCAAACATCGCATGGTATGACACTCGTAAAACTGTAGGTACGAGCTTGCAATTAGTTTATAATCACTATTGTATTTTAGAATGCTGACATATACATTTTTAAGTTATGTAATAAAAAAATCTGTATCTTAAAAACTAACGCCAAAATGTCGGACGAGGCGGTTTGCAATGCACCAACTAGGACAGATGATATAACCCTATAAGGCTAGAAGTTGCCCAAGAATAGGTACATATGCCCCTGACAAATTTCGAAGTTGGGTGGACACAACTTTTACTTACGGGAAGGACGCCAATATACGGATTCGTGTGGTCTGGGCAGCATTTGGAGATCATATATTTTCATCGCTGATACCATGAAAACTAAAGCTGATTTCTTCTTTATGATCTACGGAGCGAAAACCAACGATTTCCAACCAACGTGTAACGAACAAAATTAAAAAAAGTTCTAAGTTTTTATGCACCACAATGAGTTACAATTAAATTTTGTTTTACAATGAATTACTACTGTCTAGAAACGAATACGAACACAAAATTTGAAAATTATTTTTTGCCGAGGGTATGATTGCCGATTGTAGTTGTTTCAAGCTTTGTGAGATTATTTGTTTATTTATTTAACTATTTTATTGTACACAGTAAAACATACAGGTAAAAACACAATTATAAATGACACAACAGGCACAATTTATTTCTAAAAAGAAATTTCTTCCAGCAGGCCTACAGAAGTGATATGTTACATAAGAAACGTAGATACGACGTGCACAGTACAGAATAAAAATAATTATGCTACTAGATACATACACATATACATACAAGCTTAAATATATAATGAATGCATACAAACATAATTATATAATAATTTATAAAATAATATACATTCATAAACACATATCTATTTAGGACTAGACAGGGAAAGGTAATGCTCTTTGACGCGTTTTTGAAGATAATGTTGAAGGATAATGATGAAAGTCCAGATATTTTAGTGGTTGCACAGTGGTCGGTTATATAATGTGAACTTTGGCTTCCAAGATTACCGATACACATTAAAAGCATTAAATGGTAATCGCCAGTATAAACATGCTCACGGCCGATTGAAGAAAATGCCCGACGCTAATTCTCCCTTAGAGTTTGATGATAATTGAACGGGCAGAAATTGAAATGATGAATTTTAATTTCTGTTACGGGTCTGGGTGTTCTATGTATAATAAGTATGTATTTCAAAAAAAAAAAAAAAAAAAGTATTTAAGTAGTATATCAGTTATCTAGCACCCATAGTACAAGCTTTGCTTAGTTTGGGGCTAGATGGCGCTGTGTGAATTAGTCCACGAATATTTATTATTATTATTATTATTATAATTTAGTCTGCGGATGAAAACTGTTAGTTGTCAAGAGTAGTCAGAAAATGTTGCGGGTCTTTTAGTGATGAGACTAAATATGTGTTTTGCAATATCGCTTTACGATATGCTTGTGTGTATAAATGCTGGTTAAGCGCTGCACGGTTAAGCGATGGTGTTTTGTTATCACTGGTTAAGTGGTAGTGCATGTAGCGCTGGTTAAGTGCTACGATTCACCTTGCTGGTTAAGCATTGCGGTTTGGCTGAGTGCTGGTTAAGTTACTCAGTGATAGGTAGTGCTGGTTAAGTGCTACGATTCGCCTTGCTGGTTAAGCATTGCGGTTTGGCTGAGTGCTGGTTAAGTTACTCAGTGATAAGTAGTGCTGGTTAAGTGCTACGATTTCGCCCTGCAGATGTGTCGTTGCATTGTATAGTACTGCCGCTTGATTGGTGATGCAAAACACTAGTTAGGTGTAAGATATCGCTTTTGAACCCTATTTTGACTAAAGTTTAACGAAAGTAACTTTTGTGATATGTAGCTCTTGATCACGAAATATTTTGAATTAAATTGAATGTTTAAAATTGAATGTGATAATAGTTTTGCCGGGCTGTCCTAATACCGATATTTCCTAAATTTGTGTAGTCAGGACGACCGAATGGACTTGTTACACGCGTTAGGTGAGGTACAACTCGCGATTAATTGTACTATGAACCGCGTTACCAAAGCTTTCCACTCGAGCTTTTAATCGGTAAAGGAGCTAGACCATAGTTTTGAAGTCTGGTAAATGATGGTTTTCTCTGGTACATGACTACTCAGGTTAATTGATTATTGTTCTTTCAAGAAATTACCTTGTAAATAAATAATTTATTTACAAGGTAATTTCTTTAAAGTATTTTCATACGGGACATAATTATTATGTCCCGTATGTAAATACTTTATGTTAATTAAGTCTGTGATCTGACTTGTAAGATTATGATGCTCTATGAAGTAAAGTAGGTAATCAAGTAAAATGAAATTTGAGTTGAATGGAAGCATTTTACTCACTCAACGGACTCACTATGAAGGATGCTGAAGACCGAGTAAAGTGGACTAGATATAGCAGGAAGGCGGACCCCGGGCACCCGCGTGTAGCGCGGGGGCGCAACCGGGATTTAACGCCGAGATGATGATGGTGATGATGATAAAGCATTTTACAGTGCTGGTAGACAAATGAAAGTAGGTAATATTTTGACTTTGATTACTAATGAGATCTAAAGCTAGTGACGTAATGGAAAATGAATTTCCGCTTCTGTTGCACGGACCGTGCCTGACTGGCAAAACTCAGTTGCTCTTTTGTGACGCTGCTTTAGATCCTGGCTGTATAGGAGTTGCAGCGCTGGGAATTTACATTGCGAACTACTGGCAGTGTATTTGTGTAGGTAGTGAGTACGGTACAATGGTGTGGAGAGTTCCCACATGATTTACGATGATTCAGAGACAATAAAATTAAATATGGAGATTAGTCAATTGTTTTGTCTAGGGTACAAGAGTAGAGTGTAATTTCTTGATTTCTATAAAAAGCCCCAGAGTTGGCTAATATGTAATCACGGGGATCGAAATCCTACCTATCTTTTTGTATCTGTACTTGTGTTCTCTGGTATGCAATAAAGAGTTTTGTATTGTATTGTATTGTACCTAATGTATGATCATGGCGATGATAATCAGGTTAGTCACAGATGACTGATGAATGGACAAAGTTGAAATTTTCATTGTAAATTAGAGCAACAGAGATTGCTCTGTATGATTTAATATGAAGATAGACACATTGCAATAGTAAAGATAACATATTCTGAGATGTTTATTTTGAGTACATTGTTAACGATTAATGACTCGGTAATTGACATTCGTAACTTTGATTGCTGGGGATGAACAGGAGCTTTTCATTATTAAAATTATGATTTAGTTTTGATATTGGGCAGTAGAGATAATGTTGTTTTTATAGAGATGACACCGTGAACAGTTGTTCAAGTTTTTGACGATTCCTCCTTCTCCTCAGTCGTTCACTCTTGGCAGAGTGGTCATGGTTTCATGACAATGCGTTTTCTCTGGATAACGCAGCCCCCGCGATGCGCCTCCACTTGTTGCGGCTTCAGCGTTACGGGAACATTGAACTATGGTACTTTGGGTTGCAGCCTTTATTAAGTCTGTCCAACGCATAGGCGATCGACCTCGTGTTGTTTGCCCTCCCCCTGCCCCTGGACAACGAGTCGGTCCATGGAGTTCTGGTTTCGAACAATGTGTCCGAAGTATTTGAGTATTCGTACTTGCGCAGTCGACGATCATCTTTCCTTAATTTGAAGCTCTTCCAAGATCGAGACATTGGTCCGAAACGCAGTTTAAGGGATCCGCAGCAGTCTCCGCCAACATCACATTTTCAGCGCATCGATTTTGCGTCGGTCTTTCAGGGGAACCGTCGACGTTACTGTGCCGTCGTCGTTTATTATATTATTATTATTACCTATGACTGACTTAGTACAGATTTGGTCGAAGGATTGACCACAAGCTGAGAGTCTATAGACAGCTATAAATAAGGTAAAGCGTGTTAAGGTTGCTACTTTGTGATTGGCAATTTCATATTGAGATGTATACTGCATAGTCTAACAGTAGTGTATCTACGTACAATAGGTACAGGTTATAAAAGTATGGCAACGTTCAATAGGTACAGTTAAAAGTATGGCGAGTACTGAACTAGCCTCTATGTATTATAAAGGTACTACTAAAGTCTATAAGTACCTACAGGTTACAAAAATCAGACGAATCAACGTCACTGAGTAAAAACGTTAGCAATGTTTATTAATTTCGATTTGTCTTTCCACGAGTTAAGGAATATTGTCTTGAGTTTAGAATGATAAGAAGAGAGCTAGTGTAGAGTCTATTACAACCATAGAGTCAGGAATGACCGAGCGAACAAGGTACTGTGATGTGGTATTCTTATGTTTCAGATAAACACACGAGGGCGTGTGTTTTGCAGGATGGCCGTGTCGTAGAGGGTCATGAGCCTAGTCATCATTTGGCTAAGAAACGCAACGTTAATCGAAGCGCCACCTTGCGGATAGCTGGAAATACTGTGATGACATCATATTCGGCGCGCGGTCGCAACGAGCACTTCCCATTCGACCATCGACGAGTCAAGACGTGTAACTAGCTGCTCATCCATTGAAGAAAGAAGTCTTTATTTATTGCCTCACATCACATAGCCGTACTCCATAAAGGAGAGTGTGAGTACAGATGGGACTACCATATTATAATTTGTACAAGGGCGCACGTGAAAAGATAACCTGGCGCACCTTGGGCTTCGGCCTATCAGGAGACCATGGGTGGTGGCGGGTCTTCCAGTGACCCACGGGTTCGGTAGTCCCACATTATCATCTACTACTGAAATTATCCTAAATTCATCCTATTCTTTCATTCTTTGCTATTTTTATTGTAATCATGCTTTATTACCTCAATACACTGTTAACTGTTCTTCAAATTCTCATTTCAATAACAGTATCCCGAAAATACCTTCTGATGGATCTCTCCCCTGCTAGAGTCTGCCCTAATCTACGACATATAGGTATATTATACTTAAGAAAAATCCAGCTAAAACTAAAGTAAGAGTAAGCCAGTCGACCAAGGCAGCACTCGTCAGCACAACTGACTTCCGTTACCTGGCAGATTGGATCGTGGTTACACATTCTGTCACCTGAATATGCAGGTTTCAACACGATATTTCCCTTACCATACCCTTACTATTGTATTGTATAAGAGCATCTATTAGTATTCAACTAATGTACATAACTCAGAAGAAAGATTTATTTTGGTTAATACATTCATTATGGCGGTAGTGGGATTCGCACCCGGTACCTCTTGCTTGAGAGTCGAATACTTTTACCACTCGGCCACCGACGCTCAACAGCTCTATAATTGTTCATCTTTATTCATTTAGACGGACGCGTACTTTATTCATTAACGTTATCTGGGATCAAAAATTATGTTAGATACATTTTAAGTACCTATCTAAGATAAAGTGGAAATACCGTGTGGTGTCCGGCAGAGTAGAATAGCACCAACCCCTTACGTTCGTGGGTGACGTACAAAGCGACTAATGTTTTCGAGGCATACTAGTTTTAGTCGGTATTTCCAATGTTATAATTATAACACTACGATCTCCAACCCGCCTACCAATCGTGGAGATTATGGCAATAACCTCCTACAGTGGAATGTTATGTGAGTGGCTATGATGATGATGATTTTGGGTTGTTTAATCTCTGACCCTGGGCCCTCGCGTGCCGTACGGGGGAGTAACCGAGACATAACCCCAAGATGATGATGAATCTCTAACCCGCCTGCTGTGCGTGGCAATGCCTTCCAGCCTCCACTGATGTGGAATATGCTCAAATCCAGCAGTGGACTGTTATGGGCAATTAATGCCGATTCAAATCGGATTTTTATTTATTTATTTATTTCCATACAGTTTTACAGCAATAAAATTTAGTTATAATTGTACAATTCAATGAGGATGTTAACATACATACCTTTGCCGCGCCTTATTCCCAAGAATGAGGCCGACATTACTTACCACCAGGTGAGATGGCGGATGGCATCCTGTTATTGAAGCGAGTAGCGCATAGTTTTTAAGAAGAGTGCGGGGAAGCGCCAACAACATTCTAAAACTAATAGGTGACAAACCTCATTGCCCGATCTTACAACACTAGGTAACCTATGTTCATGTAGCCGGGACGTCAATTACCATAGGGAAATATTTAAATTAGAAAATTAATGGTTTAATTAATTTATTTTAAAGAATTTATTATATCTCCCACTAATACGAGTATATCTAGTTATTTAAGTTACTGTAACAACTAACAAAGTGAAGACTAACACCCGGTTTCTGAAAGGCTTGTCAAATCATTGATTAGCTAACAGACTGTCACATTTAACAAGCTGTTAAATCACTGTGGGTTTCTGAAAGGCCAATCAATCTATTGTTAGCTAATCGACCATTAACAAGAGATCAATTTTTTCGTCTGGCTACCCCTGCTAAAATCAGTCACATTCCTTCACTCATATATGTTTTGTTTCTGTCTAACGCATTGAATTGTCTCTGTCCCTAGCGGCCTTTTGATAGCGGCGGGATATTCAACTTTTAGATGAAACTGATAGCGATTGTATAGTTTTCGTGTAAAATCGAATATTATCAAAAAAAATATATACAGAGCGAGAAAAGAGAAATTATAACAATATTTATGTTATAGGGTCACGGGTTCCAGTGGATCAGTAATTCCATCATCATCATCTTTAGGCAGTTAGGTGAGTCCCGGTCCACTGCTGAATACAGTCCTCCCACGGCTTCGTACCAGGTCCTGGTTCAGGTCTAGGTACTGGCCCCGGACCAGGTACTGGTTGAGGTCCAGGTCCTGAAACCGGACCACTTCGTGGTTCAGGTTCAGGCCCTGGCCCCGGACCAGCTCCTAGTTTAGGTCCAGGTCCTGGACCCTGACAATGCCGTGGTTCAGGTCCATGTCCTGGCCCAGAACCAGGTCCTGGTCCAGCTAATATTTATGGTCTATGTGCTGGCACTGGTCTAGGTCCTGGTTCTGGTTCAAGCTCAAATTGTGATCAAGGTTGCAGTTTTGGTCATGATCCTGGACCAGAACCTGGACCCTAGACCTGGACTTTGCCTTGGACCAAAACTAGGACCTGGACCAGGGCCAGGACCAAGACCTAGACCAAGAAAATCGCATATAATTTCTTTTGACAATCGGTTAATTGGTCGATTTTTGCTAATTAAAATAACAAGGCGATAACATACAGTTAACATGAGAAAAAGCTTTCCGGAAACCCAAAATTACATTAATCAGCCGTTAATTGGAGATTTGACAATCCGTTGACAAGCTGTTAACAAGCCGTCAATTGGCCCTTTCAGAAACCCAAACTGCATTTAATCAGAGTTTAACAAGCTGTTACGTGATTTTTGCGTTGACAAGCGTTTCAGAAACCGGGTGTAAGTCTTAAATAAAAAAAAGGTATTATTTTATTTTTAGTTTTTTGCTATGCCGCATTTAACTTTCGCAAAATCATCGCTCTACCTGACTGGAGAGCCCACTATAATACCAGTACCTCATTTATCCCAATGGTTATCAGGTCTATGGTATATATATCCGGCACACTGCCACTTCAGCTTGCTAATTCTCGATACTTTGTGGACTTATGCTACTTTGCAACCCGTTTTTAAGGCTGAATATCACGCAAAACACTCAACTACGACTCAAGTCCATCAACACATTTTATTAGCAGCTGTTGACGTCAAATAAAATATGATATACTGAATAAAATAAAATTAAGCGCTATAATAATTAACATAAATATTTATTTTTATATACAAAACTTTACAGACTTTTCACTATCCAGTCATCGTCTAGCAATATTTTTTTCATTGCCTAGGGGAGGCATACGGATAGACGGACCTAATGGAAAGTAGCCACCGTTGTCCAGGACATCTGCATTCTAAGATAAGCGATGCCGGTCTTTGAGGTACCTGCAGACATGCCTTTTGAACATGTTCTTGTTTTTCAATGTAGTAAATTGTTATTGTTTTTAAATTTGATTCTTTGGTGATGGGTAACCTAGATATTAGAATAGGTTGTAATAAATGTGATGTTTAGAATGGTAGTCATGGCTCTTAAAACCCGAATGGCTTCTGCGTCCCCGTATTCTCCGGATGTACCATCGCGTGCTTTAAATTCTGTCTCAATACCGGCTCTTCATCGCTGTAACTTGAGTCCTGAATTATTTTTTTCAAATGTGGATTGTCCATTACAGCTTCTTTCTCTTGTTTGCTCCTCTTGCCCGTATTCTCTCTTTTCAGATCATACAATGGAGAATTAGTTGGTTCAAGGTCATTATATTTAAATACGTTTCGTTCCGAAGGGAAGTTTGGATAGTTATGTACTGTAGCAATAAATTCTTCCGCTCTAACGTAATAGTTTCGTCTCGAGTGTAGGTTTACATTCAATTTATTGTTGATTTCGTTTATCTTTTTCCATAATACTCTCTCATTTGGTTCATTGTCGATTAAATTGTCTAAAAATGAGTCATCTTGTGGAGGTCTTTTCTCGCGAAGGTTAACAACGTCGGTTATGATTTTAGGGTACAAAATGTCGTGTTTATGAGGTAATATAGGTTTATTCTTATTATTATGAACATATTGAGAGAAAGGCATTTTATTTTGATGATACTCAATCTTATTATTTGACGAATGCATTATTTTCAAAGGTTTCCGTTTAGAGTGTTGATAGTATGGAAGATTTGTAGGTTGAAGTACCGGTTTACGTTTCAGTCGATCTAGTTGATATCTTGGTTCATCTGCTGGTTGAGGTTGCATTTGATGTATAGGTTTATTTTGACTGCATGGGCCAGGTCTTACAATAGGATAACTATAAACTTCTCTGTAATAATGACTTTTCTTTTGTAGTGGTTTTTTCGTTGCTTTAAATACAGCATTCTTGTAAAAGTTTGTATTTTTTTTAGTAAGCCGTGATGCTTTTTCACGATATTTGTAGGCAACGGTATTTAGTAACAAGTCATTGGGACTCATCCTGTTTGTTTCCGTTATTCTTATATTTGAATATATATTTTGATAGTCTTCTGAGTGCATGTCTGTATTTTTATATTGCAGTGAATCAAATTGATGTTTGATATTATTGATGAATTTTTGTTCAGTTTTCTCGAGTGCATAGTTTGGTACGATTGGGTGTATATTATGCTGTTTCACATTCTCAATATATTCTTCAGTGGATTTTTGTAATGATAAATTGAAATTTCTCTGAAGATAAGTATTTTTGTTGTTTCTAATAGGTTTAATATTCCTATGCTTAAAATTATTATTGATATTAAAATTCTTTCTTACATCACTGTGATACTTTTTATGTTTTTTTTTGTTGTCATCATTATGCCAAACATAATTATTATACATAATACTTTTTTTGGTATAGCCTTTTTTATGAGGTTCATTAAATTTCCTGTAGTTAAGATCCTTATCATTCATTATATATTCTTCAAGTATTTCATTAGCACTTTTTGTATATTCATGTTGATAATATGAAGTTTTAGATGGTCCTATCTGATCTTCTTCATGCAAATATGCATTTGATTTAAGATCTGAAAGACAATACATTTAATTAATATTTAATTAATATGAAAAGCGTTTGCGCGGAGCGTGGGTTGCCTAATGGTTAAGGGTTCCGACATGTAAGTGAGAGATACAGTGTTCGATCCCCAGTGCTGCCACGTACCAATGACTTTTTATGGGTTGATTCTATCACAAAATATCAAAATGGAAAACAGTCGATTAGCAAGAAATGAGACTCTCGTAACCAAATCCACTAACTATATATCAGGCAAGAGATTCCATGCAGGCAAGTGATGGATTGATATCGCTATGTCGAATTTGAGAGCCAGAGGCTTACATATGACTTGAGGATGCTAGAGACCGGACGAAGTCCGCAGGTGGAAAGATATGAAAGCAAACCCTTGCATAAAATGATAAAAACCTCATCGATGACTTGAAGAACGTTCAACTCCTCTTTTAACTGCCATACCTCTTTTCTCATAGGCAGATATGCTTTATCGTAGACTGCGTATACACTTCACATAAGGTGTGACATGTCTATAAGTGTGTACCGTCACGTAGGCCAATCTGCTCTCGAGAGGAAAACAAATTAAATAATATTATTATAATTATTATCCGCTTGACATAAAGTTTCTCACGGGCTTCTTCTTCTTCCATATCGTCCGGTCTATACCTCTTTCGTGCACCGCCTAAATATGATCTATAAAATAACATTTGCGTCAATAATAATGAAAAAATATACCTGCTGACGAGATAGTAGGATTCCCCGTTTCGTTTCTTATCTCAGGTTCATTTCTATCATCAGTTCTTATGACTGGATTAAACGCTTGGTTATAATGCATATTTCTTAGCATGGTTTCTTTTAAGCGGTCATAATAAAGGTGCTTATTCTTTTTACGAGGATACGTTTTTTTCTTACTCTTATGATGATTTTTAATGTGAGGCAATTTCTTTTCTTTCTTAAGTTTCTCGAATATTTCTCGAATTTTCACTTTTCTCTTTTTCAGGAAATCGGCTTTTTTAAGGCGATCGTCGAAAATATTATTCATATTAATTGTTGTCTCGGTTCTGGTGATTAATTCTGAGGCTTTGAGACGACTTTGATACGGCACATTATTATAATATGTTTCCTTTAAGCGTTTATAATATGGTTGACTTTTGGGAACAACAGAATTATAGGGTTTCTTTTTGCTGCGTCTTTTTTTATGCTTAATACGATTACTCTCATTATTACTATACAGTTCGCTATCATTCATTTGATACTTCATCGTATCGTTTGGCCTATTAACGTAGATTTGCACATTTAATCTGTTGTTGTGGACAGTCCCAATTCCATGTTCATGTCGGATTTCAGTACTTATGGCTCCGTTCTCGTGTTTGTTTACATTTATGAATTCGTTTTCTTTCGCACGCTTATTGGCTTTCTTTGTAGCACGTTGGGCTTCCTTTGCTGCATCAGAGCGTTGTTTCGCTTTAACTTGCTCCAAAAATTTCTGGAGCCTCATAGTTCCTTTCATCTTGTTCTCATTTACCACCCTCCTCTTCTTAAAGTAATCCTTAACCATTTTGTCGTATTTGTGTAGCTTGTGTCTTTCATGCTCGTTCACAAACTTTCTGTTGTGTTTTATGAATTTGTCGTATATTTTTGGAAGCTCGTGTTTCAAGTGTAGCATTTCATTGTTGCTCGGCCTGAAGAATTTTCGGTATGAACGCTTTGTCGTGGTGGTCGTAGTTTGCTTTTTCTTTTTCAATTTCATGTTGATCTGAAGCTTTTTTTTACGGTAGATAGGCAGGTCTGAAAGCAAATGGTTGGTTTTAAACAAAAATGTACGTTTGGAACCTTGTGAAACCTTCCCAATAAATCTGAGAAGCGTCATTTTGAAGATATTTAATATATACTATAAAGTCACATAAAGTGCGTGGCGAAGTTACTACCTCCTCTGTCCCTTCTTCGACACCCGTCCCCTTAGTTCTCGGTGTACCTTCTACAAAACCTTTCTGGGAGCGGGTGTCGGACCTCAATCTTTGGGTTCCAATTGTTAAAAGAATTCCCCGTGGTGCGAGTGTTTCCGTTGCCCAAACCCTCGCACAGGACATTTTAAGTGTTACCTCCAAAAATGATCAGCAGAGCTGGGAGCATCTACTTACTTTTGGTTTCAGAATTCTACATGTTGTAGATTCCAACAATGCAAGTTGCAAAAAATCACTCACTTCATGTATAAAAGACAACTGTGCAAACCCCCTCTCCTTTGATTCAGACAACTTTTCAAGCCTTCCACATAATTTCCACCATAATTCTATCTTTAAACATGTAGAAAACAAAATTAATTACTGCGGTATTAAAGGGGCAGCCCGAATCCTATTTTCTAACGACTCTTTCGCCCCCGACACACCCGAGACTCTGGTCGGCATTCGTAATAAGCATCCTCAACCTTCGGTACCGAAGGCCTTCTTTTACCTGATGCACCCGATGCTGCGGTTTCATTATAAAAAAGAATCTAAAACCATGTATTAAAAGCTTCAGATGGCTCTCAGACAGAGTAGCGCTTTTAGAGGTAGAGATACAAAACTTTACAATCTCTATTATTCAAGTATACGCACCCACTGAAGAATCGGAGCAGTCAGAAATTGACTTATTCTACAGTACTCTACATGAAGCTCATGAACTTGCAAGCCGAAACGTTATTGTAATGGGCGACTTTAATGCGAAAGTAGGGACGACAAAACATGAAGAAAACAAATTTTTAGGTAAATTTGGATACGGGACAAGAAGCTCAAGAGGCCAACAATTAATACTATACGCTCAAGAAAACAACATGTCCATTATGAATACTTTTTTCAAGAAAAAGTGCAGTCGAAAATGGACGTGGATCTCTCCGGACCACAAAACGAAAAATGAATTAGATTATATACTTACCAACTTCCCAAAACGATTCCAAGACGTGCACGTCTTAAATAAATTTAAGTTTCCATCAGATCATAGATTGGTTAGATCAAAAATACAACTTACGCCAATGAAAAAAATAAAACACAATACAAATGTCCTACCAAACCGCTCAAATATCTAAGCGATATATGTCGTTACCTAGAAAAACTTGAGGAAAATATTCAAAAACAGAGATTGACAGTAATACTTCAGGCCAAAGCTTATACAATCAACTAGAAAAATGCATACTAAATAGCATGAAAAAAGAAAAAATAGAGAAAAGTACGAATATAGCAAATAAAATACTCACAAATTAAACATTGGACCTAATTAAAGAACGTTTTAAACTGCAAAATATAAAACCAAAAGCATTTGACGATAAAAAGAGACTTAGCTCTATTTACAAGAGAACAAACAAAAGTATAAGAAAAGACTACAATAATTACAGATCCAAAACTATAGAAAAACATCTAAATACTACCGGAAGCTGCAAACGTGCATATAAGGAACTCTGTACACACAAAACATGGATACCGTGTCTTACAGATGGCTCTACCTGTGCAAATAACAGAGATAGGATACTTAAAATAGCAACAAATTTCTACAAACATCTTTATGACCAGAAAGAGAGACACGAACACATTGAAAAAATAAACTTTTACTCTCAGAAAGAACCGTCTATGAACTGGAATGAAAAAGAAATAGAGCGGCAGATAAAAAAGTTAAAACCAGAAAAGAGCCCAGGTCCGGACGGAATCCCTAATGAGGCCATAAAACTAGGAGCAAAGCTGCTCGTGCCGATAATAACTTGCCTATTTAACATCATAAATAATGAACAAAGAGTTCCAGAACAATGGACCAAATCAAATATAATTTTACTGTATAAGAAAAGACATAGGCAATTATCGACCGATTAGCCTACTACCGTGTCTATATAAATTATTTTCGTCTTGTATCCTAGGTCGAATAACTGCAGAAATTGATGACAATCAGCCGGTAGGCAGGCGGGCTTTCGACGAGGCTATTCAACTGTTGACCATATTCAAGTCCTCGACAACATAATAGAGAAATACAAAGAATTTCAAAGACCTCGCCTTTATCGATTATCAAAAAGCATTCGACTCTATTTCACATACTTCTATTTGGGAGGCGCTAAGAGAAAACGGAATAGACGAAACTTACTGCAATATTATAAAAAACATCTATGAGAATAGCACAAGTAGAGTGAGCCTAGAAAGCAGTGGCCCCGAAATAAAAATTAAACGAGGCGTAAAACAGGGTGACCCTCTATCCCCAAAACTTTTTATTGCAGTGCTAGACATGTTATTCAAAAAACTTGAGTGGAAAGATCTTGGTATTAATATAAACAACAACTACTTGAGCCACTTGCGCTTTGCTGACGACATAATAATATTTTCGGAATCAAGCCTGCAACTTGAACATATGATATAGACTCTTCAAAAACAAAGTGCAGACATTGGACTAGAAATGAATGTTCAGAAAACTAAATTAATGACCAATTCCATCAAAACACCGATTAAAGAAAGAGACATAAATATAGAGTACGTTGATAGCTACATATACTAGGAAAACAAGTATCACTGCACCCAAACAGTAACGTAGAAGAAATTAACAGGAGAATAAATATATCGTGGAAAAAATTCTGGGCTCACAAGGAAATACTTAAAGGAGATTTTCCACTCGCCCTGAAAAAGAAAGTGATGGACAGCGCAATACTTTCCTGTCTCGCGTACGGTTCCCAGACTTGGATATACACAGAACAGGTCAAAGAAAAAATTAAAACATGCCAGTCTGCAATGGAAAGATCAATCCTAAAAATACGAAGAATAAATAAAATACGTAACAGCATAATTAGAGATCAAACAAAACTGATAGATTTTTTGCGTTACTCTATGAAACTGAAGTGGAAATGGGCTGGACACCTGGCTAGAACGAAAGATAAAAGATGGACAAAGCAAGTCGTAATGTGGAAAGGACCTACAGGAAAGAGAAAACGGGGAAGACAATAGCAGGAGACAAATGGCAAATCAAGGCGAAAGACAGAAAAGAATGGCAAAAATTGGAGGAGGCCTTTACCCTAGATAGGGGCTCTCATTTGAATAATAATACATAGACAATTATAAAAATATAAAATAACAATAATAAAATATTTATATTAATAAATAAATATAAATATCAATAATAAATTGAAATAAAATATTATGAAAATGATTAAAAACATATAAAGAAATTATGCAATTAGCCTTAACTAATTAATTATATCAATATTATATTATGATAATTATCTACTTGCATGTAAAAAAAAAATTATATTGCATGAAATGAGAATTAAATAAAAGGTTTATTATTATTATTATTATTTATATTATTTAATTAGTTGTAAAATTGTAATTAGTAGTCTATAGTTATTTATATCATTATTATAATTGCGTAAAGTGTTAAAAAAACCTACAAAAGCTCATAAAGACGTTCACGATTTCTGTATTTTTTATGCAAAGGCTTGTGTAGTTACTGCGTGTGTGCGCGTCAATTGGACAGAGAGGTTGACTTCGCGTTTTCTGTCCGGTTGCTACACGGTGGCTATGCGGACACGATGCGTACGCGTTTTCTGTCAGATTCATCATCACAGCCTATAACAGTCCACTGCATGACTTGGGGCCTGTCACACGAAAGGGGAGGTTGTTGCCATAATTTCCAGGCTCAACAGGCGAGTTGGAGATCGCAGTGATAGAAATATAACAATGGAAAACGCTGCTGCCCATTTTCTAGCCTACGGAGACTCTAGAACTTTTGCCTCGAAAACATTAGTCGCCTTGTACGACACCTCCGAGTGCTTTTTTGTTATTAGACAAGACAGGCATTTGACTGCAATCTTACCTGCTGGTAAGTGACAATGCGGCCGATGATGGAGCATGCCCGTTTTTAAACAAAGTTTTGGTGTAAGGGGTTGGTGCTATTCTACTCTGCCGGGTACCCCACGGCCAATAAAATGCAGATTATAATATACTATTCAGGATTTTTGGCCACTACCTTTCAATCCGTAAGTGCCTCCCGTCATCCGCGTCACCAGGTTTTTCGCTAGGAATGAACGATATCTTTCCCTCGCCATACTGGTCATCTGTCTGCGGCCCGATTCGCGTATAGGTGTTGCGATTTGTTCTTTAGCTTTCGATGTTTTCGAACCTTGGGGTACAGAATTTTATAAAATTAAATTTCTCACCCAATCACTTTCAATCGTCGACTGGGGTAATGATAGGAAAGTAGGAAGGAAATTATATACTGAAATGATATACTGGCCGTCCCAGAGCCGGTGTACATCTACTCCATGCGAACAACGGTGACGGATTGTACAACCGGACCGTTTCCGACAATGGTAGGCAGAGCCGGACAGCACCCGAAAATGCTAGGCAAAGCCGCATCGGTTAAGATCATGACTTCCTGCTGTCAGATATTTGCTGCTTTTAAGGCAGTGATATTTTATTAGTTATTGTTTATGTAGGCATAATGTCAGACGGCCACCTGATAAGTGATCAACATTATCCAGGACACTGCAATCGGAAAGCGGATGCTATGCTGATAGGTTGTTTTGTTACAAAAGAGTACTTAAACTGCCACCTGTAACTACTCCGACATATCACATACGATTTTAAAGGTTAAATTTGATTTTAAATAAATATATGAATTGTCTTATTTTTAGATGGTTTAAAATTGGATTTGTTATCGACATGAATTGGAGACTAATTTCATAAAATTAGTTTATGGGACTGAGGTACTCAGCACTTGGCCACTATAATGATTAGCTTACGGCTTGCTTGATGGATAGCAGTTACCGCAATCTATGGACGTTTGCAATATCAGGGGCATCACTCATGCCATGCCGACAAACCTTTTCTGTAATCTTCAAGAAAAACCTCCCTGGGTAGTTTATGTGCGTGGGAGAAGGTTCCTTTTGATAATCAAGCGAAAAATAAAACAGACCTTTTTTGTTCACTGTAACTTTCTTGGGTACACCAGCTCTTCTGCCATTGACTAGAGTCACATTGTCTTTACGAGGCGTGTGAAGTCCTCCGGCATCGAAGTTTTTGTTCAAATACCCAGTCACGGCATCTATTAGTAATTTCTTGTTAAGCGATGTACCTAGTCTCGTAAAAGGACTGAGGAGTACCTTAAAATAATTAGAGAGAGTTAAGATTTTGGCATATGAAGCAAAGCGACGCGGTCAAGCCCTCAACTCTTACATTGAACTTGTCATATCGCTGAACGGACTTACTCTCAGTTTCTATATAAACATGTCCCTATTAACAGGGACCTCTGGCTTACGAGTCGTATACTCTAACCGCTCGGCCACCGACGCTCCTTACTCTTAGACGATGAGTATTACTTTTTATTTTATATTATCTTTTTATTTTGACCTAGACACTGAACTGAGATACTAAATGTTCGTCGTACCCAGTTCTTTTTGACCGTATTACTGATCGTAGTTGATGGAAATTAAACTTTTATGTAGGAATTTAAAGCTTACGCCTTGCAAGCATCAATTTAGGTAGGAACCTTAAATTCTATTGAAGTCTCTCCTTAAAATATTTACTTCATAAAGAATTTCTTTCATCACGTAGCTCGCGTTATATCCTAATTCAATTTTATTAGGATAATCGTTGATAAGCTCTGCTACATGTGCCAATTTGCTTCCTTCAGACGGCAAATACAGCGAATCAATGAACGATAATAGCATATTCAGTTCAAAACTTAACGATGTATTTCTGGTGTATAGGCCCTGGTTAGCTATACGGGCGTAATCTGCAACAAATTAAAATGAGTTGTGTAATGTCTATACAACGACTCTGTAGGCCGATAGGTTTATCTTGGATGATAAATCATCATCATCATCATCCTCCACTCCACTGCTGAACATAGGCCGCCCCTCGCGATGACAAAATAATTAACTCGAAATTGTATGATGATGAATCTGAATCAAACTAGAACAGCTTTCCAAGATCGCCTTTCATTAAATAATATTTTTAGGGGAAAATTATACGTCACGTACGTACTTATAAGCGCAGAAACGTTCTCGGCTAGTAAAGTTGATTTAAAATCTTCCATCGCGGTTCGTAATCTCTTTCCAAATTGCGCTGTGATCCAATCGTATTCTTCTACCATTCTGAAACAGATTGGGAATTATTTCGATTTCTACCTGGGGCCAAATTATCCTGCTGTGATATCTTGAATTGGAAACTTTTTCCAGCCACGTATCTCCATTAATGATGACATTGCAGCTAAAAAATATATTGTCACTTGTCTTCGGCAGTCGTATATTGTCGAAGATCAATTTCAGTAACATCTTTTTGCTAAAGAAAATCCTCCACCTCAATCCGATTTTAAAACGAGTAGTTCGAATAGTTTAATTTTTTTCATCTTACAATTTTTTTACATAATTTTACATCGTTTATCGTAATACACAGTGAACAGACAAGAGAATTCGCCCTGGATGGTAAGGGATTGTCAGCGCGTTGGTGTCATTTCGCGCGTTTGTCGGCTAGATCATTAAACCAGGCATTGACGTGAATGGTCACACCGTCAGTGATAGTCTTCTGCCAAACAAGGCGATCAGTCTTTCCCGTGTTGGCATCTACAGCCATCAGAGAAAGTGCCGTACTGTTAACAGTGAAGCTAGAATAGATGTCTAAGGCCAACGATGATGATGATGATCTTAATACATAAACATTAAAACAAACCTTTCGTCCTAATGAAATCAACTCCACTTTTATTTTATCGCGTTCTCCCAGAATTAATATTTTATATTTTTTAAGCTACCCAATGATAAACGAGCAGACATCCCACCAAAAAAATGCGTTATCTCTTATGTCTGTAATGATGGATTATCAGACAGTTATTTTAAAAAGTAAAAATTCTATTTCGGCGCGCCTCACTGGTAACCGAAGTTACTCAGAAAGGTGTTTCGCCAAATATACTTAGTTTTGGTACTTTTTCTAAGAAGAAAGCGCAAATTTCTACATTTTTATACTTCTAACGGTCTCGTTTCGATTTGTTTTTGATTACAATCAATGCCATCTATTACAATTAT
This sequence comes from Blastobasis lacticolella, assembly GCA_905147135.1. Taxonomy (NCBI): domain Eukaryota; kingdom Metazoa; phylum Arthropoda; class Insecta; order Lepidoptera; family Blastobasidae; genus Blastobasis; species Blastobasis lacticolella. Next base: position 9,980,353 of record LR990065.1, on the reverse strand, counting down.
TTAAACTATGGTTTCTTTTTGATCTGCTCTCGGAAAATCTGTCATTGTATTAAAATGGAAATCTGTCATAAAGCGTGTTTTCCTTATCCGGCGTAATCCATCTTTAGGTGAGTGCCTAGATCAGTTACCCAAACGCGTTAGTTCCGCGTAGAATAATTTCCAGTCGCATTTTTCCCCACTTGCATTTGTTTTCGTTCATGTATGTCACCATTCGCGTGGGTTGACAGGCGTTACTTTCTCTAATCGATTTTTATTCCGATCGTTTTTTTTCTAGTCGCCCTTTTTCTGCACGCATTTTTCGTCATTCAATTTATTTTTCACACGAAAATATTCACAGTCTCTCCTTTCCACTAAGATAAACAACATGATTATTTTATTTGTATGTATACATACTTATTACAAACCACTTGAAGTTGTTGAAACGACTATACATAGGTAACTAGGACAAATAGTCCAGCTAGGTAGGTCCAATTTCGAGAAAAGGTCAATCGACGAATACAATCCCGAAGGTTGGGCAGCGTTCGGGAAGCTACCCATATATTTTCGTCCCAATTACCGAAGTGTCTCTAGACTTAGAAGGTCTTTGACCAATGTTTGTTGCCAGTGATGACTTACCTTGGGTGGAAATTATAATAAAGCACACTGTCATCCAAAGGGCAATTCAAAGGGCTATGCTCGGAGTCTGGTTGTGCGATAGAATCAGAAATGAGGAGATCCGCAAGCAAACCAAGGTCACCGACATAGCTCTAATTATTGCCAGACTGAAGTGGCAGTTGGCAGGGCACAACAGATGGCCGATGGGGCAGTAAAGTTCTCGAGTGGCGGCTACGTACCGGAATACACAGCGTGGGTAGGCCTCCCACAAGGTGGACCGACGACCTGGTAAAGATAGACTAGCTGGATGCTGAAGGCCGGCCGGCCTCTGTGGGGATCTCTGGAGGAGGCCTATGCCCAGCAGTGGGCGTCTTCTGGCTGATATGATAATGATAATGATGATACTTATTACAACTTTCTGTAGGTAATGAACTCTTTGAGGATTACAAACAGGTCTTAATCTCCTGTCGCTCTTTTCCCTCAAATATGGTTGAATTGGACGATGGCTGGGCCCTGCGTTATACTCGTGAATGAGTGCTGGGTTTTCTACTGCCATGGGGCGGCCAGCGTGTCACTGTGTGCTTCCTTCCTACTTTCCTACCTCCTTTTTGACGATTGAAAAATATATTTAATGTCCTAATCAATAAATAAATTTAGAATTAAGAATTTTTGTAAGGTACCTTCTTATAAACGATTTATATTATGTTATACAATGACATGAGTAAATATTTTTCTATCTATTTAATTCTAATATTCATAGTAGAAAGCGTGTGTTCGATTTGCGAGAAGTAAATAACTTTGTCTAAAGAAAATGGAACTCAATGATGGAAAGTCGCTTCCGAGAGCAGCGTGCAACTTGAAAAAGATGTTTGAGTTTATAAGGAGCACTCGCGGGGGCAGGATTTTGACCAGAGCTGGATACCGGTAATATTTAAAAAGACAGAATAATGATTCTTCTATTTGGATTTGTCATAGGAAGGGGTTTTGTAAAATAAATTGAATGACGAAAAATGCGTGCAGAAAAAGGGCGACTAGAAAAAAAACGATCGGAATAAAAATCGATTAGAGAAAGTAACGCCTGTCAACCCACGCGAATGGTGACATACATGAACGAAAACAAATGCAAGTGGGGAAAAATGCGACTGGAAATTATTCTACGCGGAACTAACCCGTTTGGGTAACTGATCTAGGCACTCCTTTAGGTGAGTGACGATCCAAGCAGTCTCATGATTATAGATACAAACAGCTTCTAAACACATAATTTCGGACAGGTTGCTGCGTTGGTAGGCACATATATGTGCCTATAGGTAATGTCAAAATAATAATAATATAAAAACTGTACTTATCAAATTCCTTCACGAAGGCTAGAATTAATTCTGAAGCTATAGTGTCGCTTTTCATCGACAAATATTCTGTGGCAAGAGTTGCAAAAGTCGTGAAGTAGCCGCTGTCTATTTCCATCATTTTTGAAACGAAGGTATTGATCTCCTGGCTAACTGTGGAGGTGATTTTAGTTGCTGCTTCTGAAAACATTGTAAACCATCTTTCAATATGAATTAAATCACTTTATGTATACTAGTTCCACTTTATCACACAAATTTTATTAAATTGCAACCGGTTTCGAATTACTTATCATCAGGCAATGATTTTATATTTTGCATACAATTGATATGTATATTGTCGGTTAAATTCATAATAATGGAGCTCCATCATGAGTCATAACACAAAGTGTTAAACATCTTTCAATATTTAACTTTAGTTAGTAAAGTTTAGACATATATAATATTTTGGACAGTATTTCTTTTTTGTATCGGTTTCTGTAATATAGTCATCCGATTTATTTTGTAACACAAGGTAATTTTGGGTACTTAATAGAAGTAAAAAGACTTTTAAGACAGTGATTGTTGCATGAAGCGAATCTTTAGCTGATGATTTAAATTCAACATTATCCATTCCTGGAGATATATGTATTTTTAATTAGTTCGCGTTGATTAGAACGGTTTTCAACTTTGATTTTTGTCTTGAAAAATTAAATATTTAATAAAATAGGAAAAATTAGCATCATGGATAGCAATCAATGGAAATCATGGAAAAAATCATAGCAATATATCGAATTTTACATGCCGAAAATCAAAATCGAAAGCCGTTCGAGTCGAAGTGTACGATTCAAGAGATTCCTGGGGTCCTATTTTTGAAATCACTCTCATCCACGCGAGCGTTCGCCTTAAGGCGTGTCCAAACATAGCGCGGCACGAGCGCGGCAGCAACACGCGGCATGTCCAGGAAACAATTCTGCCACGCTCTAGTTAGGACTATTGACGAATGTTTGCGCGCGGCTGTTGTCCAAACAAAGCGCGGCACGCCGCGCGCGGCTGCCGCGCACACATGCCGCTCTATGTTTGGACACACCTTTATAATGCTTGTTTTTTCTACTCTAGCAACTTACCATGAGTATTAAAGATATGCGAATGGTTTTAAAAATCGGACTCCAGGTGTTGCGACTGTGTCAGCTACTAACTGAGAATTTTATATGTTGAGACACACTTATTAGTCCCTGATTCACTAAAATTAGTCTTACCAGTTGTGATAGATTCAACAATGGCTGCAGTAGTTTTTGTTTTAATATCGTCAGTTTTTCTGGTAACAGATACGGTAGTCGCGGATGTTGTAAGTGTATTATCAGTTTTATTTGAAGTAGCTTCTTCATCATTAGATCGTCTGTAAATTAAGCCACCCGGTTGTGAAGATAGTAGTGTTAGATCTTGGTATATTGGTTTAAGTGTTGTAGTCGTTGTAGTTGTAGTAGCTGGAAAAAATTATATTGCATTTTAATATTTGGATAAGGAGAATTAATCTATTTTTATAATAGATTTGCACAAAGGGGGATTTTTAGACATCTACTTTAAAAAGTAAAAAGTGTAGTAGCCTCACTAGATGGCGCGGCTTAGACAGGGTTTTCCGAAAGTATTCGGAAAGGTGTTTCGTGAAAACGTACTTAGTTTAATACCTTTTTGAGAAGAAAGCGCAATCTGTTTACATTTTATACATCTAACTGCCTCATTATGATTTAATTTTGAGAATCGTGTCTAATAAACGTCATCTATTACAATTAATATCGCTTTTTCTTTTATTCGGCTCTCAGAAAAACTCCCATTGCGTTTTCTACTAACGACTGCGATTTTTCATAATGCCCACACGTAGTTCTGATAATTCAAAGGCAGAATGCTACCTGGTATTCTCTGGTATGGTACCTGGTTTAAATCGTTATATTGTCTAATCATATCGTAGTACCTTGTAAATCGGTGATTTCCAATAACTGACTAGTTATTTTCTTTACGACTTACGATTTTAATACAGAATCTAGTAAACATTTTCGATATTTACTACTTATATTCGCATCGATTTCTAGAAGCCCTTCTTTCTTAATATTTTGAAAACCATAATAAGCTCCAGTGATAAGCGCAGGCAAATGACGATGTTGAGCTCTAGGGAGGCGTCAAGGCGACAAGAGCGTCAATGGCCTAATGTTTAACTTCATTAGTATCAATTAAATCAAATCAAATAATTTTTATTCAGTTTAGGCTTTTTATAAACACTCATGAATGTCGGAATCTTGAATATTAAAATAATTTTAGTTAAATAAAAATTGCTCGGGCGCCGCGGCACCACCACCACAAGCCATAAAAAAAAGAGAAACTCCGCTACGCTAGCGCCGCTGATCGTCTAACTGTCACCATGACTGTCAGTGAATGATGCCGCTCGCTCACAAATAGGTTAGGCACATATTTTGCGTGAGCCTAGCCGGTAGTACCGGGTTGAAAACCCCAGTGCTGCTACCAATGACTCTTTTCTGCGTTAGTTGAACACTAACCAAAGAGATTCGAATGTTAGCGACCTTCATGGTTATAGAAGAGCGGCCCTGAAGGGTAAAATGCATGCTACCATAGCCTCCTTCATCTTACTGAATGATGCTACCCGTCAGTTTGACAATTAATTTATTTGTCATACGCAATTATAAATAAATAATTTCAATTTATTTATTGATAAAATACTTTTATATTTTGTGTTATATATAGGCTTTGTTATTTTATTAAATTAGTGAAGTGCTTTGGACCACTATCATTTATGTATATTAAAACTCGTTGATTATCGATTGTAGAATGTGTATAGTATGTGAAATAAATGCGTGTTAAAGATTCTTGTTTAATGAGCTTTTTCGAAATATCTCAAAGTATTTGTAATTTTCTGACTAAATTAATACGCCGAGCTCAGTAATATATACTGTAGAAACAATTACTTTCATATCTACATTATATTCATAATTACCTACTTAATACCTAAAAATATATAAAGTTATTGCTTGGTCGAACGTGCGATAGTGATGTGTTTGCTGCTTTTTCCCAATGTCGATGTAAACAAAAAATACCTATTGATCACGAGGAGTGGAAAAATTGGGAAAGTCCTTTGCTCAACAGTGGAATGATGTAGGCTAATATGAATACTTGAGCTTTAAAATTCGTAAGTTCAGTTAATTTTTATTATTTTAGATTATTTAACATTGTTTGTGAACGCAGAAAAATGCCGAAGTGTGCAATATTCTTTTGCCAAAACAACAGTAACGTAGCCAATAAACACAACTGCGGTGCTTCTTACCACGGGTAAGTAGATACTTATCCGTACCTCCCTAGATATTTTTAATGGTTTTATTCATTTCAGATTTTTATTTTAGCCTAGCTTTTGTCTGAACTTCGTCCGCGTGGAAATCGTTCTTATATGAAAATGCTGAGAATTTCAGACAAATCAGTCTCTGTTTGAATTCTCTAGATATTAGTTAATTTTATTATATTATTCAGTGGTTACATTGAGTAAAGCCACCAAGAGGAGATAAAGATGTTAGTAAACAAAATGACCCACGAGAAAGCCTTAGCTTTGCAACCTTTTATTTTAATATAATTTTTTTCTTTAGCTTTCCTGACAAAGATTTTATTAAACGTAAATAATAATATAATAATAATAATAATCATTTATTCAAAGCATGTAACACGGATACAATATTATCGGAGAATAACATTTTTTCAGTGAAGTTAGAACATATTAAAGTTTATCGTAATGTACTACTTACAATTATATGATATAAAATTCAGTAGATATTGTATTTGATGCAAGTGGAAGCGATCAACGCCGCAGCCCGACTCCCGGACTAGGAGTAAACCTGTATTCCGAAAGGCAGGGAGCATTCGCAGGACTCTGTCCACAGCATCTGGCTCCGATAACAATCACCCGGAAATAGCTACGATTACACTAAAAGCAGAGTAACTAGTTCCCAAACTACATAGATTGTACTGCACTTTGGGAAAATAGTTGAATAGTTTAGGGTTGCACGTGTGGGAGGCAATTATGAATATTTGTGTGTGATATGTTGTGAGTGTTGTGTTTGTCGCATTAAGTAATTAAAAGATCTTCAGTATCTGCATATGATCAATTTAGGAGCCAAGTTGTCATTAGGATTCTACTTATTTTTTTAGATAGGGATAGATATTTATAAGTTTGTTTACCTTATTGTATAGAATAGGACTTAATATTTTAAAATGACGTCTCGCAAGAGTGGTTCGGTGCTTAAGTGTTTTGCATACAATGTCATGCCGTCGTTTTTTCTTGTAAAGGGTCGGATCGAATGCAGTTTGACATATACCATAGTAAACAGTTTTGATTAGTTGAAAGCTACAAATATGTCTCATACGTTTGAAAATCACGATCAGCTTCCTGATGCGTGCGGTTAGCTGGTCAATGTGTGGTTACCATCCCAAACATTTGTCAAGCAAAACTCCAAGGTACTTCGCAGTCTTTACCCGTTTTACAGTGTCGCAAGAGCAGTTTGCTATAGGGAAATTACATCGATGGGCCCTTAGGTTAAAAGAAGAAGAATTGGGGCTGAGTGGATTGATTAGGAGTAAAGGTCATAAAGTTTGTCTTTCCTATATTAAGCGAAAGCAAATTTTGTGAGAGCCAGGACATAACAATGACATAACATAAGAGTGCGTGCTCTGCATGGGTTTTAACTTCATTCCAGGTAGAGCCCAGGTAGAGGTCAGGGGACTAGGATCGCGGTATCGCCGGAGTACTTAAAGATAGAGCTGTATGGTAAGTTAATTTTACACAAGTCATTTATATACAGAATGAAGAGAGTATGCTACCTTACCCAATATGCTACCTTGTGGGACTCCGTAAGAAGTAAGTTGTCCCTCCTCACTAACGTTCCCACAGACCGTGGTCGACTGCGTTCTGTTAGTCAAGTAATTCTCAAAAATTTCTAGTGCATGACCTCTTACACCGATTAGTAGGCCTGAAGTTTAGCAATTGAGATTGGAATAGACACGGTGTCGAATGCTTTCGACAGATCTAAAAAGATGGCTTAGAGTCTTAAGTTTAGTATCAACAGCCTCAACCACACCATCCACAAGCGCCGAGACCGCGTGCTCAGTGGATCTACCTTTCATAAAGCCGAATTGATTTTTAGCAATAATGTGTTTTGACTCCAGGTAGTTCAACAAACGAGAATTAAGCATCCTTTCAAAAATCTTCGACATCGCAGATAACACCGAGATGGGTCTGTAATTGCTAATTATGCTTCTGTCACCACTCTTATGAATAGGGTGGACTAATGCTCTTTTAAACGTATTTGGGAATATACCATTTGCTAATGATATATTAACAATGTGAGTCAACAGCGGAACAAATGTGTCACGGGACTGCTTGAGGACTCTTGATGGGATCTTATCATAACCCACAGCACAGTCTTCCCGCAAGCACAATATTATTCGTTCGATCTCAGAATGATCAGCATCCAAAAGAATCATAGAATCACAATGAGGAAAATCTTCCGTCGGTTTGAGCTGTGAGTTTTGGGGAAGGGTTGGTATTTTTCTAGCGAGTTGGTCCCCATTCTCCACAAAATATATATTAACAGCATTAAGGGACGCTGTCACATCCTGATCCAGCCTAAGAAGTTCATTAGGAGTTGTAATTGATTTATTTAAATGTGTTATGTTTTTTACTATATTCCACGTGGATTTACAGTTATTTTGTTATTTTGAGAGTTGATGTTTATAGTACACTCTATTTAGATTTTTTTGCAGCTTGGTCAGAAAATTGCGGTATCTTAAATATGTGATCCTTAGGAGTGCGTTCTCCGGATTTTGTTTATGATTCTGATGGAGTTTATCCCTATTTCTAATACATCGAAGCAAGCCCAACGTTATCCAGGGTTTGGAAACTCGTTTACTACGTAGTACTTTGAGTAGTTTAGTGTGTTTAGTGACAATTTTAGACACTGATACCAAGAGATCGGTCGAAGAGTGCGGATCGTTTGAGTACAAGACTTATGGTTTGATTTTATAAAGATGTGATTCAGACAAGACTCAGCGCGAGTCGGGAGCCTATGAACCGGTAACAAGCCGTGCTAAGCTAATAAATTTAAATACTTCTCAGCGCGGTTGTCGGTAGAGTTTAGACTTACATCAATATTTAGGTCACCCATTACACTTATATAGTGACGTGACCTCACACTCTGTAATAGGTTGTTAAACTCATTTAAAAACCATTAATATTTTTGTTTGACAGTGATCGATACAATGCAAGCAGCTCAAACGAATCTCCAATTTCACAGATTAGACAATTAGTCTCATTAGTTGAATCAGGCTCAATACCGCAGCAATACTGTGCAGTCAATACCATTTTTTATGTATATGACGATCCCATCATTTGGATTTTGCTGGTTGAGCTTTTTATAGGAATTATAGCCATCCAGGCTGGGCACGGTTGATAATCATTGTAACCAGCATTCGGTCAGAATTATTATTTGACACTCAAATTTCAGGGAGGCAAGTAAAGTAATGAATTCATCAAAATTGCGATTGATACTGCGTATATTTAGGTGAAGGATAGTTAAGCTACAATCATTTAGTTTCAGATAATGGATCTGTCGATTGGACAGAGCCAATTGACAAGACGGATGACGGTAGAGTTGTTTCGGCCAAGTCCGAGGTTTTGAGGGAAGTCGAGAGGTTCTATGGACAGTTAAACACGACAACACGGGCACCTGTTACCAGTATGGCAAAAGACCCCATAGCCAAGTATGGCTCTCAAACAGCTTAAGAACAACAAGGCGCCGGGTGATGATGGAATTACGGCTGAGTTTCTGAAAAGTGGTGGCAAACCTGTGCTAAAGACCCTTCAGAAGCTGTTCAATTCCGTCAACCTCGAGGGCAAAACGCCGGAAGCATGGCACAGAAGCATTAGTTATTGTTCTTCAGGAAAGGTGATAAGGCTCTCTTTAAGAACTTAAGACCAATATCGCTGCTGACCCATGTCTATAAGCTGTTTTCGAGAGTCATTACGAATCGTCTCGCACGCAGGTTTGATGACTTCCAGCTTCCCGAACAAGCCGGATTCCGAAAAGGTTTTAGTACCATATACCACATACATACGCTGCGGCAGGTTGTACAGAAGACCGAAGAGTATAATCCAGCGTTATGCTTGGCGTTTGTGGACTATGAGAAAGCCTTCGATTCGATCGAAACTTGGGCGGTGCTCCAGTCTCTACAACGGTGCCAAATTGACTATCGATATATTGAAGCACTGAAGTGTTTGTACGAAAACGCCACTATGTCAGTTCGTCTCCAGGACAAGACTACAGAACCTATTCAGCTGCAGCGAGGTGTTAGACAAGATGATGTCATATCACCGAAGTTGTTCACCGCTGCACTGGAGGATATCTTTAGGCTTTTGGACTGGGACGGACTTAGCATCAATATTAACGGCGAGTACCTCACGCACCTCAGATTTGCTGACGATATCGTAGTCATGGCTGAAACCCTGGAAGACTTGGGCAAAATGCTCGATGACCTCTGTAGTGCCACTCAACAAGTAGGTCTTAAAATGAACATGGACAATACGCAAATTATGTCGAATGTCCATGTTGTGCCTACTCCAGTGACAGTTGGAGGCACTTCACTTGAAGTTGTTGACGACTATACATACCTAGGACAAATAGTCCAGCTAGGTAGGTCCAATTTCGTTCGGGAAGCTACGCCACATATTTTCGTCCCAATTACAGCAGTGTCTCAAGACGAAGGTCTTTGACCAATGTGTGTTGCCAGTGATGACTTACGGAACTGAAACGTGGCCGCTCACTGGCCTGGGCCTTATAAGAAAGCTCACTGTTACCCAAAGCTATGCTCGGAGTTTCTTTGCGCGATCGAGTCAGAAATGAGGAGATCCGCAAGCGAATTAAGGTCACCGACATAGCTCTAAGGATTGCCAGACTGAAGTGGCAGTGTGCAGGGCACATAGCTCGAAGAACAGATGGCCGATGGGGCAGTACAGTTCTCGAGTAGCGACCACGTACCGGTAGACGCAGCGTGGGTAGGCGTGGTCTCCTACAAGGTGGACCGACGACCTGGTAAGGATCGCAGATACCAGCTGGATGCAGAAAGCACAGGACCGGTCTTTTTGGAGATCTCTGGAGGACTCCTATGCCCAGCAGTGGGCATCTTCTGGCTGATATGATGATGATGGGTACTATAGTTTATATCATTTACCTTCTTTTCGATAGAGATAATGGACGTTTGATAGTCTTTTTTATCTTGTTCAAGCGTGTCAATTCTCGTGGACAATTCGCTTAAAGGCTGTTTTATTGTATTCATAGATTTTTCTATATCTGAGTTGGACTTTTAATCTGTTCGTTTTGTATTTGAATTCCCTTCATTTCTTCAAACATTTTACTAAACATGGTCTTTTGGCCGGTAGTAATATTTTGTAGCAAATCTCTAATTTCTTGCTTAAATTTATCAAATTCACTTTGTGGAGAAACATCCGAGCGAGCACCCTTGCCACGAATGTTACTGGTTACATATGTATTAGTTGGGGTGACCACGATGGGGGTTGATGTTGATATATTAGGAATGTGAATTTTAATGATATTTTTCCCCTCCGTTCGCGTTATTACAGACAAATAAAATAATTTCGGTAATACGATTTACAACGTAAGCGCAAGCACTCGCGTTTATCTGTCCAGCTATTGTTCTCGTGGCGTAAAGGCGTAGAACGAAGAGGCTCTGCGATTGGTGGGTGGTGCTACGGCGCGTGCGCAATACGTCTCAGTCGGCGCGTAGTGCGGTGTAGGTACTGGTGCCGGTTTTCGACGCGCGGGCTACGATGTTGATGGCTCCGCTCGTAAGCGCCCAAGTAGGGATCGAGCGGATGAGGGTTCGATCCTCGTCAAAGATCACCAAAAAGTATTATTTTTCACTGACACCGAGCACAATATCACTGTCTCCGTCTAGCGCCTAGTGGGCGGTGCTAGTCCATTAAACAGTCACAAGAGGAAACAGGAATCGAAAATTGTAACTAATCACCAATCACAACAAAACACAAAAATATAATTCGGAAAGTGCTTGAGCAGAATAACACACGTCCAACCTCGGTGGCGCCAACAAGTGAACTACATAAGCTGATGATGTCTTAGGAATATTTTTGTTAAGTATATCGATATCGAAAATATTGCTTAATGTTATACATATCGAAAGAATATATCGACAGAGTGAACATCCCTTTTCATTTGATGCTGACAAAAACTTAAGGAGATTTAATTATTTTTTGTCTCTGACCTTGCACGCATTTTTTGTATGAAGAAGCTGTCACAGCCCTCTCTATAGACTGGCAAGAAGGTCGCTAACTTTCCAATCTCTTTGACACAAACCGATGCTTTTACGGCGAGGGAAAACATCGAGATGAAACCTGCACATTCCAGCGGCTATGTAACTATGATCCAATGTAGGTCAGTTTGCAGTCCCACCACTGTAATTACTTGATCTGCCAAATCCTCATGATCAAGGCGAATCCCAGTTCACAACCGAGATTTTAACGCTTAGATGATTCTTTTAATACGCTCCAGGGATATAAAATTGATTCTCGGGTCGTCAATTATTGTCTATTATTATACTTAAGCTTACTTGTTGTGGTCTCAATTTCTCCTGATACTTGATCTTCGAATAAGGGTGTTGTTGCTGTTCTTGGTTCATTTTTTCCATTATTTCCCAGTGATGTCAGTCCTTTTAACGACTCCGACTGTTCAGACAGTCCCCAGTCATTTCCCATTCCTCTACCAGTGCCCATTCCCCCACCAGGGCCCATTCCTCCATCTGGTCCCATTCCCTCACCAAGGCCCAATCCTCCACCAGGTCCCATTCCTCCACCAAATCCCATTCCTCCACCAGGTCCCATTCCTCCACCAGGTCCCATTCCTCCACCAGATCCCATTCCTCCACCAGGTCCCATTCCTCCACCAGGTCCCATTCCTCCACCAGGTCCCATTCCTTCACCAGGTCCCATTCCTACACCAGATCCCATTCCTCCACCCGGTCCCATTCCTTCACCAGGACCCATTCCCTCACCAGCTCCCATGCCACCATCAGGGCCCATTTCCCCATCAGGTTCTGTTCCTCCATCAGATTCCATTCCTCTACCATGCCCTATTCGTCCACCAGGCCCTATACCACTAACATGCCCCACATCCCCATCATATCCAGGCTGCATTCCTTCACCAGGACCCATTCCCATACTAGATCCCATGCCGCCACCAGGTCCCATTCCCCCACTAGGTCCCATTCCTCCGCCAAATCCCATTCCCCCACCAGGTCCCATTCCCCCGCCAGGTCCCATTCCCCCACCAGGTCCCATTCCTCCGCCAAACCCCATACCTCCACCAGGTCCCATTCCTCCACCAGGTGCCATTCCCCTACCAGGTGCCATTCCCCCACCAGGTGCCATTCCCCCACCAGGTGCCATTCCCTCACCAGGTGCCATTGCCCCACCAGGTCCCATTCCTCTACCAGTTCCCATTCCCCCACCAGATACCATTCCCCCACCAGGTGCCATTCCCCCACCAGGTCCCATTCCCCCACCAGATACCATTCCCCCACCAGGTCCCATTCCCCCAACAGGTTCATAAACTCCTGAGTCTGGTGCTTGATTACCCATATCACTTCTAAAAGCCATTCCACCTGCAGGTACGGCATTCCCCCTGCCTGATCCAAATCCTGGGGGCCCCATTCCACCTGATCCGTAACCTACTCCAAAGTTTCCTCCCATTTCTCTGCCAGGTCCAAATCCTCCTGGGGGTCCCATTCCACCTGACCCATAAGTAAATCCCATTCCACCTCCATAGCCCCCCATGCCGCCCATTCCCCTGCCAGGCCCAAATCCACCTGGAGATCCCATTACATTTTGTCCATAAGCTGTACCCATTCCACCTCCGTATCCCCCCATAGCACCCATTCCTCCGCTAGGTCCAAAAGTTCCTGAAGGCGCCATTAGATCTTGTCCAAAATTTGGCGGCAACCCACGACCAAACCTTCCAGCAGGCCTCATTCCCCCTTGGCCTTGCAGCGGTATTCCCCCAAATGGGCCCCCGGAATTTCCTGGGTCCAAATTTTGTGCCATCATTTCACCGGGTCTCCCCAGCTCAGGACCCGGTCTCCGAGGCCCTGGTCTCATCGCACCACTGGACTCTAATGGGTTTGTCATGTTACTTGCAAACGCTACACTTGGTAGTTTCCTCAAATCCTCATAGTCTGCATTAATTCCATTAGACAGTCGGTTATTATAATTTGTATTAAGCGATTTCTTTTTATGTTCATCTCTATGTTCTTCTAGTTCATCTCCATGTTCTTCTGCAAAAATAAATTTTGTATGTATTACGTGTCATGTTGCTATAGGTCGACAACTTAACTAGTATATCGCCTGCGGAAAGTGAGGTAGGTGGGAGCAAAGGGATTGGAAAGTGAGCTACCTTCATGGTTAGTGTAGAGCGGCCCTGAAGGGTAAAATGCATGCAAAATGCATCTCGTCAGTTTGACAATCAATTTACTCGTCAGACGCATTTGTAAACAAACTATTTCAATTTATTTATTGGTAAAATATTTTTATATTTTGTGTTATAAGCTTTGGTATTTTATTAAATTTAGTAAAGTGCTTTGGACCACTATCATTTATGTATATTACAACTCGTTGGTTATCGATTGTACAATAGAATATAGAAATAAATGCGTGTTAAAGATTCTTGTTCTTATGAGCTTTTTTCAAAATATCACAATGTATTAGTAATTTTCTGAATGAATTAATACGCCGAGCTCAGTAATATGTACTGTAGAAACAATGATAATTCAGTTTTTACCTACTTAATCCCCAAAAATATATAAAGTTATTGCTTGGTCGGACGTGCGATAGTGATGTATTCGCTGCTTTTTCCCAATGTCGATGTAAACAAAAAATACCTATTGATCACGAGGAGTGGAAAAATTGGGAAAGTCCTTTGCTCAACAGTGGAATGATGTAGGCTAATATGAATAATTGAGCTTTAAAATTCGTAAGTTCACTTAATTTTTATTATTTTTAGTGCAATATTATTTTGCCATACAGCAACGTAGCCAATAAACACAACTGCGGTGTTTCTTACCACGGGTAAGTACTCATCCGTACCTTTGCAAACCTTTATTTTCAAATAATTGGATTGAAGACATACATTACTACCTAATGTTAAAACATTTTATTTTTACATTACAACATAATGTGATATAAAAAAGCGGTGCTATAATGGCTACATAAGGTGATGATGTCTTAGGAATATTTTTGTCACGTATATCGATAATATTGTTTAATATAACATATCGAAAGAATATATCGACAGCGTGAACATCCCTTTTTATTTGATGCTGACAGAAAATTAAGGAGATTAAATTATTTTTTGTCTCTGACCTTGCATGCATTTTTTGTATGAAATAGCTGTCACTGCCCTCTCTATAGACTGGCAAGAAGGTAGGTAACTTTCCAATCTCTTTGGGCGCGAGGGTGATTTTTGGGTGATGAACGCGGGGGTGCGAGGCGCGGTGCAGTGTGCATTTTATTTTGGGAAACGTCACTCGGTGACGTTCCTCGGGAAAAGAATGCACACGAGATTATGCTCGAACTTGTTTCAAGGTATTATATCCCGCGACGAGAAACCTAATGTTTGCCAATGGCAAATTGTAAAACTAAACCTTGCTTTTTTGCACCTTAATTCGGTGCAAAAAAGTAAAGTTTATAGCCTAGATTACGTATTGTTAAAGTTAGTTGTCCACTGCACACTAAAAAGTGTACATCTCATACCAACAACAATTAAAACTATCAGTGTTGAAGTTAAGGTGTGTTATTACTATCAACCTCAAGCAACCAAGTGTACACTCAGCTTACTTCGAGCAATGCACCATCATCTAAAGACCCATTTATAATGTAGCACCATAATATATGTATCATGTAAACCGTTATTTAAAAAAAATAACATTCTCCCATTGGCATGCTTGTATATTTTGGAGGCATGCTATTTTGTTAAGTGTAACAGAGGACAATTTAAAACGGAAAAAGACATATATCCAAGAAGTACGAGACACGCACATATATCAGCAAGTATCGTCGAGATAAGAGAGCAACCATCACCGAGGGCAATTTTCCCTAACCCTGGGACCTCTGCGCAAGATCAACATCAACCAAGAACACCTCAAAGACCATCTTATCAACCTCTAAATCTCATCGTACCAGAGAAATCGTTCAGTTAGCGAAAATTAGAACCAGCAGCTGCAAGCAAGCAAGCAACGCAGCAATTTCAAAGCGTTTTCAAGAACCATGTCTAGTAGACATGGTCTACTAGACCAATAACGGTTTACATGATACATATGGTGCTACATTATAAATGGCTCGCATCTGTGCTATTTCCCCAGATAATTAATCCGTACCGCAAGATTGATTCTACATAACCGTAGTATGCGGCTTTGCATGTATCTATACTAGAAATTCTTTTCAATTTGTAAATTGGATAGGCAAATCTATGAATCCTCTTCTGCACATTCTCAACGTGATTTTTCCATTTCAAATCTTTATCAATATTTATACCTAAAAATGTCACATTCTCCGCTTCCTTAAGATGTTGTCCATGATAATTTATATTCCATTTGTCATTTTTAAAATATTTAGCTCATATGCTAATATATTGTTGAACCTACAAACATTACAACAACAGTCAGCAATTCAATTGAAGAGGATTCACGTTACCTCAAATGAATGCCTGAATGCCATCAAAAATCTAAATATTTATTTAACAACTTGGGACCCATTGTCCATATATTGGCCCAGAAATTCAACACCGAAACGCACAGTGACTACATCGATTATTTGGCGGACGAGTCTCCTTTGTTTTCGAGCTTCCTCGATAACAAAGGAGACTGGGTAAGTATGTAGGGGAAGTGGACTATGGCCAAATAACAACATCGGTATAGTATTTACATTTAGCACCCTCAAATACACCCTTGTAGAGAAAGGCATCAAAATCTGACCTGCAATTCTTAAAAAAACAAATATTTACTTGGCACATTTTGTATGGGAAGTGCCCTTTACTATTAACCGATGGAGTTATCGTTACAGTATATGGGTTGAACACCTTCAACTCTATTCTTATACCATTTTCGAGAAAAAAGCATTCATTTGTCACATTTGTATGACTAGTGATATGAGGGATTATTTGAACCAGCAGCGACATGGTTACAGAGTAAAGGTTGAGCACCCTCAACTATGTTCTTATGCCACACGACATCAAAATCCGTCCTGGCAATTTCGAGAGAAAAGCATTCTTTTGTCACGCTTGTATTACAAGTGTCGTATTCTCGAAACTGCCGGGACCGATTTTGATGTCGTGCGCTCTAAGAACATAACCGAAGGTCCTCAACCTATACTCCGTAACCATGTTGCTGCTGGTTCAAAGAATCCGGCACGTGTCATACAAGTATAACTTGTACAATACAATTATGTCCAGAACAACTATTTCTATGCTAAGAAGACCTATTCAAATATGTGAAAATGCATTATTTGTGATAATAACCACAAAATATTCCACTGCAAAGAGCTCATAGAAGCTAGCCCAGATCATCATCACAGCCCGTAACAGTCCACTGCAGGACTTAAGGCCTCTCCCACGAAAGGGGAGATTATTGCCATAATCTCCACGCTTGGGAGGTGGGTTGGAGATCGCAGTGTTCTAATATAACAATGGAAAATGCTGCTGCCCATTTTCCAGACTACGGAGACTTGATAGTTTGCCTCGAAACATTAGTCGCCTTGTACGACACCCATTAGTGTAAGGGGTTGGTGTTATTCTACTCTGCCGGACACCACATGGCCAAATATATTTCCAATATGTACTATATGTTACTACTAAAATTAATGAAATTGGCTAACCACGCTGCAAAGAGCTCACGGAAACTAGCCCAGATACGAAGTGCCAAATCGTTGCGAAATAGAATTTATGCCCAAATTGGGTATACGACCACAAAGGCAAAGAATGCATATCCAACAAAACGTGCCGCTATTGCAACCAAAAGCATAACTCATTACTACATGACGTTTTCGAAGCACCTAGCAACTCCGCAATGCACTTTGATCGCGGAAACAAACAGTTTAAAACTGTGTCACATGTGTCCGAACCGATAAGTATATCGCATGAAACTCAATTAGCAACAGCGAAAATCTACGTGCAAGATGCAAATGGCTCCTACGTGATGTTGAGAGCACTCATTGACCAAGGCTCTCAAATTTCCCAAATAACGGAGAATGCTGCTCAAAACTTAGGGCTACCAAGACGCCACTTCAATAGCACTGTCTGTGGCATTGGCACTCAAGAAAACCATAGCAGAGGGATAATCAATATCACCCTTATGTCAAAATATACAGACTTCCAAACACAAACCGAAGCGATTATAATGAAGACCTTGATAAACAAACTACCAAACCACTCCTTCCCCAGACCTCAATGGTCATATTTAAATACAATTTAACAGGCCGACCCCAACTTCAACATCAGCAGCAATATAGACATCTTACTCGGCGCTGATGTATATCCATCAATTATTCTCAGCGGAATCATCAAGACAGATTCATCCCAACCAGTTGTACAAGAAACACGATTCGGGTGGATATTGTGTGGGAACCGCTTCTGGTCAATAGAAGACATAGATACCACGGAACTCTCCAGCGAAGATCAAACATGCGTCCAACAATATCAACAACAGACAAAAAGACAAACAGATGGTCGCTATGTTGTAAGATTGCCGTTAAAACCGGTCATTAAAGAACAATTCGGAAAATTCAAACCAAAAGCACTAGCACAACCAAAGCAATAGCACAATTGAAACAACTTGAGCGAAAATTCAAGAGAAATCCAAGCATCGCCCAAGAATACAAGTTGTTTACGTCTGAGTACATCGACCTCGGTCACATGCGCAAGCGGGCCGAACGCTACGATGTGACGTCAGAGATCAGATGTCATTTATCGCACCACTGCGTGATTCGAGCCGACTCCACCACAACTGCAACCAACTGCGTCGTTTTCGATGCCTCAGCGAAGACGACTTCGGACCTTAGTTTGAATGACATAATGTAACGTGGCCCAAATCTACAACAAGATTTATTATCCTTGATCGTAAAATGGAGACAATATCAAGTAGCATTTACAGCCAACATCGAGAAAATGTTCCGCCAAATATTAGTAAATGAGGAAGACCATTGTTATCAAAGGATTATATGGAGAGATAACCCTCTACAACCACCATGTGATTACGAATTGCTAACCGTAACATATGGAACGAGAGTAGCACCATTCTTGGCCATGATGACCTTGAAACAACTCGCCAAAGATGAAAGTCATCGGTTCCCAGAAGCAGCAAAAGTATTGGAAGACAAATTTTACATGGACGATCTTCTTCACAGTGTGGAGGAAGCAAAAAAGCTTCAGACCGATTGAATATATCTGTTAAAATCTGGTGCTTTTAACCTACGCAAGTGGCAGTCAAAGAAGCCGGAATTAATCGACAACTTACAACAATCACCCGCTCACCAAATTTATGACTTCTAGTACCAAGAATCAACCAAAATCTAGGGATTAAAATGGCTTCCCATGAGTGAAGAATTCACCTTCCGATTCCAAATTGACGACACATCAAAACCATTTACTAAGAGAAGCTTGCTGTCGAATATATGCAAAGTATTTGACCCATTTGGCTGGTTGTCACCCGTCACCATCAAGCTAAAACAAATCTTTCAAAAGGTTTGGGTCTTAAATCTACAATGGGGCCACCAACTTCCACCTGATCTCCAATTAGAATGGAACACCTGTAAAGAAGATTTAGAAACAATGAAGGATATATCAATAAAAAAAAGATTGCTACAGTGTGGTCCAAATGATATCATCGAATTGCATGGATTTTGTGACGCGTCAACAAAAGCGTATGGCTGCGTTATATATTGTAAAATTAACCCTGAACTTTAAACCCACAATTTACAAAATTCAGTCGTAACAATAGCGGCCAAGGCTAAGCTAGTACCAAAAAGCAAACCAATAACTCTGCTTACACTAGAATTATGTGCGGCCGAACTGCTATCAAAACTGATGAACATAGTCAAAACTTGCTTAGCCGAGCACAACTTGAAAATTTTCGGCTGATCAGACTTAACAGCTGTTCTTGGGTGGATAAACGGCGATCCGGGAAAATGGAAGCCATTTGTCGCCAACAGTAACTCTGTACTACCAAAATAATGCCGCCAGGATGCTGGAGCTACGTACCGTCCGGAGAGAATCCCGCTGACTGTGCAAGCCGCGGAATATCAGCCCAACAACTATCAAACCATGACATATGATGGACTGGCCTGCGGTTGTTATCATCATTCAATCAAGAGAAGAAACCAAAAAACCAAAATTTTGAAGCAGACCAAGAAATTAGAAAAAATCTATAATCAAACGTAGCAACCATTACACCACAAAATGCAATTTTCGATCAAATATTAAACCACAACAGTAATATGACACGAGCGACGCGCGTACTAGCCTGGGTGCGGCGCGTCATATTACATAACAAACCAAGCTACCTCACTGTATCAGAGTTAACAAATGCTAAGCACAATTTAATAAAATATGTTCAACGACAAGAATACCACGAAGACATATGGAATTAGAATCAACCAGCAAATTACAAAAATTCAATCCATATCTCGACAAGGAAGGTCTACTACGAATTGGAAGAAGGCTACGACAGGCTCACATCAATGAAAACATGAAACATCCTTTATTGATTCCCAGCAAAAGTTACCTTGCCGACTTACTCATTGATCAAGATCACAAAATGACATTTCATGGAGGAGCTAGGCTGACACAGTCATGGCTGAGACAGCAATATTGGATTATTGGCGGCAACAGAGCTATCAAAAAGCGGCTCCGTCAATGTGTCACTTGTCGAAGACACTCTCCAAAGAATCATCACCAAATTATGGGGGAACCTAACCTAACCTACCAGAAGTCAGAACTAACCCGACCCGACCATTTTATTACACAGGAGTTGGCTAACGGGCTCCGTTGATGTCAAAGCAAATAAAGGTCGTGGGGTGAAAACAACCAGAGGATACATAGCTGTCTTCGAAGGCCGTGCATTTAGAAGTGGTGTCCGACTTGAGCTCCGCTGCGTTTTTATCCGCCCTGCGCCGCCTCGCCGCCAGCCAGCTTACCAACGTTTACGATGGAAAATTGAACATTTACCTCTTGCGCCCAGATTAACTGCGAAAATAACTAAACGTCATATCCGGACAACTAACGAAGGAATTAACTCTACCAATTGAAACCATACAATTGGATTTATCCAAAATGTACCATTTGTTACGAGTGAGCGTTAGAATTACCAAGGAACATTTTCTATTCGAAATAAAAATTCCATTAGTAAGCAGAGATCTATACGATATTTATAAAATAATACCAGTTCCACAGCAAGTCAACAACACCATGATCACCCTACTACCAATTGCTACATATGTAGCTTTAAATATCAAAAAGGATCAATTCATACCACTGTCAATATCTGATCTACAGAATTGTGTCCAGTATGATATTACTACGCATCTTTGCCCCCTCCAGAAGCCTCTTTATCAGATAAGATCTGAACCTAACAAACAGGAGCAGACCACCTTGTGGCGAAAGAAGCAATAATCGCAATAGAGAACCATCCATCGAACGAGCTCATCATTGCGCTGCAACTCCTGTTTCATATCGTTTTAGCATAATTAATTCTTAATAACTTGTTTGTATAATAGGTATATTTTATATTCTGTATATTATCATAATCATCTTATCTCTTCTCTCGCCTCGGAAGCATGTACGGTGCAAACACTGTGCATTCGACGCGCTGACGAGTCAGCGCTATATTTTATTCTATTTATAACCTAGATTACGTGTTGTTAAAGTTAGTTGTTCACTGCACATCAAAAAGTGTACATCTCATACCAACAGTCATTAAATCAATCAGTGTTCAAGTTAAGGTGTGTTATTACTACCAACCTCAAGCAACCAAGTCTACACTCAGCTTACTTCGACCACTGCACCATCATCTAAAGACTGTACGGCCACCATAAACCGTACAGTATGTATATGTGTAACATAAAGTGAGATAAGTCTGGAAAATGGGCAGCAAGTCTGGAAAATATGGGCAGCAAGTCTGAAAAATGGGCAGCAGCATTTTCCGTTGTTATTTTTAAACACCGCGATCTCCAACCCGCCTGCCAAGCGTGGAGATTATGGCAATAACCTCCCCTTTCGTGGGAGAGGCCCTAAGTCCAGCAGTGGACTGTTACGGGCTGTGATGATGAAAGTGAGATAATTGAGATATTTCACTGCTGGGCATAGGCCTCCCCCAGATATTTTTATAAAGGTCGGTTCTGTGCCATCCGCATCCAGCCGGTACCCGCAACCTTTCATCCAGGTACCGGCGACCAGGTCATCGGTCCATCTTGCCAGAGAGAACTGTGCCCATTGAATCCTTTAGGAAACCTACACCTTTCGGGTGGGCGGACAGCACAAATGCGATGTGATGGTGTGCTTGAGCATGAACGGGATCTTGTGTCTAGCAAATGTTTTAAACTATTTTTTAGCGAACATTTTCGAGCCTCCATCTCAGGATTATCTTCGGCAAATTAACCTCGTGTGCGCTGTTCCGAGCGTTCGTAACAAAATAATTAACCGCGCTGTGCTGAGTCCACGAGCGCACTGAGAAAAGTCACTTGAGCTTCCTGCTCCCTACCCACTCTGCCCCCCGAAGGCGATACACCAGTTTAGTTGTCGACCTATAGCAATGCAGGCACAATATTTTTGGTGCTGTATCAAGGTTGAAGGGAGCCAATGGACAAATTTATTAGCTAAATAGCGTAAAGTGGAAAGGAGTATAAGGCGTAGCATCGGTGGCCGAGCGGTTACGGTATCCGACTCGTAAGCGAGAGGTACCGGGTTCGAATTCCGCTGCGGTCATATACCATTAAATTTTGTTCTTAGTAATGTACATTACCCGATACCCATATGATACTCTTACCAGCTCGATGAAACCTGCACATTCAGGCGACTGAATCTAAATCTGCACAGGTTCCCTTGGTATCAGAGTCATGGAGGTTAGATGGCAGTCGCTCCACTGTCATTACCTGATCTGCCAAATCCTGGGGCATGGTCAAGGCGGTCCCCGGGCCCTAGTACGCGAGCGCACAACCGGGACATTAACGAAAAGATGATGATGGAAAGGAGTACGAGGCTCGTGGGCGGGCTCGTCTTATCCAGCAGATGTACTAATAATAATAATAAATAATCGTGGACAAATTCACACAGTGCCATCTAGCCCCAAACTAAGCAAAGCTTGTACTATGGGTGCTATATACTTTTAAATACATACTTATTATACATAGAACACCAAGACCCGTAACAGAAATTGAAATTCATATATTAATAGACTATGACAATTAAATAGAGAATGATCAAGGAGAATGAAATGAGTAATACGTTTATTTTCATACATTAAATAATTTAAGTGTTTCTGATATCCAAAAATAAACCACAAAATCTAAACTTAACATAAATAACCTAAAACTAAAACTGAATTTAAAATGTGTAAAAAGCTTAGGTCCCGCGGTAAGGTGTCATGGCGGCGACATTCCCACGCTGGAGGGCGATCGGTCCGAATGTTCATAAATTTGAAACCAAACTTATTAGGAGCGGTGGAATGGCCTCATTGTATGGGAAATCAGGAATGAGATATGAAGAAAAGACGTGATAAATATCATAAAACTACTACTTATTTTAAAGCTAATACAATAGAAGGTTTATATTGATTGTAGAAAGGTAATTTAAATATATACAATAAAAAGAAAAAGAAATTAACTAAAAATATGTAAAAAGTTATGGCCGTGTGTACGCTTGGGTACGCTTCCCGCAAGATCTGGCAGCATTACCTCTCTGAATAGCAATACTTATTCTTTGTGCGAGGTAGCTGCCAGCTCTTCGGTGACCTGTGGTGTCGACCAATTTCTTCGCAAGTTCTCTGTACAATGAGAGCGCCCCGGGGCCCCACGGACCCAGGGTCTCGACACCAAATGCAACAAAATTGTATTGGGTGCCGATACCCCGGTATTTTACAATTTTTTAAAGCTCGCTCAAAAGCATTTTCATTTTGGAATATCCGATTCTCATAAACAAATGTGTACATGCTTACCAGATGGGGCGGCGGGTTCTGTTGCAGGTACTATTGCTCTAGGTGGAGAAGGTAAAGGAACAAGGCCCGTATTCTCTCGATTTTCAAACGAGCCACCGTCCATGCCAAAGTTTTGTCTTCTTGAATTCAATGTTTGGTTGTTCGGTTCGGTTCTGTTATTTGGTTTCATAATATTTACAGTGGTTACAGTGGTTTTCAATCTGTCCATGTCTGTACTTTTTGTGGATGCTATACTCAAGGTGGAGTTTTTTTCTGGCTTGTCTCCATTTCGACTTGTAGTTTGCGAATTTGGATTGTTTTGCGTACTTTGTTTGTTAAATCGCTCTTTAGCATCTCTCTCAAAATTGTTAACCATATGATCCAAAGTATCAAATTCGTGTAATCCAAAGCCCTGAGAGTGGATCAGCGAATCGTTTATGTCATTACCAAAGGCATCTGGAATGTAAATATGTACTCGATATCACTGAATTGGTACACAAATAAGTACAAATAATTTAACTAATTACTGTAGCCAAAGGCCACATTGTTCCACTTACTACTGCACTACACACCATACACTAACACTTATTATAACTGCTTTGTAAAATTGGGCATGTAAACGAACACGCATTGGAAAAACATCATACAAAAGTTTGATAACGGTTATCGCCATAACTTACCTGGATCGTCAGAGTGAGCATTATCCAAAGCGTATATGAGTTCGCTGAATGCAGTGAGTTGTGTGAAAATTGCGAAAATATTAACGCTCATGCTCCCCACCGACTCCTTGCGCAAGCGCAAGCCGCGCAGGAAACGTGTTTTATTGCTCCTCAATATCCTTATTTCTGTAGTAAATTTTTAGTAGTTATTTTTATGTCAACAAATAAAGTGTAGAAGAAAACTGTGAGGCTGCTATCCATATTCGTCGCTGGAGAAGTTATATATTTTTATTGGACCGATTTTTCTTACAGTGCATAGGTCTATTACATTTTTGTTATTGATACGAGTAGGTACTTTAATTTAATCATCAATATAAAATGCTTTATAGAAGTGCCTAGTCCCTTAAACAGTTTACAGCGTGAATTTTTTTATTACCGAGTTTTAAGTATTTCTTTTATGTGATGCCTATTTCAATTTGATTTTATTTCTTAATTCTGCACACGCATTCGGAAGAGATTGCGCTCTCTGAAGAGGCTCATTAAGATTATGAATCTTGGCTACATCAGAACATAGGCCTTTTCCAAACTCACAAATAAATGCACGCTGATTATTCAAAACTCAAATTAACCCTTTAATACAACTAAACTATATTTATAGCGTTGGTTGCCTGTTCTATTTTCTATCAAAATTATTTGTTATGTGTATAATACAGGTCACGCCTGTATTCTCATAACGCTTCATTTGTATTACACTGAATTTTGTTTAATTTAGTGTTTAATTAATATTATTGCTATTAGGATAGGATACATTAAGATGGTGTCTTGTTGCAAGATTCTCAAACAGTCTATTCTTATCCTTTTTATCATTGTATGTTTTAGGATTTGTGCTTTTTCAGTCGTTTTTCTTGTAGATATGTACAACGTTTGTCAACGTTATTGTATTTTGGATTCTTACGTAAAAGACTATCAGAATTTGGTATCATACGTAAAATTTGTATACAAAATGTAAACTGTAACGGTGTTGTCATATAGAAGCCGTTTTATAGAAAAATATTCAATTATGATCGTTAAGACAAGTACCGAAAACGAAACAAATTAGAGAAATAATAAAACTTATAGTATTAAAACATTATACCTACCGAAATAGGCAATA
Organism: Blastobasis lacticolella; assembly: GCA_905147135.1. Taxonomy (NCBI): domain Eukaryota; kingdom Metazoa; phylum Arthropoda; class Insecta; order Lepidoptera; family Blastobasidae; genus Blastobasis; species Blastobasis lacticolella. Next base: position 9,955,316 of record LR990065.1, on the reverse strand, counting down.
GCAATAAATATCCATAACAGCGTTTGATTTTTAAGGATTTCCATTTAAATAACAAGATATAGGAACGACAGATGTAATGATGAGGCTGCTGTGCTTGCGCAAGGCGCGTGGTTTTGACGCTTTATGTCAGATTAGCAAAATGCTATATTAGCAGGCGCGAATCGGCGATGATTACGGTCGTTTATGTTTTTGTATTTCGGTTTACTGTATGTTTTGAACTATGTTAATCTTGGTAAAATTTTAGTTAAATGATTAAGTAAGAGTAAATACTCTAAATAAGTGTAAAAACTTTAAGCGCCCGTTTAAAATTTCTTCGCTTACAAATCGCGTACGCGTCATGTCCGCCTAGTTATCCTGTAGCAAACGATTAGGATATACGCAGCAAGACACGGTATTATCACGATATCATAATATTATTGATAAACAAAAGTGAAATTTTGGATAGAATGCACACTCACATGGCAATTTCATCCATTTACTAACACACTAGCTTCTGTTTATAAATACATATCTCTTTGCTGAAGTAAGAACCTAGGTTATACTCCATAGCTATGGAAGAGTGAAACGAATGAATTTTCTTTGCTATTATCTTTCTGTTTTTCATGGCTTGTGTTATTAGAAATTGTTCGATAATTCGGATTGAAATGAAACAGTAAGCATGGTTGGATTTTTAAATGCATGCTTTTTACGCACATATCGTGAGGAATTTATTGTAGTAATGGAGAGACAAAGTGTCTTTATCATGGGTATAAACGAGACTTGAGTGACGTGCTGTGCTAAAATAATAATGTATCTTAAAACAAAGGCAATTAGGACAACGGTATATACGGACAACTTGAAATACTACTTTTAACAGGCAAGGTTCAATGGCTATCAAATAGATCTACGTCTCTGCCTACCCCTACGGGAAAATAATGTAACGGTATGTATGTATAGGTTAATAGATCACCCCGACAGAATCAGTACTGACAACTACTGTTGTACGGATGGTGAAATAGTAGTTCGTTGTTAGTAATAGATTCAGAGAACAACAAGATTATGGTTATGTGGATCCAGGGAAGTATCCCAGAACTTCCCCCAGGGAAGTATCTTGGGGCCTTTACTTTTCTTATGTTACATTAACGACTTGCCAAATTGCATAGAAGAGCAATCAATATTGTTTGCAGACGATACGACATTATTAATTAAAGATGACAATATAAATAATTTTAATGATAAAATTAATAATACATTAATAAAGGTAATGGAATGGTTGGACAAAAATAATTTAAAAATTAATATTAGCAAAACACAATTTATTCAATTTAAAACACTTAAATCTAGGGATATACCTTTGAATATTATTTATAATAATGACAAAATCGAAAATGTAAATCTAACGAAATTCTTAGGGTTTTCTATTGACAGACACTGCGATTGGAAGAACCATATAGATAATGTTTGTCTTAGAATTAATAAATTTGTTTATGCCCTTCGTCGTCTAAGTAGGACAACTTCAAAGGAAGTTGCTCTAACTGCTTTCCACGGTTACGTGTCGTCAGTGCTCAATTATGGGCTTATGCTGTGGGGAAACTCAGTCGACATAAATAGAGCATTTATAGCACAGAAGAAATGTCTTCGCGCTGTATGTCAATGTCCTAATGGAAACAGAGACTCATGTAAGCCTCTCTTTAAAGAAAATAAAGTGCTGACTCTGCCGTGCATGTATATTAAACAAATATGCATATTTGTTAAGGAAAATCCCGAATATTTTAAAACACACGGAGAAGTTTTGAAAAGAGCAACAAGGCACAAACATCGAATATATTTACCGCAAATGCGTCTAAATGTTCACCGCAATAACTCCTTCTGTATGGCAATTCGTATATACAATAGTCTACCAGCGAGTATTAAGGACTGCCCGTATAATAAATTTAAAAGTACCTTAACAGGGTGGCTTCTAGACAAATGCTTTTACTCTATAAAGGAAATGTTAAATTAATGAAGCTTTAGTACCGACTTAAAAAAGAAACTGTGTATATATTTGCATGCCATTGTTGGCTGAACATATGGTACGTGAATGTAAAAACTATCTAATTGTATAACTATGTTCTTGCAAATAAAATTCTGATTCTGATTCTGATTCTGATTCTGATTCTGATCGGAGTTAAAACCTGATAAAGACCGGGTAAATATCGCAGGTACCAGTTGGATGCGGAAAGCACAGGACTGGCCTTTGTAGAGATCTCTGGGGGAGGCCAATGCCTAGCAGTGGGCATCTTCTGGCTGATATGATATTGATTGATCAGAGCTACCGCATTTTTTCAGGATCGGATGCAATAATGCTGTCTTACATAAGCTCCACATTATACCGGAGCAATTTTTACAGTGCTACTTGTAGACATCTAAGGAGAAAAGAGCTCTACGCATAGATTTTCGTGTAATAAAGTCGATTTTCCACAAAACATGTTCCAGTAGGCCGGCCTTTTCTTTTGCGACGTGGGCTAGCGCGTCAACCTTCCTGCACCGCCATGGCAAAGATGGTTGGCAAAAATTACCTTCAATAGCTTTAGCAAAAGCTTAGCAAGAGAATCAAATGTCCAGAATAGAAGACGAATCGGCCTTTCGCCAATTCTGTCGACGAATAGTTGGACGATAAGTAACCGAGGGCTTCCGTAGTGACTTTATGTTTTTTATTCTATGCTGTGACAAACGAGCTGACAGCCTATCTGATGGCAAACGGTAACTATCACCCATAACATCTACGATTCATATAAATAGGTTGCAGGCAACAACATGCAGGTGCGTTGTCACTGTGAGCGCAATACAGTCATTGAAAGTTGGGAATCAATTCCTTCACTCAATATCTATTAAAATAACCTACACTATTTTATTAGAATAATAGAAATTTCGCTGCAATAACAGCTTTAACGACGCGCGTGGAGTTTGCGCAACACGGGCGCGAGTCGGCGCGACATGGCCGTGTCCGCGCTTGTGTATTTTACTCACCTCTTCTTTATTAGATACGTATGTGGGCACACTTTGCACATAGGTAAGTTATATAGGATTCTTAAACCAGTAAGCGAGAAAGAGATACTGTTTTTATTTTATTTTATAAGTGTAATAATTTTTACCCGGATACCTACACTAACACACTAACCTGTTGTCCAAAAATACTTACTTAAATTTTTGCCAAATGTTTTAGGATTGTTCGACTATATTGACTTGTATTGATTATAGATCTTTGAACAGTGTGAACTACTTATGTATTTATTTGGGATCAATAATTTTTGTACGTTTTTTTTTAGATTTCACTGTCCAACTTCTCACTACTAAATTACCGAAAGTAACTCTACCTGATTATAAACAGATAAACGGTTCACAGCTGAAGGTATCACAAGAGTCACATAATAATAAAAATGTTAGTGCAGAGTTCATTCACTCTAAAATAAATATAACAATGATGTCACATCAAGTAAATAATTCTAATAAATCTGATCAAATCGAGCACAACAATATATGTGGAAGTAAATTGTATGATAAAAATACTTTCGGAAGAGACACAAAATTAGTTAGTACACAAATTATTAATAACTATCTAAATTTAACTTTCAATAAAAGAGTAGTGGAGAATAATACTAATACTGCCGACGTGTATGAAAAATTCATGCAGAATGTATGTGGAAGTAAGCTTTTTCCAAACACTGGTAATTTATGTGATAACATTACTTTCGGAAGAAACAATCTTAATAACGATCTAAATTTTACTCTCAATAAAATAGTAAACCAAAATTATACTAATTCTGAAACTGTATATGAAAAAATTTTACAGTCCTTAAAATGGTTATATGGTTTCAATGGCAATTTGAAAGATAACGTAGTGGATGAGATTGCTCGTAATATAATAAAGCAAGGCACAAATGAAAAAACCACAAAGAAATCATTCGACAACTTAAATATTGCCAAAGTTATCGACGAAGAATTTCCTCAAAACGACCTGTACCGAAGTGATCAAGAAGAAGTAGATCAATTAGAAGTCCATGACAAATCCAAGGACTTGATAAACGATAAAATTAATCCCGAAAGAAATGATGTCAATGAAAAAAGTAGATTTAAAGTGATTCATGATAGTAATGATGATTCAACGATGCGTTCTATCAATACCAGTGAAATATCAAGCAGACTAGATGTTGTTAACGTAACAAATAACTTTTATAACAACAAAAATGTTACGTCTCCAAAATGTCATATACGATTCGGAAGTCCTACGGACGGTAAACGAAACATTGTAAATTTTAATAAAACAAACTTAGTACTAGACACGACTCCGTACAACAAAACTTCACGTCTAGATATCTTTCAAAAACTAAATGATAAATCAACTGACCCGGAAAATATTGTAAATGCCTATAATATGTTGCATAGCAATGATATGTTTAATACCATATTGAATCATTTATTACCAATCAACGATACAACAAAGTTTAACTTAAACTTGAGTCGATATGCAATAATAAAAAATACTAGTAATGAAAAACAACAAGAACTTCATGAAGATGAACCAAAAATATTTCGCTTAAATTTGAGCCGATTTGAGTCTATGAATGAAACAAAAAGTTCCAGCAGTGGATTTAAGCAGCACCTGAAAGAAATTTATTCACTACACAAGCGAACTAAAAATAATTCTAAATCTGACACTGTTTACAGAAGTCAGGCAATAGAAGACGATAAGATGAGAATTAAGAATTTTAACTTAACTAAACCAAAGAAAGTATTGGATTCTCTAAGCACAACCATTGTGCCAAGTTCACTAGCTTTATCTGAAGTCAAATCTGATTCTATAATCACACGTCAGTTGGTGGAAGAAGTATTCGCACGACTAAATAATTTGCAAGATTTAAATCTAAATGAACCAAATACGATAATGGAACCTCCCAATCCGCCGATAAGCCAAATCATAACAAGTCCACGAAGTGCACATGAATCTTGGACAAACTTTAAAACCCATACTTCTTCTCGTAAGTATTCAAATATCAACTAACTACCTTTAGGACATGAGATGTTCTTTTTTAAACCTTTATTCATTTACAAATTTATTTATTACAATGACCAACAAAGATTTTGTTAAAAATGTAAATTTTTGATATAGATATGTCTGAAATCTCATTATTGAAGATATTTAGCAATTATAAAAGTCTTTTGAGATGTTAGACGGTCAAGTCAACGTTTATGAGATTTTTTGCTAACAACTACAGTAAACCTACTATTCTATGCTATATCCTCCCATTATTACAGGCGTATATTGCCACATAAGTATACTCAAAAGAGCTCCACGACGCTTGGTCGTACGTTGCGTTCAATTTAAAATTGTGACTCAGCACATACGTTCTTGCCTTCCATAATTTTGCAGCTGTCATCCGGAAGGTAAAATTAATGGTAAAGAACTTATACATATTAAACAGACTGAAATTGTGTCCAAAGTTCTCATTGCAAAAAATAAAACGGTTAATGAAATTTCAAAATTCTAGAATTCAACTCCTGAATTTATGATGATGATTATGATGACGATTTCCAATTACAGTGACTACCCAGTTAGAAAAGATGACAGTTACGACACCGGATCCTATCTCACAATTCTACGCCTCCGTCGCGTTCCCTGACGAGACCTACATCGTGTCGTTCGGTATCCGGATGATATGCCATTTGAAAGATGTGCAGCCTTGGGTGAAACTACACGACGTTGCTATCATTTTCGCTTATGAATATTCTGTGTAAGTTTTTATACACAGGTTCTAGTGGCAAACTAGTTAACATTTTACATAAAGGGGCCTGATGGAAAGCCGTATTAACTATCCCCCATAACTTAAAGTATTTCTATTGTATTTATGCTATGCAGTGACAAACGAGCATTTAATATTTCTGAAATGTCTTTTAACTTTGATACGATGTATTTTTAAGATAATCTGGCAAAGCACAAGCACATTGATTTCTAGATTACATCTACAAAATTTCATTTTCTATGATAGCGTAATATTGAAAATATCACCAAACTACATTTGCATGGAGCGCGCTCAAGAAACACTCCTTAATAGGGAAGCCTCCATATTGAATAATGGTTACATATTCAGTAGCGTGGGCATTCTGAATATGCCAGATGCCTTATGATGATTACCCTGACTATAAAATCGTCGGTTAGTGTACAAATAATGTACATAGCTCAGAAAACGTAACGAGTCTGACCCGCAAGTAGTAGTGGGGTCTTACAATGTCAAGCAATGTGGGGTCAATCAATCTACCTAGGATCTATATAGATAATATATTCTCCTCTATCGAGACACCCATATGGTTAATTTAGGAGCATAAACTGGCTACACGTAGTCATATTTTTCTGTTAACTATATTGCACCTTCTAGAGTAGCTGAAGAGAACCAAGACGAAATGAAATACCTTGGGACGCCCATAGACCTTGCATTCAAAGACTTTTCTCAGCTGATCAAAAACTGGAATGAAGGCGAGGCGAGAGGTAAGCTTAGGTACTATCTACTAAATAATAAACCCTTTACAACATTAGAAGCGGGTGTTGCTTAGGCAAAATCATCATCGTATCAGCCGAAAGATGCCTAATTGTGATTAGGCCTCCCCTAACGATCTACACAAAGGCCGATCCTGAGCCATTCGCATCAAGCGGGTACCTGCGACCTTCACCAGGTCGTCGAGAACTTGACAGCCCATCGGTCATCTGTTCTGCTGGCTACTGTTTCTAAAATATCTTACGCCCTTCGTTCCTTCAGTATTACTCGTTTATAACATATAAAAAAATCGTTCAACTTATTTAACTTTTATATTAGTGGAGAGCATTGCCATAACCGCCTTTCAGCCTTGGGAGGCGTGAATCATCAATTAAAAAGTATAAAAGAAGAGGGCTCAATATGTTATTACTGTTATACAGTAGCTACGTAAAGCATGAAGCATAGTATTTCATGGAAACCCGTTATTTCATGGATTTCAATGTTGTCAATAAAAATTAAAGATTTTAGATTGAATTGCCGAATTGCAGGTAATCTCACCCGATATTGCCATCAGCTGATGAATCGCCAGCAATACTGGCACGAGTTAAACCTTATATTGGACCACTACGAGCTCTTCATGGATAAGAAAGCGGTACAACACGTTGTCGAGGTGTGGGATAAGTTGCAGAACTACCCGAGTGTCGTCGATATGAATTATTCCGAAATGTCAATTATAATGAGGACCATGCTTAATGAAGTGAGTACTACTATCAAATAACTCACTGAATTCTAATGTTTCTGAATTCTGTTGCTTTATTATACGACATGAAATACGTCTAAATTGGAATTTTCTTTCTGCAGATTTTCATAAATCCTTTCAAAAGAGTTCTCGCCAGAGAGCGTCCCAATATCATGCACAGGATCAGACGGCTGTCTTGGCTTCTGAACTCGTACGCTAATCTAATAAAATATCCACATGTCAAAATGAAATTGCAGTTAAAAGAACATGTGACCCGTAGTGAGTGACATGTAATCCTCTTTAAGTTTTAGTTCCAGGTGCTCTATTTTCGAATCGCTCGTCTCGATTCGGGCGGCTTTCAAATTTTGATTTTCGGTGTAAAGTTGCATTTTTTTTAAATAACATTGGCCACACAAAAAGAGTACGATCCAAAATTGGGAATGTATCATAATTTAGATCTTTCATGCCTAAAATCAAAGTTGAAAACCGTTCGAAAACAAATCGAGGCGAGCGATTCAATATTATTAAGGGCCTAATTCCCGCGCTGTGACATCTCGATTTCAAAACTTTTTCTAACTATAAATCTCCATTAATAATGACATTCATAATATCTTCGGCAGTCGTATTTTTTTTATACCACTAAGGTGGCAAACAAGCTTACGGCCTGCCTGATGATAAGCAGTCACCGCAGCTTATGGACGTTTGCAATACCAGGGGCATCACCCACGCCTTGCCGACCCCGTAAAAACCTTTTAACCCTTTCGTATATTTTCGAAGATCAATTTCAGTGACGCTTTAATACAGTTTTTGGCTTGAGAAAAAGACAGTTTGAGATGTGAGATGAATCGCCCCCCAAAACTAATTCCGTTGGTCAACGGGGGAGTTTCACGGATTGTTCGTCATACCTACATACGTTATTTGTACAGTTGTTGTTGGCTTGTAGAAATGTAACACATTTTTGTACTTAATAATGACACTCTTTCTTACTCAACAATCAGCTTGTGTCTTGACAAAGAGAAAATATTTCACAGAGTTTTGTCAAACTAACTGGTAAAGGGTTGGACTCGTAAGCTAAGGGATACCTACCGAGTTCGATCCTCAGTACCGTCATGTACCAATTACCTATTCTGAGTTATATACATTATTTAATTTCTCACACATTAGTTAAATTCTCACCGATGCTCTTATCATATCATCATGATCATAAAAAACATCGTGAGGAAACCTGCACATTCAGGCATCTGACAAACAGTACGTTACCAGGGTTAAGGAGGTCAGACGGCAGTAGATCTACTATACTAACCTGATCTACCAAATCCTGGATCATAGTCAAGTAACGCATACAGCCGGGATATTAACGCCAAGATGATTCTATTTTTGGCTGCCCGGTAAAGATCTGGTAAATTTTGGGCCGTATTGTGTCCATAGTGTAAATTCTTTTTTATATGTTTAATATGTTATACTAATACTTAATTGCCAAGACAAAAGCTTTCAATATTTAAGTTCCAGTACAGCATCGAAGGTATAAGAGACAGATGATGGGCGGCCCACAACGTACATCACAGGCCAACAGGAAAAACCCCAGCGTAGTGGCAATAGCAAACGATATCAGATCTTTCGCTTTCATCCATCCCAAAAAGTTGAACCTACGAAAAAATAATAAAAGAAGTGAGTACTAAAGAAAAACTTGATGAAGTCAACATTTGAAATGGTTCATTGTGTCAATATAATATCTCAATGTATGTTTTCAGAAGCTGGTCCACTAATTATGAATTTAGAAATGGCTCTCAAACTCGGAAAAAATATGTCGGCTGGAAAGACTTATTATAACTCATCTTCGGAGAACTGGCTAGGTACACCTTTGTATTTAATCAATTACTGACAAACCTGTTTTGTATATTCTGCTTTATGATATTAACCGTAAGACAGTACCTACTCAGTTATGGCCAAGCGCCAGGTTCATAGGAAGGTATAGGTAATGTAATGTATATTGCTTGTGATGTATACACCTAGCATTCATTAGTTTCTATGATCACCTTCCTACTCCATCATCAGATCAGCTTCATAGTGCATAGGTATACCAAATTTTAATGCAATAGAACACCGGAAAGTGGGCCAAATCAGCCTTACAAGATTTCAGGATGCCATCATCAGAATAACAAATATCTAGTGGCAGAAAAATTCTCAAATAACGAGAACTATTCTGCCTATACGAATTCTCGTAGGGTACGTTGAAACGGATTTTTATACCGTAGTTCTTTTGATGTAACAAAATAACTCCGAAAACTAAACGTTAACGTGAAATTATATTTGTCAATTTCAGCAAATGACGACGTGTCAGTATCAGAGTGGCGTGCAGACTCTGAAGACGTTGTTCCCAACATTGCCACTAACGCAACAATAAAACCTCAAAGAAAGTCATTTAGCAGTGACTTGAGACATATAAAAAAACAGCATCCACTGCACTATGCAAAATACGTTCGACACTACCACAAGCACCACAAACGAAAACATCGAAATTCCCACACGAAGAAATACGAGCAGGTCGTGGACCACTACTTTCATGACCACAAGAAACGGCACAGGAAACGCAGAAAGCACAAAAGTTTAAAAACAAGTCACCAGAAAACGGCTCACTCAAAATCACGCACATTGAGTCGATACAGTTATACAACAAGGTCTACAAGCAATACGAACATTTTGCGCCAGTTAATCAATAACGACTTTAAAACTAGCAACCCGAACGTGTTGCGACAGTTAATCATCAGTGATAACGATAAAATTAAGGGATTGGTAAAGAATATACTGGGAACGAATGATGACAGAGTATCCAAGGCAGCAAGTTGGATTACTAAACAACCACTCAGGCCACTTTCATCAGGAGGCGATAAGGACCTATTTTCTTTCGCAATTGTCACAACGACAACACCTAATGTTGTAACACAAAAAAATACGATGCAACAAAAACGGTATTCAATGGCAAACAATCAAGATGTTATTAACATCAAACAAAATTTCGAAACCAATTTGAATTTGCCTGATGAATTTGCTAGTAACATTAAAGATAGTGCAAAAGAATCAAGTAATCTCATAAGTGATTTCAATAATAATAATATAGATGAAACAGTTAACCTACAGGATAACGGTATATTATCAAGTAATACAATACGCGGTTATAACTACAATTATAGGGGCATTGGTAGAGGTGGAAAAATCAACTCCGAAAATGGGGGCGGAAAAATAAATGATTTCGTGAATGATATTTTAAAAAGTCGTGAAAAGGTTCGTATTCAGCAAAGAGATCCCTTTCGAGAATCAAATGGAAATAAAATTGAAAATGTCGGTAGAGAGATACGTAACCCTATTGGAGTTTACGGTAACATTATTGGTGGCAAAGTTAATATTCAGAATAACGGCAAACATTTAATTTCACTTGAATATAATAATAATATGAACACAGGAAATAGTAGCGTTCAGAATACTGACAGACCATCATATAATCCGATACGAGGTAATGATTATATGAACACAGTTAGAAAAGATGTATATAAAATTATTGACAGTGGAGTTAGTAATCGCATTAACGAATATAATAAATTAAATACGTACGTAAAACCTCAACCTGAAAATAAAGGCAGGGGGTTAACTGATGTTATTCGAGGAGGCAGAGAACCAAGTAATCCCATAACAAGTTTAAATGGTATGTACACATATGGAAAATATAATATTTATAGAATAGAATAACATAATGAAGACAAAAGTATCAGCAGCAAGTTTTCTTCAATATATTTATATCTGAGTAGTTCAGTAGTCACCATGCCAGTATGCTATTCAAGAGGTCCCTGGTTCGATTCGCGGCCGGGCAGAAATTGAAACGATGAATTTTAATTTCTGTGACGAGTTTTACATTCTATGTATAATAAGTATTTAAAAGCATATACATATGTAGTAAGCATATCAATTATCTAGCACTCATAGTACAAGCTTTGCTTAGTTTGAGCCTAGTTGGCGCTGTGTGAATTTGTCCATTTTTATTTATTTATTTATTTGTCTATATAATAATATATATTATTATTATTATTATTATTAATAAGCAGGCAAGCAGTTGTCGAACAACTGATAGATGCCTGTATCTAGCTCTTCTCTACTAATTTTCAAGCTGTATTTAAACATTTGTCGAGTCTGTTTTTGAATTGGGTAGTACAACAATGTTTAATTGAAAGTAAATTAAATCCTATAATTTTGGTTAAGCCACACTAATTGTTGATTTTATACTAAGTAATACGATTTGTTGTAGACATAGAATCAAGAATGGGCCTAAAGAATTTAAATTTAGATGTCTTGAAGAATAATGGCGGAGAACCAAGCAATCCTACACGAGATTTTAATAAATTGAAAACAGTTGCAAAAGATCAAATTGAGGAAATAGATCGAGAATTAAGTAACGCCATTTCAGGTAACAATGACAACAATATGTAACGCCATTTCAGGTAGCAAATGTAGCAATGACAAGTTTGTAATATAAATTGTAACAAAAGCCCTTCCTAAAGAAAGAAAACTTCTCTTGCGAATAGTATGTAGGTACACCTACATACCAACAGGTAGGGTTAACGACAATAAGAGAGGCAGGTAAAAATAAATAATAACGAATGAAATACTGAGGACCGGTTTAAGTAAAATATCCTGGGGGAGGCTTACAGCAATGGACTAGGAGGTAGAAAAGAATTTACAACAGAACGAAGACCAGAAGTATCAGCAGATTGACATAATGTTGTTGATGTTGACATAATATTTTACAGAACATCGAAATCTTATCGTTCACCCATATTGACGCAACCTGTCTTTAACTCACTAACCAGTCAAAACATTTCTTTAATTTTTTTAATTTTAAGTGATATACACTGTACAATCTTGTTTAAGGCACATTGATTTTTTGTTTTATACGAAGTAAAACAATTTGTTGCAGATATGGAAGAAAGACTGGGACTAAAGAATTTAAATTTAGAATACAAATTAAAGAATGATGGCAGAGAATTAAGTAATCCTATACGAGCATTTAACAAATTGAATTCAATTGGAAGAGAATTAAGTAACGCCATTGGAGGTAATAAATGCAAAAAAAATAGTGACATAGAATCTAATCCCTGACGAAGTAGCTTAGTACTTAGTTTACTGTCCGGTTTGTAAGCGGCGACATGTCCATTAGTTAAATACTAACCGATGCTCTTACAGTGAGGGAAAACATCGTGATGAAACCTACACATTCACGGTGGCTGAGCTCTGGCCCTGGGGCGGCCAATATGTCACTGAGTATTTCCTACCTACTATCATACCCCTCCGTTTTGACAATTAAAAGAGATATTTTAAGTGCTACTCAATAAATAAATTTTGAGTTTGAGTTTACCGGTATCTGAAAAGAGGTCCCGCCAGCCCATGAAGCGTACCACAGATTCAGATGCAAGTACCAACGGCTGACGACGTAAGCATGATAAAGACCAAGCGAAATTACCCTGACTCTGCACCCTGGAATAAGCTGGACTTGATCGCTAGAAGGATTATGTTTAAAAGTAAAGTACACTCTACATACAATTTTGTTTAAGCTAAACTAATTGTTATTTTTATGCTTTGTTGCAGAAGTAAAAAGAGGTGTTAATAACATAACTTTAAATATCTTTAAAAATAAAAACAGAGGATCAAGTAGTCCCATACGAGAATATAATAAAGTGAATTCGAATGGAAAAGCTAATGGTATGTACAGAAGTGGGGGACTTAACTATTTTGATAAAAGCAGATAAATAATAAATACAACATGAAATCACAATAAAATAGCCTGAGAGGCAGATACCTCAGAGCAAGTAGATGGATCAGGCTGATAGAGGTGCTTGTGCTGAAAACTTACTTAACTTCTATATGTATTCATATATCTTATAACTCACTCTTTAATTTTATAGCAGTTTGGTTCTATACTATGGAGTATATTATCTACTCTGAGTTACAAACACTACATAAACCAACTAGACTTCACAATATTTTCTGAAAATTAAAGAAAAATATACCCTACAATTCAATTCAATTCAATTCAATTCAATTCAATTCAATTCAATTCAATTCAGTTCAATTCATTTATTCGTGGTACACAGGTTATGCAGTTGTTACAATTTTAGTAGATGGGTCCTCTGTGACCTGCCATCGGCATACAAATTTAGAGTGGGTAATTACAATTTAGAATTCAAATAATTTCATATACATTAAACATTCAACAATATAAAATTAGTATTAAATATTCATTATAAAATTCCACTATTTAATGTCATTATTAATTAAATTGTCAATATAAATTATAGTGTAAATAATAATTTGAATGTCAAATAAAAATATAATGTCAAAGTAATATAAAATTAATAAACCACAAATTACTAACAATATTCACAATGACAAAAATGTCAAAATAATAAAATTTATTACTAATATGCATATAAAATATGTCAAAATAATTAAATAATAGTATAAAATGTCATAACATATCCAAAGTCACATTCATACTGTTTATTTATGCTCCTTGCACGCCAAAAGAATTTCGTCAATTGTGTAAAACACCCCTTCAACAAGAAAACTGTACAGTTGTTTCTTAAACTTATTAAGATTTTCTGCTTGGCGTATAGTTTTTGGGATCGCGTTGTACAATTTAGGGGCCATCGCAAAAACACTCTTATGAAATAAAGCGGTCTTGCATGGATGGACATGGAGCTGGTCTCGACGCCGTGCGCTCTCAACATGCGGGAAGAGACCCAGATTTGTTCGCACAAATATTATAATTTCGTAGACATAGAGGGATGGCATCGTTAATAATTTTAACTCTTTAAAAAATGGTCTACAACTATCCGTACGTTTCAGGTTACAGATGGCTCTTAAGCATCTTTTTTGCGCCCTGAATACAGCTTCCTTCCCTGTTGCGTTACCCCAGAAAATAATCCCATACCGCAGCACAGAAGCTACGAGACCGTGATAGGCTAATAGCACAGTATTACGATTTACTACCCTATTTAGTTTGTAAATCGCGTATGAGGATTGATTTATCTTATTACAAACATAATCGATGTGCGTATTCCAACTCATATTCCGATCCAAGTGTAGGCCTAAAAATTTTGTGACATTCGTATTTTCGATTATTTGACCGTTATGAATAATGTTTGTTTGTTGAGTGTCCTTGTATCGTTGCTTAAAATTAATAATTTTAGTTTTATTGAGATTGATTTGTAGGTTGTTATTTTCCAACCAGTCAATTATTTTAGTTAAAATATTATTTATGTCAGTTATATTATTACAAAGCACCGTGCAGTCATCAGCAAATATAGTAATATAATCATTAATTGCATTTACAATGTCATTAATATAAATAATAAATAATAATGGGCCCAATATACTTCCTTGGGGAACACCATAGTAAACAGTATTGCAGTTCGATAGGAAATGGGTTTCCACTCTTGTGCTGGGACATATTCTGGTTATTTGTGTCATTTGTTTTCTATCACATAGGTAAGATGCTAACAAATTGTTAATGTTTCCCCTGACACCCATAGCTTCTAATTTTTGAATTAATATGTTGTGGTCAACAAAGTCAAACGCCTTTGTTAGATCTAGAAACAGGGCTGTGATTGGTAACCGGTTGTCTAGTTTTAAATGAATATTATACAGCATATCGTATAAGGCCATATTGATATTTTTGTTCTTACGGAATCCTTTTTGCTGGGGTACCAGTATTTTTTTCTTTTCACAGTACTGATAAAGAGAGGCATATATAACTTTTTCTATTATTTTTGAAAATATGGGGATTAAAGCTATAGGCCTATAATTCCTAATATTCTCACGGTCATCTTTTTTAAATATTGGTTTGATTATCGTTAATTTAAGTTTGTCCGGGAAAACACCTTCAGAGATGCATAAATTTGTGATATGGCTAATTGGTGAAGAAATAATATGTGATACATGTTTCACTACTTTGGTGTTAATATTGTCATAGCCAGTACTGTTCGTGTTTTTAAGGTTTTTAATTATCATATAAATGTCATGTGGAGTTGTGGGAGTCATATATAAAGAATTAAGTTCATTATCGGGGATAGTTTTCTTAAATTTTGTTGTTTTTGGCCTGGATGTAGTGGTGCTAGCGTCAGTATAATACTCATTAAAAGATTGCGCTATGGCAGTTGGATCACGGATAGTGCAGCCGTTTGATTTGATTTGGGTTATTGTTTCATTTGGGAATTGCTGTTTAGTGTTATTGATTATCTGCCAACTAGCCTTTGATTTATTATTCGCTGTCATAATATAATTATTATTTTGGGATCTTTGTGTTAACTTTATAATTTTATTAAGCCTACTAGAATATTTTTTAAATGTTTTTTTGTCTCTTTTGTTTTTTGTAAATCTGTATTTCCACAAGAGATCACGCTTGCGTCTTGCACATAATTTTATCCCTTTAGATAACCATTTTGGGCGTCTTTTTACAGTATGTTTTATTCTGATTGTTGGAAAGCATATATCGTAGAATGATAAAAATATATCATAAAAGTTGTTGAAAGAATCATTGGCATTATTGCTTGAATAT
The DNA here is from genome assembly GCA_905147135.1 of Blastobasis lacticolella. NCBI lineage: Eukaryota > Metazoa > Arthropoda > Insecta > Lepidoptera > Blastobasidae > Blastobasis > Blastobasis lacticolella. The sequence continues at coordinate 9,939,484 of LR990065.1, read as the reverse complement.
ATTTCAGAAAAGGTTAATTGTCCGAGACATTCAGCAAACTTCTTTAAGTTTTCTTCAGAATAATCTCTTTTCTGTGTATACCAGCTAGTTATAGTGCAGTATTTTTTTACAGGGCAGCATACTAACTGAGCAGTATGGTCCGAAATACCGAATTCCAGCACCTCACCTTTGCTGCCTCTAATATTATGGATTATATTGTCTATACATGTACCACTTTCCAATCTTGTGGGCTCTCTAATTGCAAATTTTAGATTGTAGGCTGAAATGACATGCGCAAATTCAGAGGAACGATTAAATTTATTTAAAATATTTATATTAAAGTCACCACATAGAATAATTTTATTATTATAAGCATACAATGTCAAAATTTGATGTAGATTTTTACACTGATTATAGTTATTAGACCATAATTATAATAACAACAATAACAATTTGTTGCAGAATTAAGAAATAAAATGGGAAAAGTAAATAAGGAATCAATGGATAGACAGTTCAACCAAAGAGAAATTAATTATTACAATCAACGTGGACACCATCAACAAATTACCGTAAATAGCCGTGGTAAAAGAAATCGTGAATTCTTACGTAAAACAACTGCGAGTGTGTTCAGAGAAAACGTTCGCTTTACTAATAATGAAGTAACCAAATCAACATTCCGCTCAGACCGGAACCCATTGCAAAGACTTAAAAATATAATTTCTATAGGACCTAACGTTGAGCCAAGACAATACCAGAGGGCTACCAAAAATGTATTACCTAATTTTAGCTTAGGAATAAACGGTCGCATTAACACTAAACAAAGATTAAAATCGGATGATATTAGCAATAATATTATAAAAAATAAAAAATTCAAGCAAATGAAGCATCCGAATACCTTTAACAAAAAACATAGTGTTAAGAAACATGGTAGTCTATCTCCAGCGCAAATAAATGACGAACTCTTCAAGAGAATTTACAGAAGCCCAATACAAGACAAAGAAAATAAAATAATATTTAGACAGCAAAAAGGTAAAAATGGATTAATTGGCGAATATCATAACAATACAAAACCTGCTGAGCAACAGATTTATAAACAAAAACATAAAATGAAACAATACGGAAAAGGACAAGATCATGAACAGAATAAAAATGGTAACATTAGTCCACACAGAGAAAATTTGAATTACTATAACAAACTACCTGTAAATAAGCCTAATCAAGGCCGTACAGACAAACAAAAACAAAATATTGCGAAAAAGAACAACTTGATTCAAATGAAAGATATGTTGAAGCGTAATAAGAATCCATTAAATCACACAATCAATCACTTTTCTAAATTTAAACAGGCGGACACAAGAATCAAAAATCGTTATCAAAAATTGGTATTTAGAACAGAAAAAGAGAAACAAAACCTTTTTAAAAAATATAAAGAGCTATTAGGCGGTCCTGATGTAATTCAAAAGCTGATGGAGGCATTTACAAAAATGGGAAATAAAACAAAAATTGGAAAATCAGAGAAAATCTCTCGAAATAAAGGGGAAAAGGTGTATTCAAAAGAATATGACAATCCTAGGCGTGCAATAATGATTAAAGTAACAGACAAAGATAAAAATGAAATCGACAAGGTCAATAAGAAAGATCTTTTAAGAAAAATTACAGAGCTATCAAGCTACAGCGACGAGGAAATACCATTGAAACAAAATTTGTATAACGCATTGCACGGGAAAGACACAAGAAAACTATTTCGTACCGTAAGTGATGAAATAAAAGTTGATATCAATGAAGTTTCAGCGAGCGAAGATATAGAGCATGTGTTGAAGGAAAATATTTACAAGACTTTTGGTTATGATACTAACTTGAGACGCATAGGAGACGGAAAGTCGGAGTTAAAAGAAGTGTCTAAAATAGGTAATGTAGGTAAAAAAGAATAATGTTATGTGATCTTAAATAATTGAAGATTGCACGTCAATCCGTGATACGTCGTAAAATAAATGGAGAACTTATGTTGAAAATAGGAATAATAATTATTAAAGAACCATAGTTGTTTTTACATTTAAGTTTGTCTTTGCATAATATATCTTGCGTTGATAATAGAATGCTATGCCACACGCTTGTGATTTGAACTAATACGATATCTACATATTTTAAAATTGGTATATCTGCAGCCAAACAATACTATTTTTAAACCCCGACGAAAAAGAGGTGTGTTATAAGTTTGAAACTGGTGGTGTGTGTAACTGTCTATCTGTGGCTCTGTCGCTCTGTGTGTTTGTCTGTGGTATTGTAGCTCTTGAACGGATGTTTGAAAGCTAGTTTAATCGAAATGGTTGTCATGAAAATCGGTTCGGCAGTTTAGAAAATATTTGAGTATACAGACTGTAAAAGGACCGCTAGCATTAATTGAAACCTCATATTCTACCCATAAAACTGAACAACTTTCCCCAAGAAACATACCCGCGGAATTGACTTCATAATTTTGCTACCTAAAATAAATAATTAGCGGTCTTTTTACCCCTGACCAAGTTTACATACAGATTATCCGACTTCATCAGTCTTCAGTTTCTACCGGTGTGTAAGTAAGGGCTCGAGTGCTCCTGTGGGTTTGGTCGTGGAAAGGCGTCGCCTATTAGCTTTCCTAGCAACATATTTTACGGGGTCGACGACATGATTGTGACCGGTATTGCAAAGGTCTATAGGCTACGGTAACTGCCTACCATCAGACGGATTATACGTTTATTTACCACTTTAGTGGTATTATTTTTATAAATACTAGTCAGACATTTGGCCGCTATCTCACTGGTGCATCTGAAGATGGGGCATCCCTGTCTAGGAACAGCCTATTCACTCTATCCTTGAAGGTCCAGATTATAATAATCGGGGAAGTAACTCGCAGGCAACGTGCCCCATTCCTTAGCCGTACGCATTATAAAGGTTGAATCAATTCGATTTGGACGGATAGCTGGAAGAACTACGAAATCAGGATGAAATGAAATGAAAAATTCTTTATTGCTATACATAGAATAAAACAAAAACAGAGGAAAAAAAAAAACAAATAAAAGCCACCGGCGGCCTTATCGCTTAAAGCGATTTCTTCCAGGCAACCTTAAACATCTAAAAACAGAGCGAAACATGAAACAAACATGCGATGAATGAAACAGGCGTAAAGAATGAGGTCGTGTTACTGTTTGGATACCAAGTTTCTTGTCTATAATCTTTGCTTTGGATTAGATGTACTAACCGAGGTTGAGATTGGAAGACAGCTCAACGCCAAGGAGCTGTAGGTATTCCGGAAAGTCAGAGCTAGACGGAATAAACTCTGTTTGGCGGAAAACAAAAAACATGTATTTTTAAGGGTGTTTTAAAGCTTTTAAACTAAACAAAGAAAAATATATTTAATATCAATGAAACTAGAATTCATGTCATATATGTTTGAGTATATATGATTTCGGCTATGTGGAAGCTTCTTTTTATTATCTTAATCATGAATAATAATATTTTCTTTCTTAATTTTATTTCAATTCAATCAAAGCTTAAAATTACTTGCCTTATGGTTCGTTTACTCACCATGATATTACGTGTCCTTTGAAGTATCCGCCTAATCTCAACTGTAGTTAGGAAGCTGTATTCAATTTCAAATTAATTTCAATTTATTAAGCATTCCATGTGTTTTACAAAGGTAGTAACTTTACATAATACAAAATTATATTATTCAATAATTATAATCAATATTCAATATTTTCAATAATTCAAAGAGAAAAAATTCGGTATTCTTCAATTTTGTGAAATACATACATATGTAGTGACACATTATCGGGTTTAATACTACGGTTAGTATCGTTTTTACCTCAATATTTCGACACAGTTGCATGCGTCGTGGTCACGAGTTGGCTGGTGCCTGTGTGAAGTCGCTCCCAAGAACAGACATCAGTCCACCCTCTTTCGGATTCGACGATTACCTGGAATCGAATTCTAGTGGTTCTAGAATTCAAGATGACTCACACTATTGACTTAACTGTTGTGTAAACAGCTTAGTCTTACGATATGTTTAAAGTGCAAATCTTAGGGTAATATATGGTACTAGAGTACTATACTGCTGCTACTATATGGCTGCTATACTGTACACACTATAGCAGCCATCTCATGTAAAGTTTGACCCTGATTGATTAAAAAATACCACTTGAGCAACTTGGGAATAGTAAGTATGACATGAGGTTCTTCAAAAGGCATGTCTACAGGTACCTCAAAGGAAGGTTCCGCAACCGTTCCCCTTGGGTTGCAGTTGTCCTGGACAACTGCAACCCAAGGGGACCTTCAGTCCGTGTGCCTCCCTAGTCAATAAAAAAGTGGGATTTTAGTCTCTTTCTTTCCGATTGCCAACATAGCTTTAGGAGCTAGCGTTCAGTCAACACTAATCTTCTAACTTACAAAGCGACGTAATTTCGACTCTCAAAAAGCATTTGACTGGATCCTCCCCTATTTAATTTAATGATCTACCGTCAGCAGTTAAAATCACTTCACGCATTATTTACGCCGATGATTTAAAACTTATACGTATAGTTAAAGTTGCTTTTGACAAGATTTTAAACTGACGCCATTTCTGCACCATTTCCTACTTTGAAATAGTCAAAGACCTAGGAGTTTATTTGATCCCAAATTTACTTTTAACACCCATATTAGTGAACTACTTAAAGCATGTTATTGCCTATTGGGCGTTGAAATTAATAATTCTAGAGATATTACTAATCCCTCTGCACTAGAGCTTATTTATACTTCGATAGTAGGAGCAAAATACGAGGAGCTTTAGTGGCCGAGCGGCTAGGGCATCCGACTCTTAAGCGAGAGGTGCCGTGTTCAAATCCCGCTGCAGGCATGTACCAATGACACTTTTTTGAGTTATTTACATTAGTTGAATACTAATAGATGCTCTTACGATGATGGAAAACATCCTAATGAAACCATTATCTAATCTGGTCAGGTTCACCTGGTAGTAGGGTTATTTCGGTAATATGGCATAACTAATGTAAATCTACTGTAATTACCTGATCGCCAAATCCTGGATCAAGGTCAAGGCAGAAACTGGGCCTTAATGCGCGAGAGCGCAACTGCTTTGTGTTTTTCATTACTCTGTTTCTTCACCAAATCCATAAAAATTATAACTTTCAAATAGGTAACCTGTTGCACGTTTTCTCATTCTGTTTCTTTCGATAGACCACATTATGGAAGTCATTCGATGTCATAAATCCAGCCATGCGAGCTATTGAGCGCAGTATCTTGAGTCAAATTGTCAGACCAAATAAGAAACAGTGTACTGCTTTCCAAAACTCAAATCGCCGATATGGGTCAAAAACCTGCAAACCTGAAGTGAGACTGGGCCGGCCAAACGAGTTGTGGGCTGAAATATCCACCAACTGGCCCCGGAGTTCCCAGTGGGGTCGAGACCCCAGATGGATATGGCGGATGTCTTTTCTAAGTATTGGCCAAGGAAAGCATCCGACTATAAGTCGTGGAAGATGGATAGGAAAGCCTTTGCCCTCGAGAAGGACGGAAATGGTTAAAATAATAATAATAGAACATCCTTTTAGGCGTTAAAGTAAGTACTTCACGTTCGTATTTGTAACAACGAGCATTTTATAGAGATGGTGTCTGAGAGGCGGAAAGTAGAAAGGTGTGTAACATTATAGGAATCAAATAAGTACATATGAGGCAATATTATTAAAATAAATCTTTATTTTTATACAGAAAGTCGCGGCCAAAGTTTTGCGGTCCGGGGATCATCCATCAGGAATACCTATTTCGTTGTTATTAAATATAGTTGTGAATAGTTTTGTCTGGTTTGAGAGGGCTTATACCTAATGATTCGTATAATCTAGATTTTAGAACAGTTTCCTCGTCAGTGTATATATCATGCCCAATACCCGAGTAGCTTTTGCGTGCATTAGGGGGTTCCTCAGGGTGTAACATCGCGTCTTCCAAATTCAGTTTTAACGTGTACTCCTCATCGCTGTAACTCGATGCCTCAATAATCTTTCTTAAATTTGGGTTGTTCATTGTATCCTCTTTTTTCCTGCCCTTTTCCACTTTGGCTTTTTTAACATGATGTGATGGTCGATTGATTGGTTGATTTGCATTATCGTTTTGTTCAGACGTATTACGAAATGCACGCATAAAACGGGATTCTTTCACATTCTGTCCTTGTGCTTTAGATTTTTCCGCTTCAGCGCTATACTTTCTTCTTGAAGGTATGTTTTTATCCAATCGGCTTTTGATCTCGTCTATCTTGCCCAACAAATCCTCTTCACCCGAATTGTTGTTTAAATATTTTTGTCTACTACTTATTTTTCGAATTTTATTAATATCATTTAGAACTTTAGTATAAAATGGTGCCTGTTCATCAATTATATCAAGTTTCTTATCATTACGCTGATACGATGCACGATACGAAGGCAGCCCCGTTTGATGACGTGTGTCGATATGTTGAGTTGTCCCTTTGTTCTTTGAATTTGGCACATACACCATTCCAAAAGGATTCTCATTAGAATATTGATGTTTAAGTTTACGCATTTTTTTGTGGGTTAATCGATCTTTCTTTTTACGGTTCTGCCGCAGTTTTTTATATTGATATCTTAATTTTTTAGATGGTTGATATTCCATTTTGTATTTTGATTGATGTGGTGCTGGCTTTATAGAAGGATAACTAATACTCTGAACTCCATTATGGTCACTTTTCTCTTGGATTGGAAATTTTGGTATTTTGAGTTTGCGAGACGTATAAATTCGGGTAGCTCTAGATACTTCTTTCTTTTTATGTTGTAGTGAAACAAATTGCAGTTTAATGTTATTTATTAAATCTCGTTCTGTTTCTTTCAGCGAATTAGATTCCATTGCATACTTATTTTGTTGCAAAGTTTTATCAACATCTTCATCAGGTGATCCTTCCAACGAGAACTCGAAACTTTTCTGTTTTTCATGTTCTCTAATCATGTTAGTATCATTCTTTTGTATAAAGTTATAATTATTATTATTTGCATGCAGCTTTTTAGCTTTGATTAATTCTACTGCTTTATTGAAAATATGACCTTTATTTCGTTCTGCCGTTTTATTACGCCAAGCAATGCTCCCTTTCTTAGTGATAGCGCCCCACTCTTTACCAATTTTATAGTTCATTTTATAATTTATACGATCTGTAAATACCTCACTAGATCCTTTTACGACTTTATATTGATTTTGTAATTTTATAGCCAGGCCCTCTTGTGGCGGGTCTTCTTTCAATAATGGTGCTAAAATATTAATTACACATTTAGAATATCCATAAGTTAAAAATAATCTCTTCACACTAAATAATTTTCTTCGATAGTTTCAATTTGTTTAGTCATTCTGATTTGCAACTGAAGAGCGTCGGTGCCTAATGGCTAGCGGAGCTGATTCGTAAGCGAGAGGTGCCGAGTTCGATCCCCATCATCTCATATCCTAGGCCATAGGCTCTTGTATCTGACTCAGTGATGTCAATCCACTACATCATGGGCCTCCCGCAAGTCTTCTCAATATTATCCGCAATATAATTGCAACCATGGTTAACAGGGTCACAGCAAGGAGGTCAAATGCCAGTCGCTCCAATGTAATTACCTGATCTGCCAAATCCTGGATCATGGTCAAGTCTGTCCCCAGGCCCTCGCACGGGAGAGCACAATCAGGATAATGACTTTTTTTCAGTTTGCTACTGGCTGTATAGATAAAACCACTAGATTCTAGTGATTAAGGAAAAACTAAACAAAACTAACAGACTTACCTGTAACACTTGTAACATTCATTATCCTAGTTACTTTCGTGTCTTCAGATCTTATGTTTCTAAAAATAGTTTGGGTACTCGCAACGGATGTATGGCCTTTGAATATGTTTTTTCTTGTGTGTGGTGGTGTGGTGGTGGTGGTGGTTATCTGAAGTTTGATTTTGTTGTGATCGCTAACACTGTGACTAATATTCTTGTATTTTAAATTGTTATTATTATCATTTGTATACAGTCTTGTATCATTGGCATTATCTTTTGTGATCGTTTTCATATTATGTGGTTTCCAATCTATAGGTTCGAGTTCTTTTTCAAGAGGTTTCGACTTGGGTTTATCTGTTGTCTGATTTTGAACAGGCCGATTTTCATTCATTTCTGGTGCTGTAATTTAAAAAAATAATTTTAATTAATTTAGAAGGTATCACTCGTTAAAGCAAAACCGGTAACTGTCGTTCATAATATTTACAACTCATGCACTTAGGTGTCACGATTATTTACTACAAAACTAGTTTCAAGCATTTGTTATAAATTTAAGAACTCTTGTCAAACATAGAGATAATGAATTTAAATTCCATAGAAATACATGCTTCATGGCAAAAATACAGTATGTAGATTTAGCATATGGGCAATTGGTACTGGCCCCATCTGCCGATAAAATGGCGACCGTTGGAGTGAAAGATAAGGGGTAAACGGAGTTTTTAAATGAAGACCGCAAATCGGCAAATATAGTAGGATAGGTCAGGTGGAGTAAACAATATAGAACAATAACAAACCTCGACTTGTTATCATGGTGTACTGAATGGTTGTGATATTCAAAGCCTTTGTTAAATTTCTGATTTCAGTTATCATTGTTTTGTGAATGGCCTGGTTATCTGCCAAGTCATGATGTGGTACTGTATTCGCATTATTAGAATCATCTTTTGTCGGCTTGTTATTACCAAATTCATTGTAACTCCCTTCAGGTTTGATATTTTCTTGTTTTCTAATAATGGGAGTGATATTATCCGTACTACTACTTTTTTTACTAAAAGCTCCCAACCCTTTTCCAATTCCAAAGTCAATTGTAAATGAATCAAGTGCAGATTTGATGCGTTCTGATTCTTCAGTCAGATCGTCTTCTTCTTCATAATATTCTTCTTCATTTAATTCTGGCGCAGAAATGTTGTTATATACGGTTTTCAAATTATTACGAATTGTGTCATAATGTGATTCAGTAAAATCTTGCGTTACTCTGATATTACTATAACTGTTTAAAGTTTTTTGTGGTTCGATAGTTTCGTTTTTGCTAATAACATTTGTCACGTTCGTACTTTTAAACTTAATTTGGTCTTCACTGGCAAACTGTCTTATATCTCTTTCTACGGGCTTTTCTTTCCAAATAGCATTTATACTACTTTTTTTGGTAGTGGTTCCCCGTTCTTTATCATTTTTTAAGTAAATATTCTGATTTTCGTATGTTGAAGCTGTAAGTACATTATAAGGCCTTTAACGTTTAATCACTGTACTTGTAAAATATGTTAATTGCAGAAGGCCTGAAGATCAACATGTTTTTGAGCTAGGTATTTGTTTAACTCTAATGTCAAATTACGCAAAATTATGTTAAAATAAAAAAAGCCATTTAACTAATGCTATCACATACCAAATATGCCAAATAACAAATGACTTCTCCTTTGGCAATCCTAATTTGTTAGATCAGAACAAATATGATCTAATATTCACCTAATGACTTTTAGGTACAACTACAAAAAATCAATCTACTCTAAGTAAAGCTAAAGAAGCATACCTTGAACCGCTGCAATTGTTGCGACATTCTTAGTTCCAGTTATATTTCTATCGTCAATTCTCTTGATATTGTAAATAACTTGGTTATGTGTGATATTTGTCAATTGTGTATCTACTGCTTTAATATCATTATTTCTTTCTTCGGTTTTATTCTGCCCGGTATACACAACATTTTTTATAGTCCACTTTTTCCAGCCTTTATCATTTTCTATGTTAATCTGTTGTGAAAGCTCGTCATCAAATTCTTTTACGGAGTTGTGTTCGCCATAAAAACGCTGTTTTTCTCTTGTTTGATCTTCACCAGATAAGTATTCTTCTGTCTCTGGTACAGAAATAATTAAAAATTTATTTATATTTGTATTATTTACTCGTAGGGTTTTCTACTGTAGGGAAATCTACTATTGTTCATGCAGAAGATGTACTCTATCTAGGTCACATTTACCTACTGACCACCGTTCGTGACTCTTTCACTTATTAATTCGTTGGACTAGCCCCTTATCTGAGTCTGTCAGCAGTACTGAAGTGCTGAGCACAGAGCCCTGGTGTACCCGAATGTTAATATATAACGGGATGGTGACGCTAAATAGCTGTCCTAATGTCTCGGATAGTGTCAATATAGGCCTCAGGGACCGACTTGGACCCTACCAGATCATCTCACGAGGGACACAGTTAATGGCTTTCTGCATGAAACAGGAAATGTAAGGGCGTGTTCTTTGAACTATATCACATCGTGAGAGTTCTCAGGGCAAACACCCAGGCCGAAATCCAAACTGATAGCCCGAGACCGGACACCGCAGGGAAGATACTTTCTGCCTATTTATCTCATAATAAAGGAACATCGTACTCTTAGATCATCATATCAGCCGCCCTGGTGGGCAGATACCTTCCAGTCTTGTGATTTTCACATCCAGCTAGTACCTGCGATATTTACCAGGTCGTCGTGGAAGGTCTACGCTACGCTACGCAGCGTTTTCCGGTATGTGGTCGCCACTCGAGAACTTTACTACCCCATCTGCCTCTGTTCAACATAAGATATGACATAATTATAACATTAGATATTAGAAAAGAAACCAAAAATAATACCTGTTCCCATGGTGTTTTGATTAAGATTGTTTTCCTGTGCATCATCCTCGATATTTTCTTCAAATGAATTTTCTAATGGATAATTTAAACTATTTGGGGGTTTAGTGTTTTCGTTTTTCCTATAGTTGTCAATATTTTTAGGTTCTAAATGGTTGTTATTATTATTAACACGCAGTCTCGTGTCTATGTTATTACCTGCAGTGGTATAAAATCTTGGGTCGTAACCATTCCCGTTGTTGTTTTTTATGTTAAAATATTCGTTTAATCCACTATAGTCTACCTTTCTCTTCTTCATATAATCGTTGATCATTTTGTCGTATTTGTGCATCCTAGCTCTCTCATGTTGTAACTCAAACTTTTTGTGGTGTGACAAATATAATCTGTACACTTTAGGAGTGTTGGGTTTCCAGCGCTTCGTTTGTTTCAAATGTTTTCGTCTTGGTGGTACATGCGTGACCGGTAACATTGGCTGAGTGAGCCAATCAGTGATATCGGTTAGGCTTGATTTCTTATCTCGCAGTCTCCTTTTGATCTTCAGCTTTGGTTTGACACTGATTGACTGTAAGTCTAAATATATTTCGTTATTGATAAAAAATGTGTCAAGAACAAAAAGAAAATTATATTTAACTGGCTGCCCGTCGGCGACTTTGTCCTAGTGGACTACACTTTATATCGTACTCGACGCCACATTGAATTTATGATGAAGTGACATAGCCTATGTCCATCTCAGGGTTCCCGAAAAGGTCCTTCCTAAGTTTGGACAAAATCGATTGAGCAAACAGACAGATATACAGAGTTATTATTGCATTTATAATACTAGTTAGGATCTATTAAGTATAATCCCAGATACAAATATTCTACTAAAAAGTCAGACTACGTGATATAATAAGTTATGATCTGTTTAAACTGACTTGTCTTATTTGGTGATCAAACAATGCCCAAAATCACGCTACGTATATTGTGTATAGATGACGAGAATTATTTAAGAACACATAGAATGTGAACTTCAACGAATACTGCTGCACATTATCCATTTCAATACATAATTTCCTTAACCAAATAAGACAAATCAGTTTGGACAGATTACATCGATAACTTTCACTTTACATACCATAATCGACATCCATCTTGAGGGATCCCGGTTTTGTTTTGGTCGATGACCGTCTTCGAGTTCTCCTCTCCCTGTGCTGATGTCTTCGACCAGACTCTCCATTTACGCTCTCCACAGGCGTCGTTGTTCTGGTTCTTGTTTCTTTAATGAACATTCAATAGGTTATCAAAGGCCGTGTGGTGTCTGGCAGAGTAGAATAGCACCAACCCCGTACACTAGTGGGTGTCGTACAAGGCGACTAATGTTTTCGAGGCAAAAGATCTAAAGTCTCCGTAGGCTGGAAATGGGCAGCAACGTTTTCCATTGTTATATTTAAAACCTTGCGATCTCCAACCCGCCTGTCAAGCGTGGAGATTTTGGCAACAACCTCTTCTTTCATTATCGTCAGACTTAAGATCTACCTATAACATTAATGAAGGGGTTTTGCGATATGTGAAAGGCGGTTTGAATACTGCAGTCGCAAAAAAACACAGAAATCGCAGCTGCCTCTTTCCCCAAATCTATTAGTTTTTCCCCTTATTTGCTGTGCACTACTGTGAGATACTGTGATAAATTACCTCTTCCTAAAGGTTGTCTGGACCGCGTCCAGCGCTTAAAGCGATAAGACCACGGGTAAAATAAACTGTTACATTTATTTTTACTGTCATGTATATTTCACTTTTGTGTGTGCAATCAAGATTTTTTACTTACTTACTGCCTAAGCTTTCTAGCGGTAGGTTATTTCCCTTCGAACATCCAGTCTTATCGTTGTTGTACCCACTCTTTTTCGTTTGAAACGCAACTTATGGTCCACAGTGGTCCCAGATGATTTTATCTTCAAAGCATTAGTTGCCTTGTGACAATCGTTATTGTACTCTTTTTCATTTGAAACGCAATCTATGGTCCCAGTGGTCTCAGATTTCTTTTTTTTTATATCACTAAGGTGGCAAACAAGCTTGCGGCCTGCCTGATGGTAAGCAGTCACTGCAGCCTATGGACGTTTGCAATACCAGGGGCATCACCCACGCGTTGCCGACCCCGTAAAAACCTTTTAACCCCTTTCTTGAAGAACTCCATGTTGTACTCTCCAGGGAACCTCTCCAGGTAGTTCATTGATGATATTGTTTTTAAAACAGTAGTTGCCTTGTAAGACCATAAAGGGGTCATGACCCTAGCAGGCAATTACCACATGACTATTCTTCTTTTCATCGTGTCAATTATGAAATAGGTTAGTTTATTACTATTTTATCATGACTATTGAATATTATGTACTGAGCTTTACACGTATCTCTAGTTAATTTCTAGCTGTTTTCACCACCGCCAATACATATGTATTGGCGGTGTGGCGTCCGGCAGAGTGCAATAGCACCAACCCCTGACACTCGTGGATGTTGTAATAGGCGACTAATGTTTTCCAGACAAAATATCCTCCATAGGCTGGAAATGGGCAGCAGCGTGTTCCATTGTTACATTTAAAACACTGCGATCTCCAACCCGCCTGCCAAGCGTGGAGATTATGGCAATAATCTCTCCTGTCGTGGGACAGGCCCTAACTCCAGCAGTGGACTGTTCTGGGCTGTGGTGATAAGTATATATTTTCCTATATACCTTCGCTATCCAACGAGGTAACGCCAGCTTTCCATACATCATTCCGAGGGGCAGCGGTGTGGACGTTTTTAATTTTTAATATTTTATATGTATTTGTGTATATTTTTACTGTAACTGTAAATATTTTGTCTGTATCTATAAGGGCTGATTTTTCAATCCTCAGTTAAAGTTTATCTGCCCGATAAAGTAATACACTGCCAAATTAAAACAATCTGCAATCCTTCACTTATATATGAAGTAATGATACCACTTTATTTGAGTCGCTTAATAACTTATCAGACTGATTAGTTTTACCTGAGGATTGAAAAATCGGCCCTAAATGAAATACGTAGAAAAAACATATAATGAACATTCAGACTGCTATAAGAGAGCTGCAAAATACCTCTAACAGGAAGACTTCTTCCCTCCAAGTTTGTATCATTCACTGGACTTTCCGTGGTAATATCTCTACGGGACTCAAACACTTCGCTGTTGTCACTAAATTGTTTTTGAAAATATCCGTTAACGGCGTCTACAAGGAGTTTCTGGTGAATAGTAGCACCCAGTCTTGTAAACGGATTCACAAAAACCTGAAAATAATTAAGAATAAGAATAAATATTTTTTTTGCAACAAGACACCACGACACGACAAAAAAAACAAATTTAAAAATAATAATACAAGAAAAGAAGGTATAAACAAATAAAATACATTGTCCAACGTAGAAAAGTAATGTCGCGGCAGCTAGTGCAAAAGGGCTCACTCACTCAGCTTGTGCTGTAAATCGCGAGGCATCTGACAGCACTTGATAAAGTGTATATTATTAACACTTCGGCGTCTCATCATCACTAGGAGCGTCCGTGGCCGAGTGGTTAAAGTATTCGTATTGTAAGCGAGAGGTACCGGGTTCGAATCCCACTGCTACCATTTACTAATGACTCTTTTCTGAGTTATGTAGAGCTCGTCTAATTTAAAATGACGCGCCCCACTATCGCATTAACGCACACAAGCAAGTTTAAAATATGGACGCAATACATATACAAATGCCGTTGTAATTGGTCATTCAGTTGGCGGTGAAATTCAAACGTAGGAGCACGCGTTGTTCATTGGCTCCCACACAGATGAAGTGTCGTTATCAATATTTGCACTCACACATCGAAATCAACTAACTAAGTAGTGGGGCGCGTCATCTTAGACTAGACGAGCTCTACATTAGTTGAATGATAACCGATGCTGTTACGGTGAGAGAAATGGACTGAATGTGTAACCATGATCTAAATCTGGGTCCCCTGGTAGCAAGGTCACGGAAGTCAGATGGCAGTCACTTCAATGTAATTATCTAATCTGCCAAATCCTGGATCATGGTCATGGCGGAACTCAGGCCTTCGTTCACGAGAGCACAACCGGAACATTATGCCAAGATGATTACATTTTTATTTACTCCTCGGCATACGACGTTGGACTAATCTTCTCTTCTCTGACTCTTTTCTGAGTTATATACATTAGTGGAATACTAACCGATGCTTTTACGGTGGGGGAAAAGAACATCGTGATGAAACCTGCACATTCAGGCGACTGAATGTGTAACAATGATGCAATCTGATCATGTTCCCATATTAACAGGACATTACTTCAAGCATATTTCAAATTGAACTTGGCCATTGGAGAACCAAATACCCCATATGTTTATTTGTGTAAATAACAGATTTTTTTATAGTACTCAGTGACAAATGTGCAGACAGTCCATCAGCTGTATAGCGACATCTGTCGCGTGTAACATGTAAGCATAGTGATGCTAGTAACAATATTGCAGAACTGGAATTGGGCGATTACTGTGAGGTCTAAGACATCGTGAAAAAGGCCTAGCTTTTTTGTCCGCAACTTCGTCCGCGTCAAATTTAGTTTCCGTGGAAACCACATTGAATTTCGGAAAATATTATAGCACACGTTATACGCTGATAAAGTAGCTTTCTATTGGCAAAAGAATATTTCGGTTCAGATAACTTATTCCATACATTATTAAGTTATGTTAGTAACGATTTGTGCTTATGATACTACGTTAACATTGTTAATCGCGTTGTTTTAGAATAATTTAACTTTATAGTTTATACCAGTAACCAGTACACCTAGTGTCTTTGGATGGGACAGTCTGGTCTAGCAAGTATTATTCAGGATACTGTTCCCATATATGAGTTTATCCGTTACAAACAAACTATCAATTATTTTCTCTGTAATTACTACAGAAGGCGGAGTGTAAGTTTTGCTTCAACTTTACCATCGCGTTTGCGTTCACGTCGAAATTAGTATGCAGAAAAAACTTCATTTAGGTACTACTAGATGGCGCTGTACATTTTTTTCATATAAATTTTCACGTAAAAGCAAACGCGATAGTAAAGTAAAACCGAAGACCTTACACTCTACCCTCAGATTGATTATTTACCTCATTCACCATCCTGTTCATGACGTAATCTGCGGAATAGCTCGTGTCATGTGGGTAGTTGTTTATCAGCTCGGCTACATGCGCTAACTTGGTACCCTCATTTGGAGTGTACAACGAATCGATGAAGGTCAACAGCATATTGAGGTCGTAGCTTAGGGCTTCGCTCCTGTGTTTTATGGCCTTATTTGTTAAATTGGCGTAAACTGCAACAAACGAGCTGTCTAGTCAGAGATTTAATAGTAAATATTAATATGCTTGGACAAATCCACACAGCGCCATCTAGTGCCAAAGTAAACAAAGCTTGCGTTATGGGTGTTAGATAACTGATAAACAACATATATACCTTTTATTAAATACGTACTTATTATACATACTATAGCCAGACCCGTAACAAAAATATAATCATATGAACCCAAAGACTTCTACATACTTATATACCTATCCATGTATAAACACTCAGGTCGTCATACTGTAAATTATGTAGGTGATATCATGTCATTTAATTTAGTAACTAGATGGACGCTTGGAGGGTGACATTCATATTGACATTGAATCCTTAGGTGCGGTTTATACAGAAGATACGCGGCAGAGGCGAACGATCCCTATAAGGTGTCGCATCCGATGAAACCTGAAAAGCCCTTACGGCTACAGGTGCTCCCAGGGGTGTTTAGCACGTATGCGCCTAGGTCCCTTTTTGGCGATCGTCCGTAACCAGCCCTGCCGGCTGGCTGGTACTCATGAGAGTTCACCTCCTCTATCCCAACCGCTATACCGGAGGGTGCCCATTTCCTTTGCGTTGGGCGCAAAACAAAATAAAAAAGGCGCACGATGGCAGCGTATAATCAAATAAACCTTAAAAGTTATAATAAATAGCGACGTTATTGCCGCGCCACCAGTCGACGTGGCTATGTCGCTGAACCGCGCTTCATTTCAGACAAAAACGATGCTATGCTGTATAACTATTAGGTTTATTTTAGGTTTCTTTGATTATTCGCCTCTGCCGCCCGTCTTCGCCGCGTCTTTTCTATATGAATCGCGACTTACACTGATACTGCATATAATAGGACCACGATAAGTCCGTATTGACTGACAGTAGTAAAAATTATAATCTGGGGATAATCTGTTCTTGTCAGTCCTTCTTGTAAACATTCAGTTATTTGGTCACTATCAGCTTAAACTTGTACATTGATCGTGCTGAAAATTATCTCCCGCACTTCCTTTTCAATTGTTTTGCCCATTATTTAATAATATTTTTTTATAACTCACGAAAATAATCCTACAGAAATCAAATAATTTGTTATGACTTTCATGAATGATGTTCTATGACGTTCAAAAATTTGCCACTCAGAAAGTATTTTTTAATAAGCGATCCGGACTTAGCGTGGCCTTATTATAGTGTCGTGCACAAATGAACTCAATCAAAATAAAACTTTTCGATGAAAACAAAATAAATAATATCTCATACGCACATATAACGTCTTCGGGTGGCTCTCTGGTTAATTTAAATTTCAAAGCCCGCATTGCCTCGTGCCACCGAAACCCATACAGTGTTGCTCCCGCTGTTCCCGCCATATCACGAGTTTGTATCACTCTGTGGACATAGTATTCATTATGTGATATAATAGGTCTAACAATTCAATTATAATTTACAGTAGAACCTGTGAGAGAGACTGTTGTCCACGCGGCCGTGTGGTGTCCGGCAGGGTACAATAGCACCATCCCCTTACACTCGTGGGTGTCGTAGAAGGCGACTAATAATATTAATAATAAATATTCGTGAACAAATTCACCCAGCGCCATCTAGCCCCAAACTAAGCAATGCTTGTGCTATGGGTGCTAGATAACTGATATATTACTTAAATACTTTTAAATACATACTTATTATATATAGAACACCCAGACCCGTAACAGAAATTAAAATTCATCATTTAAATTTCTGCCCGGCCGGAAATCGAACCCGGTACCTCACGCTTACAAGTCAGATACCCTAACCGCTCGGCCACCGACGCTCTCAGGTAGATATAATAGTAAAATCGTTTAGATTTTTGTAGTGTGGCGAATTAAACCCAACTATAAAATACGAAGAAAAGTATATGATCCAATTTACGTTACTTGTCAAATTCTCTCAGGAAGGCATCGGTCAAACTATCAATGACAGAATTGTTTTTCTTCGCCAGATATTCTGTGGTCAGAGTTAGGAAGGTTGTGAAGTAGCCGCTGTCAATTTCCATCATTCTGGCAACGAAGGTATTGACCTCCTGCCTATCCGTCGAGTTCAAGGGCAGCTTCGGTTCAAATTCTGAAAATACACATGAAAATATAGATTGATGTTGTTTTTAACTGCGACCATTGTATGAAAATGATCTAATATTTAAACTGACAGAGAAGAGATCGCTTTTAGCGATAGGACCGCTTTTGTACTATATTCTCTTTTGTGTCTTGCTGTAAAAAAATTTTACTGTGCATTAAAGAGTTATAAATAAATAAATAAAAAGCAAAGAACGAGAATTTAAATAGTCATCCAATGTGAATGTTAGGATGTTTATTATTTTATAACGTAAACACGGTGAATGTGTTTAAATGAAAGTATACTGAGACCTTTTCGTATAAATGTGAGCCCAGGTGTTAACAAGATGAAAGCAGCGTATATTGTCCCAAATAAATATGGGTCTATATCTATGTATATATTAAAATACTTCATGCTGCTAACAATCGTCGAAAATTCTGCACGATTGCACTTTAAATTTCAAAAATCAATCAACATTTTTGAATGTAATTTAATCTGTTAAACATTGAGTCCAGAACTTCCTCATCTCCTTTGGAATACATTTAATTTATAGCATGGATTATCTTATGTTTTTATACCACTGAGGTGGTAAACAAGCTTACGGCCTGCCTGATGGCACTGGTAAGCAATAATCACAGCCTATTCTATTCTATTATATTATCGCGATATTTAACGTAGTATAATGGTTTTGACTAGGGTTTCTAAAAAGAGACCACTTCCTTGCGACAATTGTTTTTTGTGATTACTTTGACAATTAATCTTCTAGATTCTAAGAATACTGCTAAGTTATGAGCTGTAACTGTTCATTCCAAATTTTAACCATTTGTAATGGTTAAGATGTGGACAAACAATGTCAATTTAGGAGGTAAGGAACACGTTTAGGAAAAACTTAACTCACCTGATAAAATGTCATATATATCAGTCGGCTTAGTAGTGTCATACTGAACACTAAATGTATATAACGTAGATGGCGGAGTCAGTGGCGTCCTATATTGGGACTCTTTTTCTCCTTCAGGATAATGTATGTACATTTCAGGGGCGATGTTATTTAGTTCTTGTAATCTCGGCTTGTTATTATTGTTTTCAGGGTATTTTTGTATACTGGCCCTTATTGGGGCTTGATAGTCTTGGATTGCTTGTGTACCCAATATTTCATGGCCCAAAGTCATATTCATATTTTTAAAGGGAATTATATTCTTGCTCAAATTTTCTTTCACTGGAGTGACAGCGAAAGGACCCAACGCGCCATAAGCTAATTGATTTGCAGTAGTTAAAAACGCTGGAATATCGGTTGCTTGAGTTTCAGCATGAACAGATAGTATTAAGTCTGTGAGATTTAGTAAAGGCCGTGTATAATTGATTTGTATATTCTGAAGACCTTGTCTTCCATGAAAATTTGATATGGCACCTGAAAACGTTATGAGTGAATGCTCTTTAATTCTCATACCAAAAGTCAAAAATAAGTACATGAATATTCGCTTAGACAGAATATACCTTTTATAAGTAAAGTAAGTTATTAATAACTTACGTATAGGTCATACTAACAAAAATGAGTCCTTTGTTACTTGATAAATAAATAAAATCAAATAAGCCGAGATTTAGGAAATCATCAACCTTACCGGCGAACATATTGTTACCTATGACCTTTATCTAATCAATAGGTTAGGAAATATAAGTCAAAGATTTTCATAAACAAATTTGAATTCTTTAACTGCCGTCTGAACAATACCAATCCAAAATAATTTAAAATAAAACCTCAATATTGTTAAAAATAGTCTCTCAACTTATGAATAGAGACAGCCAGAGCCCAGTGAAAAATAAACAGAGTCCACAAGCAATGTCTACTCTCATTGATAGTCTGCAAGTCTGGAAGCATTTGGATAATAAATAAATAAATAGTAAAATTCTTACGTTCTGGAGTTACTATTCCATTGACTGGTGGTGCCATCATATTTCCTGATGCGTGTGGAGGAAAGCCTTGCAGTGACCCTCCTATTGGTGGTCCCATCACCTTTCCTGGTTGCATCCCTGCTTCTGGCTGCAAGTAGTCAGTAAATACTGCCTGAGCCTTCTTTAATCCCAATTGTTCATAGTCTGTCTCTTTTTCCCCTTCGGGTCCCCTACTTCCATCTGTAGGTTTCATCGTATAACTTGTTTGTACAAATACTTCCGAATATCCTATTCCAGTTGGTGAATTTATCATCATTTCAACCTTAGACCCCATATCCATATCACCGGTGGATGCAAATTGTTCTGTAGTTCCCGTATTACCTGGTGCATATCCTGTCACCATTCCAACCTCAGGTCCAATATTCATGGCACTAACAGGAAATTCCATTCTTCCAGTAGATTGCAGTTCTCCTGCTGGCAACATTACAACTGGTGCATTAGTATCCATCCCAATCGGGTATTGTGACCCCGACGGAAGCTGCAGACCCGTCGTACCCATACCTCCATTGGATACAAATCCTCCCATAGGTCCCATTTCACTTGGTGCAGTACTTGACATTCCACCTACGTATCCTCCCATTTTCATATCAGATACAAATGCTCCTACTGGGGCTCCTCTAGCAATTATCCCTAGACTGTATCCCATATTACTGTCAAATCCATAATTTGCTTGTTTCGACTGTTCTGATTCTATCCTATTATCAGATTCTACCATCCCTTTATCTGGTCCCATCCCGTCGACGGGTCTGGATGGTGGTACCATTGTTTCAGTTACCACTGTAGTCGATGGTCTTGTCGTCACTTCAGCGTAGTCAGACGGCATTTCTCCTCCAGACTGTAATCCAGTAGAGGCATGATCTCCTTCAGTGTTACTTCTAAATGCATCTGCCGAAATTATGTCTGTATTATATAACCGCTACATAGGTCGTGTCGTAATCATACTTAAATTTCTTAAAGCGAGTAGAGCATTTCATAAACAATTTCTAAAGCAGTATACTCTGGCTTCGAGGCAATACGCGGAGACAATTTATAAAAATAAAGGTGTAAAACTGGCTACTATGTTCTAAGTGTCCACTTTAATAACAATATTATTATGTAATCTTGAAAATTTTGTATAAAATATTGTTTACATACTTACCAAGTGAATCCCCAAATTCTTTTTCATGTTCTACGAATAGTGTAGAGTTGTTATTGAGATGATTATCTTTATGCTTAATTTTTATTTTTATTGTTCTATTTAAAAGAATGATAATGGCGTCTTGGTCTACGTTTTTCACTATCAATGTTGTCTTTGAACCATTTCTTAAAGTTTCTGATATATTCATATTGCGGCCTACTAATTTTAGATCGAAAATTCTATCTTTATTATTACTGTTAAATATTCTAATTCTGCCATATTTCACAAGGGAACTGGCAATACTGTTGTAAATGGTTGAAACGTTATTCACTTTATCAGCTGATATATCGTATATTACAGTTTTATTCACATTAGCTACTATTTCACTTTTATATTCATTATGGTTTGTTGTATTAGAATGTACGTCATTTAATGGACTTTGCTGGACATTTCGCTTTTCAACATCTTTCGTATGATCTAAACCTTCAAAATAGGTGTTATTTAAAATTTTATTAATTAATCCAGAATTCTTAAAGTCAGTTAGCGTTTCATTGTTGTCATTGCCGGAAGCACCTGGGCTCGCAACTGAAACAAAAAAAACTTTTACTTTGTATATATATAAAATATTATTACTATTGTACTTTCAAGCTACATTGCGTCTTTTTATTTTATTCGAACATTCTGAGTAACGTAATTATTTATTCTATGTAATTTTTATGAAGTCATTATTTCTATACTCGAACATCATCATCATCATCGTCCTAGCGCTTATTCCGGTGTCTGCGAAGGCAGCTTTCCTACTTATTCTCCTCCACTTCGCCCAGTCTTCAGCAACGTCGTGTAGTTAGCCATTGGATCTCGCATGTGACTCAGAGATGACAGTCTATTGCTTCTTGGGCCTCCCACGGGGTCTCTTTCCTGATATCGGCAGGTACAGGCACCAATTTCCCACGTATTACTGGGGCTTACGCAACACGTGACAATATCAGGGCTGGCGAGCCTTTTCGACCTTATCCGCGATAACTCTCACGCCAGGGCTGCTACGAATGCAATCGTTACGTACTCGGTAGTCTCGTAACTTCGCACCTCCATTTTATAAAGCATCGGCTTTTTTATTTAATTTTTCATAAGCGCCTATCGCAGTCATGGAGCATCACATATCTAATGAAGCTCTTGTATACAAACCTCTTGAGCTTCACAGGGATTTTAGGATCACAAGTGACAGCCTGAGCTCGCGCCATTTGATATGACATCGGGATCGATATCGATGGACTCGTGCAGTACGGATCCGAGGTATCTGAGTTGATCTGTTCTATTGACAGCTTCGTTACCTATATGAACGGTTTTTAGATCCGCGCTGCAGCAAGCCATATACTCTGTTTTGGCGACGTTGAGCTTCAAATCCCAGTATTCTGGTAGTTTCTTCCAAGTTTTACCCTTTCCTTTATA
Source organism: Blastobasis lacticolella (assembly GCA_905147135.1). Taxonomy (NCBI): domain Eukaryota; kingdom Metazoa; phylum Arthropoda; class Insecta; order Lepidoptera; family Blastobasidae; genus Blastobasis; species Blastobasis lacticolella. Next base: position 9,916,939 of record LR990065.1, on the reverse strand, counting down.
GACTGGGTAATAATATTTACACGCCACGCATCACGTATAAGCCCCCTAACTACGATCCTGTGGAATAGCCCAGTCAGCAAGAGTACTCCCCGGGACCCAAATTTCTTTCGAATTTCGATGGGTATTCCTTCATGTAAAATAGCTTTTCCAGCCACAGGCCTCTCCACCTCGTCAGGGAAAACCGGGCTTATCAATCCAAGGTTTTCAGTGAGCTACCACCACAGCTTTCCCAGCCACAGGCCTCTCCACCTCGTCAGGGAAAACCGGGCTTATCAATCCAAAGTTTTCAGGGAGCTGTGGTGGTGGCACGTTGTGATTAGCCTCGTTACACAGTTTCTTGAAATGATTGCATCAAGTTTTTATTAGAGATTGCACTTGTGAGCAACGTGCTGTCAACACCTTTTATGACAACACATTTTGTCACATTTAAACTGGCGCGACTCAGCGACTTTGCCAACTTCTAGATGAGCTTCACAGTATCCAGCGCATCGTAAAACGGAGTCAGCTGATCCAACCGCGCATTTGCTACCGTCATTTTAGCTCGTCGCTTTGCTCCCAAGTACACCTCCTCATCTGAAGATGAGTTACCATGCTACTATTTATTAAAGCATATATTTTTGTCTCTTACTGCTTCTTCTACCTCAAAGTTCCACCATCCCGTAGCTTTGGCAAATCTTCGCCCGCCTTTCGACACACCGAGTGTTTGCCTGAGTTTGAGGATGGACTTTTGAAAATCGCACCAGAGCTCATTAGTTGTGTTGCTCTATGCGCTCCAATCGAGCCGTTCGGCAGTCTTTTTGTATTCCAACGTTGCAGGTTTAATAATATAGACGCGACCCATAATAATTTTTCTAAAATCAGTCTCGTCCACATTTTCAACTTATTAGAAACGTAAAAGAGAAATCCGGAAAGTTGCCTCGATTTTAAGCAGTAGATTCCGAAATACAAGTCCGGAAAATCGATTTGGATCAGCTTTAAAACGCTTGTAAATCATGAAATACTGATTGTCTTGCACCGATAAAAATAGTACATTTAATAATCACTGAACACGATTGTATGTAGTAAAAGATAATGTGACACGCACTCATATATTTTTTATGAAGTAAATAATCAAAATCTTACCTGGATCTCCAAGGTGAGCATTGTCCGAAGCAGATAGTGAACCGATTATACTCAGTTGCGCAAAAATTGCTAGAATATGAACGATCATAACCCCCGCGGTTTACTCCACTCCACTCATAAACGCATTTTATTATTACGATATTCGACTCCTTGTATTTCTATAGCACTTTGTTTTATAGTTATTTTTATATTGACCGTAAAAATATTGCAATTCAGAACTATGACTATTCGTTACTGTTACCGGTTTCAGTATAATATTGAAGTAAATATTGTTAAAGCTTTTAATATAGCATGAATTAATAAATGAAAAACATCTAAATCGTTAATTATATTTATAAAATTATTTTTATTAAACCTAATAATAATTGACTTAGCCCGGCTTGTACCACATTCTTAAAAACGTTAAAGAATGAAGAAACACGTTTTTTGTATGAAGTTTTTGGGTTTTAAGTCTCAACTTAAATATGTTTAAGAATTTGGTGAAAGCTCCTGAGGTTCATAAGGCAATAATTATTTTTTCAAATCAAATGCAAGCCTATTAACAATTATAAATATAATAGGCGTGATTTCATTTTGTTACACTTTGTTTAATTTTTTTTAATATTTGACTTCTATATTTATTTATGTTCTTTATTTTTTTTATGCCTCTAAGGTGGCAAACAAGCTAACGGCCTGCCTGATGGTAAACAGTCCCCGCAGCCTATGGACGTTTGCAATACCAGGGGCATCACCCACGCGTTGCCGACCCCGTAAAAACCTTTTTACCCCTTTCTTGAAGAACTCCTTGTTGTACTCTCCAGGTAGTTCATTCCACAACCTTAGTGGTTATTTATTTGACGACCTGAGTGGTTCAGTTTGTAAACATGCCGGTCGCCCGGTTCCCGGCCTAGCAGAAATTGAAATGATGATTTTTAATCTCTGTTACGTGTCTGGGTGTATAATAAGTATGTATTTAAAAACTATAAAGGTAGTTTATCTAATAGCCATAACCCAAGTTTTGTCTCCTTTGAGGCTAGATGGCGCTGTGTAAATTTGTCCAAGCATATTTATTTAATTTATAAATTTAACGAAAGAATATACTTGATAATTTACAGTTTACACCTATTAGGTATTGTTTGACTTGCGTTGTTAGTAGATATGTATGTGTAGGTCAATCTTGCAAGCTGAATTCGAACCACTTCTTAACCTGTATTATTGTAGGTATTTTTATGTAAGTTTGCTGACAATGGTACCATTGAACTGATTCGATTGAGGAAACTTCTAAACTGTTCAATTACATGATATTGTTTAGGCGCGTTTGTTTAGTATTGACAAAAACTGTAACCTTGAATGGTGACAGAGGTCTAATGATGAAGCCGTAAGACTCATCCAATTTAGGATCGTTTAATTGGTTATTTCTTTTATGTCATACGTTAGGCAAACAGGCAAGCGGGCAACCTGCTGGAAAGTGGCACCATTGCCTATATAGACATTAGCAACACCAAGAGTATCGCTAATGCGTTGCCCACCTCTATAACACGTTGCTCTGGCAGCAAAAAGGCAAATGCCACTCCACTGTCAAAGCCACGGTTCCCCAAATCCCCACCCCATGGAGCACTGGAAACCTTACTCACCGGCAGAAACACAATACTATTTAAAAGAGTATCATTTAGCTGCGATATTCTGTAAGGACTATACTAGTCCATTCCCCAATGAGAGCATGAGCAGACGACTGTCATAGGCTGATGATCATAAAGTTTTTTATTTGAGAACTCATTTTAAATATTCAATAATTCATTCATAGAGTGAGGAATTTTAGAGTTATCTGCATGTACATGTTACTTACGTACACCTACCTATACCAAAATCTATATTTAGGAACTACCACCAGCGGGCAGGAAGCCTCCGAAACTGCGATTAAGATGCCCAATTTTTTTGCTGTCTGGTCTCTGGCCACGGTCTTCTCACCTGCTAGCCAAGACATATAAACCGCCGCCCATTCCGGGCTTACCAAAGAACGGTTATTGTAGTGCGGATAATAAAATCCTCAAGCTAGCAATTTAGGCGTTTTTCCACACACAGTATTTTTTGAAGTTCAGTAAATTAATCTTTATGATTTTATTAAGTTTAATTGCAATACGTTACCAGGGTCAGTTGTAATTGGCGGCTTTCCTTAGCACGGGGATTTTTTGCACTCTCTGCCCTGCCGTTAGGCCACGACTAGCAGGGCGACCGGGAACTGGGGGCCGTTTTGTAAGAAACTTTGTCATATTGGGGGATTTGCCATAATCTCCACGCTTGGCAGGCGGGTTGGAGATCGCAGTGTTAAGAATATGCAACAGAAAAGGCTGCTGCCCATTTTCCGGCGATACGAGGGTCTCAGGTGATCTGCCTTTATCATTAGTCGCCTTGTACGACACCCTTGAGTGATTAGGGTTGGTGCTATTCTACTCTACCGGACACCACACGGCCAAGCGTAGTGTAGGTCGCCCCCCGGCCAGATGGAGTGACGATTTTCGAAAGGCTGCGGGTGAATGCTGGATGCGGCAAGCCGAGGACAGGGTGCATTGGCGCTCATTGGGAGAGGCCTATGTCCAGCATTGGACTAGTATAGGCTGATGATGATGATGATGCAATACGTTACGTGCATAAAATAGCTGCGGTATCCAGGCTTAACGAGATCTACGACTGGTAAAATATAAAAGTTAAGTAGTCAATGTCAATGGCAAATAGCCGAATGAGAGAACCAAGCAAACAAATATTAAGTATAAAACACAATACATTTAATACAATAATAATAGATGTTATCCTATCAGTCGTACGTTTTTTCATTCAGATACCAAAGCTTGGTGACATATTTATTGATTCGTTTGCATTTTATGGAAAGGTATCACTGCAGACGTAACTGAAACATATAAACATAACGAATTAAATAAAGAAACGACTTATTTACAATCCTATTAGAGACATTTAGAGTCCGTCTGATGCCCTATTCGAAAGTGTGAGTATTTGGCCCCCAAATCCAGACAAAAGATATTACGTGTCGTCAATTTCCGTTCATCCTTCACTTCACAAAAACACGTACACACTTTACAACAAATAACAATTATTTATGTAGGTATATTTTATTATCTTGTATATAAGTGTATTGAGTCACAGATGTAACAGATGATTACAATGTCAAAATATAAAACTAAACATAACTATAAACTCAACATCCGTAACAAATAGCACTTCGTCTAAACTTCAATTATCCCACTCCTGGTAAATCCCGATACAAAAGTGCTCATATAAGTAGTTTATGTATTTATAAATAATGGCATGGGTGACCACACTCATCCGTGCTTCACTGAGGGGCCTACTGAAAACCAGCGTCACAGTATCGGCCGTGGCTTATGCTGAGTATGGCTCCATTACCAATTTTTATATGACACAGGTAACGATAAAACATTATAATAGTTCGTTATAATAGTTAACTAGTTTTGTGTATATGTCAATTGTGAATGTATATGTCATGTATGAGATTCGTGTATTAAACGTATTTAATAAATTTATTACTACTTTATGCCTTTTGGCTTGCTGAAGCCAGTCTTACTGGATTGCCGAGTTGAATTGGCAGTGGGCAGGGCACATAGCTCGAAAAACAGATGGCTGATGTGGCAGGAAAGTTCTCGAGTGGCGACCAATTACCGGATGACGCAGCGTGGGTAGGCCTCCCACAAGGTGGACCGACGACCTAGTAAAGGTCGCAAACCAGTTGGATGCGGAAAGCACAGGACCGGCCTTTGTGGAGATCTCTGTGAGAGGCCTATGCCCAGCAGTAGGCGTCTTCTGGCTGATATGGTGGTATGCCTTTTGCCTACTGAACATATAACTCTCAGTACGTTACCTCGGCTCGTATAATCAGTTAAACGCAACTTGATTTTGACATTCGGATATTTTACTCGTTTCGCATATGCATTCAGGAACCAGGACAATCGCCTAGTCATGTGCATGATGTCGGATCTTTCCCTTGCTAGCACTCTCTTGAAAGGGTTTATGAATACCTGCAGACAGAAAAAGTATTCGTTATGTTTAGTATTACGAAACATTTCTAATAATAATACCAATATCGTTGTTTCGTTCCTCGCAACCTAACCTTCTGAGACTGAAGGAAATTTTTGATATATTAAATCCAAATAAATCCAATTTTAAATCCAATTAAGTATATGCCCATTATGTGACGAACATAATTAATATTGCTCGGTCACTTTAATTATTTCAATAGTTTTTATCAAATTGTCTAATAATATTTATTTATGTTTATTTTATTTAGATACCTTGCGCATTATTTATATTGCCCAGGCATTATTAATAATGCCCGATTATTCATTTTGTCCAAAACAATTAATTATACATTTAACTTTTTATTTTACATTAACATTCTGATTCTGCAAGATTATAACCAGTACAAGGACGATCTTATCGCCAATAGCGATCTCTTCCAGACAACCGTTTACATTGATGGTTTAATGGTGTAAGACGGAATGCGAAAAACTAGTAAGCAATGTACATTATTTTGAGATTCGATACAATAATAACAATCACTATTATCACATTAAGAAAGATATTATAAAAAGTATAAAAAATACATATATGTATATTAAAATAAACATTATATATATTATATGTTATAAGGTTCACGGCGTTTGAAATGCCCACATTCGTAACCTTGGCGTCCGTGACGTCGCATATAGCAATTTGGAGTAAAATCAGGTCTCTTTGTTGTCAAATGTATCTTAATTATCAATTTGCCCAACAGTTACGAAGCAGTTTTCATATTGCCCGAGCATTACAAATAATGTCCGGATTAATCACTTGGTCCACTATCAGCTCTGTAGCTAACCTAGTTTACCACTACATACTCACTTCATCGAACATCGTTCTTGTTATACTCGACAGTGAAGAAAAATCTACGTCGTCGCTCGGGAATTTCTTGAACTTATTCCAAACTTCGACAATAAAATGCACAGCTATCTTATCCATGAATAGCTCGAAGTGGTCCAATAAATGATTTAATGTATACCATGACTTTTGGCGCTGGCGATTCTTTAGTTCAGAGCAATATCTGCTAAGGTTACCTGCAATCGGAGGACACTGACCACTTTAATATTTCTATAAATATTTTTAGGTTTTTTTTCGTAATATTTATGAAATAAATTTTAGTATCTGACAGTTTTGAAGAAAACTCAGGAGCAAAAGTAAAAGTGGTAGTCATCTTGAAGTAAATGTCCCGGTTTTTTTAACATGATCCTGGATTTGGCAGATCAGATAATAACAGTGGAGCGATTGCCATCTGACTTCCGTAACCTTGTTAACAGGGGAACCTGACCAGATTGGATCATGATTATTACACATTCAGTCACTTGAATGTGCAGATTTTATCAAGGCGTTTTCCCGCACCGTAAGAGCATCGGTGAGTGTTCAACTAGTTGTTGAAATGACTGAGTGTTGAACTCAAAAAAGAGTCATTGGTACATGGCGGCAGTGGGGTTCGAACCCGTACCTCGGGGTAGGAGCGGACACCTTAACAATTAGGCCACCGACTCTCTATGGTTCTTTTCGGTTTGAATATCAATTTATTTATTTTATTTATTTAACAGCTTATTATGCACAAGAAATACAGTTAATACAATATAAGTTTCAGTTACTGATTTTTGAACAAAACTCAGGGGCAAAAGCATGTAAGTAACAATAAATAATATGTTAGCAATGCTTTGCAATATAGAAATTTACCTCTAGCCTCTCGCTCATTCCATTTCCTGATCAGCCGAGCAAAATCTTTAAATGCAAGGTCGATGGGCGTCCCAAGATATTTCATTACGTCTTGGTTCTCTTCAACTACCCTAGTAAAATAAATGTAGTTAGTAGAGGAATTAGGCAGGTGGTTTTTTTGTTACAATCTCCTATTTCTTGTTTAAAAGAATTACTTGTTCAAAAGCGATGTCTCCACTTAACAAATACAACTTACACAGAATATTCATATGCGAAAATGATGGCCACGTCACGTAGCTTCTCCCACGACTCGATATCGTTCAAATGGCAAATCATCCGGATACCAAACGCTACAACGTAGGTCTCTCCACGAATTGCCATTGAGGTGTAGAATAGTGAAACTGGATTCAGTGTACTAGCAGTTGTAATTAACTTAGTGGTATCTGTAATTGTGAATTCAAGTACTTAGTTCATAGTGGTCCGCTCGTGCTACTTCGCGACGGTGCACTCGGTGCTGGGCTACGGCACGGAGCTGTGGGCGGGCGCGGCCGACGCGCACCGCGCTTTTGTCATGCAGAAGCGCGCGGTGCGTGCGATCGCGGCCGTTGCGGATGACGTATCTGCTCGCGAATATTTCCGCAAATACAAAATATTGACCCTGCCGTCAATGATTATCTTTCAGACTGCGCTATTTGTGCATCAAAATATCGACTTATTCGATATTAATGGTAGGTCACACAAATACAAAACAAGAAATAAGGACAAACTCTGTTCCATACCGCACAAAACCTCTAAGTCGGAAAAAAGTGTTTACGTGCTGGGTCCGCTAGTGTACAATAGATTGCCCGATGATGTAAGGAATGCACCTTCTATCGCGTCGTTTAAGTGCCGCTTAAAACAGTGGCTATTGAGAATGATTTTTTATTGTTTGAAGGATTTTATCCCGTAATTCATATATTTTTTATGTATTATTTATTATCTTTATTAATTATTAATTTTAAACAATTATTCTTTTGACATAAGCAAAATTATGATGGCATGTATTGACATTTATATAACGAATTACATTAATTATGAATTTTTGTGTGAATTCTGACATGTTTTTATATCAATTGTGTATTTTATATGTATGACAATAGTGTAATCAATTGTGTATCTATCAATCAATCAATTTTGACATGTAACAATGGTTACCAATAAATAAACTTGAACTTGAACTTGAACATAACATTGTGGTGAAGCAAATGCATGTAGTGAGAACATAATAATATGGCTTGCAGAACAGATGGTCGATGGGGCAGCAAAGTTCTCGAGTCACGAACACGTACTGGAAGACGCAGTGCGGGTAGGCCTTCCATAAAGTTTAACCTGGTAAAGATCGCAGCAACCCCTTTTACATCCTACACCTCCGTAGACCAGAGAATTGCAGGCAATTTTTAAGTTACATAAGCTATGACTACTTACTTTGATATACATGATTTTCGAAGTTTTCCAAAGAGTTAGATTCATTTCGTGGTGTAATAGCAGTGGTTTGGCTTGTACTCATACTGGAAGAACCAATGAATCTCTCCGTTATATTAAACTTAGAATTTTCTTTCCGTCTTTCTGGTTCTTCTCCTAAAGCTTGTCGTATGTATATAGAAAGGGAATCATTTTTAGTCTGATTGGACAGTGAATACAATGTTTTTAAGTTTTCATTAATTTCGCTACTAGACATAACACTAAACCAATCTGCTCCTTTAACCTGATTCCCAGGCTCTGCAAATCGAATCAAGTTTAAAGGAAATTTTATAGGTACGTTCCGAGAAAAAAGTTTAGAGTTAAGTGTTTTGTAAAGTTTACTATTAAGTGCTTCATAAAGCTTAATGCTGTTTAAAAGATATTGTTTAACAGTTGAGTTATTGGGCAATTCTTGTGAGTTATTTATGTCAAAATTAAGGCGTGGAGTCTTATAATCAGAATTGCCTGTTTTATTAAAGTTTGTATTTTGATCTTTGGCATTAATGTCTTTGTTATCCGTGAAATAATTGTTTGGTATAGTAGTCCTGTTTTTCACATGAAATCTACTCTTTGCATTTATAATATTTCTATGAATATTAGATTGGTTGTCTATAAAATCGATAGTCTTGTTTAGTAAGCTCGCCATTTTGACTATATTATCTTGATTATTTAGCAAGTTATTCTGCAGAAGTGTTTCGTCTATTACTTTGAATACATTGACGTGATTCTCGGAGCTATTGGTAATTTTTGCTTTGGTGGCTTGCTCTATTGCCTTTACAGCAAAGTCATCGACGGTATTATTATTTACACTTTCTTTTAAGCCATATAAGCCTTTTATATAGTGCAGAATATTTTTATACGTTTTAACATTATGTCCATCATTATCCATCTGTATTTCATTTAATTTGCTATTAAAATCTTCCTTGATGTCCTTGTTACCCAGGTTATTTAAATTTGTTGATACTCCAAAAGTATTTATGACATTTTTAAATTCATTATCTTGTAAAATACCTATGTTTTGTCGGACAAAACCACTTCCACTTTTCTCATGATCGATATAGTCATTTACATTTCGTTTTGCATTGTTTATCCTTTTGATACCCTCTTCGATATTTAGATCTGAAACAAAAATGGATGAGTCAACAGTAATATCTAATTGAGCTGTAAATTAGCAAACCGTGACAATATAATTTTGTAAAAAATTCAACAACTTGTGTAGTGACACAGTTGGTATCAAACAGAGTTCGAATAACATCGCAACTAAAAATGAACACTGTTTCTAAAATAATAAAAAACTATTACTAAAATAATAGAACTGTTCTATATGTTCTACATATCATCACGCTTACCTATAAGTAAATAGTATGCGCAGGCATATGTGACGAAGCCGAGGTGAGCAAAATGCGAGAGTGAGTATCTGGCCATGTCGCGCCCAGCGGCGGCAATACACGCCGACCACGGCCGTGTTATCAAACATCGTTAAAGATATTTATTTCCCATGTAAATTTATTTTATTTATTTTTATTTTTCTTTTAATAGTAAAAAGCACTCACCGATTTAATTCTCCTCGAACTGGGCTTGAGCGGCTTCGATACTGGGTCGAAAATATTTTATTCCGAATTTTGATACTGCGAACTTCAAATCGCTTGCGACTGGTCCTTATCTTAGCGAACTTAATAAAATGCTTAAATTCCTTTACATATGATCTCGTTTGGGGATGGGGCAGTAAAGTTTTCGAGTGGCGACCACATACCGGAAGACGCACCGTGGGTAGGCGGATCTGGTAAGGATCGCAGGTACCAGCTGGATGCGGAAAGCACAGGACCGACCTTTGTGGAGATCTCTGGGGGAGGCCTATGCCCAGCAGTGGGCGTCTTCTGGCTGATATGATGATGATGATAGGAATGAATCCCCTCGAATGGGGATTGAGCTCGGGAACCTTTCTGTATGCCCAATTCCATTTTAGTTTGGCGATTCTAAAGCTTATATTAATAACCTTAGTTCTACAATGGATGTCCACATTTTTATCTTCGATCACGCACAAAATTCTGAGAGTAGCTCATTTTATCGCATACATGATGTTGATGTTTTCTAAATTTCTAAAGCTTTCTAAATTTTAGTTTTTTGAAATTGAAGTATAACAAGAAGTTCTTTCCGAATTGCCCCAACTACACTGAATCTCTCTTTTGAAACCCTTCCCCAAAGTAGACCTACCTAACTGGACAATTTCTCCACGATTTATAAGATGCGCTAACGCAGTAGTTATTTTCAACGTTCTCTGTAATGGCATCCACACATTCAAGAATTAATTTATCATTTGACGTTTCACAATAGGTTTTAATAATAAAGCTATGAATTTTAATTTTATATTGCAATATGTTAAATTAAAATTGCGTGTTCCTTATCGACTATTAGTAGGAACTGTGACTTCTTTATCGGCTGCAAGATCGTTTATGACTAAAAGTTTCTCTGTACTAATATTCGAACGATGGTCAAGAGTTCGATAATTTTGAAAATACAGGTATACTGCAGAACTTGTTGAAATGCTATGGATTTTTATTATTTCTATAGAGACTCAATCATTCTTTAGTTTTTATAAATTAATATTTAGTGTAGTCTCAAATCTTAATGTCTGCTAGTGCCATCACTAGCGTTACCACTACACCACCACCGGTGAACCTCCACACGTGTTTCGCTCTTCCACGGAGAATCCTCAAGATCGTTGACCGTAAGTAATCAACACCGAAAACTGCTGGGGTTATAATGCAAAAGGTACCGACAATTCGTCAGCGCGATATAGAATACGCGCAACGCCATCTAGCGGCGGTTTGCCGTAATAATGGGTTTTGACGGTCATTTGCTGTATTAAGGATTCTTGTTGGTTATGCTTCTTTGACTATGCAACATGGGCAAGTAATAAACAAAGTTATGTAGCCTTATCTACTTGTGCAGCAGAATATATCTCAGCATGCAATGCAATAAATTGTTTGGATAAATATTCAATCATACAATGGAGTTCCATCAAAAATGCGTTATACAAAGTATTAACTACTTTACTAAATGAATTGTGTAAAAATAAACTGTTGCTTTTTCCATTAATAACCAAAGCGCCATGAAATTAATTAAAAATTAAAATTTACATAAGAGGAGTAAACACTTTAAAATTAAATTGCATTATGTTAAATAAAAGTTTGATGATAAAACTATAAGTATACATTATGTAAATACTAAGGAACGAATAGCTGATATATTCACATAGCTCATGTACAGGTTGTCCTTACGCTCTGGACAAAGCCGAATATTAATAATAGAGTAGGGCATTTAAAAGTAAACTGCTAAGTATCATAACAATTGGTCCAGTATTTACCGAAACATCAACGATTTTAAATTTATCACTATGGAGCAGCCTGTATGTAGTTGCAAGGTCTAGGAAAAATAGAAAGTACTCAAAACATTGCAAACTATTTTAAATTGCATTAGAACTCCACGCCAGATGACAGATTACATTAAATAAAATACTTATTGTGATGTGAAGTATGACATAACATCACTCGTTTCTCATAATTGTCTAAAATTTATTCTGATTCGTGTTGTTGTTATACAGTATTGTGGCCGATTAAGTTACAATTAAATATGCTTACAAATTTATTTCTATTTAATGAAAGAGCTGTTTTACGACACTGTTAAGTAGCAGTATTAAACAGGGTTTCATTATTTGTCCAGAGGCTAAAGTCACACCTGTATTTCTTTTTCTTGCACACCAGCTGTCTCGCTCCCTAGCTCCTGCTCGTCGGCCTAGCACAATTTGTAGGTTTTAATTAAAATAAAATCTTTATTTCAAAGCTATTTGTTTTTGTACAGTAACATAAGAGCTGTTGCTGCAACCACGCATTCGCGAGATTTATTTAAAATACTCCATTTCCAATCCTCCTTTTAAGCATGTATATTACGGCAAAATCCTCAACTGAGACTCAATTCTATCAGCGTGTTTAACAGCTGATGTCTAAGTTTATGAATTATACTGAATCATACAAAATAATAGCACTATATTATCAACATAAATCTTTATTTTTAAACTAACGTTCGCCGTCAAACTTTCACTATTCAGTCACCGCTTGTTTTTAATTATTTTCATTTAACTTAATTGGTGTGATCATCTGTATCGGTATTGGCCGGTGTATAGCGTACGCCGAATAATGGTATAATAAATTTTGGTACAGGTTATAAAAGATGTTGATATTTAGAATGGGTTTCGTGGAGATGCCCAAAACCTGAATTGCTTCTGCGCCCATTGCGGGTCTTCTCTGGATGTAACAACGCGTCTTGCAAATTCAATCTTAACGTATATTCTTCGTCGCTATAACTCGAGGCCTCAATTATCTTTCTTAAATGTGGGTTTTTCATTGCAGCCACTTTCTTTTCTTTGCTCTTCTTAACCGTTTTCTCTCTTTTAGGCTGGTGCGATATAGGATTAGCTTTGTTATATTTCCGAGCGTTGCCAGATATTCGTTCTAAGGGGTATTCTGTATATATTTTTCTTGACGGTATATTTACATTTAACCTATTGTCGATTTCGTGTATCTTGTCCCATAAAAAATAGTCTTCTGATTCATTGTCTATTAAATTGTCTAAAATTAAATCATTTTCTTGATGTTTTTTTATGCTTAGGTGGTCAACCTCGTCTATAACTTTATGATATGGTACGTCTCGTCTATTAGTTATATCATATTCACGTCTATTCTTTTTAACATGAACGTAGCGAGGGAGAGGCAATTTATTTTGTTGATATATTTCACTTCCTCTCCCTTCAATCTTTTTTTTGAAGCTATGATTCACATCCAATGGCTTCCGCTTTGAATGTTGATAGTGTGGATAACTTGTCAGTTCAAGTATTGGTTTATGGCTTCGTCTATCTAGCTGATATCTTGGTTCATTCGTTGATTGACGTTGAATATGATGTTTAGGTTTCCATTGAGGCCTCACAACAGGATAACTAAAAACTTCTCTATTATTATAATTTATACCTTGAATTGGATTTTTTGTCACTTTGAATAAAGCGTTTTTATATGGTGAATTAGTTTTAGTAACTGAAGCTTTTTTAAGATATTTGTTGAAAATAGTAGTATGACTTAACAAGTCATTAGGCCTCATCCTGTTCGTTTTCGTAGTTCTTACATTTGCACGTACACTTTGAATGTTTCCTGAAGAGATCTCTGCCTTCCTATGTTTAAGAGAATCAAATTGTAGTTTTATTTTATTAATAAATTCTTGTTCTGTTTTCTCGAGTGCGTAGTCTGGTTCGAATTTGTATATACTTTCCCGTGCCACATTTTCATTTTCATACTCTTCACTTGATTGTTCCAATGATAAGTCTACGTAATCAATATTTTCTTGTTTTCTAACAGGCTTAATGTTCTTTTGCATTATATGATTATTATTAACAATATTTGATCTTGTATGTTTGTCAAATTGTGCTGCTTTATTAAAATGCTTATTATTATTTCTGTCTTTGATATCGTTACGCAAAGCATAATTATACACAGTACTTTTTTTAATATAGGGTATTTTATTATAATCGTTACCACTCCTGAAGTTAATATTGTTATTGATATTTGTATATTCTCCAAGTAAATTGTTAGGTTTTTGTGCATGTTTATGTTCGTTGTATAGACGGTTAGATTGCCCTTTCTGACCTCCTTCATATAAATTTGATTTTGGAGCTGCAATATGATTAATTGAATATATTATTGAAATGATATTAAAAAGGAAACCAATCAATCAGCTCAGTTTTGTCACACCTAGCTTAAAGAGTAGATGTAGAAACCCTTACAATATTTAGACATTAAAGAATTGCCTATACAAGTCTCATTATTGTAAGAAAGCTATTGATTTAATCTGTAAAGATCATGGTTTGGATCGCCACACAGGAACATATTAAAATTATCTATGTAAATCAGGTCTTGCTTTTTGGTATAAATACTGGCAGAATGATACATCAGCAGACAAGATCGACGAGGCTCACCTGCGCTGGTTTGGTCACGTGTTGCGTCACTCAGCGATACGTGGGAAATAGGTTCCTGAACCTGCCGATATCAGAAAAGATGCCCCGTGGGCGACTAACAAACGATGGATTGACATCGCTGAGTCGCAAGAGCCAACGGCTTACGACGCGAGGATGCCGAAGACCGGGCGAAGTGGAGACGAATGAGTAGGAAAGCGGACCCTGGCAGAACCCGGGATAAGCGCTAGGACGATGATGACTGGCAGACTGATACATAAGCTCTTGATTGTGCGAGATTATTTAACCATACTTCCCATTATTAGACAACGAGAGCTTATAAAGAAAGAAAGTTACGTAGATATTCACTACATGTAAATGTATATAAATATGTTATAAATTGTCAAACTTGGAATTGTTAGAACTATCGGGTCTGTCACCACGGTTTTGTACATTTTACCTCGATATTTCCATCAATTAATAAATTTTGCAAAGCTGCATTCATTTGAGCTCGTTCCTTGGCCATACTCTGATTGTTTTTTTATGGTGTGACTTGATCAAACAAACTGCATATAATTATAGGAGCGCGAATTATATGAGAGTAATATAATATCTGACGCCGAATCTGATGTCGTATACTACGAACCTTGAAGATAATGTCGCCACAGGTTAAGTCACAAAGTCTCTGAAGTTCATAGTCATTAACTAATGCCATGCAAAAGGGAGACTAGGCTTAATTATCAATGATGCGGGTCTAGCCAAAATGAATATTAATAGCAGTCATAGAGCGGAGTCAATTTATGGCAATACAATGTCACACAGAGCTCCCTTACCTTCAGACGTTGTAGACATCGTTGTCTCGATTACTATCTCCTCAGTTTCATTTCTATCCTCAGTTCTCATGACTGGAAAAAAACCTTGATCATATGGGGGATAATTGGGCAAGTTTCCTAATAACTTTTCTTTTAAGCGGTCATAATAAGGTTGTTGTTTCCCATTTTTAGGAAGAGTTTGCGCTTTGGTGTAATGATGTTTTATCTTGTGATGATGTTTTTTGTGTTTATAAGATTCATCGTTTTCGTATTGCTCATATAATTCTCGATTTTTCGCTTTTCTCTTTTTCATATGATCTGCTTTAGTTTTTTTATTTTTATTAACGTCCAGCAAGCTAGAAATGTCATTTATATTTCTGAATTCGGTTCTTAAAATTGGATGAAAGGGTTGATTACCACCGTCAGGTATATTTTGCAAAATTGCGTTTCTTATGCGTTTATAATATGGTTGGTCTGTTGGACCATTGAAAACATAGTGTTTCTCTTTGCTATTATCATCTTGTTTTTTCTTATGTTTGTCGCGTTTTTTTTTATGCTTCATATTTTTCTTCTTTTTAAATATTTTGTTATCATTCACCTGTTTCTTTTTCGTCGAATCGCTTGTCGTATTGACGTATTTCTTACAATTGTATGCTGTCTGCTGGACTTTCACTACTCCATTTTCATTTCTAGTTTCAGTTCTTAAGGCTGCTTGCTCACCTTTAGTATCCTTCATGTCTAGGAAATCCTTTTTAAGTTTGGCTTTCTTTGCAGCATCGGCACGTTGATTCGCTTCAACAAGTTCATAAAATTTCCTGAGTTTCAAAGTTTTCTTCTTATGTTTGTCGTGCGCCACTTTCCTCTTTTTAAGGTAATCGTTTATCATTTTGTCATATTTGTGCATCTTGTTTCTTTCATGCGCGTACACAAACTTTCTGTTATGTTTTAAGTATTTGTCGTAAACTTTTGGGAGGTGGTGTTTTAAGTGTATCATTTCATTGTTACTCGGTGAGAAATGTGTTCGGAGTGTTGGTCGTGGCGTTGTGGAAAAAGTTTTTTTCTTCTGTTTCTTTTTAACATACGTAGGCAGGTCTAAAACAAAATAATATTTTAGTTAATCGAACAAAAAATTACTTTTGATTCCTAATGAAATTAATCAGTCTTAAGTATTCAAAAACTCAGGTAAGAGCACCTTTTGTGATCTTTGTATCAAAGAAAGATAAATTTTAATGAACATGATACTTCACTAAAGTAGACTAGTAAAAAATACCTTGCCTTTGAGCCCCTTCTCTACATACCGTAAGTGACGACTGTCATCTGCGTCTGAAGGTTCTTTTTTAAGAATGAACGATATTTGCCCCTCGCCTTTCTTCGACCCGATTCCACAGTATCGTTCGTTGCTTTCGAAACTTTGGTTTAAATACAATACACACATATTAATAAACAACACACATTTGTTATCAGGCATTCATCGCGATCAATATTGGACATAGGTATTTGGCAAACCGTTTACTGCTGAATTTTTATAGGTCGACAACTTAACTGGTGAATCGCCTGCGGTATAAGGGGGGCAGAATGGGTGACGTAATGTGACGTTTCGGGGCTGAGCGCGGGGGCGCGGGGCAGGGAGCACAAGGGACGTTTCTCAGTGCGCCCGCTTCGCACAGCGCGGTTGGTTATATTATTACACGAGGTTAATTTACCGATGATAAATCTTGAGATGCAGGCTCGAAAATGTTTGCTAAAAAATATATATAGAAGCACAGGGGTTTCCAAAGTGTGCGCCGTGGAGAGGAAAGAGGGGCGCTGTGAGGCGCTCCCATCTTCTCGCCTCGAAACTAAACTTAGATGTTTATTTGTACATATTAAATCATTATCATCATATCAGCCGTAAGATGCCCACTGGCATATGCATCTCCTAGAGATTTCTACAAAGGGTATTGCGCCTTCCGCATTCAGCTTCACCTGCAATCTTTACCAGATCTTCGGTACACCTAGTGGGTGGCCTACTCACGCTGCGTCTTCGGGTACGTGATCGCCACCTGTTCTGCGAGCTATGTGCCCTGCCCCCTTGACAATCTTTCGAAATATGTCGGTTAACTTCGTTCGCTTGCGGATCTCCTCATTCCTGATTCGATCGCGCAATGACACTCCCAGTATAGCCCTTTTCAACGCTCTTTGGGCGACAGTAAGTTTTCTTATAAGGCCCACCACCCAGTGAGCCATAAAATAAATATGAAGAAAAACTTACTTTTTTACACCGAATTTAAAAACAAGGTTTACTTTAAAAAGCCATTGGCAAACATTAGATTTCTCGTTTCGGGATATTATACTTAATTCGTTCGGGCTTTTTCCGAGGAACGTCATCAAATGACGTTTCGCGGAAGAAAATGCTCACTGCGTCGCGCCTTGCACCCCCGTTTTTATCCACGAAAAATCACCCTCCCACTATATCACCTACCGCAGGCGATAGTTAAGTTGTCGATCTATAGTGCTTTTAAGACTGGGATTTTTTATTTATTTCCCAGGGAGGTTTCCAGGGAGGACATTTCTCAGATGATCCGCCTGATGGCAAATGATCACCATCATCTACATTTATTGGGAAGCGGATGTGATGCGTGTGCAATGTTTTATTACAAAAGAAAGTGCTTTGTACGATACCCGTAATTACGCACTGCCATGATCCATAAAATAGACTATAAGAAGGCGTTCCTATTTCAATGACATGCCTATTTTAAAATAGTGTTAGTACTCGAAATGTGAAAAAGACGCCAAGAAAATTATGTTTAAGGAACTGAAGACACTCAGCACTCAGTCACCACCCAGACTAAAATCAATCGAAAATATAAGAACAGATCAAACCTTTTTTATTCAATGCAACTTTTTTGGGTCTACCAGCTCTTCTGAAATGGGCTATGGTTGCATTGTCTCTTCGATTCATGTGATATCCTCCGGCATCGAAGTTTTTGTTCAAATAGGCGGTCACGGCGTCTATGAGCAGTTTCTTGTTTAGCGATGTACCTAGCCTCATAAAAGGGTTAAGGAGTACCTTAAAACAGTTATAGGTATTGTTAAAGTTTTGGCAAAGTAAAATAGGAGTAGCGCTTAAATCAGATACTGCAGTAGCGGGACAGTGCGTGAAGAATGTTCATCTTCTTCGAAAGTCGATGGATTTAACTCTCCCCTTACGCTTTGTGCGTCCAGTGTTCGGTGACGTTTTCATCATTTGAACCGGCCATATGTCCGTTTATTAACGTGAAACTACAGTCCTCACCGTTCTCACATACTGAATAAATTTGATTTGATACACACGATTTAGGGAACAACTAGTCTATTCACTACTTATCTATATCCCTGAGGACCGCGTGATGGCTGTATTATATTCAAATTATGTGACTTGTAAAAATTTATGATAATTGTTAATAATTTATGCACTTAGAGGTATAATTGGAACTGCAAATATTGAAATATTTACGTTCACACATGTTATTAATCATAATTTCTGTAAGCGGTCCTGGATTTTTGTTCATAGCGCTTTGGGTATTGAGCAATTTACGATCTCGACAGCCAATATGATCATTTTAAAATATATTATAAACAGTAATATTGAGTAAGTGTAATAGAGAAGTTAAATTGATCTCTCTGTGCATAGTGAACAGGAGAAACTTTGTAAATGATTTGAATATTTACTTCATATAGAATTTCTTTCATGATGTAACTGGCGTTATATCCATGTTTAACACTATTTGGATAATCGTTGATAAGCTCCGCCACATGCGCCAATTTGCTTCCCTCAGCTGGCATGTACAGCGAATCAACGAACGACAATAGCATATTCAGATCGAAGCTTAGCGATGTATTCCTGGTGTTTAGGCCATGGGTTACTATACGGGCATAATCTGTAACAAATTAAAATGAGCTGTCTATACTGCAGTATTACAGCCGTCTGGTGAAGACCAGTTCTCCTTGAAAATTGTCAATAGAAACCAAAAGTGTTAGACGTTGTCCTAAATGGCAAGGGTCGTACAAACATAGTCATGCGACAGGCGGTTTTGAGGTCTTCTGTTGGTCGAGCCAGCCGTTCGTATAACCGTTGCTAATTGGGACAGCGCCTCAGGGTACGTTTACTCTAAACTTACGCCATCTGCTACATGTTGAAACTTTTCAAAATCGTAGTGTATTTAAAAAAGTCAAGTAACCTTGTACGGACAATAATTTTAAAGGAAAAATATACATGACGTACGTACTTATTAACGCAGAGACGTTCTCTGACATTAACGTTAATTTAAAATCTTCCAGCGCGGTACGCAATCGCTTTCCTAATTGCGATAATATCCACTTGTAATCTTTTGAGATTCTGAAACAGAAAATAACTTGTTGCCTTCCCTATCGATTTCTCAGCTAATAATTGAGTGCTAGAGTTTCATTCTTCGCAGTATTTGATTTAGTTCACGTTCGTAAGAGCCCATGCATACGTAGGTATACAACTTCTGTACGGTTTGTTTCTTTAATAATGACAGAAAGCTTATTATATTATTTACCAGCAAACGCGCAACGCCCGCATACTCACCGCACAGCCGCCGTGTCGCACCCGCTTAGTTGTCGTACCGCACCTGCGTAGACACCGCATCGTCATCGCCTGCACGTTTTCTGTCCGGTTGCTACGCGGTGACTATGCGGGCACGACGCGTACGCGTTTTCTGTGCAGTTTGTAAGCGGCGACGTTTGATTTTCATGAAGTGTTTTCCTATCATACAATCGCCCAATACTTTGATTCTCACTACACCCGTCCAGAAGTAGGTACTTGAGAAAGCTGTCGATAAGTAAAAAGATGACGAAACCAGAAAATGACTTGGAACGAACATGAAATACCTCTAAATTGACTTTTTAAGAAAATGACCTGCCTCGCCAAAAGGGTTCACCTTAGGTCTAGATGATGTTGTGGACCCAGTCTACCATTATCATTTTCTGAAGTCGTGATCTAGAGTCTGGGCCGGGTCAGGGCTGGGACCAGTTTGCACCTAACCCTGACAAAAGGCTTTATTTATTTACCGCCGTAGTCTGTCTACTGTTCAGTGTATAAACGCACTCTTTATTAAAAACTAAAAGAAAATAGAAGCATACTGAGAGCGTTTGCTGTATGCTAGCGTGTATAAGGTCAAAAAAAGGTGGATACACTTTACATATCAAATTCCTTTACGAAGGCTAGGGCCAACTCCGAAACGATTGTTTCATTTTTCACCGCCAAATATTCAGTGGCGAGGGATGCAAATGTCGTGAAGTAGCCGCTGTCTATTTCCATCATTTTGGAAACGAACGTATTAATCTCCAGCCCAATCGTCGAGTTGGCCTTGGATTCGAGTTCTGAAAACATGGTTTAATTAACGTTAGTGGCTCCAGCGAGTTCACTAAATGTAATGGGTTCCTTTGCTAAGTTTATCGTACTGAACAATAACATTAGAAGGAGATATATATTTCTTCATTAATCGGTACCAGCCACTCCTTCCAGCCGGCCAGCCAGGTGAGATGGCGGTCAAATAAATGCCTGAATTGATAGGTACTAATTGCACTAGTGATAGATAAATGGAAATCTTTATTATTTCCCATTACCGATTATTATTTTCCATTACCAAAACTAATTACCATCTCCGGGGCACAAGCCAATTTTACCTGCGCGTGGTCATCTTAAGCGGGTAGAAAAGTAGTCACCACACGTTAAAATCCAAAACACCGTAAATTCACGAGGACCTTTTGAACTCGCGTGCTACGCAACTGGGACTAACGCCAAGATGAAAAAGATATATCGGTTAAAGTTGATGATGACCCTCGACTTTTTGATCTACTTTCAGATACTTTGTTAAATCTGAAATTCAATCTAAAACTCGATCACCGAGAAAAACACTCGGTCTAAAATTAGAAGTATGACTCACCAGCTATAACGTCAAATAAATTGTCAGTTTGAACTACGGTGGCTGTTGATGAAGTCTGTTCAGTTTTTGCTTCTCTCTCTTTTTCCTCCTCCAATAATCGCATTCGGAATACCGGTTTCTGTGTGGTAATGTAGTCATCTGATTTATTGTGAAACCCATCGTTATCTTGGGTAACAAAGTTGGGAATGCTTTCATTCGCTATTATTGGTTTAGTTTCTGTAGCTAATACAGTTGTTTTTGTCGTAACCATCTCTGAAATGGTATTTATGTCGGTGCTGGAATGACTAAGCTCAGTCTTAACTTCTGGTAGTACAAATGCTTCAGTGACTGATTGAGTGTTAACTTTAGATGAAGAGACAGAGTTGTCAGTTACAGATCGACTTGAATCAGTATTAGTTATGACAGATTTCACAGTGGCTGCTGTAGTTCTTATATTAGCAGTATTTGTGGTAACAGTTATATCAGTCATAGATGTTGTTAGATCAGTTATAACTGAAGTAGCATAGTCATCAATGCCTCGGTTATAAATTAAGTTATCTGGATGTACAGATTGTGTATCATTGATTGCTACTACGCCTTGTACCTCTTCTTTCACTGGTATACTCGCTTCTGAAAGATATAATTTTGTATTAGTATTCTTTTCCGATAGTTTTTATATTAAAAATTGTGATGTTGTTATACATATTTGTGTTATTCAAGTTAAATTGTTTTTTGTTTTTTGTTAGTAAAAATATTAATGTTTTTGCGGTTTTTTGCATTGCCTAATTTCTACATCTTCCTGAAAATTTTAAAATAAGTAGGTATGCCATCACGGAATGCCAGTCGACTTCGAACCTTGATTAATCTGGCTTCGCTAATGGATTTAGGAGGCACACATAATGAGATCGTTACGGTGCTGAAGATCGATTAGCCGAAACATTATTTTGTCACTGAGTTTTGTGTATGAATATGATATAATAATATAGGTCAGTCTCATATGATAACCGATAGGTAATTGTACAAAATCTAGTAAACATTTTACTAATCAACTTACTTTCGTATAGATTCATAGAAGAAATTCTTTCTTATAAAAAATATTAAATATAATATAATCATAATATAAACGCGTAATATCTAATCCAAAGCTAGCTCTAACGGGACATATAACAACTGATTTTGGATTCGCCAACCTTAGTCTACTATCCTGTATTGTTAAATAACTTACCTCCTAGAGACCCAATCCCTGCTCTTTGTGGTTGGAACTCTTTTCTAGATTCTATTCCTCCTCCTTGATCTACCCTATCCCCGGGTATCATGACTCCTCCTACCGGACCCATACCTTCTACTGGGGGTGCTATTGTTTCTGGTGGCATTATACCATTATTAGATGATCCTGTCCCCTGTTCAGAAAGTCCCATTCCACTCTCCGATTGTAATTCGCCACCTTGCGAGTCCGCTACTTTTTCTGGCACTGATTGATCAAAATAATTCATACCCACTTCAGGCATATTTATTCCGCCATTAGGCCCCATGCCTGAGCTAGGTCCAAGACCACCTTGTGGTCCCGTTCCACCTGGTCCATAATCTGCTCCAATCCCGTTTTTTCCCATTTCACCACCAGGTCCATATCCTCCTTCTGGCCCCATTCCATCTGGAGGTCCTGATCCTTGACCAAGTCCCATTCCTCCAACAGGTCCATAATCTTCTGGGTACGATGCTTGACCTATCCCATTTCTAAGCGCCATTCCACCTTCAGGCAACGCATTTCCGCTGGCGGGTCCATATCCTGCAGGACCCATGCCACCTGTTTCGTAATCTGGCCCCATTTGTATCCCTATTTCTCCGCCAGGCTCATTTCCTCCTGGGGCCCCCATTCCACCTGAACCATAAGCTGCTCCCATACCACTTTCAATCCCCCCAGTTCCACCTACTCTCGCATCAGGCCCAAACCCACTCCTTGGAGACTCCATTCCATTTGTCCCATATGGTGTTCCTATTCCGCTTCCAAATCCCCCAACAGCATCTATTCCTAAGGTTTGTCCATAAGCTCCTGGAGGCGCTATTCCATTTTGTTCATAACCTGTCGGCGGCCCACTCTCAAACCTATTCTCAGGTGCCGTTATTCCAACAGGTTTTCCAGACCCTTCAATTCCCTCTGGATATGGTTGCTCCATCCCCACATATGACCCAGAATTTTCTGGGGCAAGACCTTGTGCCGCCATCACACCTCCGGGTCCTCCCATTCCGCTGCCTGGTTCCATCTCATTAGTCTCGAAGGGTTTGACTAGGGCCGCTATTTTAGGTTCTCTAGGGACATGTTCAACTTCCGGTCCTGTTAAAATAATTTTGTATTACGTTTTAAAATCGCGACATTTTTGTAACTTTATTGGAGCGCACATACGCCTTTAGAAGATCTTGTATGAATGTTAGCTTAACATTATAAAGCCGAAAACAGTATTATACATGGCTTGGAGAGACTTTGTCTTGCAGTAGACATATTGTGACTTAATGATGATGACATTAAAAGAAGGCCCATGATGAAGGTAATTTCAGCTACGCTCTTAACATAATATCATGGTCATCTTTGGCGTTAATGTCCCGGTTATGTTTTTGCATGCGAGGACCCGGGTCCGCCTTGATGATCCAGGATTTGGTAGTTCAGGTTATTACAGTGGAGTAACTGCCATCTGACCTCCGTGACCCTAATAACATTAAAACCTGACCAGACTGTATCATGATTTCACAATATCCATATTGTATGTGTAGGTTTCCTCACGATGTTTTTCCTTACGGTAAGAGCATTGGTTAGTATTTAAATAATATGCATAACTCAAAAAAGAGATTTTGTATACATAGCGGTACTGGGGATCGAACCCGGTACCACGGGGTACGAGTATATACGGGAATTGATATTGTGGGGTACAGCATCTGATATCCTTATCCGAAGACTTAAGTACATTCTAGGCAGTATTGTTTTCAATAGATTATTCTTTTTAAAGTTTCAGCTCTAATTTCTAGAAGTATGCTACACTCATACATTCTGACAGATGTCTCTTCACATCAAAAGCATTTGAAATACTCAATAGTGTACAGGCTTACTGGATGAGGCACCGGGTCCTGTTTTGCTCTCCATTGCATTGGGTTCTAGTCCATTGCCTTGAGTTTCATCCGTATCTTTTTCATCTTTTAGTTTCTTAATGTCTTCGATTACGTGGACTTTCAATCCATCTTTGTCTTTGTTTTTCCTTGATGTGAATTTCAATGTAGAGTTTTGGCGGTTCTTGTTCTTCATTTCGATCATTAAGAATTTAAATAGGGAAATTGACTTATACAAATGACTGATAATGTTATCTTGGTGTACGTTTCTCATTATGGAAGATATTTTGGTACCATTGCTTAGAGTCTCAGTTGTATTTAGATTGCCGTCTACTAATTTCATTTCTAGCACTCTGTGATCGTTATTGCTGTCAAATATTCTGATGCCACCATATTTGAGAATGTGACGGGCCATAGTTTTATAAATAGCAGAATTGTTATTCAAATTAACTGTTACATTGTCTTTGGATATTTTTCTATTAACATTACCCGCTATTTCTGGCTTATCTCCATTTCGATTTGCAGTTTTCGAAGGTACGCTTTGCGGACTTTGTTCGATGTATAGTTTTTTAACATCTTTCGTGTGATTAAAATGCTCTTTTCCCTTGGAGTTGATCAACACACTGTTTGAGTCATTGCTAAATATTTCTGTAGTGCTGGCTAAAAGTAAAGAAAAATAACCTTGATGATTCTTATTTGATTAAATAGTTGATATTATAGAATCGGTACACAGACAAGTAGATTATTTAACTAGTTCACATCTTATTTTATCAACAAAATTGTACACATAAACTGGGGCAAGCTTTGGTTTTTTAACGTGGAGATCTTCAGATTGACTGGACTAAAGAGGTGGATGTGCTCCGGTCCTGGGGCGGCCTACATGTCGCTGTGTGTTTCCATCCAACTTTCCTACCCTCTCCTCTTTAACGTTTAAAAGCATTATTTAACGTCCTATACCTATTTTGATTGGATTTGAACTGTAAATTTTGATAACATTTATTGTCGAATCTTACCTCGATTGTTAGAGTGAACATTATCCAAAGCATATAGAGAACTGAACGCTGTAAGTTGTGTTAAAATTGTAAAAATATTTACGCTCATAGTCTTTACCAACTCCTTACGCAAGCGCTGACCGCGCCGGAACAGCGTTTTATTGATCGTCAATATCCTTTTTATTTCTGTAATAATATTTTTATTATTACTTTTACATCAACAAACAAAATGTAGTGAGGAACTTTTGACTCGGGAAGCTATACATTTCTATTGGCCTGATTATTCTTGCAGTATGTTTACGTTTTCGTTATTGATACTTTATTTTAATGTTTACTACGAAATGCTTTGTTGAAGCAGCAGCTTAGTTACAGTTTACAGCTCGAGCACATTTTTATGCTGTAATTTTAAGAATTTCTCTTATGTGTTGAAAAATTCAGATCGATTTATTTCTCAATTCTAACACGTTTACGAGTTAGAATAATAATTTTTAATAAACAGAAATTTTAAGCTTGCTTCGTAGATTTAGATTTAGATATATTTATTTTCTCGTTTTACAGAGTTTAGATACATTAACGTACCTTTAGATACATCGGCATAAACATTAAAAAATAAAGTGAATATTTAAAAAATAATAAACAAGACACAGGAATAAGTGCAATGTCATTAAGCAAAATATTACCACATAAGTTTCATACATTTAAAATATAAATAAATTAAATGACAAATTAATCATCTGCTGCGTAATTCCGATTTTTTGTGATGTTTTTTATTGTTATTGGTATATCAATAAGAGTGTTATAGTTACCACCCTTTTTAAAAGCAACGTACTATTTAATGTGGCAAGAGTTTGATTTCAGCAGTGCAGATGATAAAATTTAGTACACTTCACCACCATGTATTGGAGAAACTCATGACACATCAAAAAAGAAATGCGCACTATCATAGCTAGGGCTTGCAATCGAATTATTCAAATATTCGCCTTATTTCAATATTCGAATAGTAATTTATTTAGGTAAAATTCGAATATACGAATATTTTTAAACAATCAGAATTGACATACTCGTGTCTTAATTTTGTGGTATTTAATCATACGGATCGTGTAAACGCACCCACCGAATGCTCGCGGACTCGTGCCTGAGTATTCTGCTATGCGAAACGCTTTCTGTCTGATTTATTGTTTTAGTTCATATATAATTTGATTTTAATTTGTATCACTTATTTCATGATATAAAGTTCTTTTCTTTTTCTTGTTAAGTCAAAAATTGTTTAACGTACTAATCTCGTAAAATACCTGATCTTAGGATCTCACTGACCTAATGCTACCTCCTCATTCTCACGAGGGCCCCGTGAGGGAGGGTGAGGTGACGCGAGGCGAGGCGGGCCCTCTTCACTTTCGCGAGGCAGGAACTTTGTATTTTGCTGTGTTAGGGACTACACGGGAGGGAATCGCGAGGCAAGGAGACCGAATACACTCTCGTCTCGCGAGAGGTAAAGGTATTCGATTTCCGTACTAAATACATTTTTTGTTAATGTTTAGTATTGTAATTATGGTTTATACTATTAGTAAATGTATTCAAAGGTGCAGCAAATCGCTTTCTATAGCTTAATGATATAAAATAATACAGTTAAATAGAAAAAAACCACATTCGCCGCTAAGCGGCATTGTTTTGTAATTTAACGATTTTTATTTTTCTATGCTTTGTTATATATTATTAACATGTAGAAATCCATTTCACGCTCATTTGGATACATTACTAACGGCCAATTGCACAAATTTACATTAAAAACGTAGTTAATACCCTGATTCTAGATTTCACTATATTTCGAATCATATTCGAATATTCGAATATCACCAGCAAAAATATTCGAATATTCGAATACTTTAATTTTCGAATATTTGCAAGCTCTAATCATAGCAAGAGGTATATTAGAGATATTTTCAGAGGCGGGCCACGCATCAGTAGCGTCCTTGGTGTTGCTGATGTTCTTTGGCGGGGGTGACCACGCACATCAGGTGGCCCGCTTGCCAGTTTGTTAAAAAATCAATCATACGGGTGTCGATACAGGCCTCGGCGCAGCAGCGGCGGGCGTAGCACAGCATAGCAGTAGGCGGGGCGATCGGCACGTAGCGTAGCGCCTCGTAGCAGAAGTGTAGATGAACGATGACATTAGCCGCCAAGTTGTAGCAATCGAAAGACTTATGCGCTTATTACATTTAACTAAATTTAGTCGTCTAAATTCAAAAGCGAAAAGCGTAAGAGCAAGTCAATGTGGAGTGTATTGCTCATAGAATAAGGTAATTTTTTGTAGCATTTTAATAATTGTTAAGTGTCCAAAAGGCGTGATACAAAAATGAACCTTATTTTATTATTATTATTATTATTAATCATTTCTTTCAGACCATACAAATATTATTTTAACAGTCCATATTATATTGTGTTAGTTAAATTACTTATAATATATTGTTAAAATCATTACATAATTAAACATTCAATTCATAAAACTCATAAAACTCATAAAATCATCACAATATCATAATAAAAAATTAATTCAAAATTCACATAAAATGTCAAATACTTAAGTAGGCAAATAATTAATAAAAATTAAGTCCCAGATGCAACATGGAGTTTAAGCCAGTGTTGCATCATGCCTACATATTTAAGAGGCTGTCATGGCTCCCCCGGACACGTTGCAGGATTGACGCAACCCTTTTTCGCATGATAGCGTGAAAACCATCCGTCCTTGCTACCGCAAACATGCCCGATGCACTACAGTGCCTCCGAAGCCCCAACAGCATCCTAAACACGTTATTATACTGTACGCGGAGAGCGTCGTATGCCCTCCGAGAATATGAGACCCACAGGCTGCACGTATAAAAGGATTGACAATAAGCCTTAAATAGGGTAATCTTTACATCTTTCGTGCAACGCGCGAACCTGCGAGCCAACATATTCTCGCGGACAGCCAACGCCCTCCGCTCCGTCTCAATGTCGGCGTCATCCCTGAGGTCCTCCGAGACCCAGTGACCCAGGTACTTAAATTGTGTAACTTTATTGAGTTGCACACCAACTTTGTGCAGTTTAGGTTGGAAAACAAGGAGTTCACTTTTCCTTGCATTGTACCTGAGCCCATGAGCCTCAGCGTAGGCCTCACATTTCCTCAGGAGCTTCCTAATACCACCAATGGAGGGACTCAGCAGCACCATATCATCGGCATAGCTGATATTATTACAGCTAATTCCATCTATGGAACACCCGACTCCGGTGCTGCTAAGACCCTCAATCAGCTTGTTGACATAGAGGTTGAAGAGTCGAGGAGACGTCAAACCCCCCTGTCTCACTCCACACTCCAACTTGTACTCCTCCGACAAACTACCGGCCCACCTCACCATGTTAACCTGGTTATTGTACCAGTGATCAAAAACATTTATGATTTCCTCGGGCAATTCAGTTTCACACCTCAACTTGCGCCAAAGAATGTCATAAGAGACCAAATCAAAGGGCTTTAGACAGATCCAGGAAGCAAGCATACACCGCGTATCGGTATACTACTACCGTACTACCGTACTACTACTTTATAAGCAATACCTTTGACTTATTCTCGCGCTTTTTGCTACTAAATTTAGTCGACTAATTTAGCCAGGTAATCAGCGCATTACCTTGCGCCGGCAGAAATACAAATAAGTCCTAAAGACTATCTTTTTTTTTATGTCATACGGTAGGCAAACAGGCAAGCGGGCCACCTGATGGAAAGTGGTCACCACTGCCTATAGACATTAGCAACACCAAGAGTATCGCTAATGCGTTGCCCACCTCTATAACACGTTGCTCTGGCAGCAAAAAGCAAATGCCACTCCACTGCCAAATCCACGGTTCCCCAAATCCCCACCCCATGGAGCACTGTAAACCTTACTCACCGGCAGAAACACAATACTATTTAAAAGAGTATTATTTAGCTGCGATATTCTGTAAGGTGGAGGTACTTCCCCAGTCTGAATTTTGTGTCATGTAATTAATATCAAATCAAATATTTATGCCAATGTAATCAGCACTGTAAACTGTAATTATTCTGCCATTCTTATTAAAGACTCAAAAGGCTAGTTTCCTAAAAATATTGTTAAGAAAGATTAAAAAAAATATAAAAAGAAATAAAAAGAAACAGCCAGTTGAAATATAGCGTGTTGTTGAAAAAAATACGAGTACAATAACAAAAACACGCCAATAAATATGTATATCTACCAAAAAAGACAATAGATAGTGACCAGTAGCCATAACAGCCTCGTAGTTCAGTATTGCATTTTATTTGTAAGGTTTGGTATATCATTTATTTTGGTTCAAAAAGCTGAAAATGTCTGTCAGAATATGTTGTTGTGATTTTCAGATAGAGTATAGGATTGATCGATGTACAACACAAACGCAATTCTACCTATTCGTGATTCTACACAATATGGATTCCGCACAACTGACATTCAACACATTATTTATTCTACACAGTCTTCAATTATACACAAACGCGTTTCTTCCTGTTCGCGATTCTACACAATATTAATTCCACACAAATGCTGCCATTCAACAGATTCGCTATTCCACAACGCTGGGGACCTGGGACTGGCTGACTTAGACCTGAACCTATGTTTAATGGAACCAGTCAAGGTTGGCCAAGGTCAACCCTATTTATTAAACCTAGTCCAATGCTTTGTCCAATGCTTTGTTGACTGGGGTTGACCTTGGTCAACCTTTACTAGGTCCTGGTCTAATTCTAAGCTTGGGTATACAATCAGTTTTAGGGTGCCCAGCGTAGACCAGGTTTGATGACCAGAGTTGACCTTGGTCAATATTTACTAGGTCCACTAAACTTACACCCTGGTCTAGTTCTAGCTGAGGTTACAATACAACCATTCTCATGGTGCCCAGCGTTGACGAATGTGTGAATGGCAGTCCAGGGTCCACAGCGTTGACCAGGCTGGTTGGATCAGAGTAAGGATCAGAGTTATTATGAGACTTCTATGAGCAACGCGTTCCAATTTGGTCTGTCAGTGTAAATCAACAATACATTAACGGGCCGCCTGCCCTTAAAAGCATGGGTGGCCTAGTGGTTATAGTATCCGACTCGTAAGCGAGAGGGACCGAGTTTGAATCCCACTGCCGCCATGTACCAATGATTTTTTTCTGATATATGTACATTAGTTGAATACTAACCGATGCTCTTAGGGTGAGGGCAAACATCATGATGAAACCTGTTCATTCAGGTGACCAAATGTGTAGGTAACCATGATCCAATTTGTTCAGGTTCCCGTGGTAGCAGGTCAGATGGCAGTCCCTCCACTGTAATTACTTGATCTGCCAATCCTGGATCATGGTCAATGCAGACCCCGGGCCCTCGTGAGCGAGAGGACAACCGGCACATTAATGCCAAGATGACGAAATGATTCAAAATATGTAACGAATATGTGGAATAGCGAATCTGGTGAATCGCAGCAGTTGTGTGGAATTAATATTGTGTAGAATCGCGAATAGGTAGAATTGCGTTTGTGTTGTACATCGATCAATCCAGAGTATACAATAGCAAAAAAATTTTTACTATGGTGCCGAACCAGTTCGCGCACCACCCCCACTAAGGGTGGATTGCACCGAATTTCATACAAAATGACATTGAACACCATTCTTAAATGTGTTTAAGAATTTGGTGCAAGCCCGGCTTAATATCCGGCCGGCACTTTTAACTTTTGGCCCAAAACTGTATGAAATATGATTCATGTCTTTTACCTTTAAAAATGTACTAGGAAACTTTATGGAGGACAATATCGAGGACCAATAGACCGCTATTAGAAGACGGCCTGTGCGTGCGCAAGGTGCGTGAGTTGGCGGGGGTTATGGGCTTTCATATTTTCGTAATTATTACGCATCTCACTGTGATCGGTTCACTTTATGCTTTGGACAATCCCCACCATGTTGATCGAGGTAAGATTTAGATTATTTGCTTAACAAAAATTACTTGATTTCACTAAAAAACAAAGTCGATTCCCGCCGTCTATCTGTATGTATGTATCTATGTACGCTTAGATCTTTCAAACTACCGGTTATACATTTTTCTATAGATTTATATATAAAGTAGGTGTACGTAGGGGTAGGATGCCACGCGAACGAAGTCACGCCAGGTCCACTTCTTTACTTGTATATTGAGATTAACAAATATAAATTTACAGTGAACAGTGATTCAGTGATTATTAAAACAATAACAAAATAGCACGGGGCCGTAAGTTTTTTTACCAGTCTCCGGATCTTAAACGGAAGACCTTTGACCTCGCTTGCCACTCTTTGTGCGCCTCCTAAAATCATTGGCGAAGCGAGGTAGACCAAGTGAATACTGAAACTACTGTAAATATCGGTTCAATACTATAGTGATGATTTGATGATTTTTAAAACATCATGGGTAAAAACTAATCCAATTATAGTATCAACATGGTTAGCCTCTTAACCTTATAAATACAATTCAACGTATCAATTGTAGATAATTCCTCGATATAGCTTTTCGTATATCTCTTTTTAAGTGCTCAACAGACGAAACTTTATTTGGGATAAGTCGCGTTTATGTACTAACCTCGTGACATTAAGATTGTGATTTTCTTTTTCTGTTATTACATTATTTTAAAAATAATGACTACTCAAAAATTGTAATAGCATTCAACAATAACATTTGACGTGTAAATTTATTTTTATCAAAATAAATGAATTGAATGGTATTCAATTCAATTTATTTATTTTGATATTTCAATAAACCTGTAACGTTGTACGAGTATCTACTTACAGAAATATTAACCACTGAGAAATTGAAGTCGAGGTTCTAGAATCGTCTTCTAATGTTTCATTTACCAGAACATTCAAAAGCAGTTTAAAATTTTCTATTTGAACATTTTTATGAACTAATCAAAACATATAAAGTTATTAATCTTTATTTATTTTCAGCTACTAGCCCAGATACTTCCGGCATGCATGATATTATTAGAGGCAAAGATTTGGAAGGTTTAGAACATAAGAAAGATGTTTTAAAGCTCTTAAATGCCCAACAAAGCTCAATAAGTACAGACGTACAGATTACTTCTACAAAGGCTGATGAATTTATACTTGTACCTGAAATTGTATATTATAAAACTGTAATATACGATATTGGTGCGGATAAGATGAAGAATGAATCAACCATTTACAACAATATCGCCCGTTCCGTTATGAAACATGGCAGCATTAGAATATTAAATAATAATAATACAGATAGAGTATTCGATTTGAAATTATCAGGCCGTAATCTTAATATATCAGAAACTTTAAAAAACGGTACAAAGACAACAATAATAATGACAAACTTAAAAGAAGGCGATATTATCGATCTTTTAAATAAAACAATAAAGATTAACGTAGGCAATAAAAAAAGCCATTTCAATAACAGCTCAGAAGATGAAAACGAATTTGAAGATTCACTTGGTATGTAAATAATATATACCACAATACACAATGTATTTCAGACATTATGAGACTAACAAACGCTTTGCCTAGTACCCGATTATAATATACTCCTTTATACTTGGCGCGGCGAATTGCAAAGGTTGCTTCAGAAATAATTGACATATAAATGTTTTGCATTTGACAGGTGGATTTGAAACTAATGGGGGAACAGGAATACCTGCGGGTGCGACGGAGGTAGGATCTGAGTTTGTGACTAATTACCCACCAGGCAGAATGAAGACGGCAGGATTGGGATTGCCTGTCGGTGGCATGAACGTTGGAACTGAGGTTGGGATGGTGACAGGTTATGCAACAGCTGAAACCGGACCTATAAGAGAATTTGAACCTACCGGAGGAATGGGATGGCCCGAACGTGGCTTGAATTTTGGATCAAAGATTAGTATGGTGACAAATTATGCATCAGGTAGTATTGGACATTCGGAAGGATTTGCACCTACCGGATATATGGTAGGACCTACTGGTAATGTGGGTGCTGGTGGGGGAAAAGTTATAGCGTATGAACAATCGGCATTGAATAAGGGTCATGGAGTATTTAATAACAACTTATTTGATGGACGTATGCAGCCACAAACAGGGGGTATGATGGGACCACCAGGAGGAGGAGTAAGACCAGGAAACATTTTGGCACAGCCAGGAAATGGAATAGTATCGCAGGCAGGTAAGAATTTTACCATCAAGGAGAGTAGACAAGACTTGTGGAATCAATTTGATTTCCCTGCGTATTACGAAAACAGTTAAATAAATTATTGTATTAGAATGAGATTTTATGTTAAACTTTTGTGGAGTACAACTTTTTACGCGCCACCTAGGTAGTACAACACTTTCTTAGTTTTACCTATTTATAAATAAGAAACGATATCGTCGTGACAACATATTTCGTAGGGAAAGCAGGTAATTTCGTAAATCTTGTAGCATAACGAGTAATTCTAGCGTCAGTTTATTCATTCTGTGTATTCAAATATTCTTGTAATAAATTACTTTTATTATAATTTTACATTATAATTTTCAGGTGCCAGATTACCAGTTTATCCAGAAAGACAAAGTCCTCAGATTGCACCAACCAAAGATACACGGCCAGTACTAAATTTCGCAGACTTATCAATATCTGTTGTATCAGTACCAAACTACGTGAATCCGTATCAAACCACCGTTAATTCAAATAATTCGGGACCTCTTTCTAGAATCATTAAATTAGTCGCAGGTGACCGTTACGGCAACGATACTAAGCAATCCAAACCAACCAAGCCCAAGAATGTCGAACCTATTGGAATGGAAATGTTTGATTTTCCGGAATTTCCGATTGAAGACGAAGAAAATGCGACCGAAACCGAAATTCCACTGACATTGCCAACTACTATTAGTATGACTCCTGCATATAATATGGAAGCAATTTTAAGAGGTGAGTCAAGTCTTTTTAATTAAAACTTTTAAGACCTTTACCCCGGCTCCTATTTATACCTTACTGCTATCTTGACCTTGGCACCAATATTCCGGTTGTACTCTCGTGTCTCTCGCACACTAGGTCTTGCAGTCCACCTTGACCATCATGGTCAATCATGGCAGTATGTGGCAGATCAGATAACTACAGTGGAGCAACTGCCATCTGACCTCCACGATGCTGACCAGATTGGTTAATTTAGGCGCCTGAATATGCAGATTTTCCCTTGCCGTAATTTATTTATTTATTTATTTATAGGATATCCAACAGCAATTTTATTCTAAGTCATAACTATATACATGTTTACAATTTAGAAGCCATTAACAGGATAACACAATTACAGTAATTTGGTAAACAAACGAATATAGGAAAGTATCAAATAATACAGTAAAGTTGAATCTGGGTAATACATCTTATACTATTAGGGAGTAATACGTAAAAAAAAAGTCATATTACATTTCAATAATGAAAGGTACCTGTTAAAATTTACAATTATACTTTTTACAATGTCACTGTTCATCTTGTCTTGCTCTGAGTGCCCCATTTAGAGCATCTCTAAAAGCTGGTTTGGAGAGGGCAAAGATATCAAAGATATGTTGGTGAAAATTTGATTGTGCTGTTTAGCAACACGAGAGAAATACTCGTTCTGTCCGTAGTTAGTTCGGCTAGGAGTCTCACATAACAGCCTGTAGGTGGAAGGACGCAAGCGACGACGCTGCGGCACACATATAGTAACAAGAGACGTTAAGAGAGGGCAGTTAAGATTGGCATGAATAATGTCATATAGAAACATATTGTCCAACAAGATTCTTCTATCCTCGAGGCTAAGGAGACCATAATATTTGCAAGCACTCTCATAAGAGTCAAATCTATTTTTAGTTTTTACATTTAGATATTTCACAAAAAGCTTTCGAATATTTTCTATTTTTTGTTTATAAATACTATATCTAGGGTTTCAAATGATGCTAGTAAATTCCAAAATACTCCTAACATAAGCATAGTATATGATTTTAAGGCACGAGGCATCAGTGAAGGGTTTACAAGTTCTCATAATAAAACCTAAGTTTTTATATGCTCTGCTAGTTATATTATCTACATGCTTATCAAATAATAGCCTACTGTCAAGAGTCAAACCCAAATCCCGAACTTCTGTTACTCGTTCTATTTGTTTATCATTTATGAAATAGTTATGGATTAAGGGCTTTGCTTTTCGCGTAAAAGTAATTATCATGCATTTATCTATGTTGACACTTATGTTATTGCGTCTATAGTACTCCGTTAGTCGATTTAAGCCTCGTTGTAAGTTATAGCAATTATCGATTGAGTCAATTTTGATATAAACTTTTTTGTCGTCTGCGTATAAAAGATAGTTTGAGTAATTAAAACAATCGCCGATGTCATATAAGTACGCATTATACAACAACGGTCCCAAATGCGAGCCCTGAGGAACGCCTGAAGGAATTTTGATATGATTAGACTTACATCCTCCCACAACAACAGCCTGTCGCCTATTGGATACGTACGATGTGATCCATCGAAACAGATCCCCGTGAATACCAAGTTTGTGTAACTTCATCAACAGGATGGCGTGATCCACACGATCAAAGGCCTTCTCAAAATCTGTGTAGATCACGTCAACCTGCGACTGTCTGTCCATACCTCGTAACACATAATTCATAAATTCGCTTAAATTAGTGTTAACCGACCTATGTTTTAAAAAACCGTGCTGTTTATCAGTGATGTTTTCCGATATAGTTGGATATATAAGATCGTAGACTAGTTTTTCGAAGACCTTAGCAATGCTGTTTAAGATTGATATTGGACGATAATTTGAGATGACACGTTTGGACCCCTTTTTGTGGATTGGAATTATATTAGCTTCTTTCCATAGGCCAGGAAACACACCCTCATGAATAGAGCGATTAAATAGTATAGAGAGTGGCACTGATATAGTATCTGCACATTTATACAAGAACAGAGGAGGTATTTTATCGCTTCCTGGACCTTTATGTACATCAAGTTTCAGCAAATATTTTTTTACCGTATCTTTGTCAAAATTTACAGTATGTACATATCCACAATCACCGGTTGGTGGTGATTTCAAGTTTATTTCGGGAGATGTGATGTTATTTTTGTTAAATACACTTTCGAAGAATGCGCTGAAACCTTCACATATTTCCTCGGAAGTACTATATTTCTCGGACCCGTGCGTTAAATACGTGCGTAATAACATCGGTTAGTGTTCAACTATTCTACGTAAAAGGCTTATTATACTTGTTAAAATTCAGTCGTCTCAACTATCGAGATCGCAGTGTTTAAATGTACTAATGTATAACGCTACTGTGTGTGTGTTTATCTTGTGTGGTTAGTGCTTTTATCGAGCAGCGTCAGTGTAAATCCTGTTTGCCTGCGTTTATCGATCCCACAGCGGGGACCAGGAGACGACTCGTTTATGTGACCATCTCATTGAAGCGGCGGATGAAGCGAGGGAACGTTTTCCCGCGGCGCAGCTGGTCATTTTGGGTATTTCAATGCCCACCACCAAGAGTGGCTTTTCCCATACCAGGTGACCAATCATGCTGGGAGAGAGGCGCGTAAACTAGCTCTGTCGCTAGATCTCACCCAGCTAGTAAACTGCGCCACGAGGGTACCGGATGTCGACTCCCACTCCGCCAATTGCTTAGACTTTAGATCCGGACAGGCACTCAGTATCGGTTTCCGCACCGCTGGGTATATCTGACCACTGTCTGCTGAAATCTGTATCCGTCTATTCCCCACCCGAGCAAAGCCCATGCAACCCCCGACGGGTGTGGCGATACAAATCAGCAGATTGCGATGAGATGCGTCACTTTTTTTCGTCCTATCCTTGGCGGGAGGCATGCTTCTCTTCGGGCGATCCGTCGAGTTGTGCTGAAGCTATTACTGCGGTTATACGGCAGGGAATGGAATTCTTTATCCCATATTCTGACGTAGCGATGAATGGCAAGTCTCGTCCATGATTTAGTGCTGAGTGCAGTCGCGCTGAATGCCTCCGGATACTCGCAAACTGAAGAAAGCCTTTAACCTCGCCGCCAAGTCTTGCAAAAGGACGCTACGCAGGGCTCGATTCGACCACATAAGTCGGATTGGCACCAAACTTGCCTCTTACCCTCCTGGGAGTAAGGCGTTTTGGTCTTTGGCGGTCGAATCCAACTTTAGTCAATCTTTGTTACCACCATTGCTGAAACCGGACGGGTCACTGGCGCATGCTGCGGAAGAGAAAGCAAATTTACTTGCTTCTCATTTCGCGGCGAATTCACATTTGGATACTGCAGGTAAAACTCCACCTATCTCACCCCGCGCTGACTGCACTATGGCAGAGGTGCGTATACATCAGAAAGAGATTTTAAAAATCCTACGGAGTCTGGACGTGAACAAGGCTAGTGGACCTGATAGTATACCAGCAATAGTCCTGCGTAGTAGTGCCCCTGAGTTGTCTCCTATTCTCACGCGCCTGTATTGCCTCTCACTAGAGATTGGAATTGTACCGAAGACATGGAAGCTTGCCAATGTGCAGCCCGTGCCTAAGAAGGGCAGTCGCGCAGACCCTGCCAACTACCGCCCTATTTCGGTTACCTCCATACTCTGTAAGATTATGGAGCGTGCACTAAACAAGAAACTCCTCGTGCATCTTGAAGGTAACGATCTCCTCAGCGATCACCAGTACGGATTCCGCTGTGGTCGGTCAACTGGGGACCTTCTTGTGTATGCTACTCATATGTGGAGTGAGGCCATTAAGAGGCATGGCGAGGCCCTTGCTGTGTCTCTTGATATCTCCAAGGCCTTTGACAGGGTCTGGCACGCAGCCCTATTAAGCAAGCTTCCCTCATATGGTATTCCTGCTGGCTTTTGCACCTGGATATCGGATTTTCTGGGTGAACGATCAATCCGTGTAGTTCTAGACGGTTACACGTCTGAACTTAAGGCTATCGACGCGGGAATTCCTCAGGGGTCGGTTCTGTCCGCGACTCTTTTCCTGCTGCATATTAACAATCTGTTTAGACCCGGTATCTTTGGGTACGCAGATTTATTTATTTATTTAACATAAATTTACAGCGTTACAGTACTTACAAATTACTAATACACTGCAAATATCAATAAAATACAAAATCTTAAATTAAAAACTTAAGAACATCATTAAATTAAAACAAAATTAAATACATAATCAAATTAAAGAATTAAGATGCACTCACTCATCCATCAACTCACTAAACCTCAGACATGCATTTCGCGCTTCCATACATCGACTCACAAATATGTCACACTCTGGTGCTGATGCCTGAAAAGCGTTAAGCATGTCCATGCCGCGAAGAAGGGGAGAGCGCGCACGTGCCACGGTCCGCGAGGCCGGAGTCGCGAGGAGTTTACCTGGACGTGCTCTCAGTTGCATCCTCGGCTTAATCGGGACACCCAGTCTTACAACTTGCGAGACAAGTGCAGGACAGTCCGCCTCGCCACGCAAGATACGACACACCTCAAAGAGTAAGCTGAAGTTACGCCTTACTTCCAGAGAGTTGAAGCCAAGAGTACCCAGCAAGAACTTAGTGGGGTACAAAAAGGGATAGTATCCATAAATTTTTTTATAGAGAAAACGTAAAAATGTTTGACAGCACAGTAACGGATAGATATCTGTCAGATGCAAGAGCCAACAGGGGCGATATTCAGTCTTGTCGAGAGGCCATGGTCGGTCGCTTGAACGAGGCTCTCAAGGCAGTGTCCGATTGGGGCGAAGCCAATCTAGTGTCGTTCAACGCCACCAAAACACAGGCGTGTTTGTTTTCCGGAGTTTGTTAAACGGAGTCCATTCCATCTAGCTCCGACTTTCCGGAATGTGTCTGTGGAAATTACCGACAGCCTACAGCTCCTGGGTGTTGAGCTATCAACCAATCTCAACTTTGGACAGTACATCGAATCAAAAGCCAAGACTGCAGCTAAAAAACTTGGAATCCTCTCGAAGGTCAAGCGGTACTTCACTTCAAGGCAGTTGCTTCAGTTATATCAAGCACAAGTCCGATCTTGCATGGAGTACTGCTGCCACCTCTGGGATGGATCAGCCAAATACCAACTGGCTGCTTTGGATTCGGTGGAAAAACGTGCAAAGAGATTAATTTGTGATCCGCAGTTGATTGAGGCTAAACTGCAGAGCCTCGAGCATCGGCGTAGGGTTGCGCGTTTGTCGGTTTTCTACAGGTTGCACTTCGGTGAGTCGAAGCAGTTGCACGACCTTATTGCGCCGGCCCCTTTCCGCCATCGGGAGACGCGATCCGGGCGAGCGCTTCATCCTTATGTCGTGGATCTTCCAACTATCCGCACGAGCCGCTTTGGCTCGACTTTTATAATGCGTACGGCTAAAGAATGGAATGCGTTGCCTGCGAGTGTGTTCCCTGATCAATATAATCTGGATACCTTTAAGGCTAGAGTGAATAGGCTGTTCCTAGACAGGCATGCTCCATCATCGACCGCATCGTCACTTACCACCAGGTGAGGTGGCGGTCAAATGCCTGTCTAGTAAAGTAATAAAAAAAAAGCGTCCAAAATTGTTCACGACTTACTTGTCAGACTGGAATATTTTACAATAATAATACTCCCTGCCATCCTCATCCTCCATTCTCGATGTTCTCGCATATGGTACTTCAAAAGGCATTTCTACAGGTACCTCCCAGGTACCAGGTAGGTCAGGTGTCTCAGGTATTGGCCTGGATAGTCTATAATTAAAAGAAAAATTTGATTTGGTTTGATCTTAGATTGCAGATGTCTTTGACCACGGTAACCGCTTTCCATCAGGTCCGTCCGTCTGTTTCCTAGACAATAAAAAGCTCCATTATCAAAACAACGCTTTCAACCATCTTTTCAGAATTCGCACCGCCTTTACCGCCTAACTGGGAAGTTACTAACTTCGTCACAAGAATGATGGAAATAGACGGCGGCTACTTCACAACCTTCGTAACTCTGGCCACCGATTATCTGTCGAGGAAGAACGAACATAACGCTAAGGTGTTGACAAAGGCCTTCGCAAGGCAATTTGACAGGTAAAGTAAATGAGCAGTTTTCCAATAGGTATTTATAGCATTCCTAACCACTCACTAGATGGCGCCCCGACAATTTTGGTAATTGATAATCGGTTGAAATAGGTTCTTAGCAAACAGGATATAAACACTGGGTTCGTGGTATTGGATAATATTGTATTTAACAATAGTTTTCAACTATTTTAGAGGTTGTAATAATAATGGAACATAGTGCCAACTTCTATAAATATTTCTTTTTACATTTCGTTCAACCTTTAACAGTTATGTTTATATTAATAAACACTTTATTTTTAAGTTTAGTATTAGTTGACTGCATGAAATCACTGCCACTATCATACAGATTAAAAACAGATTACCAAAATTGTAGGAGCGCCATCTGTTGATGCTTTTTGAAACCAACTGACAATACCTACTGGAAAACTCCTCATTGTAAACATAATAAATTCCCAACCATAGAGATAGATATTACTAGCTCCAACTATTTTATTTTATTTTGTTGTGGCTAAATTCAGAAGCAAAAAGCGTGAGAACAAATGAAAATGGAATGTATTGCTCATAAAATAAGGTATATTATTGTATCACGCGTTTTGAAAAGCGGACCGGTGCGTACGTAATCTTTGCGATACACAAATGCAACTTATGTTATGAGCAAAACATTCCACTTTGTTTAATTAGTTCACATAAGTTTTGCTTCTGAATTTAGACGACTGAACTTAACTAAATGTTATAAGCACATTAGTTAAAAACTGTCGCTTAAAAGTTGCCTGAGGCCTTCGCAAGGCAATTTGGCGAGTAACGTATCTGCTGTATATTTTAAGAGAGGTAGGGCATAGCGGGGTATCTCGTTCGAATTGGAGTCGCCCGACTGGGGAAGTACCTCCACCTTACAGAATATCGCAGCTAAATAATACTCTTTAAAATAGTATTGTGTTTCTGCCGGTGAGTAAGGTTTCCAGTGCTCCATGGGGTGGGGATTTGGGGAACCGTGGCTTTGGCAGTGGAGTGGCATTTGCTTTTTGCTGCCAGAGCAACGTGTTATAGAGGTGGGCAACGCATTAGCGATACTCTTGGTGTTGCTAATGTCTATAGGCAGTGGTGACCACTTTCCATCAGGTGGCCCGCTTGCCTGTTTGCCTACCGTGTGACATAAAAAAAAAAAACTGCACAAAATAGGGGGTAATGGTCATCTTGGCGTTAATGTCGCGCGTGGACCCGTGGTCCGCCTTGACCATGATCCAGGATTCGGCAGATCAGGTAATTATAGTGGAGCGTTTACCATCTGACCTCAGTCACCTTGTTAACACGGGAACCGTGTCAGATTGGATTATGGTTACACATTGTGCAGCTGCAATGTGCGGTCATCACGGTGGTGTCCCTCACCGTAAGAGCATCTGTTAGCATTCAATTAATGTACATACCTCAGAAAACAGTCATTGATACATGGCGGTAGTAGGATTCGAACTCAGAAGATACATCTCGCATTGCGAGTCGGATACCGTTACCACTAGGCCACCGACTCTGTATTTCTTCTTCTTATCGAGTCGATGGACTAAACTTTGACTTATACTTAATTCGCCCAGTATTCGGCAACGCATACAGCGTTTGAACTGCCCTCGAACAAGTCCTCTCAAGAGATATGCGACAGTCGCACTGAGAACTGTCATTTGTATATCCCCACCTAAAGAGATTCTCTTTACATCAGCCCACCTGGGTTCGCAGCCTATTTAACGCCTTCCAGGTTGGACACGGAAGTTTGTTTCCGGGTGGGAGCTTTTCAGTAGGAGAGATAAAGGCGGGATTGGAAAATTTATTGATCCACAGGTTTCTTCTGACTGTGGAGTCGTCACTTTCGCAGGCAGTGGTGGTCGTCAAGAAACTGGATCGGCTTTTAAATCTCTTGACAGTAGGTTCCTAACCATAGAGAGGATGCCGTGAGTCCGTTTCCTGCTTGCGTTTCTCAACCGCACTGGCTATCTCTCTGCTAACGGCTCGTGGAGCAATGCCAGCCAACTCTCTACTAATTTATCTATATAACGGAAAAAAGAGTCATTGGTATATCGCAGCATTGGGATTTGACCCCGGTACCTCTCGCTTACGAGCCGGACACTTTAACCATTAGGGCGCTGACACTCTTAATAACAGAACCTAATACTATGCCCACAGAATTATGTACAACAAGGACATGTCATCAAAGTTTGGGAAAGGATGGCGCGAAGCAATGCAAGCTTTTAAAGCAAAATTATTAGATGACATAAAAGTCGAACCCGGAGCGCTTATAAGTGCGTATGATGATCATATATCTTTCATCTTTTAAGTATTTTTTTATATTTTTGGGGACATATAGGGTCGTTTACACTGAAATCAAAATCCGCCATCGCACCACCGGCCGGGGACTGGGTACTCACTACTCATCCTCACTACGTAGACCCTCTGTTGGTCACAATGCGAAGGTTCGAAAGAACGTTTCTCGCTCATACATGACATCGGATCGTTGAAGAAGTCTCCTTAGTGGCGGTCAACGCATTGGTAGCGCCCCTGGCGTTGCTGATGTCCATAGGCGGCGGTAATTACTTTCCATCAGGTGGTCCGCTTGCCGGTTTGTCTTCCGCAAAAAAAGATTTTACTTCTTTACTAAAAACTTGTGAAAAATTTAAAAAGGTCTTGAACAGACGCTCCACAAATATTTGGAAAATGCAACACGTTGCCCGCTATGTTCCCTGAGCTATTGCTCATATATTATAAAATAGATTATATAAACTGAACGCCTTCCAGGCTAGAATGAATAGGCTGTTCCAAGACGGACCGTCCGTCTTCGTCCACATCGTCTCTTACCAACTGGTGACATGGCGGTAAAATGCCTGTCTTGTCTGATATAAAAAAGTACTAGACAGCTGTTCATCGTCTCACCTTACACCTTACGTCAAAATTTGTATTTTTTTTATCATCTTTGTATTGTTTTGTGATGTTTAATAAGTAGGTATTATGTGTTTTTAGTATTGTATTTTAGTGATATAGGTTTATTAGTATTAATGAAATATGCCACAGTAATGTTATGTACAACAGACTTTCCTAGAGTATATTCTGTTTTCGAGATATCTAAGGTTTTCTGAAGAAATCGCTTTAGGCGATAAGGCCGCCGGTTACTTTTCTTTTTTTCCTCTGTTTTTGTATTTCATTTTCATTAATTTGTTGCAGATTACGCGAACATAACCTACAAAGCTATGATAACACGGAAGCAATCGTTGAGCTACGAACTGAATATGCTGTTGACGTTTATCGATTCGCTGTATACTCCAGATGAGGCAACCAGTTTAGCGAGGACTGTTGAGCTTATACACAGTTTTCCACGCAACAAGAATTACTCAGCAGAGGATGTCATGAACATAACGCTGAATGAAGTAAATAGTCAATTAATTTACGTAATTGTCGGTGGTAGGGCTTTTGTTGTCGGTAGTAGGGCTTCTCAGCCTTGAGGATTTTACCGGGATTGCTACCATCGCCATTAGCCTTAATGTGTGCCGGCTTGAAGGGTAAGATGCAGGTTTGAGTCATGTCGTCTCGTGTTTACTGAATTTAATGTTGTCGAGCAGAATTTGTTGATTTTACTACATATGAACTGATCTAGTCTTTCCAATTGATATGCATTTCTGATAAAATTCATAGAAATTTAAATATTGTCTACCTTTTATATAATTATGTCTTTATAGAATTTAATTTAATTGTCATATTGTGTGAACACTTACCGTAAGGGGGTTGAACCGGGTCGTTGAACTATTAGGAATCCGTTGCGTTTACTATGAATATTTACAAATCTAAAAAAAGCTTCCGATGGAACTATGTACAGAGACAAACAGACCGGCCCCTAAGTTCCTTCTGTCTTATGAAAATTTCTAAATGTCACACAGCGCTTATTGGCGAGATATTAGTGTATCAATCAACACGTTACGTAAGTATTAAGGTGAATTATTAAAATAAGGTCAAATTAAATATAATTAATCTTAGTAAAAATCTTAAATTATAAGACTTTATTGCAATGCAAATGCATTGCAATATGTACAAACTTAAAACTACCATTAAGAAATGTAAACGTTACACAAAAAAATTAAAATAGTTAAGATTAACTTCTAGATTATCAACAAGTTTAA
Source organism: Blastobasis lacticolella (assembly GCA_905147135.1). Classification (NCBI taxonomy): domain Eukaryota; kingdom Metazoa; phylum Arthropoda; class Insecta; order Lepidoptera; family Blastobasidae; genus Blastobasis; species Blastobasis lacticolella. Next base: position 9,872,608 of record LR990065.1, on the reverse strand, counting down.
AACCAAATTCTTCTTTATCAATTTCAGGCACTCACAAAACCTTTTACAAGACTGGCTTCAACGATTCACCAGAAACTGCTAGTGGACGCCGTTAACGGATTCTTGAACAAATTCAGTCGCTATTTCACTAATGTAACGAAATCTAAAACCAAAATGTATACACACAAGTTCCGCAGAATTATTGTTGATGGTCCCCAGAATATTACCTTGGAGGAAAAAAGTGTTTCTCTTGGTATGTTGCAGCTTCACTTTTAGCTAATAACTTTTTTTTCATAATTAGCTTAACCCTCGACTTCGTCTGGGTAAAATTTGATTATTACGTTCCCACGGAAAGTCATCATGGCTAATTTCATTGAAATTCGTTTTCATCGTAATAGTTTTGGCTGGTAGAACTAATATCCACACAAACTTACGCATTTATAATATTATTTGCCTATAGTAGGATCTAAAGTTTGTTATGATTTTTATGAATGACGTTCTATGGCGTTTAAAAAGTAGCCAAACAGAGATTTTTTTTTATTAAGCGATTCGGTCCTAACGTGGGCTTATTCTAGGTGCGAATGGTTGTGCTTCGAGTTTGCTAATGAACAAAAATGTTGTCATTACGAGATGCTTGTTATTTTATCGATTATTGGACTTATCTCTTTCATTACGTGTCTCTAACATGCTACCTCGCCCTTTTATTCTGGACGTCCATTATAATATCGTCATGTTACAAATTATAAATGCATCCTGGGTACAACAGAATAGTACTTACCATACGTATCGTATGGTTTGATAACGTCTTTAATGTTAAAGAAATAACGTCTGGTCCTGCGGAGAACATAACTGGTGAAGCTAGAAGAAAATATCTGGAGAGTATGACAAGGACCCAAAATCGGTCATCAACCAAACCAAGTCTGGCCAAGATCGTGACGGACACCGATTACGGTAGGTATGTGAGGTAGTGGTCACACAGGTCTGATTGTCCATTTTATTAATAAAATTTAACTAGTTACCTCAAAAAGACATTGGTATTTCTACCTACTCATTTTTAAAAAGAACATTTTTAGCTTTCTTGATCCAATTCGTTACAAAAACAAAATTAAGTCTAGAAAAAAACCTGCAAATCGCATACCTAAATAGATAATGTTTTGTAAAAGTAGTTTGTTATAAGATTTAGATCATCATAAGTGATTTTGTTTTTGTTACCTCCCTTAGAACCTCTCCAAAATCCATTTTGTTTTCTTGACTTACGGTTAGTCAATAACTATTTTTAGACTTTCAGCCGACTACTGTTAAACAAAAGCCGAAGATCAAGACGAAACTGAGAGACAAGATGAAGAAGTCAAGTGTATCCGAAATCACTGATTGGGTCACACAGCCAATGCCACCAGTCACACATGTTCGGCCAAGACGAAAACAGTTCAAACAAGTTCAGCACAGAAAATACAACACGCCTAAAGTGTACGAGCAATACCTGCAACACCACAAAAAGTATGAGTTAGAACATGAGAGAGCTAGGATGCACAAATACGACAAAATGATCAACGATTACATGAAGAGGAGAACGGTGGATTATAGTGGAGTTAACGAATATTTTAACATAAATCGTAACAATAGGCATAACCAATCAGACAATAACAAAATGAAATTTAATAAAGCAGCAAAACATATAGCGACGATATTGCCTACTATTGAAAACAACAACAATCTTAAAGATAAAAATATTGACCATGTCAAGGAAAATGAAAACCATAATCCTCAGATAAGTTCAAATTTTAGTATAGAACAATCATTTGAAGAGTATATTGAGAATGATGCACAGAAAAATAATCTTACTCAATATACCAAGGAAACAGGTACATTTTATTGAATTATTTTCTAAGAGAATTAGTTGCCAAATATCTGAATATCCGACGTTTCTTTATTAAAATATTAGGCAGGCAGTATCTTGTCTGGAGCCGAATTCAATAGGGACGACTACATAAAGGTTTTCTTTAGTATTGTCATCTTTGCCCCGTGATTATAGCCGAATTTTATCAAGTGGTAGGACTCTGTCAAGTCTGAGGAGTCTGCCTATAAGCCCACCAAGCAACAATGCTGGCATTTTTGTATTCCAATTAGAAGTTACAAGCAGGTGTTTCATCTTAGTCCTTACAGTGACAACGTACCTGCATTTTTGTTGCCATGACTCGTAGATGTTATGGGCGACAGTTACCGCTTATAAATAGGTGGAGTGTCTGCTCATTGTCATGCATAGTATTAAATAAGAAGTACAGACCCAAATAAAAGTAAGCTTGCCTATTTATTTCCACACTATCCCCTAGCTATCTCCGCACTAAGTTCTGTCAGATCGATTGTTCAAACCTTCATATGTCTAAAAAACTTTCACATTTACAATCATCTTGTCGTTAATTCCTGGAGTCCGCCTTGAATCCAGGATTTGGCCGATCAGGTAATTACAATGGATTTACATCACATACATTTTTGAATAATTTTAGTACCAGAAATGAAAGAAATAGAAGTAAAAGAGAAAGAACAAAAGAAGGATAAAGAAGACGAAGAGAAGGAAGAAGAATACGAATATTTATCTTCCAAAGATCAGTCAAAAGAAGAAAAGAGTTTTTATGAAAAACTTAAACATATAAAAGAATCTGATGATATGCTTACACTACAGACTAATACAGAAAATGATAAAGAAACTTCGACTGTAGGTGGTATACATGCTAGGCATAATGAAACTCAAGAAGTAAATACTGATAATGTAGCAGTAGACTATACAACAGATTCTCGCTTGCATGACAATGATCAAAATAATGTTACACACATTGTCAGCGAACTTGATAAAGCTCAGGAAAGTTTGAGAAGATATGATAATATCAAAGCAGCAAATCATCACTCTAATAATGATAATGTAAATAAAACTAAGACTATGAACGTCGCAACTATGGCAACAGTTCAAGGTATGTTTGTTTATCTATTTTATTTTATGTTTAGACAGAAGTAATTACCTAAATGATGTCAAGTGTCAGACATTTAGGTAATTGTAAATGTTAAAATGTAAGTAAGAGTGTTAGTGAGTCTCGTAAGTGAGAGGTACCGAGTTCAATCCTCAGTGCCGCCGTGTACCAGTGACCTTTTTCTATGAATACTAAAATATGCTTTTACGGTGAGGGAAATAATCATGACAGAAGCTGCACATTCAGGCGACTGAATGTGTAACTATGATCAAATATAATCATGATCCCTGATAGCGGGGTAATTACCTGATGTGCCATGATGATGATCATGATAATGGTGAGTGTAAGTGTAATTTCATTATATTTTTACATAAATATTTAGGTACTTGTACTATCTTAAAACCACCCTCGCAAAATTGCTAAAGGTGGCCAGACTCTAGTGTCAAGTACCCGCCTTTTTTAAATAAAACATTGGGACAGAGCCTTCATACTGCACTAGATATGGGTTAAGACTTTGCGCAATAGCTCTAAACTTAGGCGACTCCGAAGTTGGCGCTTTAAAATATTTGTTTAGGAGACACATAATGGGTATTAATAAAATAAAAGTGACTTAGCGAGTATAGTTTGTACTTGTGGTATAAGTATAGGTGTAGTATAGGAAGCTTGTGTTTCTACAAAGCTTTTCTTTTTATTAATATTTAAAATTGACTTAAGCGTTGCCTATAGTTTAGTGCAATCGCGCATGAATGCGTTTGTTACTAGCGTCCAATACATAATTACAAAGATATCATCGATAGTTTTAAGTATTAGTGTTGTAGTAGTATATTTAGTATTAAAATTTCAGAACCAAAAATAAACATAAACCAGTCTACACAAAATCAAACAGGCAAATCTACAAATAAACCTGATGACTTTAATATTAACTTTGGAACTAGCAACGATTGGGAATCTACTACTATAAAAGAAGATAATTTCAGTCAAGCAAAAGAAAATAAGAGTGATGCAAGACTGAATACCAATGAAACTAATCATAATGTTAAACTCAAAAATATTAGTCAAGTACTCACCGAACACGAAAATATCACACCTCAGAATGGTCATATAAAAGCGGTAAAAAATGATACTGATATTACGAATATACAACCACGTTATGACCACATAAAGGAAAACTCTTTTGAAGGCCATTTGTCCGACACGGACAATCAAGGCTTCCATTATAACTTCAGCGCTGAAGATATAAATGTAACTGCGATTATGAATGTTACAACTGCTAATAATAATGATAAGGCAGCAAGTCGAGGTAAGTGTATAAATCTGTCTTGTTTAGTTTTACCCAAGTTATGAAATAAAGGGATAATATATTTAGGTTCTTCTCTATCAAATGGTGGATAAGGCAAAAATGACGATACAAGCGAATCATTCAATTTTAATTTTGAAAATTAAAATTTAATTAGTTATATCAAAAAGTGTCTCCCTCGAGATTATTTATCAGTATCTGAATACTTAATCGAAACGTGTTAATAATTTATTAGCACTAGAATTGAATAAATAACTTTCTCAAGATCAGGCAAAATACATACATAGTCAACATAATACTAAAAAGAATCAATAAATCATAATCAGACATTGAACTTTAAATGTTGGTGAAAAGTGGCGAGGTTTTACTAAACTGTATAAACTGTAAAACTATTTAAACTGGGACTCGGAGACTAATGAAATAGTTTTGGGCCTTGTGATGGTATTTATTTATTATATTTATATTTACAGCTTGGCATGATAAGACCACAGAACGAGAAAACGATACTCTTTTCAATGAACCAATAGAATTTAATCCAGATACAAGACGGTATATTAACGATTTAATTAATTATGTACACACGAAGAAAAACGTATCTCCAGTTACGCGAATTTACACAACTAGTAAATTCAAAATGACAAAACTTCCAACACAAGGTGTAAGTGATGATGTTGGAGCTGTAAGTTTTAGTTATCGTCGCAAAAATCCTGCACCATATCGGCCAAAATACCAAATGAAAAGGAAACCATCTGATAGATTAAGATATCAACAGATGCGTGAAAATCTTTATCGTCGAAGGCGTAAAAAAGCAGAACAAGTAACCCACGAAACAATGCGTCGATCTCGCCATCAATATTACAGGGATAAATCTTTTAGAACGGTACACGTTGACGAGACAGCTCAACATATTGAGACATATCATCAAACTGAGAAACATGACGTAACGGATGAACAAGCAACATTTTATACTAAAGTTCTAAATGATATAAATAAAATTCGAAAAATAAGCGGTAGACATAATGATTTACATAACAATTTGAGTAAAGAGTTCTTATTGGACAAGATACACAAAATCGAAAGTCGATTGGACAAGAATATACCCTCAAGAAGAAGGAATAAAGCACAAGTATATAGCATTCTAGAATCCCGTTTTGTAGGCCCGTCTAATCATGCGTCTCAACATAAAGATAATATAGAAAACAAACCTACTAATCATCCATCACACCAGTTTATAAAAGATAAAGCGGATAAGAGTAGAAACGGGAAACTAAAGTTAAGAAAGATATCTGAGTCTTCAAGTTATAGCGATGATGAGTATACATTGAAATTGAATTTGAAAGACGCAATGTTACACCCTAAGAAGACCACTAACGGACGCAAAAGCATCGGTATCGGCCATGAAACATATTCTGACAGCCGCACTGACGAGCAAACTGATCTAAACTCAAGGATATACCATTCATTTGCCTTAAACCCTTACAGATCTGACTAATATATTCACAACTGTATTCAAAACAAGAGAATAGGTATTCCTAAAGGGTTATTTTTGGCGACGAAAATTTGACGGCGAATTCTGAGAAAAATTAAAGATTTATTTTACGAATGTAGCACTACAAATGAACTAAATTGTTTGACCGCCTGTTTTATTTTTGTCACACAACTCGTCTCTCATTCACTATCCCATTCGTAATATTTATGAAAATGTAAAGGTAGTTTGATAAAGTAATTTTTTTTTAAATATGTTTGATTCATCTTAATCCTCCGTATCCCACAAACAAATATTTTTGGATTCACATTTTACTTCTGGACGCTTTCCTGACGTCAACCCTTCTTGAAAATGCTGTTGAGATCGCAGTATTCTAATTGTAATACATAATAATAATAATCATCATCATGTCAGTCATATAAGGTGCATTGCCAAACAAAGGCACACACGCAATTTCAACGCATTAGTGACTCCCCTGGTGTTGCTGATGTCCATAGGCGGTGGTGACCACTTCCATCAGGTGGCCCGCTTGCCTGTTTGTCTGCCGTATAACATAAAAAATAAAATACACACGCCGTCCGTCCGTCGTCGTCGTCGTCGTCGTCGTCGTCGTCCCATCGATTGAGTTTGTGCTTCTTGCATCCATCAGATAAGTTCAAATGTAGACCACCATATAATAACTATCACAACACATAGTTTAGAGATAAATGAAAAAGGGTAGATAAATAAATATGCATGGAAAAATTCTCACAGCGTCATCTAGCCCTAAAGTAAGTAAAGCTTGTGTTATGGTTGTTAGATAACTGATAAACTACACATACATTACGTAACTGATACATTTTTTAAATACATACTTATAGTACTGGCCGTGTGGTGTCCGGCAGAGTAGAATAGCACCAACCCCTTACACTCGTGGGTGTCGTACACGGCGACTAATGTTTTCGAGGCAATTTCCTAGCGTCTCCGTAGGCTGGAAAATGGGTAGCAGCGTTTTCCATTGTTATATTTATAACGCTGCGATCTCCAACCCGCCTGCCAAGCGTGTAGATTATGGTAATAGCCTCCCCATTCGTGGGAGAGACCTGCAGTCCTTAGTCCTGCAGTGGACTGTTATGAGCTGTTATAATGATGATGAAACAAATTATGCGGTGTTTTGGATTGAGGTACCGGGCAGAGTAGAACATTAAAACCAAAACCAGCTGGGCCTACCAACGATCAGAAAATCAGCAGCTTTGTTTTCTGATATGCTTGCATTGTACGCTTTCTGTTACGCGAACTGACTTTTTCTGATTTTGATGATTGAAAGAGATATTTAATGTCCAAATCAAGAAAGGATGACCCTGGAAAACATTTACTGATCAGATCAGTAATGTTCTCAAAAAAGCTGAAGTGACAAGAATAAAAGGAAATGTATGAAAAGAGTTGTGTATATTTAGGAGGTTAGGGAGTTTTGTCAAGATAGGGAAAAATTGCGGCCCATAGTCTCTACCTACCCCACCTGAGGGACAGAGACGTGATATTTATTACATATTTATACAATAAAGAATTTTTGAGTTTAGAGTTTTGAACTTTGCAATATCCAACCCTTCTAAACGTGGAAATAATGTATAAAAAGGGAACTCGGATCGGTTCCAGGTCGTTGATATCTTACTAATATTATAAATGCAAAAGTTTGTGTCTGTATGTATTACCTCTTCACTGTTATTTAGATGAAATTTGATAGGTAGCTAGGATCTAGAATAAGCAAGAACATATACTACTTTTTATTGTCTGCTAAAAGTCAGTTGCCATGACGGGCACTGCACATATCTGCACAAAGCGCTTCTCATCATTTTTTATTATTATCACTAGCCTGCAGAAATACTTGTAATCCATTAGAGGAGAGCATGACAGACGGAAGCCGGACTGTGTTTTTATTACACCACTAAGGAGGCTACGACCTGCCTGATGATAAGCAGTCACCACAGCTTAGGAACGTTTGCAATACTCTGGTATTACTACCATATTGAAGAACTCCATGTTGTGTCTTTGTCGCCGCCGGATTAGTCGCTTATTTAAATAGCTAGCTTTTTAATCAAATATATAATGATAGGGAATGCCAAATTCATGAACTTTGAATGTAACGTCTAACGAACGACATTACTCCAAGTCAAAGATATTGGACAAAGAGCATAGATGGAGCCTCAAATTATAGACAATGGAGACTGTTACACTGTCACAACTCTATACAAATGACGCAATGTCTTATAAAAAGCTAATACATTAAGGTTACCTAGGCTACCATATTTAACAAACCATTAAAAATTGAAACAAAATATATATCGAGACAGCTGTAAGTAGGTCCTTCTATGCCTCTATGTCCAATTTCTTTGGCTTTACCCACATACCATCAAGTTGTCATGCTACTTGTTAAGTGGTATGAAGGTGAGTGTCCGGCATTACATTCGTTTGATGACTAATTGAAAGAGCGTCTAAATAATAAACGCGTTGTCAACCACGCATAAAACTGACGAACGTATTTCCTAGCAGAAACATATTATGTCATAATAGCGTTAGGTGCGTCTATTCTTGAGTAGTAATAAAGCAATTTTTAAATTGTTTATTTAATTCAATCGTAGTGTTATGTGACAACCCAAATTTTTTTTTGTTTATTTTACGTCTATAGAATTTCACATTAATATTGTTACTAAAATTCATTATAAAGATTTTGCGTAAGAATTTATTTTGTTTTAGTGAGGATATACAATTAGGTTATCTATGCCTAAGCCTGGCTTACACCTAATTCTTAAACACATTTATGAATTACATTTAACGTCATTTTGTATGAAATGTTTTGTTTATCTTATTAGGCTTAAATGCGACTAAGACTTTGGTGCACGCCGAACTAATGCGCTTACATTTGACGTAATTCAGTAGCCTGAATTCAGAAGCAAAAAGCGTGATAGCAAGTCAAAAATAATGTATTGCTCATAATTATAATAAGGTCCATTTTTGTATCACGGCTATTGAAAAGCAGACCGACGCAACATAATTAAGTGATACAAAAATGGACATTATCTATGAGCAATACATTCCACTTTGATTTTCTGTCGCACTAATTGCTTCTGAATTTAGGCTACTCAATTTAGTCAATTATAATAAGGATATTAGTATGATTTCATTTAGCTAGAGTTATAAAGCGGTGGGCACAGCTATGAATAAATAAATATTTTTGGGCGAAGCTACTTTTTTTTCAAGGTGATCTATTCGTTTGACGACTTTATCGGTGGCCTGGGACTCGCCATTTTCAATGACTTGCCAAGGTTTGTCTTCCTTAAAACTCTTCTTCGACTTTTCTATAAATTCTTCAACTGTAGTCTCCTCGTCTGAAGCTGTACCACTTTGATTGTTTATTGGATCACTACTTTCGTCATTCGTTTGTTGTATATGTTTTTTGGGCTGTCTAATTGGCTTCGATTCCCCATAATCGCCTGCAGACCCATCAGCAGTACTGTAAAAAATATTTACTGGGTTATAGAAAGATTAAATATACCTGCATACAATACATAATTATTTTCAATGTACAGAGAATACTATTAATTAAGTAACTATACCTATTACAGATAATTTTCATTAAATTTTTTGATCTCAAATTAAATCGTGGTGGATAGGGAATGGAATGAATTCGTGTAACTGATTTTTTGATTTAAGTTTATTGATTTGGGCAAACTTTTCGATTTCGTATTGCTTAATAACGTGTAAATGAAATTATAGCAAGCTAAGCCATATAAAATAATGTATAGAACTAATTATAAAAGGAGACGCAGAGCCTGTATTTCCTTGTTATTAAAATTCTGATTTATTTATTATTTTATTTTAAAATACGCCACTATTAAGAAACTTACGTGGAGGAACTACCGGTGACCGAGTGGTAACGGTATCCGACTCGCAAGTGAGGGTCCGAATCCCACTGCTACCTGCTAATAACTCTTTTTTAGAACTAAGTATATTAGTTAAATACTAACCCATGCTCTTACGGTGACGAAAAACATCGTCATGAAACCTACACATTCAGGCGTATGAATGTGTAACCATGATCTAATCTGGTCAGGTTTCCTTGGTAGCAGCATGACGGAAAAAAATATAGTAGTCAATCTACTGTAATTTCTTGATCTGCCAAATCCTGGATCATAATCAAGGCGGACCCCAGGCCCTCATGCGCTAGAGCACAACCGGAACATTAACGCCAAGATGACTAAGAAACTTACGTTGTCCTTTTGGGATTGTTTGACTGTTCTTTGTTGTTAACTTTGGATAAATATTTATGTTCCCGGTGAGTTTCGTGACTTGTATCTTCAAATCGTTTCATCTGTATTATGTTGTGTATTGGTTTGAGACTATCAATTCGATTTTTTCCGTCCCAATTTAGATCTACGTCATAAAATAATAACCTTGGATGGTGACTTTTCGCGACGTCCTCATGCCTTCTAATCCTTTCCTTTTTAACTTTCTTAGCTATTTTCTTTGTCGTTCCAGTTCTTCCTATTGGGTGTGTTGACAGTTTTAAATGTTTCCGTTTGGTCTTACCGGTCAATATTATTTCTTCTTGAATAAGAGTTGCGTATCTCTTGGTTTTCCTAGAGGCTTCAACTCTTTTAGCGTAAGATTTTTCTAAATGCTTTTTTAATAATTGTTTAAACATTTCGCTATGTTTATGTTTTCCGGCAGATAATCTATAAACTGCATTTATCTTTTGATGTACAGAATTGTCTAATATTTTAGAAGGCGTAATATGCTCTTCCGAGTCAGGTCTTTGCCTTTGTAGTATTTTGGGTATATGTGGGTTCAACTCTTTCCATACTGCATTTAAAAACGAGTCATTTTGTTGCTTATGTGCTTTTACTTGATAAGTCGCTTTTACTTGGCTTTCCTCTTGTAGCTTTATTTTCTTCTTCTTCGTCTTCTTCTTTTTCTTCTTCGTTATTTGTTCTTCCATATACGCTTTAGTTACTTTTATTATAGATTGACCGGTAGTCGATGTCGTATCTTCTGCATTTAATTTACCTACTTCTTCGGTTGAAGTTTTTCCAGACTCATAACTTGACGATTTCTTAGTATCGTCTTCTGCTATGGATTTCCCACTAACTTCCTCTGATACGTATTTCCCTATATTTTGTTTCAGAATGTTTGGTTTTTCAGTCGTTGTGCTTGTAGGTATGATGTCTATGTCAACTTTATTTTCAACTTTTGTAGGGTCTGAACGAGGGTCCCAAAAGGTTTCGAATCGAATCTTAAAATATCTTCGTAATTCCGGATCCAAGTTCGGATTGTAAAATATATTATTTAAACCATTCTGTGCTTTCTTGGAAATGTTTGATACAGATTTTTTTGGTTTGCTTTTAGAAGATTGCGTATCGGTTATATTATTTATTATGTTGTGATGTTCTAGACGGTTGTGGAGTTGCTTTAGGAGATCTAGAAATACAGACCGCTCCGTCTTCATCTCATGTAGCTGTTCATAGAGATTACTTATTTTCTTCCCCATATCCTTTGCTCGTGCATTCATGGCATTATTTAAGTTCATAGTGACATAATTATTAATTTCTTCTTCTGAAAGCTTATTAATTTGATTGTTTTCTTGTTTATTTAAGCCTATTTGTTTTGAGAATGCGGACACAATGTCTTCCAAACTTCTTAAGGGATAAGACATTAGTGAAGGCAAAGAACGTTCAAGAAGGTCGACAAAGGCCCTCGGAGAAGATTTAGGCATACTATCAACAACGCTGATGTCGGGTCTCCGATGAATGCCACGAAACTCTACGACGTCTTCAATGGGAAAGCTAATGACTTTCCCTTGTCCTGCTTTTGAACCTGTAAATGAAATGCGTTGTTCTATAATATTTATTTAGTATTGAAAACCAGAGTTGTGCCAAGTTGTGTGATGAGAAACTAAGCCGGAAAAATTTGAAAGTTGAAAATGTAAAAGTTGAAAAATGGAAATTGAAAGAAATACCGTAACGAGGACCTAATATATTGAGACCTAAGACCAGTTGATGGCCTTGGGTGGATGTATTGAGTATTAGGAGGCACAAACTAGACTTTCTCAGTTTTATGAAAACATCTAATAATGTCTGGAGACACGTCCATGATAGAACACACAGAAAGAAGACCGACCAAGAAAGCAGACCTTTATAGAAGCCAAGGAAAGCGCTCGGAAGAAGAAGAAACCCTTTGATATAAATATAAATAATTTGAGAATATTTAGTCAATATCAAAACATGACCCGAGCTGTAAAATTTTTACAAAACTATCAGTAGGTACTGTCTAACCTTCGAAATTAAAAGTATATCAAAAAGCAACGCAGCTTATAAATACGAAAATAAAAAGTTAATACTTACCGAAACCGGCAACAGTAACGAGTATCCATAACAGCCTCATAGTAATTCTGTATTACATTTTATTTATAAAGCAACCACAAAAATTTACTAGGAGTAATAAAATGGGTTTATGAGACGGTCTTTGTTATTGTCGTTTACATTTTGGCAATTTTTGTACAACCCACCGGGTTAAGTTCACAGTTTTCATATATAAACAAATGCTATTATTTCAAAATTTATTATTATTGAAATTGAAGGCAAATTTTATTATAAACTCTTTGGCCGTAAATCATTTTCCCTCGAACTTTTGTTCAAGTGTTTCATAGATTGTTAAAAAACTGGTACACTTATTAGTTTACTATGTTTTCAATAAATAAATAATAATAATTAGGCCTTTAAATACGATATTGGCTTTTTAATGGTGAAAATGACAGATACATAGTGTTATTTTCACGCAAGCAATATTTTAAGTTTTTTGGATACGGCTAATCCAATTACAAATATTTTTTTAGGTATAATCAGACAGCCTTAAACTAACTAGGTCAGTGAAATTATATTTTTTTATGACTGCCTACGTTAATGTTTAATTAATTGTTATATACAGTATTATATGCTCTTAAGACTAGATTAAAATGGTACACAAATAAAAATAAAGAATTACAAATAAAAAATATACTCTAGATCGCTGCCTTGCGGAAGTGTCCCCATAAGGCTGGCGGCGTTACCTCTCTGAATTGTGAAACTTATACGCTGACCGAGGTAAGCACGCCAGCACGTGGGTCTACGGTAGACTCAATTAGCCGGGTAGTTATCTTTGGAACACCTTTTTGGCGCTAGGGCCCCAAGGTCCCAACGTTTCCACCCCAAACGGTGCAAATAAATAACCCTGACCATACTTGCGATCCATATTTGCGCCGTTTGACGTCCTCCACCGAAGAAGCAGCCGCGCCAGCGTTGGCAGAGGCAGCTCTAATGTGGGATGGTGCCAGAGTGTCTACACAGGTCGCATCCCACACCAGAGACCACCCTTGTGACCAAGCAACGAGCGTCATGACGTCGGGCCTCTTGCCATTATTCCAAGCCAGCCCCATTGGGTTCTAATACAGCTGGCACGTTGATGGTGGCAAGGGCACGGCGGATGACGTCGTTGAGATTGGCGTGGCACGACTGTGCGATTATATCATTTCTTTCATCTTCCGATTTGAAGTCCGAGATATACAGCACACATTTACTAAAATTTAGTTCTAAACCGATGGTACCTGAATTCAGCAATGAGGGTACGAAGATCGTTAAGAACTGTATTTACATCCCCTCCGAGAGTGCCATCGTCCAGGTACCAAAGGTTTAGTTTTGATTGGAGTGATGGTATTAAAGGATGGATAGCTAAACTGAAAATGGCAGGCCCAAGAGGATCGCCTTGCTGACAACCTACTGCAGAATTTATAGGAAAGCTTTTAAATAATAATTTGGTAGGAGTGCTGTAGCATTGCCAAAGATAGTTATAAATAAAAGGGGTTACTTTTTTCACATCCGTCAGCAAGGCGCCTATGTTCACAGAGTTAAAAGCGTTTTTAACGTCTACCTTTAGCAACACTTCGCCTCCACTGTGTTCCAGGAAGGTGCGGGTTGCGTGTACAGCAGCTTGCAGCCGGCTCTGCTGCTGAATTCCAATTGTACTGGACTGAAATGCTCCGTTAAATTAGGTAACACGTATCGGCAGCAGAGTTTTGAGGCAATACGACGCCAAGTACACCCCACAGCGATAGGTCTTACACCGCCGTCCTTTTTCTTGAGTGCGCAAAGGTTGGCGCCATAAAAGACATCCAATATATTGGAATATAGGCCGCACCTGCCAGCATCATGTTGTCCTCCAGGAGTTATCTGCCAGCGTCACTGATTGTACCGCTAATTAGAAAGATCTAATTACGGGTACAATCAGTGACGCATAAAAGATTTAATGTTGCGGGGTGAGGCCATTAAGCCCACCCGCCGAACCACTCCTGAAGGACATCATCATCATCACAGCCCGTAACAGTCCTCTGCAGGACTTAGGGCCTCTCCCACGAAAGGGGAGGTTATTGCCATAATCTCCACGCTTGGCAGGCGGGTTGGAGATCGCAGTGTTTAAATAATACAATGGAAAATGCTGCTGCCCATTTTCCAGACTACGGAGACTCTTGATCTTATGCCTCGAAAACATTAGTCGCCTTGTACGACACCCATGAGTGTAAGGAGTTGGTGCTATTCTACTCTGCCGGACACCACACGGCCTGAAGGACATCACAGCTGCAAAAACCGCATCGCTGCTGGTCACCACATACTGGTCCGATACTTCTGGCGCGTGAGGGAGGCGAAGTGTTGGTGAAGAGGCAGGGTGTTTGTCCTCCAGGGCCCGACGGGTCTCTGGGCAATAAGGAGCATAACATCGTTTGAGAAGAGAAGTTGGGCAGCCCCTCTCAAATCGCCAGAGGCAGCCTTCTCCTCTACCTTCTTAAAAATATAATTTGCATTAGGCTGCCTTTTATTTGTTATAACTAATAAAGGGGGCTGCGACTCTGAAAGAAGGTTTAAACAATTCGTTTTTATTTTATTTGTAAGTGAAGAGCGTTTGGAATCTTTTTTTACACTGAGGATCCTATAGGCAAATGTCAATAAATGTTCCCATTTCGATAGGGTATTTTCCGATACGGCCTTGCGGATTACTTGGGAGAGGCTAGACGCTACCAAAGGGCGAGCACCGCGTGGTATCCCCTTAATTAAGGGTCTCTCCCAAATCGCGCAGCCGTCCGGAGGGGTGTTAAAAAATGCAGAAGCGGAAGAAGATGGTTGTGGTACTTGTTGGGGGTCCTGCGAACCGGTCTTATGCGATCTAGCATCGTGTATACGGAGCCCCCGCACACCCTTAAAGTACCAGAATCCACAGAGGCACCTGTATTGCTCAACTGACTGCACAGAACGGGAGCTACAGTTGTAGATGGTCCGGCCTGCGACATGCATCAAGGTTTTTTTTTTTTAATTCAAGGAAGACTATAAATAAATATACCTAAATTACAATCTTACACTAAGATAAAAATCATAAAACATGATAAAAAATATATATAGGAAGATGACATAGACATAGACATAGACATTATTTATTGGTAACTTTTCATTACACGTCATAAAATTATGATAATATTCAAATTATTTAACTTAATTCAATGAATTACCATTTTAAGTTACATAATGAATAAAATGTGATACAAAATTGTATTAATTAATGGAATTACTCATACAAATTAATAAATGTCAAGATTATAAATAAGCATATTAATCAAAATGTCAATAGTAGTTCTATCTAGCTAATAATAGTAGATACAAGATGTCATTCAATAATAATCATAATGTCATTAATTATTTACTTATAGTAAATAAATAATAAATAAATAATAACAATTAAAGTATGAAATGCATTGTAGGATTTCTCTATTTAATTTTTAGCGCGTAAAATTCGTCCATACTATAAAACGCCTGCTCGATTAGCCAACGCCGTAATTTGTTTTTAAACGAACCAATACTAGGCGCATCGGTTATTTCCGCTGGAAGTCTGTTGTAGACTGCGGGGCCCATAACACGTACTGTTTTTGCAGTTTTTGCGAGCTTATGTGTAATTGGCAACAACCGGTTGCCAAAACGAAGCTGACGTATCTGTGCATCTGACCTCTGGGTATAATCATGTAAGTGCTCCCTTACAAATACACCCACATGCAGGATTAGCAGGCACGGCAAAGTTAAAATACCCAGAGAGACAAAGTATGGTTTCGCAGACGTATCGTGCGCCAGCCGTGCAATCGCTCTCACAGCGCGCTTTTGCATTCGGAAGACACGCTCCCAATCGGCAGCGCGCCCCCAGAACTCCACGCCGTACTGGAGCAGCGACTGCACGGCGGCGAAATAACACGACCGTACCGCATGCGAAGGCAAGTTAGAGCTCATGCGATTCAACGCGAAACATGCACCTCCCAGTTTACCACAAAGATGTTCTATGTGGGACTCCCATGATAGTGACTGATCCAATTGGAAGCCCAGGAATGATACGACAGGTACACGTTCGATTGTCACTCCATCCACATTCACCGAAAGCGACTGCTGACTACGCCCTGACAGGGTGAACTGGACAAATTGAGTTTTTGTCAGATTTAGCATCAGTCCGTTTATTTTAAACCAGTTCAGCAACTTACTCGCTACCACGTTTAGTTTGTGTTGGAGCATTTCGAGCGTTGGGGCTGTCACGACTACACCTACGTCATCAGCAAACATAAACGCGTCTGCTTCCGTTATATGGATAGGCAAATCATTGAGGAGCATCGAGAAAGCAACGTTCGAGAGAGAAGATCCCTGGGGAACTCCCTTCTCGGTGGTCATTCCCTCTGACGCTACCTCGCCGCACCTAGCCACTACATACTGACGCCTAGCATTCATGAAGTCCGTCAGCAGTGACAGCGCTGGGCCATCGATGCCGTAGTGCCTCAGCTTACAGGCGAGGGCGTTGTGGTCTGCTACATCGAAAGCTTTTGAGAGATCGCAGCACAGTAGGGCTACGTGTTGTTTACTCTCTCTAGCCTTTAACACAGACTCAACGACTTCCCGCACCAACATCGTAGTCGAATGACCCGCGCGATAGGCAAACTGTCGATCCGAAATTGCGTTAGTCTGCTGGAGGAAGCATGTGAGTCTCGTGGTAAGCCCATATTCAAATACCTTGGCGACAGCTGGGATAATTGATATTGGACGGTAGCAGCCAGGGTCTTTCTTTTTGCCTTTCCCTTTATACAAGGGGCATACTTTTACTTCTTTGAAAGATTTTGGGTACACGCCTTTATCCAAGCACTCGTTGAATAAGTCAGCTAGAGGAGCCGCAATGCCGTCCGCCATCCGTACAAGCAACTCTATTGATAACCCGTACATGTCTTTGGTTGGCTTTTTTGCAACGTGTTTGGTTATTATATTAAATACTTCCATTGGTGAAAACCTAGGGAATCGCAGAGACCTGTCCGCCGGCGGGCGCGCGGCCGAAAGCTCTTCGCGCAGGCGCGCTATGTCGGCGTTAGGGGCACCGCAGTTGGACGCGGCGGAGACGAACTGTTTGTTTAGGTAGTTTACCAGGCTTTTGTCGCAGTCAAATGAGCGTCCCTCCGGTGTCTTAATAAGATCGGTAACGTCGGTTTTATTTTTGTGGGATTTGCCATTTTCCGTATTAATTACTTGCCACATAGATCGGACAACATTTGAGCCGCCTAAAATTAATTTATTCATGAAGTTTAGTCTTTCGGTTTGTATTAACTTATTGTAGTGATCACTTGCGGCGTCAAGTTTAGTTTCAATATCTTTATTGCTTGGGAAAAGACGATAAATTTCTTTTAAATCAAACAAGTAACTTTTTACGTTTAAGATTTCCTCAGTGACCCATGTTTTTTTACGAGGCACGTTCGGCTTACGTTTTATACGGAGGCAGTTATTAATTTGGTTAACTAATATGTTGATGATAGCTTCAGCGCGCTCATTAACAGTACGGTAGCGGTCGCGCACCGCGGCCCAGTCCACGCTGTGCACGGCGGCGGCGAGCGCGGCGCGCGCGGCGGCCGAGCCGTCGCGCACCAGCCGCCCGCCGGGCGCCGGCGTCGCGGCGCGCCGCAACGCTAGCTCCGCACGGACTGCGTCGTGGTCACCTACGTTGCTGATCACTGAGGACACGTCGATATGCGCTGTGTCGATATTCGTGTACAAGTGATCGATTGCAGTTGCAGACTTACCTTGCCTCCTAGTTGGAAAGTCCACTTCGTTACGCAAGTTGTACACGGCGAGGAGGTCGTGCAAAGATTTGCGTTCCGGGCTCCTACCCAACCAATTAATATTAGCATCACCTACTATAATGCAGTCCAAACGAGTCGCATAGATTTTTTCGAACAGGCGTTCTAATGTAAGTTTAAACTCGCAATAATTCGTCATATTACTATAAAAACATACCACAAGCAATTTATAATCAATGAGTTCCACAGCGGAAATTTCACAATGCATTTCACTTGTCAAAGAACCTAACTCGTCAATTTCAATTGCATTAATTCCATGTCTAATATAAATACAAGAACCTCCATGCTGAGAGTTTTTACGGCAATATTTCGACATGAGGGTATAATCACTTATACACACTCGGTCCAAATTACAATCGTCTAACCAATGTTCCGTCAAACATAACACATCACATTCCATTTCATTATTTAGTAGCACTTCCAACTGTCTTGTTTTGTTGTTAAGCGATTGAACGTTTTGCACACAGATAGATAAGCGTTGTTGAAATCCTCTCGGGTCATTCATAGTCGTAGTCGATGTACTACAAGCGCGCGTCGTCGCTGTCGCCCCGCTCGGCGCGGGGACGGCGCAGAAACCAGTCCGTGAATCGCACGCGCGGCGGCCACACTGCGGCCGAGTTGAAAGTGTCGTATAAGGTTTCGGGAATCCCAATTACGAAAGCTGAATGTTTGTCCGTTTTTATTTCCCGTTTTTCGACGGAGTCGTTGTCGTTTTTAACAATTTTATTTAAAAACTTCATCACCATATCTGAGGTGGTTTCGGGTCTAAAAGACCAGGCCTGTATATATTTTGTACGCTCGACACTAGTGAGCTCGTCATCCTCTTCACCTGCGCCAATGAGGATTTTCCTACGCTGTTTTGGTTTATTCTTTTTACGAATAACCTGAGTCCAGTCATTGTTTTTGTGTTGGTGTTTGGCATACTGAGACACCACTGTGTACACACCTTTAGGTGTTTCGTCAATAGCGGGCGTTGCGGTGGGAGCAACGGGGCTTGGCACCGATCGAGAATCTTTATCTATCTTCGCACCTGCGCTTGCGGAGCCGTTTGTTGGACGAGACTTTGAGTTCGTCTTTGTCGCGAGCAGCGCAGTGGCGCTTAATGCAGCAGCCGCCCTTAGACGCGCTTGTCGTACCGGGCGTTCTGCAGCGCTGGAATTGCTGTGCGCTGATTCCGGGTCCGAGTTGAGGGTAGGTTTTGCCGTCTCCAATTTCGTCTGGGGTGTTTGACTCATAATAATAGCATTTTGTTCTTCAATTTTCTTTTCCAGGTCACTCACTTTACTACACAAGTTAGTCACAGTTTTTACCAAGTCTCTTACGAGATTTTCCACAGTTTTTGAACTCATTTTTAAAATAAAATAAATATATACAGCGGAGCTCACTGTTACCGGTAGTGGTGCAACTACCCTCTCGAATATATAATGACACTGATGACAGCTCAATCTGACACTGCAGCAGACACGTTGACAGCGCTCTTCCTTGGTGCGGTTTTTCCACTTCGGGGGCTGCGCGCGCAATAAACAGCAGCCGTTGCCGAGCAACCATGTGCATGCGTTGCTACGGTGACTACAGTGTGGCGTCGTGTCAAACTTCTTGAAATTGTTGAGGCAAAAATATATTTACACTGGCTTCAATCAGGGCGCACGCCCAACACCCAACACTTACAGTAGCGCACAAATATTGGAAAAAGGCATAGACCAGCAAAATATGTGTCCTGGAGCCACGAAACTATTTTTATATAAATTAATTTCGCAAAGAGACGTTTGCTCTGTTTTGACTATTTTTCTTTTTCGACATGACTGCCGTGGTCATAAAATTATATCTGTTTAAAGAGGCAAAACTGGTGACTAATAAAAAGGGGTATTTTAAAACACTTCAATAAGAAAAAAGCATCTTGGCATTAATGTCCCAGTCATGCTCTTACGTCATGTGCACACGAGGCCCCGGGATTCGCCTTGACCATGATCCAGGATTTGGCAGACCAGGCAATTATAGTGAAGCGACTGCCATCTGATTTCCATGACCCTGCTACCAGAGGATCCTGACCGGATGGGATCGTGGTAACACGTTACACATTCAGTCGCCTGAATGTGCAGGTTTCATCACGATGTTTTCCCTCACTGTAAGAGCATCGGTTAGTGTTCAACTAATGTACATAACAAAGACATTACATTGTGTCAGTGGGATTCGAACCTGGTACCTCTCGCTTGCAAGTCTAATACCTTTAACTACTAGGCCACCGACGCTCCTATACTTTTCAAACATTTTATTTTTTATTATTTTACCTAGTATCAATCCACTGCTGGCAAAGGCCTCCCCCAATTCTTCTACATTTGATGATAGTTAAGTGCTGGAAGGTTTTAGAGAAAATAATTATTAAGCTTGTGTTACGGGTGCTAGACAACTGATAAACTACTTGAATACTTTAAAATACATACTTATAATTCATGTAACACCCAGGCCACTAACAGAAATTAAAATTCATCATTTCAATTTCTGCTAGGCCGGGAATCGAGGCCGGGACCTCTTGCATGGCATGTTAACCACTGAACTGTTCAGATCGTCAGATCGGAGTAATCGACGAAAGTTAGGTACAGGGGTATATTATATTTGGTAAATTTATCGAAAATTTGGTCGGTGGTACGTAGTGTAGAGGCCTGCGGCCGTACCGCCGATCTCCGATAGTACATCGCCATTTTGATCCAACTGAGCAGAGACCAATCGCAGTCAGCTTTAGCTCTGCCTTGCTGCTATTGGTCAGTGGGCGGAAGCCAGCCAGCTCGAAAGACTGATGTTTCGCAAGGGTTTTAGCAATTGATAATATTCTAAGATTATTAAAACATTGTATAAGTGAGTAATGATGCTAATTGCATGGTAATTGTTAAATCAGAATTCATTGTCACTCCATTAGGAGTAGTACAATATTGGAATAGCAGAATTTGTCCAGGAGGTCTCCTGTAAGAAGAATGACATTGTACAGGTTTGTAATGTGTGGGGAAATAACAGCTTAGCCTATTCTTAAAGCTTCGGTGGTAATACCATCATCGCCGGGGTTTCTTCTATTTATTTTAAATTTAATATAAATTAATTTAAAGCGTTGCATACTTGTTGTTGGATTTGTGTGATATATATTTGGAAAAACATTTTTTTATATTGAATTAACTTTCGTCAGCGTACAGTAATGTGTAAGAATCCATATCTATTTGGGTCACTTTGATCTATTATCTTGTGGTACACCATTATGTTCATCCAAGAGTTTCCTACACTTACCTATACCTTTGCAATTGTCAGTGACGTAATTTTTTCTAGCGTCGTCTATATTATGTTCCTATTAAAGTGTAGCGACATATATCGCTCCAATAGGGAAACTCAACAGTACTCACATTACGAATACAAGGTTGGCAAGCATCCGCTCATAAAAGGCACTGACCGTTTCTAAATCGCGCTAGAGAAGTATGCCAATTTCCGCGGCATAAATACGAATTCCGACGATCAATTGTCGGACCCATGTTCTCCTGGTCACATCACCCGGCCAGGTGGGTATTTATTTACCATTTTCCACCTACACATCGTCACTTGCCAAGTTTATGAAGTACTTTATAAAAGAGGGAGAGTGAGTATAAATGGGAGATAACCCAGGAATATTTTTGTGCTTTTTATAATTATATACAATAATCTAATACTTCCGTATGTGAATTTGTCACCTAGGTGCTGTGCCGATTTGAATGAAATTTAGTGTGTATATTTTAGTGGATTCTTGATTGATTTACAAGGTAGGGTCGAGTCGAGTCGAGTAGGCGTAGGGTAGGATAGGTGAAGGGAGATGAGGGGTAGGTGTCGGTAGGTGTAGGGTAGGTGTAGAGTAGGTGTACGGTAGGTGTAGGGTATTATAAATCTTATAACAAAATTTATAAATGGCATAAAACCTAAAATATGATACAAATTTGAAAATGTAGTTATTGATGTAGAATTTTAAATCGAAAATGAAGAAATTAAATTTGTGAAACATCACTCAGGTAGTCCAATAGATTTTTGTAGCGACATCTGTTTGTGCCAAATCTTACTAATATAAATTATGTGGGACTGACCACTGTGATGATAATGTCAACTTGCAAAACATTTGGTTTCCTTCGTAAGAAATTCACGTATCCTGAAGAGTCGGAGATGGAATGGAGTCCGTTTGGCGTTTTTGTGTTCACCAGTTAGCGCCACTGTCGAGTAAGGTCTTGTCACTATCAAATATCGCCGTTCTATTGGCTAAAATTCAACTGTCAACTTTGAGCGTTTGATTCTGACCAATAGCTCGAGGTATTTTGACAACGGACCTTACTCGCCAGTGGCGCCATCTAGTGCAATTTCGGTGGCGTGATGGCCATTAGTATGACCCCAATCAGAGACCGCCAAGAGTTATTAATTTATGTGACTGACCATGTCCCTAAGATTTAATGTTGTCCTTGTTGGCTTTTGCATACGATAAATAGCTGTCCGTTACTGTGGTCTTTAAGGTACCCAAAGGTACACCTGGCAAGCGGTCATCATAAAGAAAGTCGGATATAGAAGCGACCCTTGTGGGACTCCTGCGTCGGTAGCTTGAAGATAGAATAAGTAGCCAAGCCATCGATAACGTTCACGCGGATTAATCAACCACTCAGTAAATCCGAAATTTAGATTCAAATGCTAGCAGGAATTCCACGAGAGCTTTGGCTGCTTTATCGCTAACCAATACCGCTCCGCGCTTGCTGTGCTATGATGAAACTGTGTCGGAATATCGATCTACTCGTAAACAAAGATGCGCTGGGGAGGAAACCCAGAATATAGTTTTAAAATATATGGCAAATACTTATGCAGGCAGGCCATTGAGAAGAACAGCGAGGCACTAGCCATGTCTCTCGATATCTCCAACGCCTTTGCCAGGTTTAAGACCCAGGCCTTCTAAGCAAACTTCCCTCATTTAGAATTAATGCTAACTTTTGTACGTAAATATCGTATTTTCTGAGTGCTTGATGAATCTGCGTAGTTATCGATGACTACCCATCCGATTCTCAAGCTATCAACACAGAAGTTCCACAAGGGTCAGTTCTATCCGCGACTTTCTTTTGTTTATGTTCCGGGTTTCCTACCGCCCATTGCTCGCAGCTCTCCAGTTTTCCCGTGACTATGATGCATGCAACTGCGTCGAAAATTCGGACTACTCGATAATTACCACGATAGTACTACTTTAAGGTCCCCAATTGACCAACCTCGCCCAAATTCTTACTGGTGGTCGCTGAGAAGAACGTTACCTTCAATGCCAGTCAGGATGTTAGTTTACTTTAGTTTCTTGAGTATACGCTCTAAAATCTTATAGAGTATGGCTGTGACTGAGATCATGCGGTAGTTCTCAAGGGGCTGCGCGGCTGCCGTTTTTAGATACGCAAGGACGGTTTCACAACTTAGACATAAAAAAGGTTCAAGTGAGAGGCAACTCAAGAACCTTAAATCATCATCTTAGCTTTAGAACGTCTACTGCTAAAACATAGGCCTCTCCCAAAGGCTTTCAAACCAATCGACTGTGTGACACTAGGGCTTACTAAATATGCCTCTGATATTCTACAGCTGCGAGACTGGGACGGAGCCGACAAAGCATGTCCACGAACTTCACTCCAATGAAATGCAACGGTAGATGTACAGAGTTACGCGACTTTACCGAGTATATCAGGGGCAGACTTGGCGTAATAGACATTGCGGAAGAATGAAGAGGCCCGTGGAGGTACGTAGAAAATAAGCACCTTAACCAAACCTGCCAGTATCAGTAAAGAGATCCCGCAGCACGCTCAAGACGCGATATCAGATGCGAGATCAAACTTACAATTGTCGGTGGAATACAAGTGTCGGTGGAATAAACAATGCAGTGTTATAAATGTAACAATGGAAAACGCTGCTGCCCATTTTCCAGCCTACGGGGACTAAATCTTGTGTCTCGAAAACATTAGTCGCCGTGTACGACACCCACGAGAAGGGGTTGGTGCTATTCTACTCTGCCGGACACCACACGGCCACGAGAACGAACATATTACAATTAATCTGCCTGCCCACGACGCGGTTTCTTAACGTATAGCTTTGTTTAATAATGAAAAATAAAGTATACAATGCGTAAACTTTGTACACCACACATACCATAGCGAAAATCAAGCCAATAAAATATAACTACAAACTACACCTACCCTTACCGTTAACAATAACGAGTATGCATAACAGCCTCGTAGTTCTGCACTACATTTTATTCTTTTATTGGCTGATAATAAAATAACTGTAAAGAATTTAGTGCGACAATAAAAGGGATAATAATATCGTGATACAATAAAATGCGCCCTCGAGGTAGGCTGTGCTTACGCAAGGCCCCAGTCGTCGGGGACTATGAGCGTTCATATTCCCAATATCTTCGCATCACTCACTGTGTTCACTTCACTATATTTGACCAATGCTAGCTCGGACGATCGAGGTAAGATTTTGATTATTAGTAGTTTAATTGTGTCTTTTTTTGTTACATCATGCGAGTAAAGTACGTGTAAATGTTCTGACTTTCAACAAAGGTAAAACTAGTGAGAGGAATACAGTGATATCGCACAATAGCATATCCTCGAAATAAGGCTAAAGACCTTGCGATCCCCATGTTTCCAATTTAGTTTCTTGCCTTGATATTTTTGTCGGCCAAAATGTGAGACTAATTGTTAATTTGTAATGGGAATTTTTTTTTTTGTTAATGTTTTATAACAAAAATTTACCTTATAGGTATAAATCGTCGCCGGCATGGCCCTGTTAATCTTTTTTATTTTTTTAAGTCACTAGCTCCAGCATTTTTGGAAATAGTAAAGAAGATGTGCTAAAATATTTGAACGGCTATGGATTACATAAAGAATTTTTCAACCAAAAGAAAAAATTTGGAAAGCGATCTTTAGACCTTACACTGCCACAAAACGACGAATATATGTCAACTATAAATTACAGAGAAAATGAGCCAGAAATAGCGGCTAATGTTTATAGAAATATATCAAAAGACAAAACAATAGGTGATTTACGAGACAAGTCTGCTTTTTATAACTATATAGCTAGCCAAATTCTCAAATATGGCGGAACCAAATTATATGATCGCAATAATGCTAAAAGAGTCCTCGATCTGAAAATTGTTGATGGCAATCTGAATATAACGGAGACTTTAAGTAATGGTACCAAAATCAATTCAGTTATGAAAGGTGTACACAAAGACAACATTATTAGTTACTTAAAAAAATCAATATTCGTGATTGAAATTGAGAAAAGGATACACCGTACGTCAACAGTAAAAATAACAAGAAGAAAAAATAAACACAAAAATGGATTAAAACCAAATGTAAACAGGAAAGTTACAAAATCAAAGGAGCACAAGCATCCTTTAAATTTCGCAAGAAGAAATATTGGAGAGGATGATGAATTTAAGCATAAGTCTCGTAGCGAGATAGCCTTTGATCCACCGGGGATGTTATCCGTAAAGAATCAAAATCCAATGGAAGGCGAAAGAGGATATGGGGATTTACCTGGTTAGTACATACACGATACCGTATACACATTTAATAAGCTAACTATCAGTCGCTGTATGACATATCGATCTCCTAGAAGTTTGTGGGTGATCAAAAAGTAATGATAATCGATTTAATTGTCATGTTTTTAGCGTCTGTACCGGTTTATGCCAGGGTCCGCTTTCTTACTCATTCTTCTCTACTTCGCCCAGTCGTAAGCTGTTGGCTCTCTTATCTGATATCAGTTCATCGCTTCTCGCCCTTTAAAACTAAATTATAATGTTTCAACATTTAGTACCTATGAAGAATGGCGCCGTTGTCTCTAGTCTAGCTACATGAAATGAATTGAAAGATATTTATTGATTAACAAGGACACCAATCAATTACAACAATCACATAATATAAAATAAACAATAAATCATACAAATAAAATACATATATACCAAATTACAAAATTAATATATCGATTCGGAATTGCTGTGCTGTGGCACACCTTGTACATACTAAGCTAATGTTTGTAGTTCTGCTGATAACTACGGGACTTAAAAGATGAAAATTATCAATTATTTAGTTTATTATTTTAAACAAAGTAATGTATTTTTAAAATTGCATAGTTACATGCATAGAAAAATAAGTAGTTAGAAAAGCTAAGTAGGCGGTGCAGGCGCGCCACAACACAACTATGAGCAAATGGGCTACTTTCTTCCATAAGGCGCGAACGCGCCGTCAGTTTCTTGCGGAATTCAACGGAGTGCGCATCAAAAAATCTGTGCCTAAAGTGTTAAAAATATGCCATATTGCGCATCAGTTAATTGCAAAGCAAGAAGCTAACAGACTTTTAAAACAAAAGGAGTGATTTCATTTCACCGTTAAGTCTAAAAACCTTGTATTTATCAATATTTTAGGAAAAATATTTACCCGCGCTCAAGGACACCTTGCGCCTAATCTAGTGATGTGCACATGAACCGACCTTATCGATATATTATTTTGTTTATCGATATAATATATTTGTAGTATAGTAGAATTGACATAAAAAAGGAATAGATTCTTATTTCGATTGAATGTTCTTTTTTTGTAGGTAGGTGTTCAGTGAAAGTTTCGTCAATTGCGGACTGATTTTGATATTAGTTTTTAGTAGGGGCACATCAGGGTATTGTAAGGGTACGGTAGGGGGACGGGTGGGGTAGAGGTGGGATGCAGTTACCTTAACACTAAAATAAAATAAATACCTAATCGTAAACAAATTCACACAGCGCCATCTAGCCCTAAACTGAGAAAAGCTTGTACTATGGGTGCTAGATAATTGATATAGTACTCATAAACTTTTTTTTAAATACATACTTTTTAAACATAAAATACCCAGACCCGTTACAGAAACTAAAATTCATCATTTCAATTTCTGCCCGGCCGGAAAACAAACCCGCAACCTCTTGTATGGCAAACTAGCATGTTAACCACTGAACCAATCAGGACGTCACACACTATCGTACTCCTGACATAATTTTGCCGTACTCCTGCCAGATATACCGTAGGGGTCTACGGTATATCTACCGTACCCCTACTCTCTCTATCTCCTCTCTACGTGTCCTTCAACCCCGCCTCACCCCCCTTTATATAATAACATTAACATTATCTATCTCTGTCTAGTTGTACATAGATATGTATGTATAGTATTGTATTATTATTATAAATTTATATTATATTTATTATATTTTATTTGAGAAGATACGTATGTTTAAGTATTTAGTATGTATTCTATATCGCGCACGTCGATCTGCTTTACTTATCTCATCTCTCTTCTGTAGGCCTGCTGGAAGAAATTTCTTTTAGAAATTAGTAGTGCCTGTTGTGTCGTCTATATGTATGATGTTTCTCTATGTATTTTACTGTGTGCAATAAAATGTTAAATAAATAAATAAAATAAATAAACATTTTAAATTCATTATTATTAAACAATGTGTGTATGTGGTAGTGACCGATGGACTAATCACAGCGCTCCGTTTGACTTTGCGTGTGCGTGCGTAAGCCTATGCATATTAAGTTGCATGAGTAGTGTTAAAAATAGTCTTCAGTTGATATTTCATCCAATTTAAACTAACGTAGAATATGGAGCAGCTAAGTTCCCCAGAGCATCTAATAAGTGTTTGAAAATATCTTTTGTAAACATTTTACCTAAGTTTTAACCTACCTATCGAGTCTGACGGCTCCCTTAATCATAATTATTTCAAACTGTTACGACTACTACAAGTATCCGAATATCATTACTTTTTTATTACCCCTTAAAGAAGTACGCTTAGATAGCCAATGTATGAAACTGAAAATATCTATCTTAATTTGCTGGTCATGGCTGAGATAAGACCCTGAAAGATTTAAACCATATTTTTGATGCCTCAGAACAAGTAGGTCATAAGGTTTCCTTCTGACAGAGGCAGTGCTCTCCTGATACTTACTGATCGGTGAGAATTGTACTGGCCTCATCTTGATAAAAGTTATTTTATTTTTATTTATTTTAAATTGGTAGTGCCTTTAGAAGATGGTCCTAATCGAGAGCGACACTCTGAAGAAGGAATGGTGACAAACAAATCTCTATTATTGAAGCGCTGGACGGAAACATACCCAGAGCAGGACCTAGTGGACAAGGATCCAGATAGTGGACTTGCGGAAGATAGTTTTAAGAGAGGATATTTTGGATCAGATGGGGATATGAAGATGAATGCGTACGGAGTGTTTGAACTTTATGGGAGAAATGGGAAAAAGAAATACGAGAATGATTATGCCGATGAAGGATTAAAAGTTCTAAAAGAATTGGGCGTAGGACCAGATGGACCATTTGGAATGGGGCCTCCGGGAGTTAAGTTTAACAAAGGACCAGACGGAGGAAATGCGGTACCCTCTAGAGCGGGAAATCAAGGACCTCGCGGAGGAATGGGGCCCCAAATGAAGGGTAGTTTTGGACCGGGTGGGGCAGTGGGGGGACCTGGGGTTGGATTTGGGGAAAACGGAGGAATGGTACAACCAGGTAATTTTAGGGGTGGTTTTGGCGCGAATGAAGCAATGGGAGGATTTGGGGTTGGATTTGGGGAAAACAGGGGAATGGGGCCACCACGAACTTTCGGGGGTAGTTTTGAACCGGGTAAATCAATCTGGGGACCTGAGGTTGGAATTGGGAACAACGGGGGAATAGGGCCACCAGGAAATTTTAGGTCTGGTTTTGGACCTAGTGAGGGAATCGGGGGACCTGGAGTTGGAATTGAAGAAAGCAGTGGAATGGGGTCACCAGGAAATTTCAGGGCTGGTTTTGGACCAGGTGGGGCAGTAGGGGGACCTGGGGTTGGCATTGGGGAAAACCGGGGACTGGGGCCACCAGGAAATTTGAATGCAGGTTTTGGACCAGGTGGGGCAGTGGGGGGACCTGGGGTTGCTGGTGATGGCACCTGGCCTTCAACTGGCATGGCAGCATACACTGCAGCACCTGGAATTGGTCCACAAATTAGGGGAGGTTTTGGACCAGGTCCGTCAATTAGTGGAGCTGGTTTTGGAATGGAGGGAAGCGGGATTGGGATTGGACCAGATAGAATGGGGCGCCCCGTAGATGATTTCAGACCTCACTTGGTAATGAGTCCTGGTAATGAAATGGGCATACCTCAAGCTGGGATGGCACCACCAGGAGGAGGGTTAAGACCACCAGGAGATGGCATGATACCACAATGGGGACAGTTACCAGCGGGCAACACGATGTCACCACAACCAGATATAAGGCGAGAAGGTAAGATAGATACGACACGGTTCTTACTTTCTCTTCACTTGCTACACATAACTTCTTCTAAGTCTTCCTTTATCTCCCCATAGCTCAATTTACTCTTTCAGAAGAAGAAGAAGCAGTCGTATCGTATCAAGTACCCTATCATTTTCTCCTTCTATTCTCGATGGTTTCTCATCAAGTAGAGTCTTTGCCAGATAATATTGCTTTAAAGTTGTCATTGTTTATGTTGTGAGTTATTCTTATTGGCTGTATGTCAAATTTAGTTCCTTTGTTATCCGCGAGTAATGTTATCTGCACAAATGTCCTACTTTCTCTTTTACAATCCCCAAAACTTTTACATTTCTCTTAATTTCAGTTCTACTTATAATTCCCATCCTCCCCCACACTACATTTCAAAAGCCTTCAACCTTTCCCAGTCAGCTCAAAGGGCAGCTCATCGATAGTAAGTTCTCCATGATGTAATCTTCAACTAACTGGACTGTAGTCTTCTTGCTGAGCCGGGAGATGAAGATCCAGCTCGTGGGGGCTGTGGCCGTCAGTTTACACCGTTCCAATGAAGAAGTGCAGCGTAGAATGGGTCTCCGTTTCTTTCTTTGGACCAGCGTGAAACCGTCTTCTTCAATGTTCTCCTTCCGGGAACAAGCCGGGACTTGTGCCTGCAGCTTCCGCTGGAGCTAAGCTGGTGGTTGCAGTGGCGGTGGCAGCAGTGAGCCGACCACACCTGCGACTCCGCCGCGGGCGCAAATTGAAACACAGGGGGCGGGAGAGACGCTAGAAGCGAAGTTCCTGATGTCGCCCGTGTCGAGGGGGGGACAAGCGATAACATAAAATAGTTGCATCAGCCCGCAGCAGGTCAGTCATTCGAATTTAGAATTTACAGTATCGAGGCATCGTCGGGTGGCGACGGCGGCTGGTCGCGCAGATCTGCTGAAGGCTCAACTCGTCCGTCACGTTCAGCTTGTTTTGCACGAAAGCTAGCAGCTCCGGACTACCGCAGACTCGCACTTTTTTGCGTTAGACGCTATAACGTATGGCGAAATTGATTGCGCTGTTGCACAAAATAACGCAGACGTAGCTACATGATAGGTAGCGTGCGATCGCGGCGATGTCATGTATGCAAGTAGTCATATTTACTCTTCTGGTCTGAATATCGTCGGTATCATCATAAACAAAATCAATAAATATAATATTATGTAAATATTACATAATATTATACAAGTGCTGTTTTCCAGGTGACAGTGAACTCATTCCAGTAGAACAAGTAAACGACGAAATTACAACACAGGATGAAATTTCAACTGAAAAAATTGATGACATAAGCGCTACAAACGATACATCTGTAAACAAAACTACAACTGAAAATATTGATGACATAAACGGTACAAACGATACATCTGCAATCAAAACTACAACAGAAAATATTGATGACATAAACAGTACAAACGATACATCTGCAAACAAAACTGTGACCGTATTGACTAAGTTAAATCAAAATAAAACAGCGAAAATCAGCGTTAACAAATCTCACAAAACATACAACATAACAGATTACTTCGAATTACAAATATCAAATTCCACGTCCTATGGTAATAGGATTCCCATTTGGATGAAACCAGTATTGCGTGTTATCGACTATAAAACTACAGTTCCTGCAGCGCCAACACTTCAAACTGATGTTATAATTGGTGAGTTGAGAAATTTTCTGAACTGCATTGATTCCTTGTAACATTTTACCGTAAAAGCGGCGCAGGACCAGATAAAAGTGAGAAATGAGGTAGCAAAGGCTTTGGGCTTTTATTTCCATCGACCAAGAGTACAAGGGATATTGAGTTGACTGAACGGGATTGAATAATTAGATAGCTATCCTCTCATCACAAACCTATTGTGCAAGTTATTGGAATTCAGAACGCCGTATTCTTATTCTTATTCTTATTTGAAGGGATTTCAAAATTATTTTATTTTATTAAATGTACTTTGTTGGTACTCCAATATTCATCAGCTAAACCGGCACTGATCATTTAGTGGCAGCGTGCTTGCGAGACCGATAACCAAGGTTAAGCAATGCTCATAATGTCCGGGAGCTGGTTGGGTAACTGTTTCGTACTTTGAGACTAGTCGAACTTCAGCACCTCAACGAGCTCGCCACTCGTTAGGTGTGCCCCTAATACCGTTGGCGAAGCGAGGTTGTCAAAGGTCTTGAAAGGTGGATGAACAGTTAAGGGACCCGTGACGATATTTATTTGTATGTATTTATTTTACTGTAAGCTTTTATTTAACGTGCGCTGTTCGTATATAAGATGCTCCTTAAAATTTGCAAAAAAATGTTCGCCATTTCTTGGTATCCGATTGAGCTAAAATTTGGTATACCTATGTAACTTGGATGACAATGCATTAATATAGTACTATGGAGCTGGTCTGATGATGGAGTCGGAAGGTGGTCGTTGGAACTACTGAACGCAATACTATAACCCTCATACTATACCGCACGATAAAAGCTTTAATGAAATAGACTTTTTCATTATAGTATTATTAATGTCACTGTTCATCTTGTCTCAGAACGGGACAACATTAACAGTGATATTGTAAAAAGTATAATTGCAAATTGTAACAGATACCTTTCATTATTGCAATACAAATACAATATACCCTTTTTTTATTACGAACCTCCCTTATAGTATAAGATGTATTAGCCAGATTCAACTTTACTGTGTTATCTGTTCTTATTAGTAACGAATCAGTCGTTTGTTTACCAAATTACTGTAACTGTGTTATCCTGTTAATGGCTTCTAAATTGTAACAATGTTTGAAATTATGGCTTGGAATAAAATTGCTGTTGGTATATCAATAAATAAATAACTTATTTTTACAAACCATGTTTTCAGAACTTGGCCCTCGAAGTATAGGATATAGCGACTCGGCAGTGATCACCCTCAATGCATTCGTATCCAAAATGATGGAAACTTACAGTGGTTACTTCACAACTTTCGCGGCTCTCGTCACTCAATATTTGAGCCAGAAAAGCGAATACATTGCTTCGAAATTAATACGCGCCTTCTCGAAGGAATTTGAAAGGTGAATAAAGTGTTTAATTTATTAATGTGACGCTTTCATGACAGGTTCCGGCAACCGAAGCCGTATGCTTGATGGTACATCGCTTTGATTGATACGATCCAAGTCCTGTCTATGAGAAATAGTCCGTGGTATTTTTATCCGACTCCCAAGCCAGAGGTACCACAAAAATTTACTGAGTAATAAAATGGGTTTATGAGACGGCCTTTGTTGTCAGGTGGCAGTCGCTCCACTGTAATTACCTGATCTGATAAGTCCTAAATCATGGTCAATGCAGACCCCGGGCCCTCGTGCGCGAGAGCAGAACCCGCACATTAACGCCAAGACGATTAATATTTTTTATCTCTCATATAGGCAACGTCTCTTTCATTTCATGAATCACTTTCTCTCTAATATGGGAACCATCGACAATATCACGGACTAATTTCAACACATCACTTTCATACCCGATAAGGCCACTGATTATCATTAGCAATTTAAAAAGTTCGAAAGCTGACTTTGGCTGTCGTTTAGTTAAAAATTTCATCTATATGTGGCATTCCACCATCTAATAATAATCTTAGCGTTAATGTCCCGGTTGTGGTCTCAGGCATGAAGACCCGGGGTCCGCCTGGACCATGATCCAGGATTTGGCAGATCTGATAATTATAGTGGAGCGACTGCCATGTGTTCTCCGTGACTCTGCTACCAGGGGAACCTGGCCAGATTGGACCATGGTTACACACACATTCAGTCGCCTAAATTTGCAGGTTTTATTACAATGTTTTCCTTTGCCGTAAGAACATCGGTTAGCATTCAACTAATGTTCATAACTCAGCAAAGAATCATTGGTAAATGGCCGCAGGATTCGTCCCCGGAACTGTTAGCCCGTTTACGAGTAGGATACTTTAACCACTATCGAAACTCTGTAGCATTCATGGCAATTTTTATTGAAGATCATAATTAACCTTTGCATCATTATGTCTACAGCGTGCTACTAAATTATAAATTGATCATAAAACAGTTTGGAAAGCAAACGAACAAAGCCTTAGAAGATTTAAGAATAACATTACGAGCAAGGAGTCTGTACAAGGTTATAAGTATGTACGAGGTATTTTTTTTTCTTTAAAATGTTTTATTTGTGTGTTTCTATTCGTCAAGAATCACGAGATTATGATTATTCATCATGATTATTCACGCATCAGTTCAAAGTGTTGCAGAAATCATCAGACTATTATCTATTTCCAAAGCTTCAAAACCACTTACATTACTTCCACAAAAATAAAAAATCCACGGTTAGTGTTGTTTTTCCTCGATATCGTCGAATTCGAAAGAGGGTGGACCGATATGTCTGTCCTTAGGAGCGACTTCACACAGGTAACTACGTGGAAATATCGAGGTAAAAACAATACTAACCGTCGTAGAAAACCCGATAATATGTGTAGTGAAAGTGAAGTGAATAACCACAACAGTCTTAAAACCTATATTAAGTATATTAAACTTCTTAAAGCCGACATAGTAAAGTTGTCAGGCCTATGGAAAATTTGTATTGAACTAAGAGGAGAGAACGTATAATAATATATTTATTACGAAATAATTTATCTTGTTAGGATACGAACTTTGCAAGTGCCCCTTGTGGTGAGAAAGTGGAGTATGCTTTAAATATCGCGTATTTGTTGCAGATAACATCCGTAAAGCCAACCAGTGCTTGAATGCAAAGGTCCCAACGAATACCAAGAACGTTACCTTGAACGCAACAAATACCTTGAACAAAACTGATACCTGGAATTCAACGAATGGCTGGAACGAAACGGATATTTGGAACGCATTGAAATCCTGGAACGCAACGAAATTCTGGAACAAGACAAATACATTTCGCGCAATGGTTAAATGGATCGCAACGAGTAAGAAGAACGCAACCAACACCAGCAACGCAACAAATACCAACAACACAGGGAATGCCATGAACGAAACGAGTACCTGGAACGCTACGCATAGCAGAAACGAAACTTATAATACAAACGCAACGAATATAAGAAACGGGACGAATATTAGAAACGGGACGAATATAAGGAACGGAACGAATATTAGAAACACAACGAATACCAGGGACGGAACGCTATGCTTTGACGTTAATACGCTATTGTCGTTCATTGATTCCCTGTACATTCCATTTGATCCCAACAAATTGGCGCTTGTGGCGAAGTTAATACACGAATTTCCGAATAAAACCAAATACGGATATACCGCAAGATACATCATGGGAGAAGTGCTGAAAGAAGTAAATATTCCACTCAAGCACATAACAATCCTCTCCTGTGAGAAATTGCCATAGTTACATACATTCTTGCTGGCAAGATGGGTATTAGCTTGAATTAATACACAAGTCTAACCTATAGCAAAGTAATATTTCAGCTCCAATTAGCGTAGGTATCCCTTTTCTGGGCAAAGTACACACTGTCAGGTGTGATGATAGTTAAATACATGATCATCAAGTTGTGTAAAAACCGACCAAGCGCGTGTTGAACTTAAATTAGTAATACAAATAATTCTTAGGTAGGTTTGCAAAGATAGAACCACAAAGCAACATTTAATCCTGCAAATTCGATTTCACCAAATTTCAAATCTTTTCATAAAAAATATTATGAAGATATTATTAGCTAAACGGGAAGATGTTTTTATAAAAATAAGGACAGAGTAAGATTTCTAGTCATATTTTTTTCAAGAATCTCAAAAATATTGATAAATCGTTTAGTTCGCATCATCGAAGATCGTTTGGAAGGTTTCATTGGATTAGTATAAATATTGACAAAAGCAAATGCCCGCTGCAATGGCCTTTTAAAGAAAAATCTGTCAAAATTTTAACCTTGTGCTATATTTTTTTATTTCATACCGTGGAAAAAACAGACAAGCGGGCCATCTGATGGAAAGTGGTTCCCACTGCCTATGGACATTAGCACCACCAAGAATGTATGGCCAATGCCTTGCGCTCTGCTTAAACGTAGGCGCATTGCTCTGACAGCAAACGGCAAATGACCGTCCACTTCCATACTTTGAATTGATTGCGTTTCCGAATAACATGGTTTAATATTTTTAGGCATTCCTTCATCCTTTGATTAAATTGGATAAATCAGTAAACAAGAAATTGCTTATATCCGCCGTGACTTCTTTTCTGAATAAACACTACAAAGAGAGGATCCCCCGAATGCGTAGACGTAATGTGACAATAGCCTATACCAGACTGGGTAAATTAATACCCAGGGCCAGACTGGGTAAATCAATTCCCAAGGCCAAACTGGGTACATCGATAGCCAATACCACATTGGGTAAATCAGTCAACAACAATCTGACTACGTCTCTAAGTAAACGCTACGAAGACAGAGACCTCGCTCAACCACGAGGAGTTAATGTGACAACAGCCAATGCCAGACGAGCTGGCAGACTAAAGAAAGGTACCTTTACGGTAGAAGGTTTGATTCGATTCGATTTTATTGTTTCCTTATTCAGTTTCAAGACATAACTCGTAAAGGCTTTTTTTCTATATTTGATAAAAATATTCAAAAGTTTCTATTATAACTTAATCTTGTGTCCTGTGTAACTCATTCAGATTTCTCAGGATTTCTTTGTTTTTTCTAGGTTTTGATTCGCCCACTAAACAACACTTTATTTTAGACTCAACAAGAACTGTTAAACAAACGTTTAATATGAATATGAAACTGAAAGGAAAGAAACCAAATCGATACTACACCGCTAAGAGACATATGCGGTCAACGCTAACCACCAGACTACAAAAATACAAGAAAAAGCAACATGTGAAATACAACCACCCAAAAGTATACGATAAATACATACAGCACCACACAAAGATGACCACAGTACACCAGCATGACAGGTTCGAAAAAAATGTCAGGAAGAGAAAACATCGGAAAAGACGGATAGATAAACAACAACAATATAGCCGTATAAGAGAAAATAATCTTAAGGGCAAAACGGCTAACCGAGGCTTTCATAAGATCAAGAGAACTGAAGAGAAACATGTAACCAAGACATTGAAAGCCACAACTCTTCTTAAAACCATGACAAGTCGAGGTATGTTTGT
Source organism: Blastobasis lacticolella (assembly GCA_905147135.1). Classification (NCBI taxonomy): domain Eukaryota; kingdom Metazoa; phylum Arthropoda; class Insecta; order Lepidoptera; family Blastobasidae; genus Blastobasis; species Blastobasis lacticolella. Next base: position 9,836,230 of record LR990065.1, on the reverse strand, counting down.
TAATCTATTTTGTATACTTTTACCTAGAGAATTTACTTTACATCTATTATACCTACACCCGGTTTCTGAAACGCTTGTCAACGCAAAAATTACGGAACAGCTTGTTAATCTCTGATTAAATGCAGTTTGGGTTTCTGAAAGGGCCAATTGACAGTTTGTTAACAGCTTGTTTACGGATTGTCAAATCTCCAATTAACGGCTGATTAATGTAATTTTGGGTTTCCGGAAAGCTTTTTCTCATGTTAACTGTATGTTATCGTCTTGTTATTTTAATTAGCGAAAATCGACCAATTAACCGATTGTCAAACGAAATTATATCCGATTTCCTTGGTCTACGTCTTGGTCCGGGCCTTGGTCCAGGTCCTAGTTTTGGTCCAAGGCAAGGTCCAGGTCTAGGGTCCAGGTTCTGGTCCAGGACCATGACCAAACCTGGAACCTTGATGACAATTTTAACTTGAACCAGAACCAGGACCTAGACCAGTGCCAGCACATAGACCATAAACATTAGCTGGACCAGGACCTGGTTTGGGACCAGGACCTGGACCTGTACCAGGACATGGTCCGAAGCTAAGACCTGGACCTGAACCACGGATTGGTCAGGGTCCAGGACCTGGACCTGAACTAGGACCTGGTCCGGGGCCAGGGCCTGAACCAGGACCTGGTGCGGGGTCAGGACCTGGAACTGAGCCAGGACCTGGACCAGAACCACGAACTGGTCCGGGTCCAGGACCTGGACCTAAATCAGTATATGGTCCGGGGCCGGGACTTAGACCTGAACCAGGACCTGGTCCGAAGCCAGGTGCAGGACCTGAACCAGGATCTGGTCCGAAGCCAGGACCTGGACCTGATCCACGAACCGGTCCGTGTCCTGCCTTGATGATGTGATTACTGACCCACTGGACCCCCCCCCCCCCCCCCCTCCCCCACCCTCTATAACATAAATATTGTTATAAGTTCTCTTTACTTGCTCTGTATATTTTTTGATAATTTTCGATTTTACACGAAAACTATACAATCGCTATCAGTTTCATCTAATAGTTGAATATCACATTCGATTTTGGCTTCAAAAGGCAGCTACGGACAGAGACAAATCAGTTCGTTAGACAGAAACAAAACATATATGAGTGAATGAATGTGACTGATTTTAGCAGGGGTAGCCAGACGAAAAAATTGATCTCTTGTTAATGGTCGATTAGCTAATTTTAGTTTGATTGGCCTGTCAGAAACCGACAGTGATTTAACAGCTTGTTAAATGTGACAGTCTGTTAGCTAATCAATGATTTGACAAGCGTTTCAGAAACCGGGTGCTAGTCTTGGCATAAATATTGTAATAAAGAACAAAAATATTTTTCTATTGCAAATAACATTTATTACTTTTACAATGTGTTAGTTTAATACGTAAATATAAAACAATTTAAAATATAAAAAGCTTATTCGAAGTGGTTTCCATTGGCTGCAATACAGTCCTTTAAACAATGAGGCCAGTTATCAATAGAAGCACGCACTCTTTCCATAAGAAAATTCTTCACTGCCAATCGTATGGATTGTTTTAGGGGCCCCAAATTATCATGGCATTTAGAGCAAGCCGTACTCTCTAAAACTGACCATAAATCAAAATCCAGCGGATTAAGATCGGGACTAGACGACGGCCAGTCTTCAGCTCTGATGACGTTCTGATGCTCGGAAACGTTCGAATCCAACCAAGACTGGGTGGTCCGAGCTTTGTGACCCGGCGCCGAGTCTTGCCGGAAGGACCATTCTTGGTTATTGAACATGGTGTTGCTAAGGGGCCTAACTACCTTCTCAGGAATGGTATCTTGATACACTTGTGCCAATGTTTTGATACCTTTTTCACAAAAGTATGGCTCAGTCACTCCTTCATAGCTCACACCCCACCAAACCATCACTGAAGTCGGATAATGCCCACGTTGCACACTGTCGACTAGTTGGGAAGCTTTCTTAGAGCTTTGAGCATAAACACGGTCATTTTGTTTGTTAAAATGTTGCTCAATTGCAAAAAAATTCTCATCAGTAATCAAAGTTTTTCTGTGACCTCCCTTTGCGTACCGCTTCAGTACTTGTTTCGATTTTACCATCCTATTCTTTTTTAAATTATCAGTTAAGAAATGACCAGTACATCTCTTATAGTCCTAAGTCATCTTTTAAAATACGCGACATGGTTCTAGGTGCTTTCTTCGTCTCCCGAGATAAAATATTTTGCTTTCGGACAGGATTTCTTCGAATTCTTTTCCTTACTGCTTGGACCACCTTTACGAACACTACGTGGACGGCTAGATCTTTTTCTGTCACAAACAGAGGAGGTCTCATTGTACCTATTAATAGCCCGGTACACAAACATTTGACTAATACCAAGCGTATGGGGAGTTTTAAAAATTGTATTTTGCTCCATACCTACTTTATGTAATGCAATCACAGCGATTCGGTTCTCTTTATCACCCCACTCCATTTTAATATCGCAAAATATTGTACAATGTATTGGCGCCAAAATAAGAAAAGACATATAAAAATGACAGATTCCAAATTAAAATGTTATATTTTGTTTATTTTTAATTGTAACAGTATTTATGGCCAGGCTAAGTATAGCTTAACTATCTCCATTATATGAAAAGTAGACAATACAAGTAAAATCAAGTCAAACTTTTCTCTAGAACAATAAAAAAATCGTGTTTCGTATTGTTAATTAAAATTAAAACACATGTTTCAGCTCCAAAATCGAATAAATATATGTCTCTGAAAAGGAAATCTAAACGTCAATTTAACAAACCCAAATCGATTAAAGGGTCGGATGATGTTTTAGCAGAAAACGAAAATACGAACCAGAAACATAACTACAGAAATAGTAAAGAGTATAGAGTTGTGACTGAAAAAAGTGCTGAATTCGAAGTTTGGCGTAATGATGACGAAGAAAAATATCCAAATAATATTTTAAAACAAGGGGATTTTAGCAACATTAGAGAACAGGAAAATGATAACCCTCAGGACAGTTACAAATTACCATTAGGACAATCAATGAATATATATATTGAACGTTCACATAAAATCGAACCATATCTCACACTTGAGAAAACCGAACAAAACGTGAAACCATTTGATTCACTAAAACAAGAGGACGAAAAAGAGTTTTCAGGATTTTTTCAAGGAATAAATTCATATGTGAGAAATACTAAAACATACAATTTGAGTCCCAATGACTTGTTATCTCCAAATGCTGACGTGAATTATCATCAAACAACGTCTATCGCACGAATGTTTACAACAGGAAACCCTAATGAAGAAACAAAAAATATGATTGGAAGTGAAATTTTCAGTTATACCATTATCAGGCGAGTACCCGAGACATCTGATGAACCAACATATCATCCAGTACGACGAAACCGGAAACGAAAAAAAAAAAAAAAACATGAATTAACACTTGGTCCAACCTTTAAATATTCTAAGCTGAAACCAACAGCATTTGCGATATTGAATAATAAGACTGAACGAAAGGAACCTAACCGTTTACATAGCAAACATAAATCTAAAAAAGAATCAAATGTTGTACTGGCAGAACATAAAAATACGACGCAAACGGATAACTTCAAAAATGGCTCTACCACACCATACCAGTATAAAGAAATAATTGATTATAATGATGATTTAGATGTTTGGCATAATGAAGACGAAGAAACAATTACTACTAAGCATACTGAAACTTCATCGCCCATGAAAAATTCTCAACAACGTAAACATAATAATTTTAAAGGATTTAAATTTGTGGAGCAGCTTACAGTGAAACCTGCAACATTCGTTCTTGACCTCATTAGAACTACACGAAAAGCTTATAACAATGAGTCAGATTATAAATCGTTGTGGAAGAAGGTATACGAAATTGAAAATCAATTGGACTTAAACATACCTTCAAGAAGAAGGTATAGATCAAGAGGACATAAGTACCCAGAGTTCCACCTAGAACGAATGCTAAGGACAACGCACGAAAATCCTCCATTGCAGCCTGTAGAAGAGAAAGTGAACAATCCAAATATAAAAAGGTTATTTCAGTCGTCGAGTTACAGTGATGACGAGTACACGTTGAAATTAAATTTGGAAGATGCCATGTCATATCCCGACAGAACCCCAAATCGACGCAATCACAATGACAAAAATCCTGATCGAAAATCAATAGGAATCAGCCTATTGGCCAAGAATAACCGAGACAGATCAAACAAAACATTTATAATAAAAAAAATATTCGACTACATTGAAGAACATGAAAATATTTCTGAATGATTCGTTGATATTTCGGCTAGTTCTTTTTTAAGTAAAATTAAAGCTTTATTTGATTTAAGGTATGAGCAATACTTTTTTAATTCAGTATTTCTAGGCCTGTTCCGTGCTCGGTGAGTACATACTCGTATACAGTAGATATGTGATCTAGGGCGTTCACTTTCCTACAAGTTACAACATCCCAGTGATTTTGTCTGTACACATCACATGGCATCATAACGTAATGTCAATGACAATTCTGAAACACAAACTATTTCCGGTGCTCGATATACATTGCTGTTATAATAAGACCACGCTAAGACCGTACGGCTTATTAAAAAATCTCTGTATGGCCACTATTTGAACGTCATTCATAAAAGTCATAACAAACAATTTGATTTCTGTAGGTTTATTTTCGTGAGTTATGAAAAGTATTATTTAATAATGGGCAAAACATTTAAAAAGTAAATGCGAGAGATAAATTTTTAGCATGATTAATAATTTAGACAAACTAAAAGTTCAAGTTCAAGGCAAATAACTGAATGTTTACAACACTTTCACTACACATATTATCGGGTTTGTTACCACGGTTAGTATTGTTTTTACCTCGATATTTCGACGCAGTTGCATGCGTCATGGTCACGAGTTAACTGGTGCCGCTGTGTGAAGTCGCTCCTAAGGACAGACATATCGGTCCACCCTCTTTCGGATTCGACGATTACCCTCACTTTGAACTCTCGAACCACTACCATTGTTACTCGCTTTATTCCCGCGACACACGAAACTCACTACGTCTTTACGCGAATGTTTACAATACGAACTGACAAGGACTGACAAGGACAGGTTATCCCTAGATTATTGCCATATCCACATTTTATAATTTTTGCTACTGTCAGTCGATACTTATCGTGGTTCTATTATATTCTTTTATTTTCAGTTAACACCAGTTCCAGTTTCTTAGGTAACGCCGCCAACTTCTTAGGAACACACCCAATTGGCAGCGATTTAGAATCGTTTTTATGTGAGATCTTGTTTTTCCCATATATATTCTAATTAAATAGGTAAATTGTTTAAATTTTGTAAAAGAATACACTTCCCAGTAACAGTACGGTTTGAAAACATATTAATTATAATTAATAAAAAATTTAAACTAGTAGCTAAGTATAAACCTTTACTAAAGTTAATACGTAATGAAATGAATATTAGCCAAAATTCCCAAAAAAAAAAAAAAAAATTACTGCCCTCGTTGTTGAATAAATAATAAATAAATAATCGTGGACAAATTCACACAGCGCCGTCTAGCCCCAAAGTAAGCAAAGCTTGTGTTATGGGTGCTAGATAACTGATAAACTACTTATATACTTGCTTTTTAAATACATACTTATTATACATAGAACACCCAGACCCGTAACAGAAATTAAAATTCATCATTTCAATTTCTGCCCGGCCGGGAATCGAACCCGGGACCTCTTGCGTGGCAGACCGGCATGTTGACCATTGAACCACTCAGGTCAGCATGGTTGCTATGCAGCATGCCCTGCGCCATGTCGCCTTGTCGCTGACGCTGCCGAATGCCCCCAGACACGTCTCAATGCCTCCGACGCGTCGCTTTAGGAAGAACGCGTAACAATATTTTTTCATCAGGCTCTTTACACGGCATTGCATGTCGATATACTCGTAGACAGTCTATAACGAGGATTTAGTTAGCCCAGTACAGCATTGATGATAAGCAGTAACCGCTGCCTATGGGAGTTTGTACTACCAGCGGTGGGATAAGGCATTTTATGTTAGCCCGCACAGTGACAACGCACATGCGGTTTTTTGTTTAGAGAAGACAGGTATTTAACCGCCATCTTACCTGTTAGTAAAAGTCCCTTTCCTTAGCTTCAAATATGGGCCGGAAACCAGCACCATCTTTTAGTATGTTGTTAAGTATATGATTCTGAATAAAAACAGCCGGGAGACAATTTCTAAAGTGCTTGGTTCTCCAGCTGTGACGTCATCAAGATGGCCGCCGACGCGTTTTGAAATTTGCCGTTAAAACAGACTGTATTACACTTAAAAGTATGTGTGGCATCAAATGAAGCAGAATAAAATGTGCTACAATATTGTCCAGACATTCGACTGTGTGAAAATTATAGTTTGAGATATATTCAAGTTAATATGAAAAGCGAAGCGTAGCAGACCTCTTGCTCTGAGAATAATTTAGGTTTCCTTTGCTTCCATCAAGAAGTTCAGTAATAGGAGAACAATTCTTAGCGTATCCTTCGTCAGTACACATCTATTCGGCTCGTTCTTACTAGCCGATGGAAACTTTACCTCTACTTGAGCCTGTGCTCGTGCAGGTACTAGGTATAATTTTATCCATGTAAGTTACTTTATCAGTGGTTCCTCCAAGTTCCTCATTACAACACTTAAAAATTCCATCAGTGACATCTGTTTTGCAGTTTCTTCATGAAGTCTAGACCCGAGATGCAGTTATCCATAATTTCAGCCACGATGGCATTTTGAATGTACGCTGACACATCGTGACGAGTATTAGCTGGCCGGAGGCAGAAAGAAGCTGGCAGGCAATGTTCGTGATGCGACAACGTTCACCAAGTCCCGCTTGACTATTTTCCTGTACAAATCGTCGAATTCGCATTTATTGAAGAATTTGTGGTTTACAAGTGGCACAATTGGCCGTGTGGTGTCCGACAGAGTAGACAAGCACCAACCCCTTACACTTATGGGTGTCGTACAAGGAGACTAATGTTTCCGAGGCAAAAGATCTAGAGTCTTCGTAGGGTGGGAAATGGGTAGCAGCATTTTCCATTGTTATATTTACAGCACTGAGATCGCCAACCCGCCTGCCAACCGTGGAGATTACGGCAATAACCTTCCCTTTCCTGGGAGAGTCCTTAAATCCTGCAGTGAAAAAACATTAGAAGGCGAGCGCTTGCGTGGATGCGAGCGGTTCAAAAATAGAGCCCCAAATCGTGCCAACTTTTTTTTTTTTTTTATGTCATACGGTAGGCAAACTGGCAAGCTGGCCACCTGATGGAAAGTGGTCACCACTGCCTATAGACATTAGCAACACCAAGAGTATCGCTAATGCGTAGCCCACCTCTATAACACGTTGCTCTGGCAGCAAAAAGCAAATGCCACTCCACTGCCAAAGCCACGGTCCCGAAATCCCCACCCCATGGAGCACTGGAAACCTTACTCACCGGCAGAAACACAATACTATTTAAAAGAGTATTATTTAGCTGCGATATTCTGTAAGGTGGAGGTACTTCCCGCTATGCGCTATGCTTGTAGGTAAGTAAAGGTTGTAAATAAGTAGCAGCCTCTCAAACGATTCCAAATTATCGTACAAAGGATGTAAGTGATTTTGAATGGCTCTAGCTACCTCTATTTTATTTGCAAGCCCTTTCTTAAATTGTACACAGTACTTATTTTTACAAAATAAATTATTGTTTAAGTTATTTGGAAATATAATATAATATGCGTGTACGTCTAAATTCACAATGAACATTACTTGAATGCCTCAATGGAAAGTAATCAAGTTAGCCACGTAATAATATATTAATAATATTTATTTAGGGAACCACACTTGAAAATAAACGAAACGATAAATCCAAATAATAAATTATATAAGTTATAACTTTAGCTACGCCATCTGTGTCTTGATATTTACAAGATGTCATCATCAATATCTTAACCGTAGGACCACTACTGGACATAGGACATAATTTAGAATTCGAGCATTAAATAAAAAATAATGTTGGAGTCTAGACTTCTTCGCTTTAAATGGAAGCTATAAGTATTATAAATATTTTGGTTCTTGGGATTCTTGGGTTCATAGGTTCTAAAGAACGATACATCTTTGTTAATCATAGGAAATAATAGAGGCAGGCATCCCATAGGGCAGCGTACCTCTTCCCTACCTGCAGACCTAAGCACAAGAAAGCCAAAAAGTGTGTCAGGAAAATCAACTTGTTTGAACTGGCAATCGATCAGACAGCTCACCTGTTGGTAAGTGGTAACTGCTGCTCATATGTAACAAACATGCAAAACCGCAAGTGATTATTCACTGTGAAGTCTGATTTGGGAGTGTCCATGCCTGTACTTACACTGGCTACCTTATCCTTCAAACCAGAACAACAATGCAAGCATTGTAACTTAGCGACAAAAATATATAAGGAGGACTCAGTCAAGTAGATTTCTCAGGCATCAAAATGTCCTACAATCTGATGAAAATTTATTTGGTATTAAGTATATTATTTCAAGGATGTCATGGAAAACCTTCTATAAAACATGATAGATTCAATCTACATAAAGATTTAAAAAAATTGGCAAGTATCGTTAAAAAAAACTAGCTCCTACATACTGTGTCATGAACATGGCAAATTTCTTGTTGACATTGACAGTAAGAAAAGAACATGAAACGCCTACATATCCCAAATGATTGCTAATGCCTCCAGACACACTAGTGGTTTACCCACCGATGACATAGATCCACCTATCCTGACATCGAAGGTGAACCAAGCACTAAGGATGGCCAGATCAAAAAAAGCACTCGGCCCATATGGCAAACCTGTACTAACTCATTTCTGTCTCATAACTGTTTTCTTTTTCTTCTATTTTCCTTGTCTGTGAAGTAGTATCAGTATTGGTTGGGGAATATTTGTTAATTTACTCAAATTTTTGAGAAATATTTGTTAATGTGCAACTTAGTTTAGTTTATGTTTACGTGTATTTTCTATGTTTTTGTACCGCCCTGAATTTGTCATACCATCAGCTCTCCGGTTGACTGGTAGATAAACCTATGAAGCTTAAAGTCCGCCGTTATACGTAACAGTGCATTAAGATTTAATTAATTAATTCATTTCTTTTACCAAATCTACCCTTTACAATGACAGGCTCAGATATATGTTTATCACCTTGCCAAAGAAAGCGAAAGCTAAAAAGTGCGCGAATATCGTATGATAAGTCTCATGAGTAATGTCATTAAAGTATTCCTAGCTATAATCTAGAATGGCAAGCGACCAAAATGTGATGAGCAGCTGGGGGAGAGTCAATTCGATTACCAATCTATATTAGGTACTGGGGAGGTGTTTGCTGTTAACGTTTTAGTACAAAAACGCAGAGATATGCAGACCGACGGCTTATTGTGTTTCATAGGCTATGCAAAAGCATTCGACCGTGAGAAACCACCCTTTTGGAGAACCAAATCGATATGGTTTAGATAGCAAAGACATAATATAAGAATTATCAAGAACTTGTACTGGAACCAGAGAACAACTGCCGGAGTCGAAAATTCATAGATTTACAATGGAGTCAGACAGGGATGTATTTTATCAACCTTGCTCTTTAATCTGTACTTAGAGGCGCTGAAATGATTGTAAATAGATGTCAAACGTAACGGCAGTGTTATAAATAATTTAAGATATGCTGATGACGCTAATGACACTGTACTTATAGCTTCAATCTAACGAGATTTGAAACAATATAGTATACCGAGTTTAAGAATGCAGTTTGAAGGCGTGGTTGTAAATGAAGCTGAAGAAAAAGAAGTATATAAAAATTTTGACGAACGCGCATGAGCACAATCGAGACATTAACGCCAAGACGATTATTATAATTTTTTTAGTAACAGAACCCGTTGGTTATATATATGCACACTTCGCCTTTTGATTAATTTATATGTATATTTTATAGCTAAATCACAGTTTCGAACAAAGCTCCAGTGCGGTGTGAGCCATGTACGATGCTTCATTTTAAAATTGGATTTAAACATTGACATTTTAAAATTAGGCAGTAACATATTCATACAGCAAACCAATCTTGTCAAATTTTAGTTTATTCAGGGAAATGCATTCAAAAAGATGCCGTGGACAAACTTTCCTCTTTTCGCTGGTAAGAAACTATTTTAGCACGTACAAGGCAACATAGAATCGAGCTAACTGCGGAACAGTTTGCGATTTATGTAGCAACTATATCCTTCTAGTTAGTATACTATAATTATTATTTAGGCAACTTTATTACGTAACATTTAGGCGATTGAATGTGAAACCATGATCCAATCTGGCCAGGTTCCTCGGTTAACAAGGTCACGGATGTCTGATGGCAGTCGCTCCTTTATAATTTCTTGGGATCCTTAGTTTTAAAACCGCTTACTTCCACGCAAGCGTTCACCTTCTTATGCTTGTCTTTTCTATCTCTAGTAACTCATCACGAATGTGAAAGAGATAAGTAAAGCACGCAGGCGCTCCCGTGGATGCAAGCGGTTTCAAAAATAGGGCCCCTAATCCGCCGAATCCTGGATCATGGTCATGGTGGATCGCGGGCCCTGTTGTGTGAGAGCACAGCCTGGACATTAACGCCAAGACGTATTTACAATTATTATTTAATCGAGGTGCCTGGCAGATATCCAGGAGTGGGCGTGGGAGTAGTAGACCAGTAAAGGGGTTGTGGATATAAACAGATAGACGGACAGACCGATTGACGTCTGATAGTAATTGGTTCCAGTCTTTACCATTTGGATACGGCATCTAAAATAAAGTTAGCCCAGCCCACGTCACGGTGACAACAAAGAAAACGGTGGTGTTATTCTGGTTTTTCAAGTTAGGCCGCACGAGAAATTTACGAGAGATTGTGAGTTAGGCAACGTTTGCACGAGAGCTTTTTCGACGCTTTTACGTGCAAATCTGCCGACTTAAATGCAACGAAGGGAAACGTACAAATAGGATACTATTAATTTTGGACTAAAATAATAGACTATACAATTTCTACCATTTTCGTGAGCGATAGATTCGAAATTATTCCAGTATTTAAGAATAAGAATGAAATTCATTTATTGCCTTAAATCAAATATTTAGCTTGACAGCTGGCATTAACAATGTAGATCGCTACGAGAAGTATAAATTATCTTCGGGAACTAGTGTCTTAGGACCAATAGTTACAGAGTTATTACAGTTTTGAGTTTGACAGACAAGAGTATAATTAGACCTGTGATGCTCTATGGCTGCGAGACATGGCCAGCGCTGACGAAAAACGTTCGCGAACTTCACGCCAACGAAATAAAAATGCTGCACTAGATGTGCGGAGTTACACGGCTCGATCGAGTACGTAATGAATACAACCGTGGCAGTCTTGGCGTGATGAATATCGCGGACAAGATCGAGGAGGCTCGCCTGCGCTGGTTTGGTGACGTGTTGCGTAAGCCTCAGGGATTCGTGGGAAATAGGTGCCTGATCCTGCCGGTATCAGGAAAGAGGCAACGTGAGCGACCCAAGAAGCGATGGATTGACATCGCTGAGTCGGATGCGAGAGCCAACGGCTTACGATGTGAGTAAGTGGAGAAGGATTTGTAGGAAAGCGGACCCTGGCAGAGGCCGGGATAAGCGCTAGGACGATGATGATGACCCAAAATAAAGATCTATGCATGAGCACGAGACGAGCACTATCATTTCTCTTTAGAAACTAGTGTTCTAGGAGCGATAGTTTCAGAGTTATTACCGTTTTAAGTTTGACAGCTGCCATCCAAAATGTAGATCTCTACGAGTACAAAATGCTGGTAGCATATATTTTTAGAAACTAGTGTTCTAGATCCAAACATGCCTTATTTATAATTCAGGATGAACTGAGAAGAAAATGACAACAGTATCACGAAAGCGTAACAACTTCGGTAATATTACAGAATCAGAAAAAGGGGAGGGGCTTACGCATCATCAATCAAACTTTCTTTGACAAGTTCTATTTTCTATTTCATTCACACGCGTGATATCGGTACTAAAAAAAGTAGACAGATATATGTGTGTGAACTGTGTCACATAAGGAGGAAAGATTCGAACTGTTGGTAAAAAGAAACAGTCAGATGTGACGTTTCATGTTGACATCGCGCCGCACGCTGTACAATGGGGCCAAATTGAAAAACTTGGACAAAATTCATACAGAACTGACATTTCGGGCTTGGATTGCGGGTGTTGTCCACTGTGCTGCGCGGCGCGCTGCACAGTGGAACATTTTGCCATCTGTCAATATACGTGCATACAAATTGCTTGGCGTGTAACAAGTTTTGCCACATCATCGTGCAGTACACCGCGCGGCGCACTTCATCATTATCTTGAACGCACACTCATGCAGTGCGCCGCGCGGCGCACTGCACGATGTGGCAAAACTTGTTACACGCCGAGCAATTTGTATGCAAGTACATTGACATGTGGCGATATGTACCACTGTGCAGCGCGCCGCGCGGCGCACTGCATGATGGGGCAGCACCCGCAATCCAAGCCCGAAATGTCAGTTCTGTATGAATTTTATCCACGTTTTTTAATTTGGCCCCATCGTGCAGCGTGCGGCGCGATGTCAACATGAAACGTCACATCTGACTGTTTCTTTTTACCAACAGTTTGAATCTTTCCTCCTTATGTGACACAGTTCACACACATATATCTGTCTACTTTTTATAGTACAGATACAACGCGTGTGAATGAAATAGGAAACCGACCTTGTCAAAGAAAGTTTGATTGATGATGCGTAAGCCCCTCCCCTTTTTCTGATTCTTTAATATTATCGTAGTTGTTTCGCTTTCGTGATCCTGTTGTCATTCTCTTCTCAGTTCATCCCGAAATATAAATAAGGCATGTTTGGTTCTAGAATACTAGTTCCTAAAGAGAAATGATAGTACTCGTTGAGATCTACATTCCGGATGATAGCTGTCAAACTTAATACTATAATAACTCTGAAACTATTGCTCCTTGAACACTAGTTCCTGAAGAGAAATGATAGTCGAGATCTACATTACGGATGACAGCTGTCAATCTTTAAACTGTAATAACTTTGAAACTATTGGCCTTAAAACGCTTGTTCCAGAACAGCAAATACTTATAGATATCGACGGGCACTATCATTTCTTTTTAGGATCTAGTTTTCTAAGAGCAATGGTTTCCGAGTTATTTAAGTTACACTCTCTTTATACTTACTACTGATGTTATACTTTGTAGTTATAATTTTGAATGAGCCACCATGGTATACACTCAGTTTAAGTAAACATTCGTAAAGGACAGAAATAACTACGTTTAAAAACATTTTGTCGTAATATTGTCCCAAGATCATGTCTTCAACCAGCTGAGGACAAATTTAAGCAGTGCGGTATATCCTACAACAGAATCAATCAATGTGAATAACAAATTCCCAACATGACCGAATCAATCTTCTGAATTAAACAATTTTGAAGTTTTTAGTTCTTATATCCTCAAGATAATATATTGAATGTATTATCATAGAGCCTGTAACCATCGGACAATCAATACGCTTTTAACGAAAATCGGCCAAGTAGTTTTTGAGCTAGATTTAACAAACCCCTTTCTCCCGCAAGAGTACGGACATTGACGACATACGACAGAGACGACATTGTTCCACTTGTTATGGTCCTGACAAATCTCTGTCGATTCTTCCACGTTTATCAACTTTACATACATAGATTGTAAACTTCATTACCCTCCCTTAGCTCCATCGTAGTCGGGTAAAAAGTATCAGTTATAGTATCGTATTCGCGGAAGTTGCACGGTTCATTTTTTTTAGATATTACTGATGTTATACTTTTTAGTTAAAATATGGAATGACTTACCACGGTCTACAGATGGTGAATCTATGGACACCTGTCAGAAGTAAACATCCAAAGAAAAAAACCGTTTTCAAAGATTTTAAAGTAAAATTATGTCTTCTTCCGAGGATGAAGACATGTTGGCCGTACTGCAGATGGTTAATATGCAAAAATGTAGACGACCCCGACGTAAATATTGGGTACACCCTATATGGAATACCGGTGAAATATATAGAAACGCATTAGTTTTAAGCTGTAATGTTGTACAAAAGTATGAATAAATAAATAAATAAATAAATAAATAGACTTACCAGTTGATGGTAAACCTGGAAATGTATCCGGATCGTTTTCAGCAGGTTTTCAGAATGTCACCATTATGTTATAATCAAATATTAACCCGAGCCAGATCAAGGTTACAAAAACGGCACACAAATTGTAATGTCAATGTACCATTGACAATAATATAAATTAAATAATCATCGTGGCGTCATTATGATGATGTTGACTTCAATATAATGTTTTATGAGCTTGTTGAAAAACATCCTGCACCATACGATTATAATCGATCAGATTACTCTACACGGATCGTGAGAGACAAGATGCGGATAATGATAGTAAGGAAATTAAACGGCAAATTACGTGGGGACAAAAATGTCTGGCCATGCCAGACCGCTAGGCACGGGAAGGAGAGTTCGACCCACGAAGCGATGGCTAGACGTCGATAAGAACGACATGCGTGCCAACAAACTCACCAAAAAGGATACCGAAGATCGAGCGAAGTGGACCAAGAGGAGTAGGAAAGCGGACTCCTGGCAACCGAAATTTAACACCAAGACGATGATAATGATGATCTTTGCGTCAAATCCTGTTTGTGCTCTCGCACGCGAGGACCCGGGGTCCGCTTTCACTATGATCCAAGATTTAGCAGATCAGGCAATTACAGTGGAACGACTGCCAACTGACCTACATACATAAGGTCGACATAAGGTCAATAATCATGCGAGTCGTTTAAAATAACGCGCGTAAAAGCGTCGAAAAAGCTCTCGTGCAAACGTTGCCTAACTCACAATCATTCGTAAATCTTTCGTGCGAACGTTGCCTAACTTGAAAAACCAGAATGACACCACCGTTTTCTTTGTTGTCACCGTGACGTGGCAGTGCACTGCACTGCATGAGTGGAGCTAGTCTCTTAGAGGTCTCTTCAGAGACGGGCAACGCATTGGTGACTCCCCTGGTGTTGCTGATATCCATAGGCGGCGGTGACCACATTCCATCAGGTGGCCCGCATGCCAGTTTGTCTCCCGGATAAAAAAAAACTATACTCTTACTAATATTATAAAGAGGAAATGATTATGTTTGTGAATTTGTTTGTTGGAGGTAATCTCTGAAACTACTGATCTGATTTTGAAATTTTTTCCCTAATGGGAAGCTACATTGTTCTCGAGTGACAGTTACTTTTTATCCCTGAAAAATAATATGGTCCCGCGGGATAATTGGATGTCTATAGAAATCCGTACTGAGCGCGGATGAAAACCGCGGGGCCTGCCATTATTGTATTATTAACTATAATATTACAATAAACCCAGAGTTTTAATAAATATAGCAAATCTTCAAAACTAGCTTTACAGCCTCTTTTCGGGCCTCCCACGGCCACCTCCACTGGATATCAAGGACAAGGGCAAGGTTCTTATTTACTATTGGCTGCAACTATTAAAATGCCAATACCATTCGTCTGGTTTTCGATAGATGTTAAAATCGTGGGTCGTTTGGTGCGCCTCGAACGCGCAACTCAAGCAAGGCCTAGTTATTAATTGTTTTACATTATCATCATCATCACAGCCCATAACAGTCCACTGCAGGACTTAGGGCCTCTCCTACTAAAAATAGGAGGCTAATTCCCAGACACTGAATGCAGTTGTTTTAAACAAGCACATATATTTTATTGGCAGTAAATTTTTATTTTCAAGTATTAAGCTTTGGGTGGGATAGATTTTTTTTTTATTTATTTATGTTATACGGCAGACAAACAGGCAAGCGGGCCACCCGATGGAAAGTGGTCACAAGGTGGAATTAATCTTTATTTATTTATTTTTCAGTGTTCATTATTTCGATCGTCTCTAAGGCAGTGGATCACGCCTACGACTTCTTCATACCACTGATTTACGACCGTGATTACTCAGAAGAAGACGATGATTATCCATTCTACATAGTGCCCGGGAAAGGGTCCCACTATGGTCATTCTTGGGGGTCCACGACGTTAAGTAGGTCCCTTTCCTGTATTTTTTGTCGGTCCACTTGATGGAAATGGGCACCGTGTCGTCTAAGACATTGGCAACTAAAGGGTGCGTTCAAATCTCGCGAACGCGCATTGAATGCGCTGTTACAGCAACGGCTCGCGAGCCGTTCGCGCGCCATTCGTGAGCTGCTCGCAAGCGGCCCTCGAACACATCTTCAATGAGCAGTTTTCCGAGAGGTATTTATAGCATTCCTGAGCTTTTACTAGATCGCGCAGTCGACTATTTTGGTAATAATTTACGCATAAAACTGGATTGTCATATGTTGCTATGTTGCCCAGGCTTAATAGCTACACAACAAAAAAAGTTATTTTATTCAAATAAGTCCAGTTACAGTAGTTCTGGCAATTAGCCCATACAAACAGACAAAGAGACAGACAATATTTTTAAAAATCATTATTTTATTACTTGTCTTCAACGCACTAAATTCTTTTTTTGTAAATATATTCAACAGTCACAGGTTTTTACTGTCTTATAATATGTATTTAAACTACACATATTTTGGTGTAAAATACTGTTATTATTTTATTTACACTAGAAGGGGAAGGGCACAAATGAGCAAGAGTGCAACCTGATGATGGTAAATGATCACCGGCGACAGTTGCCTGTCAGGTCGGAGGAGTTATCTTCGGCGATGTAGGTCAAGGGGGCTTACCATGGGCATGAGCCCATGAGCTACTAAGAAAAACATTGTGTTTACTAAATACAGTGAGATTATTGGAGGGTGGTCTCACATTGTGATAGCGCACGTACTGCGCCAACGTCGATAGTGCGGTGGTATAGCGTGCGACTTATACATCGGGGCACCCGGTTCAAAACTAACATCAAACTTCAAGGTCGTCAAATTTCAATAATTGGCTCCATAGGGTGGGGATTTGGGGAACAGTGGCTTAGGCAGTGGAGGGCCATTTGCCTGTTTGAAAAAAGTCAGTGCCAGAGCAACTTGTTATAGAGGTTAGCAACGCATTGGCGATACCCTTGGTGTTGCTAATGTCTACAGGCAGCGGTGACCACTTTTCAGCAGGTGGCCCGCTTGCCTAACGTATATAAAATTAATCTACTTATTAGCAGATCCTTACTACGTCCCCATCAAGCTCTCACCAAAGCCACCCCATAAGCACCCAATAAAACTTCCGATATCAGTGATGAAACTGACGCCTCATCAAAACTACCACAGTTTTAAGCATAAAATTAAGCTGCACAAAAAAGGAAAAATGGTGAGTGGAAATTATTATATTTTTACCACTAAGGTGGCAAAAATCTGCCTGTTTTATGGAAAGCAGTCACCGCAGCCCATGGACGTTAGCAACACCAGGGGCATCACCCACGCATTGTAGACCCCGTACAAACCTTTTCATCCCTTTCTTAAAGAACGCCATGTTGAAAACCTCTCCAGGTAGTTCATTCCACAACCTTAGCATGCGTGGGAGAAATGTCCTTTGGAACTGCACAGTTCGCAACCAATTTGACTCCAAGGTGTGAGGATAAACTGTTCGGATCTCCGTGAACATTCAACGTTCCCGCGGGACCTTATTATATACCCGAGATAAAAAGTAGCTCATATCACTCGGTAATAATGTGGCTACTTATTAATCGGTGAAAGAATTTTTTAAACCGGTCCAGTTGTTTTTCAGTTTATTCGTTACAGACAAAAATACAAATCTTTTCTCTTTATAATATTATTATTAATAACACGCTAACACCCGATTTCACTAAACTCTAATTAAACATTACCAAACTAGAAAACTTCGAACTTTAGGAGTGGCCAATCGGTCTATTTCACCAAATGTCTACCTCTTTTTTTATGTCATACGGTAGGCAAACAGGCATGCGGGCCACCTGATGGAAAGTGTTCACCACTGCCTATAGACATTAGCACACCAAGAGTATCGCCAAAGCGTTGCCTACCTCTATAACACGTTACTCTGGCAGCAAAAAGGCAAATGCCACTCCACTGCCAAAGCCACTGTTCCCCAAATCCCGACCTCATGGAGCACTGGAAACCTTACTCACCGGCAGAAACACAATAGGTACTATTTAAAAGAGTATTACTTAGATGCGATATTCTGTAAGGTGGAGGTATTTCCCCAGTCGGGCGGCTCCTATTCGACCGAGATACCCCGCTATCCCTACCTCTCTTCTTCCTTCCTACCTTCTAGTCTTAGAGTCTCTGAGGTACTCTACAGTGTAGGCGAGATTTATCTGCGGATGCATCCATAGATAAATCTTGCCTAGAGGTAGAGATTTGGCATAATAATCATAGTTATGTTTATCCAAAATGTATTTATTACCATTATACCACTATGTAATATGTATATGTAATAAAATTCCAAATTGAATCCATCACAAATATCAGACTCAGCGAGCAGGCATGGACCCAGGCCTCCCTGCCAATTAGGTATGGTGGCCTGGGAACCCGCAAAATCTCTAGTGTAGCACTGCCGGCATTTCTGTCCTCTATCTATAGCTCGTCCGACCTCACAGGTAATATTCTTAAAGCCCCCGCGGCTACAAACTGTGAGGTCGCGTGCTTGGCGGAGGCTGAAACTGCCTGGCTAGCTGGACCGAGCCCAAATTTTCCTCCCACGCCCAAAATTCAAAATTCCTGGGACAACATTTCTTCTCAAGTCATATTAGACACCCTTCTTAATATCTCACCATTTTTAAAAGACCGCGCCAGGCTGGAAGCAGCTGACAGACCAGAATCCGGAAAAATCCGGGCACTGGCTCCACGCTTACCCATCCCCCAACACCGGCACTTTCATCGACCCGACCACTCTCCGTCTCGCCATCGGTCTCCGGCTGGGAGCCGAGGTTTGTATCGAGCATAGTTGTGCTTCATGTGGAGCGAGTGTTGACCGCCTCGGTCACCATGGGCTTGCCTGTTCTTCGAGCGCTGGCCGCCTCTCCCGTCACGCCGCGATCAATGACATCCTGCGACGGTCTCTCGTCAGCGCCAACGTCCCCGCAATCCTGGAACCTCAACACATTGCACGGGACGATGGCAAGAGACCTGACGGGATGTCTATGATACCATGGAGGATGGGTCGCCCGCTGGTGTGGGACGCCACGTGCGCCGACACACTAGCTGCGACCTATCTTCCGGCAACCGCTAAACGGGCCGGCGCGGCGGCTGAGATACGAGAGCGCTCGAAGGTGGGCAAGTACAGTTGTCTTGGCGCCCAATACGAGTTTGTCGCATTTGGTGTCGAGACACTGGGTCCGTGGGGCCCGGGCGCACACTCGCTCTTCATGGAGCTTGGTAAGCGGCTCAGGGAGGCGACGGGTGACCCACGTGCCGGCAGCTTTCTCGCGCAGCGGTTAAGTATCGCCATCCAGCGCGGGAATGCCGCCGCCATGATGGGCACCTTACCGCGTGGCCCTGGTTTTTTACATCTTTTTTAATTTAGTTTAGTTAGTTAATAAAATATTTATATCTTATAAGGGTTTAGTTTAGTATATTTTATATGTATTACTGTATATATTTTTGGTATTTTAGATGTAGGTATTAGTGTATATTGTTATTATAAATGTAAATTATTTTATCAATAAAGTGCTTCTTTATATGGCGTTCTTGTATTATACCACTCCTTTTCAGTTCAGAGCATCGGACACGCAACTGTCCTTTTTTCGTGGCGGAAAAAAGGTTAAGTAAGCAAGTTTTGCAATCTATAATAAAATATATATAAGCGTCTGTCATTCGATTTCCATTATGCGAAAGGTACATTCGAGTGGTGCACCCTGTACCATCTGATCTGATGACAGTGACATGGCGTTGAAATAACATTTAAATATTTAACACTCTAAGTTGTGACTTCATGATGGAACTCCATTTTTATGAATTAAACCACTTTTTATACACTTAAATATAATATCATTAACTGAAGATGAGTATTTCGAAAACGGTTTTAATAAAGTGGAACTAGTGTACAAAAAGTGATTAAATACATAATTATATTTAAAAATGGCGACACACTCCAGTTTTGGGTAAAGTTATAAGTTTATGCATCCATAATTAAATGTTTAATACCAAGACGTCACGTTGACACGCACCATCAACACATAATAACAGCATGGCTGCAACCATCATTATACATACAGTTAATTATATCATTGAGGGAATTTCTAATCCTGGAGTACCAGGAACAGTAGCTCATAGCCATGCTTACAATTCTTTTTTTTTAATTAGTCTATCCAGGCATTTGACCGCCATCTCACCTGGTGGTAAGTGACGATGCGGCCGAAGATGGAGCATGCCTGCCTTCAGCCTATTCACTCTAGCCTTGAAGGCGCCATACTCGTTCTCACGCACTCTATAGTTTTCTTATGTATATATACATCATCATCATCATATCAGCCGAATGACGTCCACTGCTGGGTACTATAGGCTTCCCACAGAGATTTCCACAAAGGCCGGTTCTGTGGTCTGGTGGTCCATTTCATTTATTTTGGAGGATCTTAGAGCTGTATTTAATGTTTGCGTTAACCTTAGCAGACGAGCACTGTGAGAACGCATAGTAACGCATAGTTACTTACTGATAATTCTAACATTAATCAGCTGAGCAATACTCAAATACTTGAGTAGCTCTTAAGTTATCCACGTTAATCTCGAAAAAAAATAAAGATTTACTATAAGTGCTTTTAGCCAAGTATTTCTCATTTGACTTTGACTTTCATGTAGAAAAAATCAGTATGTAACAGGTTTTTCATTTAAAATTTATTTTCACTATAATCCAATTTGCATGTTTGGTGCAACATCACAATATCTCAATGTGATATCGGCTCAAAGAGATAATGATTTTCCGACAGCAAATTCTACTAGTTCACTACTCACTAACTGCTTCATTATAGACAAAAATATCTTTTTTAAGTTAAACACTTTTGTCTTTTCAGTCTTCGCGAAACACGCTGGTTGTCAATTTACAAATGAAAAGGCCTAAATTACATGAATTTCCAATAAGTTGGGATTATTACTTCGGTAAAAAAAAACTAGAAATAAAATAAGTACTATTTTTAGATCGAACTTGAACTAAGAATATTATAAAAGAAATCTTTGAAAGGACTGTTGAATGAGACAACATTTTACTGGAGTCCAACAGACGCGTTTTCGCCGCATGTTGGCCCAAATCGGCTACCCCATGACATAGCACTGTTGAACAAATAAATCTTGACTTACTTCGTTGGCCAAGACAAAGAAAGTAGCAATAAAATATCAATAAGTTAATCTTTTCTTTCAATAATTATCTGAGTCTCTTCTATGAAAGATTCTATATTGTGTTTTAAACGGATCCTGGAGGCATGAAAAATAGGGAAGCTGGCTTAAAAATAGGGAAAATCAGCACCATGCATCAAAATATCGATTTTTTATGCCGAAAATCATAATTTAAAACTGTTGGAATCGAGGCAAGCGATTCAAAAATAGAAGCCCTTTGTTTTTGTTTGCTTAGCCTTCTTGCTAGCCGTTTTGTTAGCTTAATTCAAACCACATGGACATTGATCTAGTTATATCAGGGACACTAGTTTATTTATGTGTTCTACTTTCGGATATCTAGGCAATTTTAGATTATGCTCTGAAAGATACATTGTAAATCTTCATAACGACGACCTGACCTGAGTGGTTCAGTGGTCAACAGTGGTCTGCCACGCAAGAGGTCCCGGGTTCGATTCCCGGTCGGGCAGAAATTGAAATGATGAATTTTAATTTCTGTTACGGGTCTGAGTGTTCTATGCATAATAAGTATGTATTTAATATATATACAGGGTGTTTCATAATACATGTATAAAGCCGTGAACTGGATGGAGTGCTAAACGTATTAAAACGATAGGTACAATTATTTTTTTCGTGCGTGGAATAGTAAGCGAGAAAATGACTATCGAACTTTTACCTTTTCAATGTCGATAATCGACATTTTGAAAACGAAAGACCGCATCTCTAGAAATCAGTTGTAAAAGGTCACTCAAGTTCATAGTACTAGGCGCAATGGGATATTAAGGAGATCTAAATTAGCCGTTTTGTATTTTTTGGTTTGAGGGTTCTGTACAAAAAAATATTGTAATTTTAATTTAAAAGGTTCCTTCATAGTTTTTTCGAAAGTGCACCACCACCTAACTAATAGCAAAGTAGTCTAATTCAAATTACTGTGGCATATTAATGTAGCAAACTCTAATTAATGTAGCATATTTGTCTTTATAAGTTTGCTTTCTCATGTCATGCCTGTCAGTCATGTTTCAGTGTCGCAAAGGTCCTATCTGCTATGAGATTTTTCAGTAACTACACACACATATTTTTGTATTAAATAAAACAAATAAAAAACCCTTAGTGTAATGAATGAAACATAAATAAAACAAAAACAGTAGAGAGTGGAGTTTAAGACAGAACCCTCCACTAATGTGGGGAAGGCTTAAACTCTCAGAGGACTGTTATGTTAAAATCCGTACGATTTCACGAATATTTCTCATCATCAAAAATTAACTAAATGAATCTTAGTTGACGGAGCTATACCTGTAAATATCCCATGCTTCACCCAGTTGGAGAACCTAGGCAGGGGCGCAACAACCGCCGTATCAGCCGTATCAATGATACGGGATCCCAAATCGTTTGTGAGCAAAAATACGTACTGTTATCCTCAATTTCAGTTAAACACTATTTCCAGGAAAAAAAAAAATCTTTAGTGATTTTCAGACCAGGGTCGGGGCCCCCTCCGCTAAAGATGCAAATGAAATCAAGTGATACAATCCGTTTTCGTTCCCCTTTCGCTTAGAGATAATTAACATTTTTAATAAAAAACAACAACTTAGAGCACTCACTCATTACTTCATTGAAATTGTGTAAAAATGCACCTATAGCAAAAATGAGAAAAATCTTGATCTCATGTACAACATATTCAGCACTATCGGTGAGATCATAAGATTTAAAAAACTCCTTACACTGTTCATTGCTCAACGGGTCAGATGGACCTGGCTCATAATAAAATCGTTTCGGCCCACACGATTTTCGAATTTGACTGTTTTTAAGTTAATCGTGAAAACTTTATAGCCAAAATGTCAGAAATAGAGCTCGCACGCTCATTAATTAATTGTTTGCGAAGTTAATTTTATTATAAACCAGATGTCAGAAATGTCTACATCGTATGTCGTCGTATGTCGTATCGTCCATTTACTGATTTTATGTTATTCGCGCAAGTATTCTGAAGGGGTAGTTTGTGAAACTATCGAGCTCGCTACGCTCGCTTATTCAACAAATTATGACATTTTTATATTTATCATGCAAGGTTTTAATATACCAAAGTCAAGGGCCAATTTACAAAAATTCCGATGTCCACCCCGGCCTTTAAGGAGATTCTTGTCATACAAACTACCAACATAAAACATTAACAAATTATACACCTAAATCTTCCTCAATAGACAAAGTAATTCCACTTTGTCAATTGGTGAAAACCGCATGAAAATCCGTTCAGTAGTTTTTGAGTTTATCGCGAACAGGCAGACAGACGCGGTGTGGAACTTTCTTTCATACATATGTTATTCTTACTATTAAGGTGATTCAACGCCCATACTAAATTTCTCTCGATATTCTTTCATTTGTTTGAGTGTTTAGTGATTGTATTATGATTTCTACTCTTAGTAAATGTATTCAATGGTGCGCAAAGTGGTTTTCTTTTCAAAAGCAGTTAAATCGAAAAAAGCACAAATCGCCGCTTGATAGCGTTGTTTTGTGATTTAATTATTTTTCTTTTTCATTGCTTTGTTTTACATTATTAACATGTGGAAATCTATTTCGCGCACAATTGAACATATTTTCTAATAGCCAATTGCACAAAAACGTTACATAAAAATTGTATGAAAATCGTACCGCCTTAACACGCGAATGGCTTGGATTTAAGTTACTCATTAGCATCCCTTGTAGCCGTGTGGTAACCGGTAGAGTAGAATAGCACCAACCCCTTACACTCGTGGGTGTCGTACAAGGCGACTAACGTTTAGAGGCAAAATATCTAGTCTCCATAAACTGGAAAATGGGCAGCAGCGTTTTTCATTGTTATGTTTGCAACACTGCGATCTCCAACCCGCCTGCCAAGCGTGGAGATTATGGCAATAACCTCCCCTTTTGCGGGAGAGGCCCAAAGTCCTGTAGTGGACTGTTATGGGCTGTGATGATGATGATGATGATCCCTTGTAGTTGGGGGTACTAACTATGGGGCCCCAGACAGCTATTGATACGGGGCCCCTGGAAGGCAAGCAACGCCACTGAACCTAGGTCACCTAGGTGAAACACGGACCCAAACACAATTTTAGTAATTACTGTCTGTACAAATTACCCGATAAAATAGTGGTAAGCAAATGTATTCCATCACCGACATCATAAGGATTATTATTAGTCCACTGTTAGACTTGTTTGAGCCTCACTTTATTAAATAAACACAATCAACATTACGGTGCATCTACCAGGAGAACATAAGAGGCGAAATAAGTACGACCCCTAACACGCGGATCCCTAAAGCCAGTGTTACCAGCAGTAGTTTCCAAAAAAGTACGTCTGGGCTCTTAAAATAGTACGAAAATGGCTAAAAAGTTACGATTTCTTCTTATTATCTTCTATATTTTATCGACCTTGGGGGGGGGGGATGATTTTTAGTCAATTAATGACGTTATTTTGTTGCCGGTGGCAAAATCAACCCTTCCTTCCCATTATTTTTGGTGAAATTGTGAATTTGAAAGGTGAAGTGACTACCCCCCTCAGCTAAATTCAGCATTTTGTAAAAACGTACTAAATAGTACGATGTGGAGCAAAGTACGCTTAAGGTACGACAGTCGGCCAAATAGTACGTAAATCGTACTAAAAGGTACGATCTGGCAACGCTGCCTAAAGCGCTGCCTGCTGCCACGCCTCCCGCCTCGCCTCCCGCCCCCCGCCGCCCCGTGCGCCGCGCCGAACATGTGTCGACACGCCGGAGTTTTGGCAGTGTGCATGCTGCACTTGGGTGTGTCGTTTGATTGAACCGCTGACGCCGACAGCGTGGCTTCTTGTGTTACCTATTTTCGAGTCGTGTTCGTTTATTCGGTTTTTAGCTTTTCGCGTGATCGGTGTGATTGTTTGTTGCGTTGTATGTATAGGATACCTAAGTACTGTGAAAATAACTGTGATAAGACTGTAAACGATATGAATGAATGAATGATTTATTGCTTCAGGTACCAATATTAACGTAGTCTTGTTTGTGTACAATGTTCAACAGTTTAAGTATTGTGATAATCATTATTCTGTGCATGAGTGCAACCAAGCAGTAGGCCAAAGACCATGTTACCTACCTACTTACGTATTGCATAGCAACCAGTGCATGCTGTAGTGTTGTGTATCTGTGTGTATGAGTGTATTTACCTATCGGTCATCGAGCCACAAGAAAGCAAGAAAGTGTGGTTAACTGCGCTGGCACCTGACACTGTTTGTTTCCATAAAATATCGTTTAAAAGGTACGTACCTACATGCTTTAAAGGTCTAGGTGCTAGCTAGACTAGGAGACGCTACCTACCACCTAATAGTGACGTTAGAAGCGCAACCGCCGCGCTCGGTTCTTTTCCGACGGGAAATAGGTAGAAAAGACAACGCTTTTATCTTTTCATAAAAACATGTAGGTATTTAGTGGAACCTGTCTGTAATGTGTTTCACCAAAACTAGATTCATAAGTGGTTCCCTAGGTACGTAGGTACTTAGATGAGGGAACCGTGTTAGTAGGTACCTAGTACTTACCTATCTGTGTAGAGCCATTTTGTCAATTGAACGAATCCCGTTTTAGTGTAGTAGATATCTACTTTAGTACGTAGCTGACTATGTTTATTTTTATTTAGTTTAAGTACCTGCGGCAGTCCACACCGCGGGTCCGGCTGTCTTCCAGACTGATTAACATGTTTTGTTTTTTATTTACGTAGGCCTACCTAACCTACTTAGATACTGTTTTTAGGCCTTTAGTTAATAAGTACCTAAGTATTATGATTTTAATTCTTATTTTACTTTTGTTGTGCTGGGGTGGTTTGTTCTGTTAGGTACCTACCTAGTAGAAATCATCTCGGTGTTAATGACCTGGTTTTGCTCTCGCGCACGAGGGCCTGGGGTCCGCCTTGACCATGATCCAGGATTTCGCATTTCTGGTCATTACGTCTGACAGTCCTGAATCCTGCCTGACCCTGCTACCAGGGGAACCTGATTACCTGACCAGATTAAAATCATGGTTAGACATTCAGTCGCCTAAATGTGCAGGTTTCATCACGATGTTTTCCGTCAGAAAAGGTCACTGGTACGTGGCGGCAGCGGGTGTCGAACCCGGTACCTCTCGCGTACGACTCGGATACCGTAACCTTAGGCCACCGACGACGCTCCGACTATTTAAGCATACCTACCTATTGAAAATAATTAGTGTAGGTAAGTTCCTAGTTAATTTGGTAGAGATTATTCATGGAGATAAGTAGGTAACATTTAAATCGGAGCCTGGTAGCAAGATGTAGGATGTTCGTTTGTTTTGTTATGAATGGCGCGAGGTTATTAAACTCTTCTTTATGGTGTGTACACACTCAACTTACGCCAACGAAGCGTTGTCGGCCGATTTGGATTTCTAAGGTCCAATAGGTAATTGCATTTCGTGGTCAAGCAAACGATCTTTGGGAGTTTTGGGAACCTATTCGGGCTCGTAATCGCACGTTTGTTCGTTGGCCTCCGTTATCCGCCCAAGCTGCGTTTGGTCGATTGCTTCTATCCGTTTGATGTTACCGCCACGCTTTTTTCATAGGGGTCGCACGCGGTTATTGAACTTCTCCTTCTAGGATCATCAACTTGAAATAGAGCTGGGCATCAACGTAGTCGATATGGTTATTTTTCTTTAAAAACGAAGATTTTTTATAAAAATTAAAATACAATGTCTGGATAATATGAAGTCGCCAGTGTACTCTTTGCAAGCTATACTTTAACACCCTTTCGGCTTTATACATGTATTATGAAACACCCTGTATATGTATATATATATATATATATATATAAACACCTCTTTGCACACTTAGTTGATCCAGCCACGACCCCGTACATTACTGACTCCGCCTTTTGCATCGAATAACTTGAATCCAGTTGCGTATTTCTCGGGCGAAATGGCAACGTAGCATTCTATTATGCGATGTTGCCAAATGTATTCGTCAATAGTACCTATACTCGATAAATATTTTTCCAACAATTTCATGCAATAGTGGATCCGTAACGGCTAAATTTTTTAAATGCACGAAGACTTTTTGGCTCCGAATATATTTCAAAAATCAATTAGTTTGTTGATCAATTTATATACTCGTACTTCCAGTAATACTTGTTTTGATCCGAATAGGTACCGATCCCGTAACGGTAATCTAGATATTTTATATTCGCAATGCTCCATACATTGTAAGATCCGCCTCGGTTGTAAATTCAATCTACTCAAAGTAACATACCTACGTGTATTACAAAAATAATTTCACTTAGTCGCGTTATATTTTAGCGATTTAAAGCGCTGTTTTCTAATGATTTGTGGTAGGTACTGGAACGCGTTAGACACATGGAACGTAAATATTAGCGGCCGCAATTTCGAATTAGGTAGTTTGCGTTTCGTCCAGCGTCATAGTTTAAATTTTTTTCGCGGAATAGGTTCTATTGGTTGTCATTTTTAAACTTGTTATTTCTATTTGTTCGAAATAAGGTTGTGAATCCTTGAATGGGTTTTTACTAAATTTTTAGCTTCTCGTGACGGGGACTTTACAGTTTGTTATCGCTTTCAAGCTGGCATTTTTTGAAACTGATAATAATATATGCTCCCTTAGCAATTATTTGCATGTATTAACAAATCATAATAAAATACAGTGAATTAACTGCCCAATTCAATTAAGTTGGCTTGAGGGGCTGTCACTTACATTTAATTGTCAATTAAATCTGCTGTTGGTACATTGCTGGCAATTTAAACTTCGTTAAAAAATGCATGAAGATGGAAATTAAGTTAAGTTAAAGAGGTACATTACCTTACCCTATTTTGAAAAAGCCCACTTGACTGTTAACACATTGCTATATAATCCTACACGTCGTTCCAACTATTCTAAAATATTTATTATTTTTAGTTGAACTAGGTATCCATACCAAAGTTGCAGAAAAATTAAGGACCCTACCTGTTTTGTCGAAAGTCTGTCAATTTATGGTTTGTAATATAAAGCAAAGTTTGGGTTTTGATTAATAGACATTTTCGTGTGTGACTTATACATAAATTGTGAATGTTGCGTGCTACCTAGTTATATTAAAAGCATGTTAGTATCTATAAGGCTTCAGGTTATTCAGAGATCTTTTTCGAGTTCCGGCTCTCGGCGCTTTTAAAAGCTTTACAAGTACAATGGAATAAAGTAATTACTCCCTAAAATACGTATTTAATGTTAATTCTGACAAATAGAAGCACTAACATTTAACTAGAAATTCCATAATTTACAACCATCCCAAAGGGATAGTAAAGGATTCGATCCCAGGATAACGAATCTCGGGATTCCGGCCTCATTTTGATCCCGGGATTTTCGGGATAGGATTGAAATTGATTTCTTAAATTTATTCCTGAAATTAATTGGAGAATTTCTTCAAGCACGAAGTGTTCCTTCTATTTCCATCGAGCCTGAAGACGCTTTTGCAGCCTCTGCACTTATTATGTGCAACAAACTAAAACAAGATTGGAAACAAATCTTTATATCGATTCTTAAGCAAATCTTTAAAGAATCGTAAAATATTTTGCAAATCAAATACTTAAATAATGATTAGTGAATACAAATATAAAGTAGTTACTATCAGGTAAACTTTATTTAAAAAAGGTACTGGTTTACATAATATTGATCTCTGTAGTTTTTAAGTTTTTGTTGACTTACCTTAATGTCTTACTGAGTAAATTTTTTCACAACTTAATTTGCAATTTTATAGGTCTCATGTATTGTTTAAATGCGTGGTTCGTCGAAGTTTGATGTATAATCTTGTTTAATCGTTTTTATTTAAAACTTAAATTGCCAAAGGAAAATAATTTTTCTTTTGGCAATTTAAGTTTTATCGGATTTTGATATTGATTACTAACTTTTTTATTGCTATTTCCAATATAAGTTCAATCCTGGGACTGTCCCGGGATCCCGGGTTTGACTTTAGATAATCCCGAAATCCCGGAATTAGAAGAAAGGCCCGGGATTGAATCCTCTAGTCTCAACGCCCGCGCTGCTGCTGATGACAATAGCATCATGCCAACCAGTATACGGTCAAATCATGCACGTACTTACTAACATATCCACATATAGTCGCACTTTTCCCATACGAGTTAAGGGACTAGTCGCATGTGGTACTTAACTTAATAAACCCTTATAATTTTGGTAGGTACCTAATGGTTTTAACAAAACTAGTATATTTGTTTGGGGACGTCAGAATTTAGCTGGCATAGTGGTTCAGGCGTACGTATGCATTTCATTCCAAAGGTTGCAGGTTAAAATCCACGCATGTACCAATGACATTAATAGTACATTACTGCAGCGGCCAGCAACTAATCAATCCATCAATGCCTAGTTGTGGCCAAGGCTTGTATAGTAGATACTTTTCTCAAACAATGCGCGGAATTTAAAAACACAATTTTACTTTTTAAGTTTAATGACGAATAACAAACAATAATAATTTTTCATACGCCATAAGGTTCCTTTGTTTTTTTTTTCAATAAACAGCTTTCTATTTGCAAGCCAGTTCGAAACATAATTAAAAACCTTTTATTAGTTACCTCCTTGGTAGCCATGTTTCGAAGTAAAAGGTCATTCCATTTTTAAATTACAGGACAGATATGAGTTTACATAGTAATTTATTTGGCCGCAAAATACGACATATATGGATTTTCATACAACTTAAGCCGGCCGCTGCCCGCATGTATCTGGCCAGTACGGCAATTTTGATTTATGCATGCCAGTAACTATCGATTACCCATACAAGCTATTCAAAAGTTACTTGTTGGCAGCAGACTTTTAGAAATTGAAAATCATTTAATAAACAAAGAAAATCCTATAGAAAAAGATTCTGAAAGTGAAATAACTGATTCATATGTTAACGAAATTGAGAAAAGAAATAATGAAACTGATAGAGCCACAGATAGCAAAGAAAATGAAACCAGTAAATGTGATTATATTAAGGACAAAAAAATCAAAACTTTCAAAAATAAAGAGAAACAAATAGAAGTAGAAATAAACGATAATATAATTGAAGATAATGAAAGCGACAACAGTATAATCAATGAAGACAATAATAAAGAGAATGATCACCAAAATAAAAGCGCTATATGTGAATAAAGAAGTGAGAAAATAAGAAACAATAAGAAGAGTAAGTATGTTAAAGAAATACAACTATAGATAAAAACAAAAAAGACAAAAAAAATAGTCCAAAGAAATAGTTAAAAAAGGAAAGAGTCCCGTCCAAAAAATAACAAGTATTGAGGTTTGATCTGGAGTCACGTTACTCCAGACTGATTTCTTGTGAGTTTTCCTTTTTCTAAGACAAGATTATCTACTACTTTGGAGAGGAGAGAAGAATTTGAAATACTAGCTAGACATTATTAAGTTACTGTAGCCAGTAATATAGTAGCCCAAACGTGCCAATGAGGAAGCCCTTAGCAAATGCTGCGCCTTGATTGGCCCATTTGAATTGGATCAACAACTGCTCATACGCCAAAAAGGTGGATTTGTATAAAAATCCCTTAATTATTGTTATTACTCATCGTGACATTTATGGCTCCGAACGGAGCTACATATTTATGGTCAGCTGGCATCGGATCAACAAAAGACACCTGGATCAACAAGTGAAATTGGATCAACAAATTACTACCTATACGGCACGTCTGAGCCACAAAGTGCCCAAAGGTATATCTATATATATATATATATATATATATATATATATATATATATAAGTAGTTTATCAGTTATCTAGCACCCATAACACAAGCTTTGCTTACTTTGGGGCTAGATGGCGCTGTGTGAATTTGTTCACGATTATTTATTTATTTACTTATTTAATAATCATTCCAAATTGGACATGACAGAACTGATTCACAAACATAAAATTTTTATCGTTTGTTACATAAAATACCTATAATATAAATGTTTCTAGCATAGCTTGTTAAAAGTTATTTCATTTACAAATAATTCTGTTTTGTAAGTAGGTACAATGCAAGAACATAAGTGCTTGACCACCTAAAGAGTCATATTCCTTTGCACGGCTGTGCAGTTGTTACACGGTTTTTATTACATGCCTAAATGAATTCTTTTTTTTATTCCCTGGGGTAAAGGACGAGTCCTTTGGGCATAAGGGGCAGCTGATGTTCCCTTCTTTTAGCAAACTGATTTTGGCTGAAGATGCACCAAATACCGTAAATGTTGCTGTAGCGGTGAGGAAAAATTTTCTTGAAGCACTTAATGTTCTTGCACTGTACGAGTGAAAGGGTTGGATATCATGATTATCTATAAGTTGTGAAACAGAACAATATGCTAACCTTCTATTTTCTATTTTGGCAGGTATACTATGAAGATTCTAAACAACAAGAAGACAAGATCTTAAATATTAATGGTGATAAAAGACTGTTACCAGGTCTACTTAGTAGCCAAACTTTGTTTTTAATAAAATATTTGGTATACCTTCCTACTTAGATTGAATGGCATAATAGTACCATAAGGATAAATAAAAAGGATTTATATAATTTAACTCTTTTTCAAGTGTTTCTCTACCGGCTTTTTTGTCATCTGTCCATTGCACGGAAAACCAGGTCTCCAAAATTACATCTAAAGTCCGTACTGCGCAGATGCTTAACAAGCCTGGCTGACCTCATGTCCGAGTGAGACTCATCCAGAGTCTCCGAACCACCAGTTAAGAGGACGAGCCATTTTATTAAAAAAAAAAAAATATTTGGTCTTTCGGAACGTGCCTCATAGCTTTTGCAGAGCGACAGTCAGAGTTCTGGCTCAAAGCTGGTACTTCAGATGGAGATTAACCTAGTTCATCAACATTGCTGTTCCTCTGGTGCATCTGTAGATTCGCTTGGGCACCTTGGTCTATCATGTACTCGTAGCGTAGTCCGAATCTCCAGACTCTCTGAACGCGGCAATCAATGACGTCATCTGAAGGGCGCTTGCCACCGTCAAGGTACCGGCCGTATTGGACCCAAAAGGTGCAGCACGTGACGATGGCAAGAGGCCTGACGGCATGACGCTCATTGCCTGGAAACGTGGGAGGGCGCTGGTGTGGGACGCTACTAGCGTGGAAACTCTGGCTCCATCCCATATAACCGCTACCGCTCGCAGCGCTGGAGTGCATATTTCTGCCATTTGAAATCGAGACATTGGGACGTGCTTTATAGCTTTTGCAGAAAAACTATCTAAAAACCTAGTAGACACAACAGATGACCAGAAAGATAAGCATTACTATCCACCGAGGCAATGCAGCCAGCTCGCAGCAGCGGTGCGGACTTTTAAAATGCTTAATGATCTAAATGTATTAGTGTTTATTTAATGTGTTAGTTGTGTTTAGTTCATTGTCTGTATAAATATCTTGCGTATACATTAATTAATATTTTTCTTTATTGCCTAATTAAAGAACATTCATTGTTTTTCTTTCATTAGCGGTCCCTGGCTGTGTCCTCTCGCGTGCATTTTTTTAAACCCCGAGGCAAACAGCAGCCGCTATCTTCCAAGAAGATGTGACAATATTAAAATTTGTAAATGGACTACATTCATTTCGAGTCGAACGGTTTTCAATTTTGATTTTAGACACGAAAAATTCAATTACTTTAACAAACATTGGAAAAATCACCGTCATGCATCAAAATATCGAATTTTTCATTTCGAAAATTAAAATTGATAAGCGTTCGAATCGAGGTGAGCGATTCAAAAATAGGGTCACTGGTCTCTGCCGTATTCTTAGGCTGCGTAAAGTGTAACTGTAACTGGAGGGCTATTGATGCAACGAGACAACCAATTTTTGAACCTTTGACCCTGATTTACACTTAATAAATCGATCGTGTTCGGTGTTGCCTAATCCTGGATCATTGTCCACCTAAGTGGTTCAGTGGTCAACATGCCGCAAGAGGTCCCTGGTTCGATTCCCGGCCGGGCAGAAATTGAAATGATGAATTTTAATTTCTGTTACGGGTATGGGTGTTCTATGTATAATAAGTATGTATTTAAAAGCATTTAAGTAGTTTATCAGCTATATAGCACCCATAGCACAAGCTTTGCTTAGTTTGGGGCTAGATTGCGCTATGTGAATTTGTCCACGAATATTTATTTATTTATTGTCAAAGGCACGCGTGTTACGAGATCATGCTGTAGATGCATATTGCTGACTAGACTAGGCCACCTGAATTGCACATTGGCCCCAAGCAACGGCTGATATGGCATCCGAGGCACGCAGCGTTGTCCTAAATCTCATCCGCGCAAGTATAGCGCTGACGCCGTGCCTCGTGCGCCTCGCGACCTGGAAAGCGGCGGCTCTACGCGACGGCACCATCGCATCACTTCTGATCTCACCTCGATCCGAGTAGTAGACTTAATTAATTTAATTCTTAATTTAAATAATCTGATGTTCTAAAATCGAACTCAATTAAATTATTATTAGTATTAATCTTTGGTTTTCTTTGAGTCCTCCGGCTGCGAAATCTATAATTCGCGCGAGAGCTCTACCGGGACATCGTGCTATCCAAGTATGGCAAAGCAAAAACAGGATAGCAGATTTTACTAATAATTGAAATAAAACTCTAACAATACGAACCAGTTTAATAGACTCATTTCATATCATCATCGTAGTAGGACCAAGATATACCCATTCCGAAATAGTCTTTTTTCCTCTTGCTGTTAGTGGCAAAGGATTGCTTGTTCACTCTCTCTCTGCCCTTGTAGTCTTTGATGAAGGTCTTCAGGACGCTGTGACACCTTTCCAGCAGGGCTGTGTCATCCATCCTATCTAGCGTCGTGTACCGCTTGCCATAACCATTATAGGGCTGGAAAGAGAATACTTCATTCATATTATCGTAAATAAAAAGATTTCATTTTTTTTTTTTGACGGCCCCTGCTGATTCTCGTGCTTTCGACATTAGTAAAGTAAAGTAAAACACATTTATTACACTCAAACACACAGCACAAAATAAAAAAATTTTTAAGGATTTTTGGAAGCCTTCAAACGTTCTGTCGCTAGACGTGGGCCATGTCATGAGATGTGGAGTGACAATGGCACGAATTTTGTGGGAGCGGCTAGTAAATTACAAAACATGTTTGACGTAGAAAGGGGTTACGTCAATCTGGATATATCAGATGCTTTTGCCACTTATGGCATCACTTGGCATTTTATCCCCCCTCATGCACCAAACTTCGGTGGATTATGGGAGGCGGGGGTAAAATCGGTAAAATATCACTTGAAAAGAGTGATCGGAGATGTTACTCTGACATATGAGGAATTGGCAACAGTCTTGGCTCAGGTGGAAGCATGCCTGAACTCTAGAATAGAATAGAATAGAATAGAATTGTCTTTATTGTTAAACTGTGTAAGTATACAGGTATGCAGATGTTATTACATAAGTAGTTCCAACAGCTTGTCCATTACGGACGTACAATACTTTTAGAATTATATAAAATTTAATGTACATGTCAACATTCCAATCTAATGTCAAGATAGATATTTATCTCCATCATTTAAAACATTAACAAAAGTAACAATGTCTTATAAATAAAAAATTAAAAAAGTCAAAATTGTAATTTCAGATGTCAAAACTGTAAATAAAATCATTGGATGGTATAAGTAATAAATAATAATGTCCCATTAAATTCAGATGTCAAATAAAACAAATTAGTAATTAAATCAATTTCCATTAATCATTAGTTACATCTCTGTACATCCAAAATTCCTCCAATTTATAAAATGCTTTATCGAGCAACCATTTTTTAAGTTTTGCTTTAAATTTATTTCCGTGCAACGAATTTATGTTATCGGGTAGGTGATTAAAGACTTTAATTCCAACTACATAAGGACTTTTTCCAAGAATAGCGCTAGTTGTTTGTACAGAGTGTATATCGTACTTATACTGAATACGCACGTTCTCCTTAATTTCACTATTTCAAGTATTCTAATGAATACACATATTTCTAGCAAGTAAATACACGTCAGTGTGAGAATTC
Organism: Blastobasis lacticolella; assembly: GCA_905147135.1. NCBI lineage: Eukaryota > Metazoa > Arthropoda > Insecta > Lepidoptera > Blastobasidae > Blastobasis > Blastobasis lacticolella. The sequence goes on along the minus strand of LR990065.1, from coordinate 9,800,872 downwards.
TCTTCTCCTTAAACAGGCTTTTGTCTAGGTTAAATAGTGAGTCTGACAGTGTAGATGTGCTCACTCCTCTACATTTCCTTGTAGGAGAGCCTCCGACTAGACGCCCTCCATTAGAATTCGACATTTTCTCTAGTTACAAATATCTATTAAAAAGTCACTGAATTTCTATTGCAAGCAAAAAACTTGTTCTCAACGATTTCCTCTAATCCTTTATTGTACAAGACCGTTATAATTCACATTTTTAATAAAGATATTCAGCAAGGAAAAAAGTCGAATTCGAGATGTCACAGCGCGGAGAATTAGGCCTAAGGTTTAAAATGCCGGTCGACGTGCATAGGCACCTGGTTCGATTCCCGGCCGAGCAGACATTGAAATGTAGAATTTTAATTTCTGTTACGGGTCGGGGTGTAGTACGTATACTAAGTACATATTTAAAAAATATATATATGTAGTTTATCAGTTATCTAACACCCATAACACAAGCTTTGCTTACTTGGTGGCTAGATGGCGCTGTGTGAATTTATCCAAGCGTATTTATTTGTTTACCTTGGCGTTGTCCCGAATAAGGGAGAGTGCATATGGAACAACTGGATTTGTGGGTGTCAAGAAGTGCGCACGCCCAAAGAGCCACCGGCATGTAAGCGTTCGCATCACCCGTGATTAGGTCTGACATTCCGTACGACCGAGAGGTCGATAGGACCCTGGGTGGAGGTGGGTAGATAGGTGGCCTGATAGTGCGTGATCACCACCGCCTGGACATCAGCAACACCAGGGGCGCCACCTCTAATGGTCATCTCGGTGATAATGCCTTGGTTGTGCTTTAGCGCGCGAGGGCCCGAGGTCCGCCTTGACCATGATTCAGGATTTGGCTTAAGTAATTACAGTGGAGCGACTACCATCTGACCTCCGTGCCTCTGTTACCAGGAGAATTTGACCACACTGAATCATGGTTACAGATTCAATCGCCTGAATGTTGCAGGTTTCATCACGATGTTTTCCTTCACCGTAAGAGTATCAGTTAGTGTTCAACTAATGTACATAACTCAGAAAAGAGTCATTGCATGGTACATAGCTACAGTGGGATTCGAACCCGGTACCTTTCGCTTACGAGTCGGATATCTTAACCACTCGCCAACTGACGCTCCCGTATTGGTATTATCGTAAATATTGACACTATATTGAACGACGTTTATTATACTTTTATGTAACCTTTTAAATATAAACATTCTTTCAAGAGTTTGGCGTTTTCAAACTGCCTACGTTTGTGGAATTGGGAATTAGTGAATGTAGAAATCCAATTGAGCGTATAATGAATTTCTACATGATAATAATAAACAAAGCTGTGAAAGAAAAAAATTAAAAAAACACGAAACAACGCCGATTACGTCATTAAGCGGCTTTTTTGCATTTAGCTTTTTTATATAATTCATTCAAAGCCGCCATGGCATTAACCTCCCTTCCCCTCTCACGGAAGAGGCCCTAAGTCCTGCAGTGGACTATTATGGGCTGTGATGATGATAATGATTCAAAGCCGCCATTTAATACATTTACTAAGATAAACTATAACACAATTACTAATAAAAAAATAAAATAATGGAAAAGTAAATTTTGTATTTGTGACTTTAAACTACTTGATTCGATCAGTTTTCTTATTATACCACGAAGGTGGCAAACAAGCTTGCGACTTGCCTGATGGTAAGCAGTCACCGCAGCCTATGGACGTTTGCAATACCAGGGGCATCACCCACGCGTTGCCGACCCTTTAAACCCCTTTCTTGAAGAACTCAATATTGTACCAGTTCCCTGGAGACATGGAGACAGGGAACCCCTCTCCAGGTAGTTCATTTCACAACCTTAGTGTGCGTGGGAAATAGTTCCTTCGGAACCGCACAGTTCGCGACCAATTTGGCTCCAAGTTGTGAGGATAAACAGGGAGTTGATGGCGAGCGGTGCGATGTTAGAATGTAGCTGGTTGGTTGCAATTAGTACCCCAGCCTCTGCTGCTGAGCAGCTGTCTGGCCCAACAGGGCTCCAAGTATGCTAATTTACGAATGATTCAATTGAATTTCAATTTGATGGTGATGCTCTAGATGTATACCTATAGAGACTCTCAGTAGAGAGAGTATGTTTAAAAATGTTTCTATAGCTTGACCGTGACAGAGGTGACCTGTCAATGCTGGCGCTAGTTCTGCGTTTTATGTAACAACACCATAAGGATGTGGTATTCAGGGACAGTGTTCGAACGCTGCCAACAATGGGCCATGGATAAGAAGGAACCTTTGCCAAATCGGGCAGCGCCTTGTACACTGCAATAAAAAATGTACGGCTGTTTGTTTCGTAAATAAACATAAAAAAAATGAAACTTAACCTTTTCTGCATATCCATCATATTCTGCGTAGTCGTAACTCTCGTACATATCATTCCATCCGTTTTTGGGCGCCTTTGCTGATGTTACTGGCATTGTCAATGTACCTAGGTAACCTAAAAATAAATAATTGTAACATTAGTACAGCTTTTAGGAGTGTTAGAGTACCTATATCAGGAAAGAGGCCCTGTGGGCGACCCAAGAAGCGATGGATTGACATTGCCATTGCCATTGACCCTTGCGTTCTTGTTGGACCCACCTGACTGAGTAAGTACCTACCCCCACCGTACAGTACCGCAGGCAAAAAAAAACTTTCATCTTGGCGTTAATGTCCCGGTTGTGCTCTCGACCCAGGATTTGGCAGATGAGATAATTACAGTGGAGTGACTGCCATTCAACCTCTGTGACCCTGACGGGGAACCTGACCGGATTATATCATAGAGATACATTCAGTCGCCTGAATGTGCAGGTTTCATCACGATGTGTTCTCTCACCGTATGAGCAACGGTTAGTGTTTAACTAATGTACATGACTCAGAAAAGAGTCATATATGACCGCAGCGGCATTCGAACTCAGTACCTCTCGCTGACGAGTCGGATACCTTAACCACTCGGCCACCAACGCTCTTACCAAATAAAATTCAATATCCCCCCGAAAATACGTAAATGTTTCCTTTAAAATCCAGCGGTCACAACAAAAAGAAGAACATTGTCTACCTACACTACAGTCTGAAAGAACAAAAAGATACACCGTCATCGTCAAACTCATCGATCATCATCATATCAGTCAGAAGACGCCCACTGCTGGGCATATGCCTCCCCAGAGATTTACACAAAGGCCGGTCCTGTGCCTTCCGCATCCAGCTGGTACCTGCAATCCTTACCAGGTCATCGATACACCTTGTGGGAGGTCTACCCACGCTGTATCTCATCAAACCATTACTAAAAACCATCAGACTCTGAAGGATCATTCGAAGGAATAAGTCCTCCAATAAAAGTTTTTTTTTTCATTACATGTTTCTTACGCGATCTATTTGTATCTGGAGACCACTGTAATTATCTGATCTACCAAATCCTGGATCATGGTCAAGGCCGACCCCGGGCCCTCTTATGCGAGAGCACCACGGGGACATTAACGCCAAGATGATATTTTAATTTTTTTATTTTTTCTGGTAACCATCCATACGAACAGAGTACTTGTCAAAACTTGTGATGGGTTTACCGTGTGTAGTTTAGAAGTGCCTATGACCACCTTCCGTCATCATCATCAGACCTTGAATATGTATAGCGCTCATCAAAACCATTCCAAAGAGACAAAACCCAATCTATGACCACCTTCCGACTATATCAGATCAGCTCCGTGGTAACATATCAATACATTGTCATCCATGTTACAGGTATACCAATTTTCAGATCAATTGAACGGCGAGAAGTGGGTCAAATTGGCCTGCAAGATTTGACTCTAACATCATAGTTACGTACATACAAACATGCAATATGAAATAGTTTAAAAAGCTTGTAACAAACAACCGCGTATTCTCTAAAGTTCAGTACCAGATATAATCTGGTTATAAGAACCACTTCATTTACCACTTGAACGCTGATTGAAAGACAACTAATACAGTCCAAATACCAGCCCAAAACTAATGTATAATCCTCAATCAGAATGGGACGGTATACGGATCGTAGTAATCGAAATATTGATTCACTTCGAGACAGTTTTACCACAAAGTGACCGTATGCGGTCACCGGCCGTGGAGGTTTTGTTTTGAGCGTACATCACACGCGGTAAACACTACATCAGGAGTACCCGGTACCTTTGAGTACGCAATAGAGCAAAAAAAATTTAAATATCTTGGAAGTAGCTAATTTTCCAATTGTTTGGGGTACGGATCTCTCCAGATGTATCTCCAAAACAGTATAGAATCGATATTTGTCCGATGCAAACGCGAACTAGGACGACATTCAGTATTTTCGAGATGTCATGATTCGTAGTTAAAACAAAGCCCTCAAGACAGTCTCCAAATCCATCAACAATTGAGGCGAAGCCAATCTGGCGTTAAAGGCGATCAAAACATAGGTGTTTGTTTTTCGTTAAACATAGCCCATTCCTTTCTTTCCGTAATATACCTATAGAAATTACCGGCAACCTACTGTTATAACTGCGTGGTGTTGAGTTGTCGTACCAATCTCTAGGTCCACTGACCAAAGTTGAGATTGGTGGCGAAGGCAAATCGAAGAGTGCAGCCAAGAAACTTGGCATCCACTCGAAGGTCAGCAGGTTCTTCAAAGCAGTTGCTTCAGTTATATCAAACACAAGTCCGATCCTGATGGAGTACTGCTGCCACCGTTGGGAGTAGGAAGAGCCTATTCATTGAATAGACTGTTTTCATGAAACATGAATTCACTCTAGCATCAAAGCCTCGTGTAAACAACTTTTTTTTTATCTATCTAGCCAGGCATTTGTCCGCCATATGTAAGTGACCGAAAATGAAATCTTAATCTTAATTATATATATAAAATGCTTGTGTACGTGTGTGACCGGTTTTCTTTATCACCACCAATTCCAATCAACACCCCATTGGGGTGGTAGACACCCCTTGGGTCCTAGAAGGAAGTAAGGGAGTTTGGGCGCGGTGGGTGGTTGTGGGAGGCAAAAATGTAATATAAGATATATATCTGTCCTTTTCTAACTCATTAGAACTTCGGGAAAGTTCTGAAAATTTCTAGAATGATCTAGAAAGTACTGAAATTAATAATCTGTCCTTTTTTAACTCATTAGAACTTCGGGAAAGTTCTGAAATTTCTAGAATGATCTAGAAAGTACTGAAATTAATAATATCGGTTATTATCATTCTGGAACGTTCCAGAAAGTTCGGTGTATATTTTAATCCGTGCAACGCCGGGTTTCGCAGCTAGTAATTTATAAAAACGAAACTCGACAGTTTACTGTGGCTACCATGTAATAGGGTATGGTAGTATATCAAACCCACGAAGCACGTACGTAAACATCATCATCCCCAGAGTAGGTTTAGGTTTTAGGTTTTAGGTTAGGGCTCCATTTTCCGCACTTGAAGTCAAACTTGGTCCCTTGTATGTAGTTAACGAATGCTAATTTAGCCAGCAAGAAGTCCAGGAGACTCGGACTACTATTCGGACGCTCGCAGATCTCTCGGAAGGATCCCGTTCCTAATGCGACTTTTTTCCAGTGGTCCTTTAGTCTCTCATACTTCAGGACCCCATGGGCCGCTGAATCTTCGTCTACTATGCAACCTCTGCACAGAGGGCTGTCTGTAGCTCCTATCGTGAATAGTAGTTTGTTCAGTTCTGTTCCTGAGTTCCTTTTGTTTGAGATCTAGCAGTCTTTTTGTTAGTCTTGGTGATCTTTCGGTCACCACCAACTTCGACTGTCAACATCCTGATGTGTTTTGCCAACGCTAGTTGTGCTGGTCTTTCGTGTATTTGTTTGCCCATTCGCGCAGTGTATTAAAAGAGAGGGTTAGCTTGAAGTCACACTCATGCAGTGCGCCGCGCGGCGCACTGCACGATGTGGCAAAACTCGTTACACGCCGAGCAATTTGTATGCAAGTACATTGACAGATGGCGAAATGTCCCACTGCAGCGCGCCGTGCGGCGCACTGCATGATGGGGCAAAACCCGCAATCCAAGCCCGAAATGTCAGTTCTGTATGAATTTTGTCCACGTTTTTCAATTTGGCCCCATCGTGCAGCGTGCGGCGTGATGTCAGCAGATGTCAACATGAAACGTCACATCTGACTGTTTCTTTTTACCAACAGTTCGAATCTTTCCTCTTTATGTGTCACAGTTCACACACATATATCTGTCTACTTTTTTTAGTACAGATACAACGCGTGTAAATAAAATAGGAAACCCACCTTGTCAAAGAAAGTTTGACCGCACATGCGTAAGCCCCTCCCCTTTTTCTGATTCTTTAACATTATCGAAGTTGTTTCGCTTTCGTGATCCTGTCGTCATTCTCTTCTCAGTTCATCCCGAATTATAAATAAGGCATGTTTGGTTCTAGAGCACTAATTTCTAAATAGAAATGCTGGTACTCGTAGAATCTACATTTTGGATGGCACCTGTCAAACTTAAAACTGTAATAACTCTGAAACTATTGGTGCTAGAATACTAGTTCCTGAACAGAAATGATAGTGCTCGTCTAGATCTACATTTCGGTTGACAGCTGTCAATCTTAAAACTGTAATAACTCTGAAACTACTGGCCTTAAAACACATGTTCCAGAACAGCAAATACTTATAGATATCGACGGGCACTATTATTTCTTCTTAAGATCTAGTTTTCGAAGGGCAATGGTTTCCGAGTTATTTAAGTTTTATACACTCTCTTTATACTTACTACTGATGTTATACTTTGTAGTTATAATTTTGAATGAGCCACAATGGTATTTTGAAGGCATATTGTTGGTCCGGGATCTTGGTTTGCGACCCCTAGTCGCGGCACGTAAGTCAAGCGGTAGCCGTTAATGTAATGCACAGAAGTAACAAAAGGTGTCGTGGTGAAGGTGAACGTGGGGCTCGGCGCCTCCGGTCGCACTTCGCCTCACGCACCGATACGCCGCCCCGCAAAGTTCTGGTGTAGATACAGTCACGTTCATCATTATTATCCATCGATTGCTCATTCTCTCAAAGAAATTCTTTGAATGACATACATTCATTCCATCACGCCTTTCTCCTGTACGGGTAGGCAGCGACCTCATTGTTCCACTTGCTACGGTCCTGACAAATCTCTATGGCTTCTTCATACATACATAGACTGTTAACTTCATTACCCTTCCTTGGCTCCCTCGTAGTCGGGTAAAAATATCAGTTATCATAATATTCGAGGAAGATCAATCGAGGTTGTCCAATTTCTTCACATATTTCTTTTGTTATACTTTATAGTTAAAAAAAAGCAACATTCGCGTTTCATACATTTTTGGATCAAAAATCTAATTTTTTTTTTTAACAATTTTTTGCACGCAATAAAGAAATACAGAGATATCTAAGTGTCGGCCAGAACAAAATTATTAGTTTCTAATAGAGAAAACAGTTATTAACATTGTTTTCTGACGGTCGATTATTATTGGCTTTTAGAAAAGCGATACTTAGTACCTACTGTACGCCCGGTGGTACATAGCGGTGGTGGTGGACGTACTGGCTTGGCAACATAGTAAGAAATAATAGAACCTGTGTGATGTCTCTGAAAAATGCATAACATTTTTCTGGCCGGCACTTTCAGCGTTTTAATCCAAAATTAATGATATCCTTTTCGTATGTTTCTCTGGTTGCATTTTAGACAGACTCTGCTTACAAAGTGACTGGAGATAAAAAATCTCCAGTTACTTTTTACGCCTGCGAGTGAACAAACAGTCGGAGACATATGGTCAATAATCATGCGAGTCGTTTAAAATAACGCGCGTAAAAGCGTCGAAAATGCTTTCGTGCAAACGTTGCCTAACTCACAATCTTTCGTAAATCTCTCGTGCCAACGTTGCCTAACTTGAAAACCCAGAATAACACCATCGTTTTCTTTGTTGTCACCGTGACGTGGCACCGCGCGGTGCGCCGCGCAAGACAGCAGGTGGCCTGCTGGAAGGGATTTCTTTTAGAAATAAGTAGCGCCTGTTGTGCCATTTATTACTTTGCCTGTTATTCACTATGTATTTCCTGTGCACAATAAACTGTTAAATAAATAAAATAAAAATATCAGATAAAATTCGGATGCCTTGAACACTTATACCAAGTTGCTTTACTCGCAAATCGGCCTGTGTGGTTGCAACACACTCGCATTCCAAATATGATCCTGTATTTCCTTAATGGTATGGAACTCCTAATGTTCAAATCCAGCGAGACGATCCCTGCACCGATGCCTAGGTCGTCTTGAATACGTCCGTGTAAATTCGGACTTCCTCTTATCCTCTTATCAGTTTGTATCTAATATTTTTTTACAGACACAGTTATAATTTACATCTAGAGTCCTCGTCAAAACAAATCGCAAACGCGTCCAAAATCGTGGATGCTCTGAAATATAGAGCACCTTTCGTAGCCTTCCAAGAATGCACTCGACGATATGAGACAGATTATTTCCAGATTAGTTCAGATTCCGAGTTAATCAGTTTCTTTAATCCGATTCGAAATACAAACAGCTCAATCGAACACCGGAAATTATGTCACATTCAACTTGCATTCATGGAAATTTTTCCGACATGGGTACATGGGACATGGGACAATGTATAAAATATAAATATATAATTGATAAGTTTGTAGGCTTGCAAAAAAAATCACTTCAATTCACCACACGTGTCACGAGAAAGCCTAAAATCTATAAAATCACTTACATAGTATTAGCCACTGTAACATTTTCGATATTAGCAGTCTGTACACCATTGGGTTGCTGAATCCAATGGACTTTGTTGTAGCGTTACTAATTTTCTAATTACAGAATTTCTTGTAAATATGAAATGTCCACTTACGATTTTACACACTATTGAGGATTTCGGTTTCACAGTGTGTCCCCTGAATATTTAGTTGAATTAAATATATATTTTTTATAATAATTTGTGCACTCGTGACAGTAAAATCTTTTTTTTTTGTATGAGGGACTTTTTAGACAGCTTCTTTAAAAAGTAAAAGGTGTACTTCAGCGTACCTCACTAGATGGCGACGCTTAGACAGAATTCTCAAGTATTGAATTTGGTAATCGAAGTTAATTAGAAAAGTGTTTCGTGTAAATATACTTCGTTTTAGTACCTTTTCAGATAAGAAAGCGCAAAATCTCTATTTTATACATCTAACGGTCTCGTTATGATTAGTTTTTGAGAATCGTGCCTTATCAACGCCATCTGTTACGATTATTTAAACTGTTTTCTTTTTAATCATCATCATCATCATCATCACAGCCCATAACAATCCACTGCAGGACTTCGGGCCTCTCCCACGAAAGGGGAGGTCATTGCCATAATCTCCACGCTTGGCAGGCGGGTTGGAGATCGCAGTGCAGTTGATGTAAATCTACCCAGAAAGATGCTGCTGCCCATCTTTCGGATTTGTCCCTTAGTCGCCTCTTACGACACCCACGGGAAGAGATGGGGTGGTGCTATTCTTTGAAGTGGTGGCACCACACACTTTTTAATCGGCTCTTGGGAAATCTCCCATTAGACTAGCCAGGCATTTCACCGCCATCTCACCTGGTGAGATGACGACCAGTGTGACGACGGAGCCGACGATGGGCATGACTGTCTAGGAACAGCCTATTCACTCTAGCCTTGAAGTAAGAAGTTGAAAACGCATCAGCTTTATTTATGTGTTCTCAACTTCTCTCACGCACTAAGTTGAATAGGTACAGTTCTATGATTGGTCAACTATGTTCACATTGACAGACGCAAGTGCCGATTGGCCAAAGAAATTATACCATAGAGGCAGTGAAGGAGCCTACTTACAGCTAGAGTCACAATCTGTCAGTTTCCTTTTTTAATGGTGCATATAACGTATCCAAAAGGGACTGCTATAAATTATCAAATACCCCTCCATAACCACTGCTATTGTTAAATTTGGATGTCTTGGTCACCTAATGTCCTATCTTTCTGAAATTGATCTTCGAAAATATACGATTGTCGAAAATAGTTGAAAAATGATTGGCTGAATGTTTTGGCTAAAACAGACATTTCAATGGCTAGAAAAAATTTCGAATTTGAAATGTCACAGAGAGAGAATTATTTTTGAATCGCTAGCTTCGATTCAAACACTTTACAATTTTGATTTTCCGTATGAAAAAATTCGATGATTTGATGCATTATGATGCTGATTTTCCCTATTTTTGAACCGTACTCAATCGGTACACTGCGAACCAAATACACTGCGGACCGACGAAAAGCTCGTGGAACTGGAGGAAGTGGTAAGGGATTGATCGATGTACAACACAAACGCGTTTCTTCCTGTTCGTGATTCTACACAATATTAATTCCACACAACTGATGCGATTCACCAGATTCGCTATTCCACATATTCGTTACATATTTTAAGTCATCTCGTCATCTTGGCGTTAATGTGAAGGTTGTCCTCTCGCTCACGAGGGCCCGGGGTCTGCATTGACCATGATCCAGGATTGGCAGATCAAGTAATCACAGTGGAGCGACTGCCATCTGACCTGCTACCACGGGAACCTGAACAAATTGGATCATGGTTACCTACACATTTGGTCACCTGAATGAGCAGGTTTCATCATGTTGTTTGCCCTCACCCTTAGAGCATCGGTTAGTATTCAACTAATGTACATATATCAGAAAAAAATCATTGGTACATGGCGGCAGTGGGATTAAAACCCGGTCCCTTTCGCTTAGGAGTCGAATACTATAACCACTAGGCCACCTATGCTTCTAAGGGCAGGCGGCCTGTTAGTGTATTGTTGATTTACACTGACAGACCAAATTGGAACGCGTTGCTCATAGATATCTCATAATAACTCTGATCTTAACTCTGATCCAACCAGCCTGGTCAACGCTGTAGACCCTGGATTGCCATTCACACATTCTTCAACGCTGGACACAATGAGAATGGTTGTATTGTAACCTCAGCTAGAACTAGACCAGGGTGTAAGTTTAGTGGACCTAGTAGAAGAGAGGTAGGGCATAGCGGGGTATCCCGTTCGAATTAGAGCCGCCCGACTGGGGAAGTACCTCCACCTTACAGAATACCGCAGCTAAACAATATTATTTTAAATAGTATTGTGTTTCTACCGGTGAGTAAGGTTTCCAGTGCTCCGTGGGGTGGGGATTTGGGGAACCGTAGCTTTGGCAGTGGGGGGCATTTGCCTTTTGCTGCCAGATCTACGTGTTATACAGGTGGGCAACGCATTGGCGATACTCTTGGTAATGTCTATAGGCAGTGGTGAACACTTTCCATCAGGTGGCCCGCTTGCCTGTTTGCGTACCGTATGACAGATACTCTTGGTGTTGGTAATGTCTATAGACAGTGGTGACCACTTTCCATCAGGTGGCCCGCTTGCCTGTTTGCCTACCGTATGACATAAAAAAAAAAGTTAATATTGACCAAAGTCAACTCTGGTCTTCGAACCTGGTCAACGCTGGGCACCCTGAGACTGGTTGTTAGAATTAGACCAGGACCTAATAAAGGTTGACCAAGGTCAACCCCAGTCAACCAACAAAGCATTGGACTAGGTTTCTTAAATAGGGTTGACCTTGGCCAACCTTGACTGGTTCCATTAAACTTAGGTCCAGGTCCCCAGCGTTGTGGAATAGCGAATCTGTTTGGATGGAAATGGAAATGGCAGCATTTGTGTGGAATTAATATTGTGTAGAATCGCGAACAGGAAGAAACGCGTTTGTGTATAATTGAAGACTGTGTAGAATAAATAATGTCTTGAATGTCAGTTGTGCGGAATCCACATTGTGTAGAATCGCGAATAGGTAGAATTGCGTTTGTGTTGTATATCGATCAATCCGTGGTAAGCAGATTAAATTGGGATATTATAGGGTTATCTGAAGTCCGAGGAAAGGGGGAGGACTCGATAATCCTAAAGTCCGGAAATCTGCTTTACTTCCGGGAGGGCGACCAACTGTCCCTAGGTGGTGTCGGGTTCCTCGTCCACAAATCTCTCGTGAACAACATCGTCAAAATCGAGAGTGTGTCGTCTAGGGTAGCGTACCTTATACTCAGAATTACCAAGCGGTATTCGTTGAAGGTCATACAGGTCTACGCACCGACTTCGACTCACTCCGACGATGAAGTGGAGGCTATGTATGAGGATATTTCTACAGCCATGCATACCTCCAAGACACATTATACCGTTGTCATGGGGGATTTCAACGCGAAACTGGGCAAACGAGGCGGAGACGAGTTGAGAGTGGGGCAATTTGGAGTTGGAAGTCGGAACGCCCTTGGCCAGATGCTGGCCGGCTTTATGTAGAAGGAGGGACTCTTTATGATGAACTCGTTTTTCAGGAAGCCGGATCATCGCAGTTGGAAGTGGGTTAGTACCGATGGTGTCACAAAAAATGAGATTGACTTCATTCTATCTATGAAACGGCATATATTCAATGATGTCTCGGTGATCAATAGCGTTAAAATTGGCAGTGATCACCGTTTGGTAAGAGGCACATTGAATATTAATCCCCAGCTGGAAAGATCGAGATTGATGAGGTCCACGCTACGGCCTATACCCATCCAAATCCAAAACCCCGAGAGCTTTCAACTCGAATTAAAAAATCGCTTCGAGTGCTTAGGAGAGTGCGTCGACGTGGACGACTATAATAACAGGTTCGTGGAAACTGTCTATACGGTTGGGTCAAAGTTTTATAAGGCCTGCCGTACAAACAGAACAAACAAAATCTCTGACGATACCCGATATCAAACTTATCCAAGAAAGACGCGGAATGACTCTGCAATCCCCTGATGATGTCTCTCAATTTAGGCGACTTAATCGACCGATCTCCAAGTCTCTGACTCGCGACATACGCCGCTTCAATACTACCAATATTGAGGCGGCGATCGAGCGGAACAAAGGCTCTAAAGTCTTTGCGAGAGATCTGTCGATTGGACAGAGCCAGTTGACGAGACTGAAAACGGATGACGGCAGAGTTGTTTCGACCAAGTCCGAGGTTTTGAGGGAAGTCGATAGGTTCTATGGACAGTTATACACGACAACACGGGCACCTGTTACCAGTATGGCAAAAGACCCCAGAGCCAAGTTGACCCGACACTACACCGAAGATATCCCGGACATCAGCCTGTACGCGATTAGTATGGCTCTCAAACAGCTTAAGAACAACAAGGCGCCGGGTGATGATGGTATTACGGCTGAGCTTCTGAAAGCTGGTGGCAAACCTGTGCTTAAGACCCTTCAGAAGCTGTTCAATTCCGTCATCCTCGAGGGCAAAACGCCGAAAGCATGGCACAGAAGCATAGTGATATTGTTCTTCAAGAAAGGTGATAAGGCTCTCTTGAAGAACTTCAGACCAATATCGCTACTGACCCATGTCTATAAGCTGTTTTCGAGAGTCATTACGAATCGTCTCGCACGCAGGTTTGATGACTTCCAGCCTCCCAAACAAGCCGGATTCCGAAAAGGTTTTAGTACCATAGACCACATACATACGCTGCGGCAGGTTGTACAGAAGACCGAAGAGTATAACCGGCCATTGTGCTTGGCGTTTGTGGACTATGAGAAAGCCTTCGATTCGGTCGAAACTTGGGCGGTGCTCCAGTCTCTACAGCGGTGCCAAATTGACTATGATATATCGAAGCATTGAAGTGTTTGTACAAAAACGCCACTATGTAAGTTCGTCTCCAGGACAAGACCACAGAACCTTTTCAGCTGCAGCGAGGTGTTAGACAAGGTGATGTCGTATCTCCGAAGTTGTTTACCGCTGCACTGGAGGATATCTTTAGGCTTCTGGACTGGGACGGACTTGGCATCAATATTAACGGCGAGTACCTCACGCACCTCAGATTTGCTGACGATATCGTAGTCATGGCTGAAACCCTGGAAGACTTGGGCAAAATGCTCGATGACCTCTGTAGTGCCTCTCAACACGTAGGTCTCAAAATGAACATGGACAAGACGAAAATTATGTCGAATGTCCATGTTGTGCCTACTCCAGTGACAGTTGGAGGCACTCCACTTGAAGTTGTTGACGACTATACATACCTAGGACAAATAGTCCGGCTAGGTAGGTCCAATTTCGAGAAAGAGATCAATCGACGAATCCAACTCGGTTGGGCAGCGTTCAGGAAGCTACGCCACATATTTTCGTCCCAATTACCGCAGTGTCTCAAGACGAAGGTCTTTGACCAATGTGTGGTTTGCCAGTGATGACTTACGGAGCTTAAACGTGGCCACTCACTATGGGCCTTATAAGAAAGCTCACTGTTACCCAAAGGGCAATGGAAAGAGCTATGCTCGGAGTTTCTCTGCGCGATCGAGTCAGAAATGAGGAGATCCGCAAGCGAACCAAGGTCACCGACATAGCTCTAAGGATTGCCAGACTGAAGTGGCAGTGGGCAGGGCACATAGCTCGAAGAACAGATGGCCGATGGGGCAGTAAAGTTCTCGAGTGGCGACCACGTACCGGTAGACGCAGCGTGGGTAGGCCTCCTACAAGGTGGACCGACGACCTGGTAAGGATCGCAGGTACCAGCTGGATGCGGAAAGCACAGGACCGGTCTTTGTGGAGATCTCTGGGGGAGGCCTATGCCCAGCAGTGGGCGTCTTCTGGCTGATATGATTATGACTCAATCGGTATTGCCAATAATGTGATAAAAAAAATACTGAATATTTAATACAAATAATCAAAATTGAAAACCGTTAGAATCAAAGCGGTCCGATACAAAAATATTTTTTTTATGTTATACGGCAGACAAACAGGCAATCGGAAATGGCCCCATCTTGGAAATGGAATGGAAATATGGCCCCTGGATCACCCAAGCTTTGTCGGTGTCTGCAAGTCTGGTGGTGGTGTGCAAGTGCGTCTAATTACATACTATGTTAACTTACTGTTACATGCTGTACTGTATGGCAGTTTAGTACTTTTATTTTTATGGCTTGGCGTCGTAAATACCCCGTAATATAAATGTTTGTATTTAATCACACAAATAATTGAATGAAAAATAATGTAAATACACGATGCAAACATGTAATTATAAATGTAATGTAATTATTCAAATTATTGATAATGGCATTATTTACGATACAATAGTTCAATGGTAAATCAAAATTACATGCAAATTTTTGCTGCTTTACATTTGTAAAACAAGTAGCTTTCCGTTAATTACGTTAACAAGAATTATTACAAAATAACATTAAATACTAATATAGGTACTGAATAATATAGAATTAGGCCATAAAATTAAATTATACAAATAATTACAACGAGGTAACGCAGCCAGCTTTCTGGGCACAATTCTGGGGGTAGCAGTTTTGACGACATTTTTCATTTTTAATGCGTATGTAGGTAACAAAATGTCAAAATTGTTTCAACTCCCCTCGGTCTCCCCTACTCGTATTGTGTTTTTTTACAATTCTTTTTTTCACTCTTCTTTTATTGTATATACCCTTTTATTTATACCGTTTTATAAATAAACGTATTACAAATTGCAAAAAACTTAATTTATAACAAGCTGGGGTCCGAAGTGGCAAGAATAAAAGGAGATGTATGAAAAGAGTTGTAGATATATGCGAGGCTAGGGAGTTGTGCCAGGACAGAGCAAAGTGGCGGTCCATAGTCTCTGCCTACCCCACCTGTGGGACCCAGGTGTGAGCTTTATGGGTGTATGTGTGTATAACAAACATTACGTCATTATCATAATATAATCTAGACGTCAATATCTTTAGAAGCGTTAGACGGAACTGTCTAACGGGACCAACGACTACGTGCGACCACCACAGCTTCCTGCAAACCGTAGCATGATAAGCCCGATTACCACTGATGAGGTGGAGCGGTCTCTGGCACGTATGAAGAACGGAAAAGCTATTGGCCATGACAGATTACCCATAGAAACCTGGAAAACAATGGGGACCCGGGGCGTACACTTGCTCACACCCTTTGACAGGATTGTAGCTATACCAGATGCAGGGCGCGTAAATATTATCACGCCAATCTATAAAGTAAAAGGCACTGTGCAGGAGTGTGACAACTATCGAGGTATCACACTTATGATCTACACAATGAAGCTATTCAAACGGATTATTTACCAGAGACTTCGCCAGGAATGCTCCTTGGCGGAATGCCAATACGGCTTCAGATAGGACTCCAGCACCATGGACCCAATCTTTGCTCGTCGGCGGTTAAAATTAGGGCTTTTTAATATTATAAGAAACCCTAGGCGTAGCGGGGGGGGGGGGGGGGGTTCAAGGGATTCAACCCCCCCCCCCCCCCCCGAAGTCATTTGTCACCGCCTGTGCCGCGTGATCAATCCCGATTTTTACAGCCAAAATATCAAAAATTCCGAGCACGCTACGCTCGCTAATTCATAAATTTTTATCAATAAGTTCGTTCCAGCTCTTGTTAGTCAACATTTCGAGATCGCTACGCTCGCTCATTCATTACATGTTAACACTAATTGCGGCGCTTGCTTAATTCGGATTTAATGAGCAAATATGTAGGTATACTAAAAAGTCTGAGCCGAGCTCACTGCGCTTACTCAGTCATTGGTTAATTTGGTCATACATTTATCATGTTCATCCCGGGTCTTTTGAGAGAAAATCCAAAAAATTTTGACCTCGCTACGCTCGCTCATTTTTGTATTTAACTTACTTTTATTACGAGCATCCTAAATTCCATTATGTGAATTTGGTTACTAATATTACACCACCTTTTAAGAGGAGGGTACGAATCAAAATTTATATCTTTATCTCGAACCCCCCCCCCCCCCCCAAAACCAAAACCTGGCTACGCCCGTGTAAGAAACATTAAATGCATCTAGCTATTGTACAACTTGTATGAAATATTTGCTGATCCAACTACACTTTATTATTTTATTTTAATTATTAGGAAGACCAACAGCTGTATAATACAATAGTTCTTCATATAAGAAATAGAATGCCAATTATAGGTCTCCACAGATAGGTATCAAAGTAACACAGATAATACAACACAACAAAAAAATTAAGTGAGCACTCAATTAACATAAACACGACAGAAATCGGTCTATCTTTCTATAAGTACATAATCCATATCTATAAGATAAACTTGACATTTTTGCCAATTATAAACTCCGATATTATTTAGAAAACGCTCGTTACTTAATAAAAAACTTATAAGTTGGTTGATAATTTTTTTATGATGTAACTACATATTTACGGCTACATGGCATTGCTTCTTGCCAATTGTCATGATTCAAGGTCAACGAGAAGGTACCTATCCACCAGGACCTCGACAATTTTAAAGTTTCCCGGCTGAAATCTCGTAAGCCTCCGGCGCTCCGATTTCACAGTGCAGCACCTAAGAAGGATCTCTCTGACGCTTGGACTGCTGAGTGGGCACTGAGTGCACCTGTCGATGTTCCCTTCAAGCTGAACGTAAAGCAGCACCCAGCAGGCTTTAAAGAGTCACGGCGCGTCTGGTGTCTGCTGAACCGAATAAGAACAGGCGTCGGAAACTGTGCGTATCTATGGCACAAATGGGGTTGGTGCGAGGCAGCGGCATGCCAGTGCGGCTGCCCTGAGCAGTCAGTCAATCACATTATATTTGAATGTCCGGATACCAAGTACAGCGGGCAAGCGGAAGATTTTCAGTCCCTTTCGGCCGAAGCTCTCGCCTACTTGACGAAATGTAAATTGAAAATGTAAGTAGCAGTAGGAACTTAAAAGCCATACGATAAATAAATAAACGAGAAGGTTTGCCTAGTTTTGATGGAAATCGCGGAAGTGCGAGCCACAAAATATGTGGAATGTCCGGAGCATAAGCGCCTGTATATTTTAACTGCGTTGACTTAGAAGTGTGATTTTTTCACAAAGGATTGCAAACTTAAGTATTTTTATTTACATTATAAAAATATATTTACAATATTTATATAGAGTGAAAAGATTTCTAAAAAAATCCTTAGTTCCACAGAGTATCTATGCCGTAAACATCTTTTTATCTCGATATTACATAAATCGGCTAAAAGAAAACACGATTGTCGACTGCATGAAGGTTCACAGAACTATGAAAACAATGACATACAGAATACAACAATAGCACAACATCACTCAAGCGAAACCCATCTTTGCATTGTTGGCGATACTTTGCCGTAATCTTTTTCTTTTTTTTTTGCGCCCATCGCAAAGGAAATGGGCACCCTCCGGTATAGCGGTTGGGAGGGACGAGGTGAGCTCTCATGAGTACCAGCCGGTCGGCCGGACTGGTTATGCACGACTCGCCAAAAAAAAGGCCTAGGTGCATATGTGCTAAACACCCCCTGGGAGCACCTATAGCCATAAGGGCTTTTCAGGTTTCATCGGATGCTACACCCCGTAGGGACGGGGTTTGCCGTAACCTCAAAACTCAGAGATGATGATTAAAACAACGAAACACTAATATAAAGTCCTTGTACTTTATTTATTTAACTATTTCGGAGCAACGTGTTATAGAGGTGGGCAACGCATTAGCGATACTCTTGATTTTGCTAATGTCTATAGGCAGTGGTGACTTGCCTGTTTGCCTAATGTATGACGTAAAAAAAATTGCTCACAATAAAGAAAGAAAGAGATATAACATCGATATAACTGACATAACAGGCACTATTTATTTCTAAACGAAATTTCTTCCAGCAGGCCTACAGAAAGGAAATGCTTAATATAACTAATTTACAGAAAAAAATATTATCATCTTGGCGTTAATGTCCCGGTTATGCTCTCGTGCCAGGGCCTGGGGTCTGCATTGACCATGATCCAGGATTTGGCAGATCAGATAATAACAGTGGAGCGACTGCCATGGTGACCCTGCTACCAGGGGATCCTGACCAGAGTGAATCATGGTTACACATTCAGTCGCCTGAATGTGCAGGTTTCATCACGATGATTCCCTCGTAAGCGAGAAATGCTGGGTTCAAATCCCACTGCGATCATATAGCAATGACTCTTTGTAATAAGTTATGTTATGTTTAATGTTATTTTTTTATTATTTGAATAATTAGTTGAGTGAGAGAAAATATTGTGGTTAAACCTGCACATCGCATGAATGTGTAACCATGATCCTATCTGGTCAAGTTCCCCTGGTAGCAGGGCTACGACAGTCAGGTGGCAGTTGCTCCACTGTAATTATCTGATCTGACAAATCCTGGATCATGGTCAAGACGAACCCCGGGCCCTCATGTGCGAGATCACAACCGAGACATTATAACCACGATTATTATTTTATTTAATGAATTTCGTATGTCATGCGAAACAAGGGAATAATAATAAATAATCGTGGACAAATTCAGACATATCAGTTGTTCCAACTGTCTGTCTGTTCAGGAATAATAATAATAATAATAATAAATTCACACAGCGCCATATAGCCCCAAAGTAAGCAAAGCTTATGTTATGGGTGCTAGATAACTGATAAACTACTTATATACTGCGGAATGGTAGCGGTTAGAGAACACGAAGCGAAGGTAATCGTCGACTCCGAAAGAGGGTAGACAGAGAATACCTTGGAAACGGCAACATGCTGCCGAACCACCAAAGACTTCTATATATAGACCGATTTATTGTACAAAGACAATAAGACCACTTCATTGGAGCTAAAACTGCAATGGAGCTCCAACGGCGTCTCTGTGACGTTTCGGCCATGTATACGAATGGTCGTTACTTTACAATCTAAGAATGCCGAGTTGCTTAGGAAACACATACACTAATGAGGAGTTTTCCAGTAGGTATTGATAGTTGGTTTCAAAAAGCATCAATAGACGGCGCCCCTACAATTTTGGTAATCTTTTTTGATTTTGTATGATGGTGGCAGTGATTTCATGCAGACAACTAATACTAAACTTAAAAATAAAATGTTAATAATATAAACATAACTGTTAAAGGTTGAACGAAATGTAAAAAGAAATATTTATATAAGTTGGCACTATGTTCCATTATTATTACAACCTCTAAAATGGTTGAAAACTATTGACAAATACAATATTATCCAATACAACGTACCCAGTGTTTATATCCTGTTTGCTAAGAATCTATTTCAAGCGATTATCAATTACCAAAATTGTCGGGGCGCCACCTAGTGAGTGGTTAGGAATGCTTTAGATACCTATTGGAAAACTGCTCATTCCGATAAACGGCAACCAAAAACAAGGATGGAGTATCATTTTTCCGAAAAGTATAACAAACATCATGTATTACTTGTAAAACTTATGTTTTTAGCATTGCCAATAAATATTTCAGTGTTTATTACTAAATTATTAACCGGCCATGATTAGTTGGTATGTTCAATCAAATGCAATGCACTCCATCTGCTTGTTTTTTATTTGGCCGTCTTACATACATGCGCACGATGTGACTTTGCACTGGCGGTATAACACCGTGGATTTAGTTCTGACAATTAAATGTGGATAGAACGAAAAAAAATACTTATTACTGTTATATGTTTAGTACAGCATAACCCGGAACGGACAAACATTAATTTAGAACTAGTGCCACAGTTACTTTTGTTCAGCTCGAAAATAGCTATTTAACGACGTATTACACATAGCTGTTGGAATGGTTACCACTGTCCATACAAATTCTTGCACGCGTTAACAATGTTATATCTGGTGGCTTGACAAGATTGTCGACAACCCTATTCGACCCCGGTTGCCAAAACCGGCTAAGCGTTGCCGTTTGTGTCATGTAATTTCAATGCCAACAAAAGCGACGCTGTCACCCGGTCAGACATGTTTGTGGCACTGTAGACGGCGCAGTTTTATTATCTACGGTAACCGTCAGAGTAATTTGTTCGTTCAACCGCTTCTAGATGTATATTTCTATGCGAACCACTAACAGTCAGTCTTCTCGTGGCCATGAAGCGTGCTACCGCTCCGAAAAATCGAGGCAAAACTAATCAAAACCGTGGTGACAAACCCGATACGTTTGACAATTTACGTCTAGTGAATAACCTCGAAAGTCTAAAACCTAAATATCCAACCCCACCCAAATTTACAAAATGATTCATCACTGTGACACTTCCACAAATTAAACACAAGTGGTGAACGAACCTATGCGAGAAATCGTACAGTGTGTCTAAATTTGATTGGACGTTTCGCGAACAGCGTAAACAAAGCGTCATCTGGCTCATGCAAGAATTCATTAGGTAATGTAACGCCATTACTTACTCACGGAACGAAATAATCTACGGATTACTTATAAATAATCCTTCAGTAATAAATACCTATACAATTTGGCCGAATTTTAATGACACAATCTTGTCACTATACCACTATCAGTGAATAAGTACTGCATTACAAATATTCAATATCATTTTAGTGAGAATATTATGATAAGACTGTACGATAACAGAGGTAGTACGTTTACATAGTCGCTAGAGCGAAACGTGTGGCGGCAGTGTCAATGGTGTGTTTTATAATCGAACGGAGTTGTTTAGTTCCAAATTCCGCCACAGACATTAGCAAAGTTTGTATTATGTAATCTTTTCATTGGCACAGCTCATTTCAACGTCCAAGTTGCAGTGTGCCAGTGATAAAGGGAAAACTCGTTTTAGTTTATTCTTTTTAAAAGGTTCTGTGTGTGCCAGTGCTGTGTTCTTCATTTAAATTGTTATAATGCGTGGTATAGTTCATGTGCAAGCTGGGCAGTGTGGAAACCAAATTGGATCGAAGGTTTGTAATATTCTTTGCAAAATATCATGCTTGTTTCGTGAACGACCTAGCCGGTAGGCCAGATATCATATTGTTCGACTTACGATCTTGATAGTCTAGATAAACCTTTCTTCATCGACATAATCATAAATGCTTATGGATTTGGGGTAGATATTTTTTATTAGTCATTTTTATGTCATACTGAATGTGGTCACCGCTGCCTACTTCTTTAGGTAGAATAACAAGGTTATGATTATTATACGTGTTTGTCAGTGTTTCCCTTACAATCTCTCGTGTCGTAAGAGTAGATTTTGCTCGGTTTCGTACGAGAAATTTAATCTGTTTTAATATTTATTACCTATTAAGAACGGCGCTGTTATGTTTAGTTTGTAGTTGCACCTAATAACTACATAACTTTAGGAAACGCTGTCTACATAAAATGCGTAAACGCTGTTAGGAAGTGTAAAATAAGTACTTCTATAAATAGAACAAAACAAAGTTGCTTCCCGGTGTCTGTCCCTATGTGTCTATGTACGCTTAGATCTTCTAAACTAAGCAACGGATTTTAATGCTGTTTTCAACATTAGGTAGA
This sequence comes from Blastobasis lacticolella, assembly GCA_905147135.1. Taxonomy (NCBI): domain Eukaryota; kingdom Metazoa; phylum Arthropoda; class Insecta; order Lepidoptera; family Blastobasidae; genus Blastobasis; species Blastobasis lacticolella. The sequence continues at coordinate 9,778,618 of LR990065.1, read as the reverse complement.
GTGTTTCAAGAGGAAGGTTTACTAGCAAGAAAAAAAGTGTATGTAGAGGTAAAGTATGTGTACGCGAACGAAGTCGCGCCGGGCCACTAGTATTACATAATCTATACGTTGTATGTTGAGGAAACTACTGAACCGTACATACATGAACTTAAACTCCATATATAACGCCTTTTTTCCCATAGGTAGATGGAGACTACATAGTTCTCTAATTAACATATCAATGATACTCCTCCCATTTTTTTACTACTCAGTAACAAACGAACAGACAGCCCATCTGATGATAAGCGGTAACTGTCGCCCATAACATCTACAATTAATGCATCTAACTATGTACTATACTTCATAACGCTCGAATTTCTACTGCATTTACTCCACATTCGTGCTGCCTTTGCCACACCCAACTTTCGCTTCTATGCGTCATTATTGCAACGAGCACTCCTCTATAAAAGACGCGGGCCTTCTTACTGTTCTTATGTACTTAATCATAAAAAAATCTTACTTCCCGAATGTCGTAGGATACTTTTTGGTGGAAGGTGACGCTGCGGCCGATCATGGAGCGTGCCTGTTTAAGAACAGCCAGCTTTCACCTCAGATTTAACCTTTCATTAATGGCAGCGCATTGGTAACGCCCCTGGTGTTGCTTGTGACCATAGGCTTGCCTGTTTGTCTGCCGTATAACGAATAACAACAAAAATTATAATATAATTGAAAGAAACACATTATTTTAAAATAGTGCTGGGCAGACAGGACAAGACTTTAATCGGCATACACCTCTTGAACGATCCCATGTCATATTCCAAAGGAAACACTGTGGCTGGGTGCTCATTCCATATCCGAATATTGTACTTTCAATCGTATTGGGACCTTTATCCCGTTACCGGCAGGTTTAGGTACCTATTTCTCTCGTCTCTATGCGGCATTCTTAACACGTGACTCAATCAATTGCAGACATCCAAGGGCAAATACGGTCAAGGGCATTGCGCGCGCAGCGTAGAGGGAGAAAACAGAGACGACAAGCTAATAATAATACCATGCATGAACAGGATCACAACATACAAAACTGCTAAGAATGAAAAGGACGAAAACACTACTTGTTGTCCTTGTCGGAATATGATATTTTTTGTTGGTCGCAATTGCAATCGCTATTCGACCAAATCGGGAATATGTTAAGTCAAGCTTCAGTCCGGCATTGTATGATACTTTTTATTTGGCCGGGTTAAAAGTGTGTTAGGGATACCAGCTGGCTGCTGTGGTACTGATAAATTATCTTAGTTATGGTGTATGAATTTTTTATATGGACCCTTAATTTATCTAGTGCTTTAAGCCCAGTGATACGTAGTGGTGTTGGTTTACGTACACTACAGATTTGACGCCATAGCATAAAATGTATGGAATGGTATATAGAAAATTACAATAGTTCTTTCTGGCTGGCACTTTGCACTTTCGAGTTTTAGGTCCTAAATGTAATCTCTCTGTAATGTAATATGTTTTGCTCTCTGTTTTGAAAATTGTCATCGTACGTGACTACTACTACCTACCTACCTACTTTGTACCTACTCATGTCTTTAATTTAATTAAAAACCAAAATATAGAGTGCGCGAAGACAACTGCGCATGGCTGAAAATGGAACTAAATTTGATAGTCTAATAAAATTGCAAACTCCTTACGGAGTAAAGAGTTTATTTTATTATTGATTTATTCGTTATTACGCTCACTCATTTATTCGCATGTTGTACATCTGATACGTACTGTCTTATATCTAGCTTATTACATGATAAGGGATTTTTCAAACATTTTGAGGCTAAATTTTGGTAGAGCTGCAACACTGGTACTTCCATCCATATCCATTTGGTTCTTGATTCTAGGCGCGCGGCGATAATTTCTAAAATGGCCGCCCGGCCCCATGGGTGGAAGCCGGTAGCGCATGTTTTTTTTGGAATTCACACAAGCACTTCCGTTTTGCACAACACTACCCAAAATATTAATACAAATTTGTATATTTTATTTCTAAATACGTATCACCTTGACGCATCGCCCTGCTTCCTTTTTATGTACTTAGTATTGTTAATAAAATATATTATTTCTTATGTGCGGAGTTTTTTTGAGTAGGTAACGCATTATAATTATTATTGCAATCTTATTCTTAATGATAAACTACTATTAATTCAGGTTTTATGAGATGTACAGAGAACAGAGCCACTGTTACGCTCATCTTTAAATTTTTTAGTTCATCACAGAAAATATGGGCTTACTGTAAAACTTGTAAAAACTTTAAGAATATTAATCGTAAGTAGTTAGCTGGTCCAGGATGGTGTTTAATTGATTTATTTCTGAATTTAAATTGTTAAAATTAAAATTCGATTAGCGAATTAGATGACAGTATCTATCATCTAATTCGCTAATATATAGTACTTTCGTATACTACTTATATTAAAATTTTAAAAAATTTTAGGCAGACATCTAAAACAGTAGGATATTATATTATATAGTAGGGTTGGCAACCCTAATTAGGACATTTAATTATTTTATAGTATAATGTTATTAAAAAAAACATTTTATTAATGTATGTATTGCTTGCTTGACGGTGCAGTGTCGGTGGGATATTAACACTGAAACCAGCGTTGTGGGTCGCGGCATGCGGCCACGACATTATGCTGAGGGGGGTCCATTTACGCTGGATTCCCACGGAAAATTACACTGAGAACCCAATAATTCACCCCGTGTTTTATACGAGCCTGTTCTATCCTATTCGCCATGATTGTCACGCCAAGGCTGTAATGAATATGCTGGTTATGGACACGGTCTAGTAGAGTAACGCCGCACATCCACAGCAATCATCTTGGTGTTAATATCCCAGTTGTGCTCACGCGCACGAGAGCCCGGGATCCGCCTTGACCATGGCCCAGGATTTGGCAGATCTGGTTATTACAGTGGAGCGACTGCCATCTGACCCTGCTACCAGAGGAACCTGATCCGATTGGATTCAGTCGCCTGTATGTGCAGGTTTCATCACAATGTTTCCCTCACCGTAAGAGCATCGGTTAGTATCCAACTAAAGTACATAACTCAGAAAAGAGTCATTAGTAAATGGCGGCAGTGGAATTCGAACCCGGTACCTCCATACGAGCCGAATACCGTTACCACTAGGCCACTGATGCTCTCCGCACATCCACAGCAGTATTTTTATAAAAACCAAATTCAATAAAAACTCAAACATCACAGGCGCGGCTCCGACTTAACTTTCTGTTCACGTATTGCAGTTATTTATATTCCCCCCAATATGATAAGCATTGCGAAAACGCCCGTCGAGCTTGGGCTCGTTTGATTAGTCTTGATAAGGATCTACTTTGACTGATCATAGAGAACACGCGATAAAAAAATGAATAAATAACGTTTAAAAGAATACAATGGGTATTTAATATTATATTCTGTCATCATATTATTGCGTGCAGTTTTGCTTTTCTTTTTATTTTTATTTTGTTGTTACTAGCGAGGACTTGTAATTGGCTTGTTGGTTCTAATATATATATTTTTTTTATGTCATACGGTAGGCAAACAGGCAAGCGGGCCACCTGATGGAAAGTGGTCACCACTGCCTATAGACATATATATGATGTTTATGATGATGATATTTATGATGTTTTATATGGCTGTTGGTACTCCAATAAATTAATAAATAAACATAAAAATTAACAGCAGGAAAAAGGCGGCCTACACTAACTTGTTCTACAATGCAGCAAGCGTACCTATCCGACCAGATCTAAAATGATATAAGATAATATTACAGCAACATATTAGCAAACGAAAATAATCGTGTTGCTGTGTGCCGGCGATCGGAAGCGTGGCGGTAACATTAAAGATCCCTTTAATGTTACCGCCACGATAGAAGCAATCGGCAAAACGCAGTTTGGAGTATGCCGAACCCATTCGTTGGCGTTCGTTCGGTGTTGCTAACTTTGCGCTTTCGGCGGAATCTAGCGGAATTTTGACATGTTTGGTGCGCATTATGGAAACAGTTTTCATACATTTAGCGCATCTTTTTTGTACATTTAGAGCCTATTTACCTACGAATGGTTTTTATATAAAATTTAAAAATCTATCGGTTTTTTAAGATATCGTACCGCGTTTTTGCTAGAAGCATTGGTAGCACTTTGCTGGCGTGTACACTGCTTAATAACGCCCATTATTGTGCTATTATACTCTTTAATGTCTCGAAACCGAACAGTTTATAGCTGATAGGTATGATTCACCTAAATGGCAGGCATTTGTAAATGTTGTCATATAGATGAATCATGTTTCATATGCCAGTATTAAAAAGTGATGTACTAACATGGATTGTAAGATACCTGTGCTACTATCAAAAAGAGATCTTTGTTGTCTAAAAAATAATTAAATTGAAAACTAATATTTACACAAATCGTAACATTATAGTACCATTAATTCTTTCAACAGGCCCTGTTACCTGTTACACATGCTGGTGTTCTGAAAACTAAAAGGCGAAATGAACTCAAACTTAGTACAGTTACAACGAACAATTTATTAAGAAAACACAACATACAAAAATAATGAATTAAATAAATAAATTACTAACTATTAAGTTCACTAACTAAATTACTAACTATTAATAAGAACTATCTAACTAAAATTAAATTAACCTACAACCCAAATCTAAAAATCTATTTGTACAAATATCCCCTAGATCGCTGGCACTGTTGAGAATGGTGCCCATAAGGCAAAATTGTCGGGGCGCCATCTAGTGAGTGGTTAGAAATGCTTTAGATACCTATTGGAAAACTGCTCATTGATAATCGCTTGAAATAGGTTCTTAGCGAACAGGATATAAACACTGGGTACGTTTTTTTGGATAATATTGTATTTGTCAATAGTTTTCAACCATTTTAGAGGTTGTAATAATAATGGAACATAACTTCTATAAATATTTCTTTTTACATTTTTACCTTTAACAGTTATGTTTATATTAATAAACACTTTATTTTTAAGTTTAGTATTAGTTGACTGCATGAAATCACTGCCACCATCATACAGATTAAAAAAATATTACCAAAATTGTAGGAGCGCCATCTATTGATGCTTTATGAAACCAACTGACAATATCTACTGGAAAACTCCTCATTAAAGACGAGTCATATAAGATAAGTGTCCACAGCGACAATGCACCCGCTAAATATAACGAAGTTTATGTAGGTACCTTTTGATAAAACGTGTTATGTAATCTATGTGTTCATCGACGTAACAAGTTGTGAGTGATTAGGGTGTACTTTCTTTGGAAGTTACCTTTCGATAGATATCCGTAAATAGGTATAAAACATTTAGTCCGTTCGCTTAGGTATAATTAAGGAGTAGGTATATGATTGAGTAGTGTCTTTACAAATACTGTAATAGTAATGTTTGTCTGTAGTATTAGATAATGGTACTTCCCCCGTTCGGGCGGCTTCATTTCCGAAAGGATATCCCGCTATCGGCTATGTCCTACCTTTTTTATGTTATACGGTAGACAAACAGGCAAGCAGGCCACCCGATGGAAAGTGGTCACCGCCGCCTATGGACATCAGCAACACCAGGGGATTTACCAATTCGTTGCCCGCCTCTGAAGCGACCTCTAATATACCTCTTGGGCGACCTCTAATATACCTCTTGTTTACCCTTCCCATTTTTAAATATGTATGACTAACTTTTAATCGTAAATCTTTTTTAGGGCAGTTTATTTTTTCTTGAGCGACCATCTTAAATGACCTCCCTAACGTATGATAGCTAGTAGATACTACGTAGAGGTCAAGCTGTATCTCTGGTTCTACCCAACCTTTAATAGATGATGATTAAAAACTACCAAACTGTCAAAACCCCATCAAAATCTATTCGGCGCCATTTGCATATATCTTATCAGGTGTTCCAGTTTCCAAAATCAAATATACCCTAATATGTTGCGCAGGTTTAATAGCTATATAACAAATGTTTTTTTTATCCGTCCAGTAGTTCTGGACATCAGCGTGTACTAACAGACAAACAAAAAAATTTAATTTCGCAATCAATGACTGTTTCTTCATCGCCCTAAATTATATTTGTAAATATATTTTGACTGGCAGACAATGGCACTTGATCGCGAAGAGTGGAAGAATCGAGGGTAGGCCTTTGCCCAGCAGTGGGATGATTCAGGCTGATATAATTATAATAATTTTCAATGTCTCTCAATGAGTTCTCATAAAGTCTGCTACACACTTCACCATAACTGAAAACTCTCGCTCCGCCAAGCACAGGGACGCATGACTCTGCATCGCGAGGGCGGCGGTGGCGCAGAATTCGACCGAATCATGACCACGACCACTCTGTCAAGAGTGCACGACTAAGAATGACACCGACGAACTTTTGACATTGTTGTCATTGTGAATATTGTTAGTAATTTGAGGTTTATAAATTTTTAAATTACTTTGACATTATATTTTTATTGACATTCTAATTATTATTGACACTATCTTCTATTGACATTTTAATTAATAATGACATTGAACAGTGAAATTTTATAATGATTATTTAAGACTAATTTTATATTGTTAATTATTTAAATTCTAAATTGTAATTACCCACTCCAAATTTGTATGCCGATGGCAGGTCACAGAGGACCCATCTACTAAAATTGTAACAACTGCATAACCTGTGTACCACAAATAAATGAATTGAATTGAATTGAAGAAAAATAATTTTTAATGTAAGTACAAAAACACTTTTTAAAATGTTTTATTATATGTTCTCTTTGTTTTCTCCACAGTTTTGGGAGGTGATATCTGACGAGCATGGCATAGATCCCACTGGCGAATACAAGGGTACCAACCCTTTGCAAAAGGAGCGTCTGGACGTCTACTACAATGAAGCTTCCGGAGGTACGTTTCTAAAGCCAACGATCTTTTTACAACCCACCGGCGCCGTCTGACCCTAATGTATATATCTACCCATAGATCTTTTAAACTGCGCAATGGATTTTATTCCGGTTTTCAACAATAGACATAGTTATATACAAGTGTCCCGTAAGGTCTTAAGTATCGCAAATAACTTATTACCTGTCTCACTCCCTCTATTAACAATGTATTGTCCTTAAAACCGGTTTCGTCAAACTCGCTTGTCTCTTGATTTTGGGGTGCATTTCTCGGAATTTATTTTTAGCTGTCGTATTATGAATTAACCAAATAAGTGTTATACCATTTTAGAATGGTGATAAAATAAGCTAACTTTTGAAGAAACTTGCCAGAGTTGCATAGTACATTTTTTTTTCAGGACAACCTGATAAAGTTGAGTGAAATCGTAATTGTTAATTCCTTGGCAAGGGAAAAACATGATTTTCTTTATGATCTTGGTCAGATATGAATTGTTTTTTTCTGAAGCAATATTTGTAGTCACAGTTAATGAAATAGGCTCAACGGGTGTTCAATTTTTGATTAAAAAAAAATTGACATAATTTTAAAAATATCCACGAGCAATTTTTTTTATATTTTTCTGGTGATCCTAGTGACCTCGATCACCCTATCCCAACTTATCGTAACCTTACGGGACACCCTGTATATATTGACGACCTGAGTGGTTCAATGGTCAACATGCCGGTCTGCCACGCAAGAGGTCCCGGGTTCGATTCCCGGCCGGGCAGAAATTGAAATGATGAATTTTAATTTCTGTTACGGGTCTGGGTGTTCTATGTATAATAAGTATGTATTTAAAAGTATTTAAGTAGTATACCAGTTTTCTAGCACCCATAGCACAAGCTTTGCTTAGTTTGGGGCTAGATGGCGCTGTGTGAATTTGTCCACGAATATTTATTTACGAATATTTATTTACTGGACAACACGCGAACGAAGTCGCGGCAGGCCAGCTAGTATTAATAATACGACGAAGCTTTCTCGAGAATTTCACTTATAGCTACTGTCAAATAAGAAGAGACTTGGCGGGTCACGTAGTTCGACTTGCGCTGTATACGATTTTTTTTTTTTATTACTCTACTAGCCAGGCATTTGACCGCCACCTCACCTGGTGGTAAGTGACGATGCGGTCTATGATGGAGCATGCCTGTCTAGGAACAGCCTATTCACTCTAGCCTTGAAGGCATCCAGATTATATTGATCAGGGAACACACTCGCAGGCAACGCATTCCACTCCTTAGCCGTACGCATTATAAAAGTCGAGCCAAAGCGGCTCGTGCGGATAGTTGGAAGATCCACGACATAAGGATGATGGACATTACCTGCGCGAAATCCCCTCCACTGCCATTTGACAAGTCTCTTCTTTCGTGACGCGGGTTATAGCACCTTTTTGAACCAAGTTGCCTGAGGTGTTTGTTTATATTGTAGTACCTATTATTGGGGCAAATAAAGAACCTATCTACGAAAGTAAGTGACGGTGGAGTTGAAGAACACGCATACATTTAAAACAGGCACAGAGAAATAGCAACGCAATAGAAGTATAACATGTGAAGATATAAACTTTTTCTCCCACCCCACATACTATACGCGCGCACGTTCATGTCCATCGGGCACGACCGCTTAAATAATTCGAGTAGCGTCAGCATTCAATTATTGAGGGCTCGATAAATCGCCATCTCACTCGCTTAAAGCGCAACCGAGTGAGATGGCGATGTACAATCCGTCCGAGTTAGACGGTCGGGCCCGATGGACATGAACTAGCGCGCGCACAGTAATGAGCAGTTTTCCAATAGGAATCTAAAGCATTCCTAACCACTCACTAGATGGCGCCCCGACAATTTTGGTAATTGATAATCGCTTGAAATAGGTTCTTAGCAAACAGGATATAAACACTGGGTACGTTGTATTGGACAATATTGTATTTGCCAATCATTTTCAACCATTTTAGAGGTTGTAATAATAATGGAACATAGTGCCAACTTCTATAAATATTTCTTTTTACACTTCACTACAAATATTTCTTAAAGGTTGAATTTAACAGTTATGTTTATATTAATAAACATTTTATTTTTAAGTTTAGTATTAGTTGGCTGCATGAAATCACTGCCACCATCATACAGATTATAAAAAGATTACCAAAATTGTAGGAGCACCATCTATTGATGCTTTTTGAAACCAACTATCAATACCTACTAGACAATAACACATACCCATCTCTCTTCAACTAGGGAGGTACGTCCCTCGTGCCGTCCTTGTCGACCTGGAGCCAGGCACCATGGACTCTGTACGCGCAAGCCCGTACGGACAGCTGTTCAGACCCGACAACTTCGTATTTGGACAGAGTGGGGCTGGTAAGTTTCAAACTTTTTTATGTAATACTAAAAAATATTTACATTACAGACATAAATAAACCTCGGATAAACCTATTATCTCTGAATATCTCTTGTACCGGTAAATGTATAATAAATAAAATAATTAATTAAATATTCATCATCACAGCCCGTAACAGTCCACTGCAGGACTTAGGGCCTCTCCCACGAAAGGGGAGGTTATTGCCATAATCTCCACGCTTGGCAGGCGGGTTGGAGATCGCAGTGGTTTAATATAACAATGGAAAATGCTGCAGCCCATTTTTCAGACTACGGAGACTTTTGATCTTTTGCCTCGAAAACATTAGTCGCCTTGTACGACACCCATGAGCGTAAGGGGTTGGTGCTATTCTACTCTGCCGGTCACCACACGGCTATTAAATATTAATATTTACAAATTTCCTTTGCCGCGACAGCAACTAACGCTGTATTTGATGTATCTTTAGCCACAATCAGTTTGCTAAAAGAAGGGAGCATTAGCTGTCCCTTATGCCCAAAGGACTCGTCCTTTACCCCCAGAGTATATTTTATATAATAAATAATTAATTTATTAATTCTATAAAAACCGTTTAACAACTGCAAAGTAGTGCACAGGAATATGATTCTTAAAGTTATACATATCTAGGGCTATTTTCCAAGGGGGGCCTGGCCCCTGAAGTGGCCGATGAAGCCGAGTCAATCGCCAATGTACAGTCAGTGAGCACCCAATCCTGGAGTGGGCATCTGACCACTCTGGGGTGGGCATCAGACCACTCTGGGGTGGGCATCAGACCACTCTGGGGTGGGCATCAGACCACTCTGGGGTGGGCATCAGACCACTCTGGGGTGGGCTTCAGACCACTCTGGGGTGGGCATCAGACCACCCGGCCCCCCCGCTTCCTACGCCTATGGTCATACACTTTATGCTCTTGTATTGCACTACATTTCCTAAAACTTCATCAACAACTTCCAGGTAACAATTGGGCGAAGGGCCACTACACGGAAGGCGCCGAATTGGTGGAGGCCGTGATGGACGTCATGAGGAAGGAGGCGGAGACCTGCGACTGCTTGCAAGGTAAGCTGTAGCCTTAGACCAAAGACAGAAACGTGAGAACAACATACTGTCGCTCGCAAAACTTTGCCCTGCTGTCTACGCACACATTTTTTTCTTGCTGCAAGGGTGTTTTTCAAATATGTCGGCCGTCGTACGAGGGAGAGGGGTGGTGACTAGGGTTGCCAACTTTTTTAAATCTTAATGTAGTAGTTTCGGATTTAGTAGCAATAAAAATATATAGTATTTAGAAATATATATATATGTATACATATTTAGTACAAAATTGATATTCAGTAAGAAATTAGCTGATCCAGGATAGGGATTTAGTTGAGTTTTTCTGAATTATTAACCTTTAAATTCAGGACGCAATCCGATCTACGTTAAGTGATACTGATAAGCGACTTAGCTGATAAAATTGTATAGTAGGCGTAGACTAAAAACAGTAGGATACTATATTATATGGCAACCCTAGTGGTGACCCCCGCTCTGGGTCATTCCTGTTGCAGAGGCTGTCCATCGCCATTCAGCGTGGCATCGCCGCTATATTATGGGCACCTTTGCACCGGGAATGGCAGAGTGGGTTATACATCTAGTTTTAAGTTTTATGACGAAGTTATACTGATATGTAATTTTACATTTTTAATTTTAACTATGTAAATTATGTTGTTCAGATTGAATAAATTGATATTTCTTTTTCTTTACTAAAATGAATATAGAGACATATCAATACAGAGAAACAGACAGATAAACACAGAGACTTGTATTAGTTTTTATTAAAATCGAAACATATCGTTAATATGTGTAATTACTTTTGTTCGTCACAATCTTCGACCAAAATAAAAAGTGGTACAATAAACAACAAAGTATATGGTCCTTTGCAATTTAACTACATTCGTTCCTTCGCTTTTTTGTACTCTTTCATGGACAGAGCAAAAACATATTTGCTAGTCTAGTAGCTAACTTTCCAATCTTGTTGCTTTCATGTCACTCACTACGTACCACCCTCAGGTTTCCAGCTAACACACTCTCTGGGCGGCGGCACCGGCTCCGGTCTCGGCACACTGCTGCTCAGCAAGATCAGGGAGGAGTTCCCCGACAGGATCATGAATACATTCAGTGTAGTGCCTTCGCCTAAGGTTAGTTTCCTACTTACTGCGCTGGCATAGGGAGACAAAGAGGATTCTGGTTTTAGCCTTTTACTTTTTAAACCCATTTAAATTTTATTGATAATAGCCTTGCATTTGACCTCAACTCACCTGATGGGAAGCGACAATGTGCTCGAAGATGTAGCATGCTTGCCTCAGATACCTATTCTCACTTGACACTGTTGTATCTACGATCGATCATCATGACGTTAATGTTCCGGTTATGCTCTCGCGCACGAGGGCCAGGGGTCCGCCTTGACCATGATCCAGAATTTGGCAGACCAGGTAATTACGCTGAAGCGACTGCCATTTGACCTCCGTGAGCCTGCTACCATGGAAACCGGACCACATTGAAATCATGGTTACACATTCAGTCTCCTAAATGTGCAAGATTTATCTTAACCACTCGGCCACAAACGCTCCATTGTATTAGTGTATTTCATGTAAATAAATATACTAAATTCTTATTTCTAAAATCCCATATTCCAGGTAAGCGAAGTGGTCCTGGAGCCCTACAACGCAACGTTATCAGTCCACCAGCTCGTCGAAAACACAGACATGTCCTTCTGCATAGACAACGAGGCTCTGTACAATATCTGCTTCAGAACTCTGAGGTTAAGCAGCCCGAGCTATGGCGACCTCAACCATCTAATTTCGGTGAGTAAACTCGAACTCCGATCTTTTAAATAATATGAAAATACACTAACCTAAATGACCTATGACTTAAGTTAGAACAAATAAAGTCTTGTAAAAAAATTATGTCTATGTTTGAGCAGAAACAGAGTAGAATAGCACCAACCCCTCACACTCGTGGGTGTCGTACGAGGCGACTAATGTTTTCGAGGCAAAGATCTAATAGTATCCTTAGGAGCAGCGTTTTCCATTGTTATAATATATTTGCAATACTACGATCTCCAACCCGCCTGCCAAGCGTGGAGTTTATTACAATTACCTCCCTTATCGTGGGAGAAGCCTTAAGGCCTCCAATACCAGCCAAGTGAACTGGTCTTGGCTGTGATGATGTTTAAAACAACATTCTCCCATACACACTTAGGTTGTTGAATGCGCTCTCTGAAGTACAACATGGAGTTCTTCAAGAAAAGGGTCGGCACCACTGGTATTGCAAACGTCCAGGCTTCGATAACTGCTTACCATCAGGCAGGCCGTAGGCTTGTCTGCCATCTTCGGGCCGATTTTTCAATCCTCAGATAGAATTTATCTGTCCGATAAAGTAATATACGGCCAAATAAAAACAACCTATGATCCTTCTCTTATATACTATGAAGTAGATAATTATACGTTTTTATTTTTGTCGCATAATAACTTATCAGACTCATATGTTAAATGTGATGCACAGAAATTGCTGATGATTGAAAAATCTGCCTTAAGTGGTATGTATGTATGATACCACTAAAGTGTGTGTGGTAAGTGATAAGTAATCGATGGTGTGGTGGTATTCTATCGGTGGAAACCTGTAATTGGTACAGTAAATAAAATAAAATAAACTAATAAATAATGTTAATATTCTGTGATTAGTTTATGTGTAAATGGTTGCCTGGAAGAGATCGCTCTCAGCGATAAGGCCGCCCTTGTACCTATATCGTTTTAAACTGTATTTTTACGATCTCCTTTAATGTACAATAAATAAAATAACACTTTCCCACACCAGATGACAATGTCGGGCGTGACGACCTGCCTTCGATTCCCGGGGCAGCTGAACGCGGACCTGCGCAAACTGGCCGTGAACATGGTGCCCTTCCCGCGACTGCACTTCTTCATGCCAGGTTAGCGGGAGTTTTCGATGCTTCCAATAAATAAAAGGGTGTTTTAGAATCATCATCAAAGTGTCATCAGATTACGACGAACGGGTTTTAAAACCCGTAGCTCATTACAGCTTTACAGAGTAGGTAGTCATTGAGAGTAGAGCTCGTCTAATCTAAAATGACGCGCCCCACTATCGCATTAACGCACACAAGCAAGTTTAAAATATGGACGCAATACAAATGCCGTTGTAATTGGTCATTCAGGTGCCGGTGAGACACCAACGTATGAGCTTGCGTCGTTCGATTGGAGCAGTCGACGCTCCCACACAGATGAAGTGTCGTTATCAATATTTGCACTCACACATCGAAATCAACTAAGTAGTGGGGCGCGTCATTTTAGACTAGACGAGCTCTACACCCCTATCTATTATACTTACCTAATATGTAATCGAAACTTACAATCTCCATGACACGTTTACACATAACTAGTTATCTCTGTAGGTATAAGGTTTCCTCATAGACAACTGTTTTTCAACAGACATCTAAAAGGAATCTATTTCTTGGAAATTCAATCAATCCTTTCGAAATGTAAGTACTTTTATACTGGCCCACCTATTTTTCTTTGCCTAGCAGGATAAAAGTTCGTCGGTAGAGGGCGCTAGTGAAGCTAAAGTAACACTCACCTAAACTAATTTCATTACCGGCCCGGTTTTCTTTAAACGAGGCAGAAATACCGAGGTAAATGAAACTTGACATGTGCCTTTCGCCCCACTAAACTTACGGGGCAGATAAAACTATTTTTCCCATCTGCCTTGATAACGGGAAAAACCGACGCGGATGGAAGCGATTAAAAAAATTTGTTTCTCTGCAGGTTTCGCACCGCTGACGGCAAAGAACTCCTTTGACTACAGACCTCAAACTGTTCCTGAACTTATGAGCCAGGTAATATTCTTTAAGGGTATGGTTACGCTTACACTCGTGGATGTCGTACAAGGCGACTAATGTTTCCGAAGCGAAAGATCTAGTCTCCTATCCGTGGGCTGGAAAATGGGCAGCAGTGGTTACTCATTGTTATTTCTATAACACTGCGATCTCCAACCCGCCTGCCAAGCGTGGAGATTTCGACAATGAAACTCCCTTTCGTGGGAGAGGCCCTAAGTCCTGCAGTGGACTGTTACGGGCTGTGATGATGATATACTTGTGCAGTATATGTATGGTTATCTATTCTTGCTATATTCCCCACTCACTCACGTTTTTTTCTAGCTTTATTATATTTATATTACTTATTTTCAGTTATCTATCTATTTATCTGTACTGTCATCTCTGGTTCGGCTATAATTGCATGAACGGTTCCCCTCCTCCATCTTAGTAGCTTCTCTTGCACCGCCTTACTTTTTCTTTACCCTTTATCTCCTGGTTGACTGGTAGATAAGGCTATTTTAGCTTTAAGTCCGCCTTTGTACTATTTTGTGCATGAAGATTTAATTATGCGGAGGCGCATATGGATGACTTTAATGCTATAATCCGAAAGCGATCAGCTTCTATGCTCACTCGGCTCCGCTTCAGCACCAACAGTCTCCTAAATGTGTTCAAAGACCGGTGGGATTCCCCTCTGCTGCGTCACTGGGTGAAGCTCCACACCGAACACTAATTTACGTCTTATATAATGACTACTAACACTAGTATGTAAGAGAAATTGTTACTAACACTATGGATGTATGTCTGAAATAAAAATTTTCAATTTCAATTAATAAATAAATAAATAAATATACCAATCCACCCAGATGTTCAACCCTGGCAACATGATGACGGCGTGCGACCCGCGGCACGGCCGCTACCTCACCGTGGCGACCATGTTCCGCGGACACATGTCCATGCGGGAGGTAGATGAACAGGTTCTCAGCATACAGAACAAGAATTCCAGGTAAGGTGTCTACGATGTCTGTTTATACATGTTTTTAACCCTGCCGGCCGTACAGAAATTGAAATGATGAATTTTAATTTCTGTTACGGGTCTGGGTGAACACCCAGTATATATATGTATAAGTATGTATTTAAAAAAAAAGGTATATATGTAGTTTATCAGTTATTGTGCTAGCACCTATAACACAAGCTTTGCTTACTTTGGGGCTAGATGGCGCTGTGTGAATTTGTCCACGATTATTAATTTATTTTATAGGTACAGTTCAACAAATTAGTTGATTTCCCTACCACATCATAATCCATTTTTTTTTACCACTAATGTGGCAAACAAGCTTACGTCCTGCCTGATGGTAAACAGTCACCGCAGCCTATGGATCGATATGACAATATTGACTTAGTGGGTCAGCAGATTAGTTGTATGACTGTACCAATGATCATCTTGCAAAAGCATCAGATGCAGCGTGGGTAGGATCCCATAAAATGGACCGACGACCTGGTAAAGATCACAGGTAACAGTTGGATGAAGGCACAGGACCGGCCTTTGTGGAGATCTCTGCGGGAAGCCTAAGCCCAACAGTGGGCGCCTTCCAGCCGATATGACGCTGATGATGATCTTGGCGTAAACATCGTCCCGGTTGTGCTCCCGAGGGCACGCGGTCCGCCTTAATCGTGATCCAGAATTTTGGAAAATAGGGGATAACTACAATCAGACCTTTGCAACCCATTTTTAATATGGTGACCAGATTTAATCATGACTATACATTCAGTTTACTGTATGTGCAGGTTTCATCACGGTGTTATCCCTCACCGTAAGAGAATTAGTTAGTGTTCAACTAAAATGTACTTATGTACTTATGTCTTTTTAACGACGCCGACCGACATGACGACCTGAGTGGTTCAATGGTCAACATGCCTGTCTGCCACGCAAGAGGTCCCGGATTCGATTCCCGGCCGGGCAGAAATTGAAATGATGAATTTTAATTTCTGTGACGGGTCTGGGTGTTCTATGTATAATAAGTAGGTATTTAAAAAAAAGTATTTAATTAGTATATCAGTTATCTAGCACCCATAGTACAAGCTTTGCTTAGTTTGGTAGTAGATGGCGCTGTGTGAATTTGTCCACGAATATTTATTTATTTATTTAAACTAATTAGTGGCAAATGAGCAGTAACCTCCCTAACGGTAGGTAAGCGGTAACTGTCACCCATAACATCTACGATTCACACACTTTAGGACTATATCAAGCCTGAGGTGTTCCCTTGGATGGGTAGCACCCCCTTATCTATTTCTCCACCAAGCTTGCATTGTTGTGGTCCGGTTTGAAGGATATGGTAGCCAGCACTATGAGCTCTTGTTATCTATTCAAGATCTTAGCCTGCGGTTCTGCATTCTGCAATTCGATGACACCTGAAACCAAGACAGAATTATTTAATTGCACTACCTAAAGATATATAGATCATCGAATTGTGCAACCGGTATGGCTTGACAGTTATTTTTTTATTACTAATTGACTAGCCAGGCATTTGACCGTCACCTCACCTGGTGGTAAGTGACGATGCGGTCGATGATGGAGCATGCCTGTCTAGGAACAGCCTATTCACTCTAGCCTTGAAGGCATCCTGATTATATTGATCAGGGAACACACTCGCAGGCAACGCATTCCACTCCTTAGCCGTACGCATTATAAAAGTCGAGCCAAAGCGGCTCGTGCGGATAGCTGGAAGATCCACGACATAATTTTAAGCCTGACTGTGCCTGATAGTGTGTTTTTACCACTAAGTTGGCAAACAAGCCGAACCACAACACTCCGAACAGTGCAATCTGGACTCATTTAAAGCCAGAGAGAATAAGTATGATATGTTTAAACTGACTTGTCTTATTTGGTGAGCAAACAATGCCCAAAATCACGACTTGCCGTATTAATCACGCTACGTATATTGTGTATAGATGTCGAGAATTATATAAGAAACACATAGAATGTGAATTTCAACGAATACTGCTGCACATTATCCATTTAAATACATAATTTTCTTAACCAAATAAGACAAGTCAGTTTGGACAGATAGTAGGTAGGCTGTTTATAAACAGCTCAGTGCTATCTCCTCGCCATCCTTCTATCTTCGGCCGCACCGTCGCTTATCGATAGCGATCAAGCTGTCTAGTGATAAGAAAATACCGGTGTATTTTGTATTTTTGACGACCTGAGTAAGATGCCGGTCGCCACGCAGAGGTCTCAGGTTCGATTCCCGGCCGAGCAGAAATTGAAATGATTAATTTTAATTTCTGTTCGGGTCTGGGTGTAGTATAAATAAATAAATAATCGTGGACAAATTTACACAGCGCCATCTAGCCCCAAACTAAGCAAAGCTTGTACTATGGGTGCTAGCTATTTGATATACTACTTATATACTTTTAAATACATACTTATTATATATAGTACACCTGGACCTGTAGCAGAAATGTATAATAAGTATGTATTTAAAAAAATAACTAGTGTATAAGTAGTTTATCAGTATTCTAACACCCATAACACAAGCTTTGTTTCCTTTGGGCCTTCTGCGCTGTGTGAATTTGCCCAAGCATATTTATTTTTATTATTTTTGGTGCTCCAAACGACCCACATTCAATTCAACAACGACTTTTCAATCCCCAGCTACTTCGTGGAATGGATCCCCAACAACTTGAAGGTGGCGGTGTGCGACGTGCCTCCCAGAGGGCTGAAAATGTCGGCCACGTTCATCGGCAATTCGACGGCCATTCAGGAGATATTCAAACGCATTTCGGAACAGTTCACTGCCATGTTTAGAAGGAAGGTGAGGTTCAGCTTGTCATGTATGTTTTTTTATGTTATACGGCAGACAAACGGACATGCGGGCTACCTGATGGAAAGTGGTCACCGTCTATGGACATCAGCAACACCAGGGGCGCTACCAATGCGTTGCCCGCCTCTAAAGAGACCTCTAATATACCTCTTGAACGATCCCATGTCATAGTCCAAAGGAAACACTGTGGCTGGGAGCTCATTCCACATCCGAATCGTCCGAGCGAGAAACGCTCTTTCAAATCTTCGCGTTGACACTACTAGAGGGTCAACGTAATGAATATTAAATGTTGAATTTACGTATTTCTGAATGTGGTGCCGTGTGTCTGAGTGGAATAAAAGTGTTTTACTTTACTATACTTTACCTTACTCTACTTTACTTTAATGAGTATGAGTACCCAGCCCGCCACGGATCTCTTATCGGATATATATATACATACTGCCGTCATAAGCAAAGGTGCGGCATCTGATAATCAGTGAGTTTTGAGATAATGAGCCGACTTTAGTTTTTACAATATTTAGTCAGCAAGCGCTTGTACAGCGGTGTTTGTTCACAAGAACTGTTTGTCATGATACCTGCAGCTACAATCCATCATCGCACTGCTCGACACCGACAGTTCATACTCACACCTTGGAGCCAAATTGTGCAGTTCCAAAGGAACTTTCTCCCACGCACACTGAGGTTGTGGAATGAACTACCTTGAGAGGTTTTGCCTGGAGAGTACAACATGGAGTTCATCAAGAAAGGGGTGAAAATGTTTTTACGGGGTCGGCAACGCGTGGGTGATGCCCCTTGTATTGCAAACGTCCATAGGCTGCGGCGACTGCTTACCATCAGGCAGGCCATAAGCTTGTTTGCCACCTTAGTGGTATATAAATAATATTTGGAAGCCGTTTAGATGCAAATTAGGTATCGTTTGGTTATAATTACTTAATAAATAAATAAGTAATGACAAATAAAGTAGGTACCGCGTTTTTTGCAATGTACGGTGTAAATAGTCTCGGATTCTACCCGGGTCCTCTTTCCGACTCATTCTTCTCCACTACGCTCGATCTTGGGCATCCTCGCGTCGTAATCCTTGGACCATTCGCGGGACCTTTTCCCTGATACCGGCAGGTTTAGGCAACTGTTTCTTACATATCCCAGCGACCATATTAGCGCAGACGAGCCTCCTCGATCTTATCTGTATGTAAGTACCCATACAATAAAGTGTTGTCATTCATTCAGTCATCCAATTCTACAGGCTTTCCTCCACTGGTACACCGGCGAGGGAATGGATGAGATGGAGTTCACGGAGGCAGCCAGCAACATGGCCGACCTTATTTCCGAGTACCAACAGTATCAGGTCAGTTACGCTACTTCTTATCGACTCGATGGACTAAACTCTGACTTACATCGCGCTAACGAATTGTTGGTTCCTTTTGCATGTATACCGCGCAATTTTCTGTGTTTCGTTACTGTGCTTGTTGAGATCAAGTTTTTACTCCATTGCGTCAGAAGGGTTATTACAGATCTCATTATTTCCTTGTGTTCACTACTAGAAAATGTACAAGACACATATTACTTAAAATGGACGTCATTTCTCAACAATAATAACAATCGATGTGTTCCGAAAGATGCTCCTTGAAAGAGCGCAACATATTGACGGGAGAAAGTTAGAATCTATTATGGGGTCACGAAATAACGCCTGATACCGATTTCGATCCCCAAGGTTGCCATGTACCAATGACTCTTTTCTGAGTAACGTACATTAGTTGGATACTAACCGACACTCTTAAGCTGCGTACGAATTAGAGCGGCTCAGCCCGAGGCATGCTCGCCGCGCGCAGCGAGATGCTCATCGCGCGCGGCGAGGCTGCTCAGTTGCGCATTTGTTTGTGTGTTGTGGCAACGTGCTCGCGGTGAGCCACAAATGCGCCGCACAAATAAAATGTTGATGTTGCTTTTATCATTATTGATGGGATTGTTAAAATAATTTTAGTTTTTTCGATGCCATAACGCTTTTTTCTGCTTACCATGTTGTTTAGTATATAAGTTTTCCAAATTATTTATTTATTTTATTTTATTTATTTTATTTATTTATTTTATTTTTTATTTTATTTTATTTTATTTTATTTATTTTATTTTATTTCATTTTATTTATTTTATGTATTTTATTTTATTTATATTATTTTATTTATTTATTTATTAGGAAGACCAACAGTTTAATTGACATGAAAATATTAAAGTTGTCAAGTGTCAATAAACAATACGCGCGCATTCGTAGTCACGTCCAAACATCGCGAGGCACGCACGCCGAGGCACCTTTGAGCATGGACAGAAAACCGACAATCGGCGGCTCGCGGCGCACACGCTCGCGGTGCGCTGCGAGCTGCGCGTGAGCCACGTACAAATTTGCGCACCTTAAGGTGCGTACGAATTAGAGGCAGCCTCAGGTTGAGGCACGCATGGCTCGCCCATTGGCGCAAATTCGTACGTGGCTCACGCGCAGCTCGCAGCGCACCGCGAGCGTGTGCGCCGCGAGCCGCCGATTGTCGGTTTTCTGTCCATGCTCAAAGGTGCCTCGGCGTGCGTGCCTCGCGATGTTTGGACGTGACTACGAATGCGCGCGTATTGTTTATTGACACTTGACAACTTTAATATTTTCATGTCAATTAAACTGTTGGTCTTCCTAATAAGTAAATAAATAAAATAATTAAAATAAAATAAATAAAATAAAATACATAAAATAAATAAAATAAAATAAATAAAATAAAATAAATAAAATAAAACAAATAAAATAAAATAAAATAAATAAAATAAAATAAAATAAAATAAATAAAATAAATAAAATAAATAAAATAAAATAAAATAAATAAAATAAATAAATAAAATAAAATTAAATAAATAAAATAAATAAATAAATAATTTGGAAAACTTATATACTAAACAACATGGTAAGCAGAAAAAAGCGTTATGGCATCGAAAAAACTAAAATTATTTTAACAATTCCATCAATAATGATAAAAGCAACATCAACATTTTATTTGTGCGGCGCATTTGTGGCTCACCGCGAGCACGTTGCCACAACGCACAAACAAATGCGCAACTGAGCAGCCTCGCCGCGCGCGGCGAGCATGCCTCGGGCTGAGCCGCTCTAATTCGTACGCAGCTTATCGTCGAAACTAGCAGCTTCAGGCGATTGAATGTGTAACCATGATTCAATCTGGTCAGGTTCGCCTGTTAACAGGGTCACGGAGGTCAGATGGCAGTCTTTCCACTGTAATTACCTGAACTGCTAAATTCTGGATCCTGGTCAAGGCGGACCTATGCGATCTCGTGTGCAAGAGCACAAACGGAACATTAACGTCAAGATGATGATATCTAGCATAATATAGCACATATAGCACAACGATAGCACATATAGCACAACGATAGCACATATAGCACAACGAAATAACGCCTGATAACCTCAAGATGTTTAAATGCTATTATGTATTATGTTTTCAGGAAGCCCAAGTGAATGAGGAGGACGTGGAATTCGATGAGGAAGAAGAATTAGAACAAGATGCCCAGTACGAACAACCTAGCAAGGAGACCGTACAAGTCTCACAACCTTATTAGATATTAATGCAGTTAAACCTGTGCTAGGCGGTCGTTTAAAAGCAATATTTCTGCCATGGTGAAGTTTGTTGCGGTTGCTTGATGTTTATGGGTTGCTACGCACGACTTTCTACCAAGGTCGTCTATCGTTTATCTACCTATCTACACTTCAGTGCAACAAACTTATCTGATCAGGTGACAGCGTCGCTGTTGTTGGCATTTACACGATATTTCAGAATAGTGACACTTAGTTCCACTTTTGGCCACTGAATCAGATAAGTTTGTGGCACTGTATACGGTTTGGAACATTTGTTGCGAATCGACGTCTTATGCCGTCTAGCACAGGCGTTATAGGCGCACCTGCCAACTATGTAGCCGAGGAATTTTATGTTACTACTGTCTCCAACAGAGGTACCGCCTATCTACGATTATACGCCGCCATTGTGATGCAATTGGGTTTAAACCAATCGTACCAAGATGGCTCTGGCTTTGGCTTGCTTGGTCCACACTGAATTGCATCAAAATGGCGGCATGCTATCGAAGATCAAGTACGGCTGCAGTGGTGATAGCCGTACCTACGCTCAGTTGCGCTACCAAAATGGAAGCCACATTTCACAACTGATGGCGCCATCATAGTATTCTAACGAGATAATGACCCTTCTGCGTTGCAGATGGCGTTGTAAAATTTTGAATAAAGTATATCAGAAAGCAGCGCCATATTTTTTTAATTGTAATTTATTGTGTTTTGTATGCCAGTATTTGTTGTTTCTTTTTTTATTTAAAATCACGTTTCAAGTCAATGGTTGTATCGGAAATCGTGTAGATTTGATGGTCGACTGTGTTTGTACAGTGATTTTTTACGATTCTAGAGTAGATGGGTGTGTGGCTAATAAAATTGTGAGATCATTATAATTTGTACTAAAAAATTAATGCCTCTTTATTTTTCTACCCTTATCACACTTTAGGGTAGAGTCATCTGCAAAAAATCGGACACCCCGATGCTACCACTATTATTATGGATTTCCACCGCTTGTTAGTTATGTAGCGTATTATAAATATTTTTATTTATTATACCATGGGTTGAGAGCAAAAAGAGTAAAAAGTTACCTTACCGTAGACGGGCAATTTTGTTTTCTCTATTGAGTAGTATTGGGCTGTTAATTGTTTTCAAACAAATTCATTAAAATCAAGATAAAGCGTCATTGGCTAACAAGTCTGACACGTAAGCGAAAGCTACCGAGTTCGATCCTCAATAACGCCATGTAAGCTAATGACTTTTTCCGAGTTATGTACATTGCTTTAACACTAACTAACCAATGCCCTTACGGTGGGTGATGGAAATCATCGTGAGGAAAACCATCTCATTCAGGCGCCTGAATGTGTTCCCCTGTTGACACGGTCACAGAGGTCAGCTGACAGCAGTCGCTTTGTTTACCCGATCTGTTAAATGCTGGGTCATGATCGAGGCGACCCCGGGCACCGATACCCTTGGGTACGCTGACGACAGCACAGTAACGGATAGATATCTGTCAGAGGCAAAAGCTAACAGGGACGACATTCAGTCTTGTCGACAGGCCATGGTTAGTCGTTTGAACGAAGCTCTCAAGGCAGTCTCCGACTGGGGCGAAGCCTATCTACCAAAACACAGACGTATTTGTTTTCCGCCAAACGGAGTCCATTCCATCTAACTCCGGCTTTGCGGGATGTAGCTGTGGAAATTAACGACAATTTACAGCTCCTTGGTGTTGAGGTTTGAATCAACCAATCTTAACTTTGGACAGTACATGGAATCCAAAGCTAAGACTGCAGCCAAGACACTTGGTATCCTCTCGAAGGTCAGGCGGTACTTAACTTCAAATTAGTTGCTTCAATTATATCAAGCACAAGTCCGATCATGCATGGAGTACTGCTGCCATCTCTGGGATGGATCAGCCAAATACCAACTGGCCGCTTTGGATTTGGTGGAAAAACGTGCAAAGAAGATAATTTGTGACCCGCAACTGATTAAGGCTAAGCTGCAGAGCCTCGAGCATCGGCGCAAGGTTGCGTGTCTGTCGCTTTTCTACAGGTTGCATTTCGGAGAGTGTGCGAAACAGTTGCACGACCTCATTCCGCCGGCCCCTTTCCGCCATCGGGAAACGCGATCCGGGCGAGCGCTTTATCCTTATGTCGTGGATCTTCCAGCTACCCGCACGAGCCGCTTTGGTTCAATCTTTATAATGCGAACGGCTAAGGAATGGAACGCGTTGCCTGCGAGTGTGTTCCCTGATCACTATAATCTGGACGCCTTCAAGGCTAGAGTGAATAGGCTGTTCCTAGACAAGCAGGCTCCATCTTCGACCGCATCGTCACTTACCACCAGGTGAGATGGCGGTCAAATAACTGGATAGTCTAAAATTTATAAGAAACGATGCATAACTATAATATTGACGCCAAGATTATTATTATTATTTCTTTAAGGCGTAATGCATACGTTGCCGTGACTTCAGATTGCCCTTATATTTGAAGAGTGGTAGGGCCCTGGGTAGCGTGACGATTTGAAGCCGCCCGACTGGGGAAGTACCCTCCACCTTATACGGCTGCCAAACAATGCTCAATATTTTAAATAGTATTGTGTTCCTGCCGATCACTGGCAGCCGGTGAGAAACCTTTCCAGTGCTGAATGGGTAGGGTGTTTGGGGAACCGTGGTTTCGGCAGTGGCGGGGTATTTGCCCTTTTGCTGCTAGAGCAACGTGTTGTGGGCCATGCGTTGGCGATACGATATGGCGTTTATGAAGAATACTAAATACCTACAAGTAGTACAATAGTTGCTCACCTCTATACAGCTCGTGCGATCCAGCAATTCAATTTAAGTCCGACCCCACTTCCCGGGAAAACCTCATTAGGGAGATCATTTGATATTCTCTGTGACTCTGCGTCTGCTTGGAAGTCAGTTGAATTCTGGCAACAAAGTCTGTCGCTGTATTGTATTTTTTTGTCAAATCAAGTTCAAATACTATTTAATCCCAGAGTGAAGTGTAGGCTGTAAGCGGATATCTTCTTTGCCTACCTTATCAAATAAAGTAATGAAAAGGCTAAATAAGTCTTGTCTCTAGGCCATAAACATAAAAATAAAGAAAAACTAACCTAAAATATGTTGACATTGACTATTGACATGTCTCTTCTCTGAAACCAATAGTAAACAAACAAGTAACCGAAAGCCGAAAAACTTCCAGCAAATGCTGTAAAAGAAACTAAAATGACTGAAACTTTATCAAAATTCTTTGCGACAATGTTGTTAAATATGCTCTCTCCATGAATTCCGAATGGAACATTTATATTCAGAATGAAATACTCGAAACAAATTTTGACCGTAGCAATATGTTTCACGGCTATTATTGGAGATTATATAGTTTTTAAATCAAAATTTTCACAATTCCAAGTATTCCGTGCGTTTTCCGATTCTCTAGTACATCTTAGTATTGGATTTCTTTCTTCATTACTGTTTTTCAGCTACGAGATGAATGTCAACAAATTCGCCTATATTATGAATGTACTGTTTTGTACTTTTATGTCTTCTGTCATAGATATTGACCATGTCTTCGTCGCCAAATCTTTTATGTTAAAGGTACGTATTTTAAAAGTTAATAATATAGTATACTGGAACACTATTAGCCTACCAGTCAATAAGTAAGCTACAAGTCAAGTTTTATACCACTCAGGTGGCAAACATACTTACGGCCTGCCTGATGGAAAGCAGTCACCGCAGCCTATGGACATTTGCAATACCAGGGGCATTGCCAACACCTTTAAAACCTCTGCATCCCTTTCTTGAAGAACTCCATGTTGTACTCTCCAGGGAAAACCAGCATCCAATTCCAAACTCCAATTCCAAGTTCGGTTAGAGGATACCAAAGGGTGCAACCCAAAAAGACGGCGGTTCGAAATTTTACAAGTCTTTTTTCCTCAGCGCCCCCTTTGCTACACTCCAACCCCAAGTTCCAGCATAATTTCTTTTTCAAACTATTTATAAAACTATTCACTTCATTATTCATTTCTTAATTTACAGGACATGACAAACTTGAAACAAAGAGGGATATTCCATTGTACAACGTTCTGGCTATCAATCACATCTTTACTTCTACTCTACAGCTATGTGGCGAAGAAACAAACAACACAACATATATGTTGACGTTCATGTTGATAATAGCATACACAAGTCACCATATTCGAGATGCAAATCGGAGAGGGTTATGGTTGTATCCATTTGGTCATACGCCTCCGATTGCGAAAACCATCTATGTAAGTCTAATTGCGATTCTGCCTCATATATTTGCATATCTATACAAGTGTACAGAGGAAGCAATGTACAAACATACTGTCATAACTTTTAAAATGACTGTGTGAAGCTCGTGTGGTATACCTGCTGTGGGAAAACTTTAGCAGCCTTTTATCACAATATTGTATCAGTTAAAGTGAATGAAAGTCACAAATTTGGAATGGGAGCAGCATTCAATTATATACTACCCTGATTCACGTGCCTTTTTAGTTATGCATGTCATTAATTTGCAATGAAACCTGCATTCTCTTATATACTTACCCTGAATTACCTGCCATATCAGTTTATTAAAGTGAATGCAAGTCACAAATTTGCAATAAAAGCTGCATTCAATAATATAATCTCACTCATCCTAAGGGAACGTACCCATACTACGTGACCCGTTTAGGGGGGGGGAGGGAGATCTTCAAAATACTACGCTCAGTCACAGGAGCGGGGGGGTGGCTTAAATTTTTGTTACGTAGTCGATTTCGCCGCAAGAAATTGCAAATATGAGTCAAATTATTTTCATTTGTTACACTTTCTGCCTGCGAAATAATTAAAAATAATACTTGTCAATGCTACGAAAAACTTTAAGGGGGGGGGGGGGTCTTGGCATATACTACGAGTGGTCACCGAGGGGAGGGGGGGGTCAAAAAATCTTAAAAAACAGGTCACGTAGTATGGGTACGTTCCCTAACCAGAATAAAAATAACCTTTAATATGTCTTTAAATTTGATTTTAAGACAATTTTATTACTATGGTGTATTTTTATAAAAAATGTGAATTGGTACAATAGATATGCATATTTGTTAAAACTCTTATGTGTGCGATTCATGAACTTATTGGTTGACTTGTTTACATACCTACTCATTATGTGTAAATGAAATATTATTGTATTGAAGAGATGACTTAACAGCTTTTCTGTTCCAAGGCAACCTTTTTTACTAAATATAGTCCCCGTAAGGTTACTAATTTATTTTCTTCTCGTAACTAATTTACGTACATTTTACGTGCTATTGCAATTATAATTTTGTTAACAATATGATATTGCTATTTATAATTACAACCATGACCAAATATTTTATTTGAACACGTAAAACATTGATATTATGAAATAATATACATTTTTTTATGTACATATCTTTTAAGTAGTAATATTTTTAAGTTTAAGTTTTTGTTATATTTTACCGAATTATTTTTTATTTATTTATCTACAGTTTCTTTATAGTGCCTAAGACTTGATATTTATTATAACGGTGAAATGTATTGCCTTAAATTGTGATATAAAATAAAATAATCTTGTTGTTTCTATTTTAATTGTTATTTTTTATCTGTATTATGTAGTGATACCGACCCTCGGAATCACGGAAAGAAACATCGAGCGAAGCTCTTTGCATCGCACATTCAGCGACGTTGATCATGAAATATGAAATAAGAACCAATTAACAAACAAAAACACACATTCCTTTCCATTTTTTAATACGACGCTCGTAAATATACATCTAAGACTTAACATCCTACAAACCACTCGCCATCCCCTACTCCCCAGGCCACACTGTATCTTCAATCCACTGCAGATAGCTCGACACCCGGGTGTAGACGCCCGGGGTACCGGTCAGGGCGCACTTCCTTCCGAATGACGTCACGCCGACCACGTAGAAAATGCATTGGTTGTCGCTCGACGACACTTGTATGGGGGAGCCGGAGTCTCCCTGGGATAGTGAAGAATACAGGCGTTAGGTAGTGAGCGTCGCGGACGGTGACCTAATGGTTCTAAGGGGTCAGACTCGTAAGCGCGGGGTACTTACATTAGCTAAACGCTAACCGATGCTCTTAACTGTAGCCGTATTCACAATGGCTCGGAAATCGGATTCGGATACGGAAGCGACAAAGGACCCCGACAAAAGTTCTTAGGAAAATGTGCTTTCAGTTAATTTTGATGAAATTTTCATATGTTATGGAGAGTAGAGTTTCCGTGGAATCTATCGGGATTCTAAATAATAGTTTTCGAATCGATCAACACGGATTCGCCGCTCACGAATTGCGTGTCGAATCGTTCGGAAACGGTTTCGAATCATTGTGAATACGGCTACTGAAGGGATACACGTTCGATAGTCACTCCACTATAATTACCTGATCTGCCAAATCGTCGATCATGGTTAAAGCGATCGGGTCCTTGCCCTAGAGACCACAACCAGGACATTAACGTAACGCCAAGATGTTTTTATACAGTCGTCGATATTAATATTTGTATGTCAGTGCCTAAACTGACTGAATGTGTGAACTGCATCTCTGATTATTGTACCACCTACATTGTTAATGTACCTACCACATTTACAGCAAATAAATGATTCTGATTCTGATTCTGATAGATAACGCGTGGAAACGTGGATATGGGATTGCCACATAATGTAAATAACCTAACTGACATAAAAATGACGGACAATCCCCGACCCCGAAGTTTACATTTACTGGAATATTTTCTAAACTTCTAAACCAAATTTTAATTAATAAAGCTAAAAATCATCTTGATTAAACTAGCATTCAAATAAAGAAAACCGCATCCAAATCGGTCCTTCCATTCACGAGCTACGGTGCTAAAGATAGACAAAGCCATAGTTACAAAGATACACACGGCAAACATGTAACACCCTTTTCTTCATCGGGTGTTAAAAATAGGTCCTGCCGGCATCAGAAAAGATGTCCGTGATGCAGAGGTCAAGAGACAGCAAAGCAGATGAATTGACCCAACTGCATGCTTACGACGCGAGGGCTAAGTGGAGAAGAAATAGTTTGAAGCGACCCCGGCTGAAAAGGCTATTGAACGCTCGGATAGTCATGATGGTTGACAGCAGCTGTCTTCATAAAGTAGGCCAGAACCTGATCCCTTATGGCCTATTATATCACATAGATAAGGTATTATAACCATTGATAGCGGTTCCTCCACCGGTTTCCACACTCATATGAGTTTAACTGATAACATTCTACTATCCCGCCTCGAATGTAACTGCAGCCGTACCGCCGATCTCCGATAGCACGCTGCCATTTTAAGGCAATAAAGTGTGGACCAATCGCAGCAAATCAGAGAAAAAGCTGTCTTGCTGCGATAGGTTTAAACTCAATTGCATTAAAATGGCGACATACAATCGGAGATAAGCGGTGCCACTGCTGGTGCCACGCGGAATATTCGTTTTGTAAATATGTTATTTTTCCCTTAGATGACGTCTAATGACACCCCATCTTCTCCTGTTATTAAAAAAAGCAAGAATAACCTGACAGGTGTCCTTCCCACCGCGCAGCTCTCCCGCGCACATCTGGGTCTCGGCAAACCCCTTCCAGTTCCGGTTCCAGGTTTCCGAGAGCAGCGGGTTGCAGTGCGAGTTCTCCAGAAGGGAGAGAGACAACTTCTGCAGTTCGTCTGCTGTGCGCCTTGTGACTGAGGGGAAGAAATCGGTTGTAATTGTTTCCTCCACCAAGCCAAATGCCCAAAACAGGGCCTCATTCCTACATCAGGTCCCATTTCTCCACCAGCTCCCATCCCCCCATAAGGTCCCATTCCTTTACCATGTTCCAATCCCCCACTAGGTTCATAAAATCATAACCTCCTGAGTCTGGTAATGATGACTCTTCATCATATCAGCCGAAAGAAGCCCACTGCTGGGCATAAGCCTCCTCCAGAGATCTTCACGGCGACCTGTCCTGTGCCTTCCGCATCCAGCTGGTACCTGCGATCTTTACCAGGTCATCGGTCCTCCATGTGGAAGGGTGTTCATCAACAACCTGTAAAATCTGTTGGACTAGAATTCACATTGGTTCAGGGTTTGCGGCACCTCAGTCAGCCGCCCTACTGCGACGTACCTAAGTTACATCCTTTAGAGTTTAGACATTCATTCAGTTATGTTTTGAGAACACTTTAGAATAAGATAGAGCATAGCTGGGTTACCCGTTCAGAATAGCTTAGCCAAACAATACTATTTTAAGTAGTACTGTGTTCCTGCCGGTGAATAAAATATCCGTTGCTCCATGGAGTGAAGATTTAAGGAATGCGGCTTTGGCAGAGGAGGGGCATTTGCCTTTTTGTATGTTATGGAGGTGGGCAACGCATAGGCAATACCGGGGCTCTATTGAATCGCTCGCATCGGTTCGAACGCTTATCAAATTTGATTTTCGGCATCAAAAATTCAATATTTTTTAAAACACATTAGCAACAGTTAAAAAAATATAGAAAACCAGCATCATGCATAAAAATATCCATCGATATCGAATAGAACCCTGAATAAAACCCCTGGTATCGCTTAATGTTATTTCGCAGCGGTGACCACTTTCCATCAGATTGCCCGCTTACCTCTTTGCCTACAATATGACATAAAATATTATTACCTTTTCTTTGTTTACGTGGGGAAAATCCATTTACGGATATATATTCGCCGTCCCAGAATGACGCGAAAATTATATGGGACTCGCCTACCATTGAAAATGATAGTCCTACCACTAAAAAGCCACCACGTTGCAGCCCCGTATTTTTTTACTCAACAAGATCATGAGACCGGTTTGCACACTCCGCGATCTCGTTGATGAGTAGTTTGCTAACATGGCAAACACCTCTCGTTTGTTTTCCTCTCATTGAATCTTTCTTGCGGGCTTAATTGGCTCGTCGGCTGGCCCGCGCTCTCCGGATCGGCAGAGAGAGAGCGGATCCCGCTCCCGCTCCCGCTCTTCATCCATCAGGTGGCTTGCCTGTTTGTCTACAGTATGACATAAAACTTTATTACCTACCAGAAGACTCTAAAATAGGTAGAACATAACTCACCTGGATCAGCGACTCCCCACCCAGTGGCGATGCCTTTCTCGTGACCCCCGAATCCAGGGTCCGGCCACAGACACGCCGGGCGCACGTTAGCTTCGAAGTCCACGTCGGTTGCCAGCTCCAATAGTGCTATGTCGTTGTACTTTACTGGGGACTTGTAGTTTGGATGGTTGATGATTCTTTTTATGGGTACCTTTGGAGGGAGCATTTTGCAAAATTATAACGGTACCCAATTTATAATTGACACCCCAGTTCGTTCAAAGGCGGTTCCTACGTAGGTAAGGCGTTCATTGGCGTATCTAGGGCTATTTTCCAGGGGGGGCGGGCCCCTGAGGTGGCCGATGAAACCGAGTCGATCGCCAATGTGTGTCAATTAAAGCCACCTAACGCGGATCCAGTTTTCAAGTCAGGCGTTAGTTTTCAGTTGTCACAAGACATAGTCGAGCTTTGTAATTCTTTTTGAATTTTTGATATGTTGGTTCTTATAATCTGAAGTGATGAGTGGTGTGGGCGATGTGAATGTTTTAAAAATGAGCGATTGTAGCGAAATCGAAATTTTTTGAATGTTGGCTCAAAAGAACTGGTGTGAACACATTAAATGTAACACTAACAAATGAATGAACGAGCTCACAATGTTTGAAGAGACGTACCTATACGATTTAAAAAATATAGCGAAATCCAAATTATTCGGATTTTTTTCTCAAAATACCTGAGCGAGCGTAGCGAGCTCTGCTACTTTGGTACATTGGCTCTTAAAATCCGGGTTGATTATGCGGACAGCATTAAGGTACAATGAAATGATCGAGCGTAGCGAGCTCGAAATTTTTTGAATTTTGTCTCAAAGAGGCCAGTAAACATAATAAAAGTACAAACTAATAAGGGGGCGAGCTCGTAGTTTGTCTTAAAAACTCACACTACACTTGTATAAGCGATAAAAATATTGTGTTGTTTGCTACTGATTACCATGCATGCATGCATCAACATTTCTGCGCCTATTATTATATTAGACGGGACTTGGACGCGACGTACCTTTATGATTTGTTTTCCTGACGTTTCGGTAGGGTTACACCCACCGTGGTCACGAGACGACTGCCGTGGGAGGTGACAGCTGCGGTGATGTGCTGGTAGACTCCTACCCTCACATAAAATTGACAATTTGTTGTTGATTCGGAACTGCACGACACACAACACTCACGATATCCACGGATGCGTCCGACGATAACTCTTGTGTCTTACGGTTATTTATTTTGCACACCACTGGATTCCACGACGCCGAAAGCTTATATCCATCTTCCCGATTGAAAGTTTTGTACTTTTTAATTTCAATCGCTTCCCGAACCATTCGTGGATAATATTGCCGGTCAGTGGAGAGGACATTAGGCGCATGCAGTTCTATCCAGTGGTTTGGGGCTGAGTTGAGCAGGTGGTCTGCTATGGCAGATTTACCTACCGAAACGTCGGGAAAACAAATCATAAAGGTACGTCGCGTCCAAGTCCCGTCTAATACAATAATATGTGTAAAGAACGTGAGTTTAGTTTGAAACAAATATTTCTACGCCTGTACAGGATCTGACCCCCCCCCCCCCCCACGCATATGAAGGCGTCCCTACAAGCGTCGGTGACAAAAAGAAGATGGCCTCGTGGAGTATTGTCCCAGTCGCACGGGTGTGAGCTAGTAGTAAATAATACGAAGCCAGAGCCTGATTGTTGTACCACGCGAGCGCTCGCGTTCTCTTCTGTCTCTAACAACTACTGTCCAACCGAACGTCAATTCTGGCCGAAGCCGAAGGTTAAAAGCCTATATTTGTTCAAGATTTGCTACAAGGGCATGTGCCCTTCGCTCACCTCAACAGGACTGGCTCCATCATACACAGCCGGATTAATGTTCTGGTCTCCGAGCCTTACGACCACGGGTGTCGCGTTCTGAGATTTAGGGTCCATGGTGCAGTGCCCAGCTGTCAGCACGAAGCGTGGACTGATGAGACTGCCTCCGCACTTGAAGGCGTAGCCGTTGCCCGCTGCCCACCCTATTGCGGCCTGGGAAGAGAAGGACAAGGATGATCTCTGGCTTTATGTAGATACAAGGATATTGATAAATAGATCGTCACGTCGTAAGTTAGGAACAAACACATGCTATCATAATTATTTATTTATTCATCTCATATTGTGGTTACAGTATCTGAAAGGAAAAAAATGTATACATATTTTTGGAAGTGGATATTTTTTACCATGATGATATTTTTATTTCTCACCATATGAGGAAACTCTCCAAGACTCGCCCTCTCACCACCGACGATCAGCTCAACACCCGTGTATCCGCATTTAGCAGTCTTGATATTCACGGTGTCAGGGTCTGGCACCAATGGGATGACGTCCACGTTCTGTACGACGCCTCGGCTGTACTGCTCGCATTCTGAAGGTTGGTTTAAGGTTTTTACAGGGTCGGTGCGTGGGTGATGCCCCTGGCAAGCGTTCATAGGTTGCGGTGACTGCTTACCGACAGGCAGGCCGTTTGCTTGTTTGCCACCTTAGTATTAGAGGTAAATAATGCACATCAACTAGCCTCGGCTAGTTCAGCTTGCTCAGTTCAGTCGATGGCATGTTAGTACAATAATGAATTTGGCGTTAAAAGGTACTCACATGCCGCCGATACTAGCAGGCGCGGATCCAGAGGGGGGGCAATGGATACCATTGCCACCCCCCACCCTCAGCCCCGACTCTGACTAACAATCGCCTACGGTTTTATGAGCCAACAGGCCAAATTTCGAAACTCGCTGCGCTCGCTCAACTTTTTTTATTAATTTTATCAATCACTCCAACTCTTTACAACAGAAAATTTCAAGCTATCGTTGCTCACTCATTCATTGTCTTCAGTTTTGTCATACTTTCGCCAATATTTCAACACCTAAGATACCAAACTCGCTACGCTCGCTCAAATATTCGTTTTATTAATCACACCACCTTTTAAAAACCATAATGTTAAAAGTTTCGTGCGTGCTCCAATTGCTCATTAGATAATTTTAATTTATGTATTGTCTTTTATTACAATCAGCATTACACATCATCACAGCACCTAAGTCAAAATTACAAAATTCCGAACTCGCTCCACTCGCTCATTAATTTATTACTCACCCCAACTTTTAACACCCAAAATATCAAAAATATCGAGGCTAATTCTTAGGTTTAAGTTACTTTTCTTACCTTTTACCAAGCTCGTTGCGGTCTAATTACTTTTGTAAAAATAACCCATTGCTGTTAAAACCCAAAATATCTAAAATTTCGACCCAAAATGCCAAAGATTTCGAGGTCGCTTCGCTCGCTCATTCATAGGTTTCAGATACTTTTCTTATCATTCACCTAGCTCGTTGCGGTTACTCATTCATTGATTTCCTTAAATTACTATTATGAGGATCACCCATTGCTGTGAAGACAAAAAATCACCTCAAGCTTTTATAACCCAAAATATCACAAATTACAAGCTCACTCCGCTCGCTCATTCATTCAATTTAAAAAATGTCGAGCTCGGTCCGGTCACTCATTCATTGCAGCTTTTAAGACCCAAAATGACAAATTATTCGAGCTCGCTCCGCTCGCTCACACATTCATTGTTCTCTCCCAAGATTTAAAACTAAACATTTCTAAGCTCGCTCCGCTCGCTCATTCATTTATTGTTCACCCCACTAAAAATGGCATTTTTTTTTAAACAGAGCGCTCGCTCATTGAGTAGAGAATACCTATGATTTTGACTTTTGCCTCGAGCCCACGCCTTCTAATCCTTGCCTTTTCTATCTCTAGCAACTTACCACGCTTGTAAAAGAGAGCGCTCGCATGGATGTGAGCGGTTTCAAAAATAGGGCCCCTGATGCTGACCCGATAAAACAGGATTATATAACTGCAGAAACTGATAAGTTATACGCTGGACTTTTGTAATTTACTTTAGTATTTTAGTTAAAAGTACTTACTTCTTTCGCTCACTCTTCGCTTGTCGTTCGGTCTATTCTTGGACCACACTGGCGGAACGCTGTGAAACAAGCAAACAAAGATATTTCGCTCACATAATTATGTAATACGCTAAAATTTTTATTTAAAACAGCAATACCTACATGGTAGTTATTTGCGAAATAAATAAAAAAAACCTTACTTAACCTAACAAAAATTAAAGGGAAAAATTTGCCCCAGGTCCCAACATTGCGGAAAAGTGCCCAGAAGGCTGGCCGCGTTGCTCTGCTGTATAGCGAGGCTTATACGCTAACCCAAACAGAGATCAGCCTTCTGGTCATTATTAATGTCGACAAGGCGCTTAGGTAGTTACTGATATAAGGAATGTGCGCCTGTTCCCCGCTAATTATTATCGAATCTGGTCAGGATCTCCTGTTTACAGGGTCGCAGAAGTCAGCCGACAGCAGTCGCTGTTCTACAATTACCTGATCTGCCAAATCTTGGATCACGGTTGCGCAAATGCACAACCGGGATATTGAGGCCAAGATAATTATTATTTTTGATTATGACTTACTCGCCAGCAGCAGGCTCCGGCTTCGGCGCCTGCAGGATGTTCCCCCCGTCACGGCAGCAGACCAGGGCTCTATCGAATGTGTACGCGCAGAACGTTGGCCGGATGCCGTTCTTTCTGGAAAAAACTATCAACATCTCTACAATCAAGCCTCTACAACTGTATTCTTTATAAGCTAATTAACTTATAATGAAGTTCACTTACTGAAAATTCGTTTGTGTCGACTGGCAGGCTTCCGCCCACGTGCAGCGGCCAACGGAGTAGGTGTACTCGTCGACGCATGAGTCGCCCTCTGTTAGGTGGAAAACATTGTATTTGATACTCAGTCAAGGTTGCAGAACGCAGTTTTCTTAGAGCAAGGGTAATAAGGTACGACGAACTACACTTTGTATATTGCTAAAATAGCAAAGGGAAAAATACTATGCATCAATGTTGGGTCGGCGAGCATCTGATAGTAGGGATCGAATCGGAATTGTTAACGAAAACTTGGACGTTGACTCACGGAAAAGTTCTCATAACTTGACATTAAATCTAAAGAATTGTTTGTTAGTCGGTTAGTTAGTATTTTGTAATGGATAAACTCAAAAACTACTTAACCGATTATGAAAATTATTTCACCGACAGTAACCTACAAGATTCCCGAGTCATAGATATAGGCTACTTTTTAACCCGGCAAATAATAGGCTCCCGCGGGAAAGTTAAATGTTTACAGAGATCCGAACTGCGCGCGGGTGGAAGCCCCTGGGCAAAGCTAGTCTTATAATTACTAGGTATCAAGATCACTCACCGCTCATCTGTGAAATCACTACGGAGGCGGAGAGCAGGAAAACCAACAGCCTGAACGCCATCTTGGTTGAATTAAGTGTTAGATCGGAAGGTGACGGAGCGGTGACGGAATCTGAAAATAGGAATCACAATAGGTATAATATAATAGTATAATGATAACTGATAAATTAGGGAATGATACCACACGGTCATGGTCACCCTAATTTAGCAACGCACGTAACGTGGGACCCGCATACTGGTTACAGTTTTAGGCTCTGGAACAGTGTGTTTTTAATAATTATAGGTCTTGTGGTGTCCGGCTGAGTAGAATACAACACGAACAAGGCGACTAATGTTTCATAGGCAAACGATCTAGAGACACCGTAGACAGGAAAGGAAGCAGCGTTTTTTATTCTTAGGTATATTTATAACACCGCGATCTCCAACACGCCAGCCCGTAGAGATTATGGCAATAACCTCCCCCCTTTCGTGGGAGAGGCCCTACGTCCTGCAGTTGATGGTTATTGACTGTAACGATGATCTTGGTGTCATGGCAGCCGTTCCACTGTAATGACCTGACCTGCCAAATCCTGAATCATGGTCAAGGCTGACTTCCGGTCCTTGTGTGCAAGAGCACAAGCGGGACGTTAACGCCAAAATTATGATATAATAAAGACGTTTTCCACCTTTGTCTGTCAGTGTATCCGATAACTCCTAAACAATGCAACGGATTTTGATGCGGTTTTTACTAGCAGCTAGAAGGTTTTTTCACCTTTTTTTATTACACCATAGCGAGGTCTGGGCGGGTCGCTGGTACATAATAAATAGACTGGTATTCTGGTCCCGAAGGTCGAAATACCAACTAGCCGCAAAATACCTATTGCGCAGGTCTGAGTCATCTGTTATTGCAAATATTCAAAATATTTTCGTGTTGTTTTGATGAAATTCGCATGTTCTCACACTGCCCTAACCAGGAACTGTACAACCTACCTACCTACTTTAAATAGGCACTTTCTGGTGTCCTACAGAGTAGGGTTCTAACGGCTAGCTACACCATCACGGTCAACGTATTTTCTTTTTAGATATATAACGTGTAATTGACATGTTTTATATCTAGAGACACCTCTGTCATATAAGTAACTATGTTAAGTTAATATTTATTTAGATAATTGTTATTATTTATTACTCTTTACGTTTAATAAACTTAGTATATTAAACTTTAATACTTATATTTTATACGTAGGTAAACAATTTCATTTAGCTAAATGAGTATATAAAAAGCTTGAGTGACTCCCTTGAGTGCTCAAGGCGGACCCCGCCTGGGCCCTGTGCGCGAGAGCACAACCGGGACATTAACGCCAAGATTTATTTATAGCATGATAAATAAACAACTTTAATTTCGTCTGTATATGCATAGTACATCCGTACAAAAGTAACAGTAACATGTATTTAGGCTTTAGTTTTCATTAATAAAAATTATTTATTTATATTAAGTAATTATAAATAACCATACTCGACGGTACACACATATCCTTAAAATGTTAACATTACCAGAAGATGATGTCCGAAATCGGTCGCAATTAATTAAAATTTTATAAATATAATATTATGTATTTAATAGTATATAAATACTGTATCAGTTATCTAACACCCATAATACAAGTTAGCTTACTTTTTTTGTATTTATTTATTTATTTACACTTCATGCACAAACAGTACATTGGCGGACTTAAAGCTAAAATAGCATTATCTACCAGTCTACCAGGAGAGATAACAGTTGACAAAAGGTATGCGGTGCAGGAAGATTACTTACAATTAAAGATTACACATAAGCTATTGTGTATTTTGTATTATAGTATGTATGTATATTTAGTGGAACTAGTGTATAAAAGAAGTGTTGAATCTATAATATAATGGAGTTCCATCATGAATGCACAACACAAGTGTCAACTAATAAAAGTCAATTAAAAGTTCCTCAAAGCCTCGTCTTCACACATTATTTGACCTATACCTACCTAACACCAAATCAGACATCGGACATAATAAAATAACCTTCTATTCAATAAGGAAACAAAACATACGAAAAACATACAGGTTAAGCAAATTTCAAACACACACGTCAAAGGACTTGTTTTATTTATGATGTTTACAGACGTGATTTTAACACATAATTACTAGAGATGAAACGGATAGTAGTTTGGCCGGATTCCGGATACCGGATATCCGGCGGCCGGATATTCGGCTAAACATATACTCTGAACAGGTTGTTTCTTTGAGACTTTAGACGACTGCATGTGTGATTTCGCATCCTTAGAAAAATTTTAACGTTGAACTAAACAATTCTTTCGACCTCGAAAGGATTCGTGGTTTTGAAATACGGGCTTACACATGCCCCCAGCATATTGGAGGATAAACGACATCGTATATTACCTCTAAATATAGAGAAATTTGTATTTTTCATCCAGTATAAACCTTGATTGACATTGAAAAAATATTATACTAAACAACACTTGTCAAAACAACACACGACAGAAATACGCATTTTTACGCTGGTCAAAGTACGTATCTAATGTCCACACTCATGGAAATTACAACGTCTTATATATACCCGAGCATGTGCTCTGTCACCCCAAAGACCGCTATGGTGCAAATAGCCCTAAATTTGTCGACGACACGCGCGACGCGCTGCCGCACGCCACCTGGCTGACGGCGGTCCAACAGGACCTGAAGGCTAATATCATTGACGCAGCTACTGCTCAGAGAAATGAAGGAAGCCGATGAGCAAAATCATTTTTATAAAATTATCATACATTTTGTGCTATCCGGTATCCGGCCGGATAGTAAATTAAGGCCGGATAGGCCGGATACCGGATAGCAACCGGATATCCGTTTCATCTCTAATAATTACCTAAAACTAAGCCTAAAACCAATAATAGCTATAGGTCGACAACTTAACTCGTAGATGAACGCGGGGGTGCGGGACGCGGGGCAGTGAGCATTTTCTTCCGCGAAACGTCAGTTGATGACGATCCTCGGAAAAAGAATGCTCACGAGATTATGCCCGAACATGTCCCAAGATTAAGTATAATATCCCGAGACGAGAAACCTAATCTTTGCCAATGGCTTGTAAAACTAAATCTTGATTTTTAATTCTGTGCAAAAAGTTAGTTTTTCTTTATATTTATTTTATGTATTTATGCTCACTGTGGGCCTTATAAGAAAACTCACTGTCGCCCAAAGGGCGATGGAAAGGGTTATACTTGGCTAGGGCTAATCAGGAATGAGGAGATCCGCAAGCGAACTAAGGTCACCGACATATCTCGAAAGATTGCCAAGCGGGCAGGGCACATATTTCGCAGAACAGATGGCCTATGGGGCAGGAAAGTTCTCGAGTGGCGATCATGTACCGGAAGACGCAGCGTGAGTAGGCCTCCCACTAGGTGTGCCGACGATCTGATAAAGATCGCAGGTGTAGCTGAATGCGGAAGGTGCAATACCCTTTGTGGAGATCTCTGCCTATGCCCAGCAGTGGGCATCTTACGGCTGATATGATGATGATGATTTAACATCTAAGTTTAGTTTCGAGACGAGAAGATGGGAGCGCCTCACAGCGCCTCACCCCTCCTTCCTCTCCACGGCGCACAATTTGGAAACCCCTGTGCTTCTATTAATTTTTTTAACACTCATTTTCAAGCCTCCACCTCGGGATTTATCATCGGTAAATTATCCTCGTGTGCTTTATTCCGAGAGTCCGTAGCAAAATAACCAACCGCGCTGTGCGGACTCCGCAGGGGCGCAGGCGCACTGAGAAACGTCCCTTGTGCTCCCTGCCCCGCGCCCCCGCGCTCAGCCCCGAAACGTCACATGACGTCACGCATTTCGTATTCATCGCATTACGTACGCACTGGTATCTCGGGCTGGAGGTAGCGCAAATCAGCTAGAGGACGAGGCGAAGTGTCGCTTAAAATCAACAATGTCCACGTCTGATACGGTATCCGGAGCAAACCAGCTCTTTGAGTGAGAGCCGTGCCATCTGCTGGGTTTGGTTGCTCAAAATACAAGTACAGACGACGGAACTACCGATGATGGCGACGCCATACTTAGTTCTCGCTGATATGTACTACATACACCCTTGCAGAAGTAATTCTGGCTGGTGTCGTACCTGAACAGAACGGAACGGAACGGCTACAGACTCACGAAAAGATCCAATACCTGCGGTATTCCTGGAAGCGTCGAAAACGAAATGGCACAAACGCACAACTCAATGTTTTTATTTTATTTTTATTGTCAATAACAAGTTCGTTAACGCGAATTTAAAGCGCACGATTTTTAATTCAAAATCTTTGGCAGACGTTCGCTTTGCCCAAAACAGGTTGCGCTACTAAACTAGTTTTGTTTACGATTGGTTTGTGTATAGCTTTTTTTATATAGAGTGGCTCTATTTTTCCTCATTAGTATTTACGACAAGATTGTATTTCATTACCGATAGTCTGATTGAAAATCCATTTGCAATGTGCATTTCTATTTTTACAAGATTTTATTTAACTTGCACTGTTAATGTATGTACGTTGTATGTCAGCGTTTCATAATATCATCACAACCCATAACAGTCAGAACTATGGGCCTCTCCCACGAAAGGGGAAGTCATTGCCATTTTGCAAACCATTTTTCGAACATTTGTTGGTATCCGATTGAGCTATATTTGGTATGCCTATGTAACTTGGATGGCAATGCATTATTATGGTACCATGAAGCTGGTCTGATGAAGGAGTCGGAAGGTGGTAATAGGAACTAATGAAGGCAATAAGATACCTTGCCCTATCGTGTGTACCCTGTCTTGATAAGACAGGGTACACACGATACCGGGTACGTACAATCAGTCCCGCGATCGCAACGCAGTCGGCTGGTCGTGTGCGCATCGCTGTTTGTTGTTGTCGTGCGATGAATGTTAGGCAGTGTTCACAGTGACGAATTATGACGGATATTATAATTAACGAATTTCTTACTTTTATGCAAAATAAAATTGACGTATTGGATGAACTCAGCATTATCCAAATCGTTTCATCGAATTATTCTGAGACGGAAATTGAGGAAGGAAAGAACATTCTTTTTAACAAGTGTGGAGATGGACTCAGAAATGTGCAAAGAAAAGGAGACGACAAAAAAAAAGAAGAATATTAAAGATGTAATTAAAGTCCTGAAAGAAGTAGATCCAGACGTGCAGCCGACGTTTGTGGCTAAAAACTTAAACAAGTTGCCACCCATTACATTTGACTATGTTGACGTCACCCGTCTATTAAGGGATATGACAGAAATCAAAACGGAAATGACTAAAATGCAAATTAACGTAAATGCAGAGCTAACGGAGATACATGCTGCAGTTGGTTTTAAAAATTGCGGGAAAACCTCATTATGGAGCACACTTGATATTCTCTGTGACTCTGCGTCTGCGTGGGAGTCAGTTAAACTCTGGTAACAAAGTCTGTCGCTGTATTGTACAGTATTATAGGAAGATTGCTTTTTTGTATAAAGTTCAAATACTATTTAATCCCAGAGTGTAGGCTGTAAGCGGATATCTTCTTTGCCTACCTTATCAAATAAAGTAATGAAAAGGCTAAATAAGTCTTGTCTCTAGGCCATAAACATAAAAAGAAAGAAAAACTAACCTAAAATATTTTGACATTGACATGTCTCTTTGAAACCAATAGTAAACAAACAAGTATTATAACCGAAATCCGAAAAACTTCCAGCAAATGCTGTGAAAGACACTAAAATGATTGAAACTTTATCAAAATTCTTTGCGACAATGTTGTGAAATATGCTCTCTCCATGAATTCCGGATGGAACATTTATATTCAGAATGAAGTACTTGAAACAAATTTTGACCGTAGCAATATGTTTGACGGC
Organism: Blastobasis lacticolella; assembly: GCA_905147135.1. Classification (NCBI taxonomy): domain Eukaryota; kingdom Metazoa; phylum Arthropoda; class Insecta; order Lepidoptera; family Blastobasidae; genus Blastobasis; species Blastobasis lacticolella. Next base: position 9,736,768 of record LR990065.1, on the reverse strand, counting down.
TATAATTGGCGATTATATCGTTTTTAAATCGAAATTCTCACAATTCCAAGTATTCCGTGCATTTTCCGATTCTCTAGTACATCTTAGTATCGGATTTCTTTCGTCATTACTGTTTTTCAGCTACGAGATGAATGTCAACAAATTCGCCTATATTATGAACGTACTGTTTTGTACTTTTATGTCTTCAGTCATAGATATTGACCATGTCTTCGTCGCCAAATCTTTTATGTTAAAGGTACGTATTTTAAAAGTTAATAATGTAGCATACTTGATAACTACCTACCAGTCAATAAGTAGGCTATATATAAGTCAGTTTTTATACCACTTAGGTGTCAAAAAGCTTACGGTTTACCTACCTGATCGAAGGCAGTCACCCCAGCTTTTGGACGTTTTCAATACCAGGGGCGTCTCCCACACGTTGCCGACCCTGTAAAGACTTCATCCTTTTCTGAAGACCTCCATGTTGTATTCTCCAGGAAAAACCAGCATTCAATTCGAAGCTCCAGTTCCAAGCATCCAAGTTTCTGCATAATTTCTTTTTCAAACAATTTAAAGTATTCATTTCTTGGTTGGAGTGCTCGAGTGTAGCAAACGCTTTTTTAATTGCACCCTTTGGTATGCTCTAACTAACCCATTACTTTATTTACAGGACATGACAAACTTAAAACAAAGAGGGATATTCCATTGTACAACATTCTGGCTATCAATCACATCTTTACTTCTTCTCTACAGCTATGTGGCGAAGAAATTAAACATTTATATGTTGACGTTCATGTTGATAATAGCATACACAAGTCACCATATTCGAGATGCGAATCGGAGAGGGTTATGGTTGTATCCGTTTGGTCATACGCCTCCAATTGCGAAAGCCATCTATGTAAGTCTAATTGCGATTCTGCCTCATATATTTGCATATCTATACAAGTGTACAGAGGAAGCAATGTACAAACATACTGTCATAACTTTTAAAATGACTGTTTGAAGTTTGTGTGGTGTACCTGCTATGGGAAAACTTTAGCAGTGCAGGAAAGTTTATCACAATATTGTATTAGTTCATTGAAGTGAATGGAAGTCACAAATTTGCAATGGGAGCAGCATTCAATAATATACTTACCGTAACTCACCTTCCGCGTTAGTTAACTAAAGTGAACACAAGTCACAAATTTGCAATTAAAGCTGTATTCAATTATTATTATTATTCACTATACACTAGCAGCTGTAAGCTGATGCTTGTATATCAGGATATTTAGGTCTTGTAATGTCTATCCAGTCTACTTTTAAAACAGTTTACTAATGGAGCACTGATCACTAATGCCAGCAGTTCATTTCATGCACTGACAACCCTATTTGGCAATAAATTGTGTCGTGGCCCTAGACTCTAGGGTTACTGGTTCCCTGTGATTTTATATACTTACCCTGACTCACCTGCCATGTTAGTTGCAAGTGAATGCAAGTCACAAATTTGCAATCAGAGCTGCATTCGATGATATAACCTGAATCACCCTAACCAGAATAAAAATAATCATGTCTTTGAATTTGATTACTATTGTGTATTTAGGCCAAAAATGTGAATAGGTACAATAGCAATGAATCTTGTCCTTAGTTTGTTAGAACTCTTATGTGTGTGATTTATGAGCTATGACTCAAGCATATTGATTGACCTCTTTACGTATGTACCTACTCATCATCACAGCCCATAACAGTCCACTGCAGGACCCAGGGCCTGTCTCACGAGAGGGAGTTGGAGATCACAATGTTATAAATGTTACAATGCCTAAAGCCCAAGGAGACTAAATATTATGCGTCGAAAAACATAATGTGTAAATTAAATATTATTGTTTTGAAAAGATTAGCAACTTTTTTGTTTCAAGGCAACCTTTTTTACATAGTATATGCCTCAAGAAACTTATTTATATTCTTCTTGTAACTAAGTTACATACTTATTATGTGCTATTGCAATTATAATTTTGTTAACAATATGATATTGCTATTTATAATAACAGCCATGATATTTTATTTCAATACGTAAAACCATTGATATTGTGAAATCATTTATATTTTTTATATACATATATTTTTGTGATATTGTTAAGTTTAAGTTTTTGTTATATTTTATCGAATTATTTTTTAATTATTGATCTACAATTTCTTTATAGTGCCTAAGACTTGATATTTATTATAATGGTGAAATGTATTGCCTTAAATTGTGATATAAAATAAAATATCTATAATATAATCTTGTTGTTTCTGTTTTAAATTGTAATTTTTTATCTGTATTATGTAGTGATGTAGTGACCCTCGGAATCACGGAAAGAAACATCGAGCGAAGCTCTTTGCATCGCACATTCAACAACGTTGATCATGAAATATGAAATAAGAACCAATCAACAAACAAAAACACACATTCTTTTCCAATTTTTAATACGACACTCGTAAATATACATCTAAGACTTAACATCCTACAAACCACTCGCCATCCCCTACTCCCCAGGCCACACGGTTTCTTCAATCCACTGCAGATAGCTCGACACCCGGGTATAGACGCCCGGGGTACCGCTCTGGGCGCACTTCCTTCGACCGAATGACGTCACGCCGATGACGTAGAAAATGCATTGGTTGTCGCTCGACGACACTTGTATGGGGGAGCCGGAGTCTCCCTGGAATAGTGAAGAATACAGGTGTTAGGTAGTGATCGTTGGTGGCCTAATGGTTCTAAGGAGTCCGACTCGTAAGCGAGAGGTACAGTCGAGTTCATTAATATGTGAGCATTGCCAAGGCTTCAAACATAAATGTACATGGAAGGGTACTTATATATCTGAGCAGATGTACATATGTTTGATTGATGAATCTGCTCAGATATATAAGTACCCTTCCATGTAAATTTATTTTTGAAGCCATGTTAATGCTCACATATTAATGAACTCGGCTGTACTAAAAGAGTGGGAAGCAGGTAAAGCGAACCCCGGCCAAAACCGGGATTGAAAGCTCGGATGATGACGATGGATGACAGCAGCTGTCGTTATAAAGTAGGCCACAATCTGACCCCTTATGGCCTATTATATTATATAGATAAGGTTTTCACACTCTTGTAAGTTTGACACTGATAACATGCGACTATCCCGGTTGGAATCTTACCGGTAAGCGGGATAGTCGTTTTGTAATGATGACTTTCTTTTCCTTAGGTGAAATAAGTACTCAAATGCATATTTCATAACAAGCTTTTATCGCGCGATATACTACTACAAGACCATTCCAAAAAGCCCAAACAAGAGTTCATTAGTTCCTATGACCACCTTCCGACTCCATCATCAGACCAGCTCCATGGTACCATATTAATGCACCAAATTTTAGCTCCATCGGATACCAACACATGGTCGAAAAAATGTTTTGCTTTGACGGACTTACATACGAACAGTGCAAGATAAATAAAAGATTGTAAAAATCTCAACCTGACAGGTATCCTTTCCACCGCGCAGCTCTCCAGCGCACATCTGGGTCTCGGCAAAGCCTTTCCAGTTCCGGTTCCAGGTGTCCGAGAGCAGCGGATTGCAGTACGAGTTCTCCAGAAGGGAGAGAGACACCTTCTGCAGCTCGTCTGCTGCGCGCCTCGTGACTGAGGGGGAAGAAATGTTTATCATAATTTCGCCGACCAGGCCCCATTCCTCCATTAAATCCCATCACCCCGTCAAGCCCCATTCTTTTACCAGGGTCCACTCCTCTATCAGGTCCCATTTCTCTACCAGGTCCCATTTCTCCATCAAATCTAATTCCTCCACCAGGTGAAATTCCCCCACCAGATCCCATCCCCCAATCAGACTCCATTCCTCTACTAGTATTCACAATGGCTCGGAAATCGGATTCGGATACGGAATCCAAAGGACCCCGCAAAAGTTCTAAAGAAAATGTGGTTTCAGTTAATTTTGATGAAATTTTCATATGTTATAGAGAGTAGAGTTTCCGTGGAATCTAAGGCGCCATCTCCACGAGCGAGAGAATCGCGACGTATCCGCGCTTCTATCGTCGGAGAATCTCCACGTACGAGCGATTATTCCGCCAGCGTATCGTCACGACTGGTAACGGAATCGCCGCGTGCCCGCGACGACTCGTAACGGAATCGCCGTGTTATCGCGACGAGGCATTTTGTGCAATAGTTAAGCTACGTTTCACAGCGCCAGTGTTGCCACGGGCGCGCCCGCCGCGCGCTCGCTGCGAGAGCGCCACGTTAAGCGGCGAGCGCGCGGCGGGCGCGCCACCAGTCGCGACGATACCGCGGCGATACGCCGACGACACGCGCGCACATTGCCACTCGTCGCATCGCCGCGATAACATCGCCGTGTGGAGACGCGTACATTGGAAATAATTGAAATACGTGGCACGACGATAATATCGCCGCGATTCTCTCGCTCGTGGAGATGGCGCCTAACGAAATTCTGAGTAACAGTTTTCGAATCGATCGACACGGATTCGCCGCTCACAAATTTCGTGTCGAATCGTTCGGAAACGGTTTCGAATCATTGTAAATACGGCTACAGGTCCCATTCCTCTACCAAATACCCCACCAAGTTAATAACTTCCAGAGTCGTCTTTAAACATCCTTTTATCTTTTTGAGAAGATATGAATAAGAGCATAGCGGGGTTTTCCGTTCGAATTAGAGCCGCCTGACTGAGGGAGTACCTCCATCTTACAGGATACCTACCTACCGCAGCCAAACAGTATTATTTTAAGTAATACTGTGTTCCTGCCAGTGAGTAAGGTCTCCACTCCAGTGCTCCATGGGGTGGGGATCTAGGGAATCGTGGCTTTGGCAGTGAAGGGGCATTTGCGTTTTTGCTTATACCTATGTACATGTTATAGAGGAAGGCAACGCATGCAATACCGCCTCTGGCGTCGCTTATGTCTATACGCAGCGGTGACCACTTACCATCAGATGGCCCGCTTGCCTCTTTGTTGTACCTATGACATAAAAATTTGTTACCTACCACTTTGATGGCCTCTTGTACAGCTGAGCAACGCATAGGCAATACCGCCTCTGGTGTCTCTAATGTCTTTACGCAGCGGTGACCACTTACTATCAGGTGGCCCGCTTGCCTATTTGCCTACCTTAGGATCTGCTGCCTTTTTGTGGAATTTTTGAGGAGACTTGAAAATAGGTAGAACATAACTCACCCGGATCAGCGACCCCCCAGCCAGTGGCGATGCCTTTCTCGTGGCCCCCGAATGCAGGGCCGGGCCACAGACACGCCGGGCGCACGTTAGCTTCGAAGTCCACGTTGGTTGCCAGCTCGAGTAATGCTATGTCGTTGTACCGTACGGGGGGCTTGTAGTTTGGGTGTTTGATGATCCTTTTTATGGGTACCTTTGGAGGGAGAATTTTGCAAAAATTATAACAGTACCTACCCAAGTTATAATTGACGCCACGGTTCGTTTTTAAGACGGTTCCTACGTAGGTAAGGTGTCCCTACAAGGGTCGGTGACAAAAAGATGACGGCCTCGTGGAGTGTTGTCCCAGTCGCTCGGGTGTGACCTTGGTAAATAATACGAAGTCACAGCCCGATTTTTGTACCACGCGAGCGCTCGCGTTCTCTTCTGTCTCTAACAACTAGTATCCAACCGAACGTCAATTCTGGAAGAAGCCGAAGGTTAAAAGCCTATATTTGTTCAAGATTTGCTACAAGGGCATGTGCCCTTCGCTCACCTCAACAGGACTAGCTCCATCATACACAGCCGGATTAATGTTCTGGTCTCCGAGCCTCACGACCACGGGCGCCGGGTTCTGGGAGCTAGGGTCCCTGGTGCAGTGCCCAGCTGTCAGCACGAAACGGGGACTGATGAGACTGCCTCCGCACTTGAAGGCGTAGCCGTTGTCCGCTGCCCATCCTATTGCGGCCTGGGCAGAGAAGGGCAAAGATTATGTCTTGCTTGATGTACTAGGACATTGATAAAAGGATCGTCAAGTCGTAAGTTAGAAATTATACAATCCATACCTAATTTGCACATTCATGCAAATTAGGTATGCATCGCAAAACTACTAGCTCTGGGATCTCTGTAAACGATGTATCTAGAAAAGATGACATCATGGTATAATGCCTGCTTTTAATGAATTGTCATAACCAGCTCAGTATTTTCGGAAATTGCCCTAGCCTATAAAATCCCAAACTTTTCTTCTTTAAAGGTACCTAGTACCTACTTATAGGTATTTATAATAAATTAATGTAGCCGGGATTAACCGCTCGGATGATGATGACTTATAAGTATTTATAAATAAGGCATGTTCGTTTTCCAGTATTTAGGTCGGAAGGTGGTAACATAACACAATCGTGTTTAGGCTCTTTGGAATGTTCTTCATCAGATCAGCAAGAAGACGCCTACGGCTGGACATAGGCCTCCCCCAGAGATCTCCACAAAGGCCGGTCCTGTGCTTTCCGCATCCAGCTGGTACCTGCGATCCTTACTAGGTCGTCGGTCCACCTTGTGGGAGGCTTGCCCACGCTGCGAATGTTTTGGAATGGTGTTAATGAGTACTATATACCCCTAGGTGATATTCAAGATCTGGTGATGATTACGGAAGGTAGCCTCAAAAACTACTGAACAAGATTACCTCATCATATTTGGGCATTTTGGATTGGTCTTGATACAGCGCGATAAAAGCTTGATAAATTGTTGAAAAAAACATTTTTCACTTGACAACTTATTATTTATACGACTCTCACCATATGAGGAAACTCTCCAAGACTTGCCCTCTCACCACCGACGATCAGCTCGACACCCGTGTATCCGCACTTAGCTGTCTTGATACTCATGGTGTCAGGGTCTGGCACCAACGGGATGAAGTCCACGTTCTGTACGACGCCTCGGCTGTACTGCTCGCATTCTGAAGGTTGGGTAAAGGTTTTATGGGGTTGGTGCGTGGGTGATGCCCCTGGTTTTGCACCATAGGCTGCAGTGGCTGCTTTCCATCAGGTGGGAAGTAAGCTTGTTTGTCACCTTAGTTGTAGAGGTTAATAATGCACATCGGCTAGTCCAGTTTCGCAATTACTGACAGATATGACACTCTACGAAGTAGAACAAGCCGATATGCACTATATACATTAGGTACCTACACATCTGTACCTATTACCCGATTTTTTTAGTAAAAGTGCTAGCGATGGATGCTAAATAACGTCACAGTAGTATCACTGTGGCTTTTCAAGGAACTACATTACAAAATCACGTCGTAACATTGGGACACACGATAATAAGGACCGTAAGGCGCCAGTGTCTTTTCATCAGTAGTGTCCCAACCGGCGGCATGTTAGGATAGTAATGAATGTGGTGTAAAAAGGTACCAACATGCCACCTATAGGTACTAGTGCCCTTTAAGTACACTTTAAGCAGTTCCTGAGAGACCGTCCTAGTAGCAAAAATGTTGACTTAAACAAGGCTTTTTATTTTATTTCTATTTTTTTTTTACTGATGATCGGACCAAATGGTATAAGGGGAAATTACATCACAGACTGTTAAAACACTTTAGAATCTGGCTGTAAAGTTTTTTGTTTGATACTGCTTACCAATATACCTTTCAATAAAAGAATCATCTTCGCGGTAATGTCCTGTTTGTGCTCTCGAGAACGAGGGCCCGGGGTCCGCCTTAACCATGATCCAAGATTTGGCGATCAGGTAATTGCAGTGGAGCGAATACCATCTGACCTCCGTAATCCTGCTACCAGGGGAACCTGACCAGATTGGATCATGATTACAAATTCAGTTGCCTGAATTTGCAGGTTTCATCCCGATGTTTTCCCTCACCGTAAGAGCATCGGTTAGTATTCAACTAATGTCCATAACTCAGAAAAGAGTCATTGGTACATGGCCGCAGCGGGGTCCGCACCCGGTACCTCTCGCTTACGAGTTGGATATTCAACCGACCGGCTACCGACGCTCTCAACCAATATACCTTTCAATACACTGTGCTATTTATTTATCTCTTTTCTCCAACAAAATATAAATCAGACTAACTTTTCGTTCGTAAACGACCTAGGTCTTGTTAACGACCACTCAACCAAAATTATCCGATACCGGTCCAATCCCGACCTGATGCTGACCCGATCAAACTAATATATATATATATATATATATATATATATATATATCTAATAACTGCAAAAACGTCTAAGTTATACGCTGGAGTGTTTGACGACCTGAGTGGTTCAGTGGTCATCATACCGATCTACCACGCAAGAGGTTCCGGGTTCGTTTCCCGGCCGAGCAGAAATTTAAATTTACGGGTTTATGTTACGGGTCTGGGTGTTATATATAGTATGTATTTAAAAGTATATGTAGTTTATCTTTTGTCTAGCACCCATAACACAAGCTTTGCTAACTTTAGGGCTGGCGCTGTATGATTTGTCCATTCATATTATTTTATAATTTGCTTAGTCACAAGTAAATACTTACTTCTTTCGCTTACTCTTCGCCCGTCGTTCGGTCTATTGTTGGACCACACTGGCGGAACGCTGAGAAACAAACAAAAAATACATTTCTCTCATATAAAACACCAAAAACATCCGCCAATCCAGCCCATCACCATGTTTTTGTTTTAAAAACTTAAGTAAGGCGCCGCCTTATTAGAATGATGTGATGTGAATGCGTTACCATATCCAACCTTGCCAGGTTCCCCGTTAACAGGGTCACGGCGGTCAGATTGCAGTCGCAATGTAATTCAAAATTCAACCATATTTGAGGGAAAAGAGCTACCCGGCGCCCACGCCACCGCCAGACAGACTTTTAAATGAGCGTGCGTCACACACGCTGCATGTGATAGGTAGTCGCTCCCACCCTACTCTATCCTATCCCTACCCTACCGCTACCTTACCCCTATCCTATCCTACCATTGCCCTAACCCTACCCTACCACTACCTTACCCCTACCCTACCACTGTCTTACCCCTACCCTACCCTATCACTACCTTACCCCTACCCTACCCCTATCTTACTCCTACCCTACTCTAACTACTACCCTACCCCTACCCTACCCCTACCCTACCGCAGTCGGGAGACACCATGTGTGGGAAAGGAAGGTAAATTAACCTGATCTTAAACCTGATCTGCCAAATCCTGGATTACAGTCAAGCGAAGCCTGTACCCTGGCGCGCAAATGTACAATCTGGACATTGAGGCTAAGATGATTATTATTTTTACGAGCTTTTATTTAGTTTCACATGTCTCCATGTCCGTTCGTAATAAAATCTTGCAAGTTAAGTTTCCGATTGAGCTGAAATTTTGCACACTCATGCAAGTTCGGTGACAATGTACCTAATGTTGAAATTCCATCGAGCTGATCTGATGATGGAGACGGAAAATAGCCTTAGGCACTCCTAAACAACGCATGGTAAACCCATCTAGTTTGGGCTCGTTCGATTAGTCTTGACTAATCATAGAAAACGCGCGATAAAAGCTTGTTATGTAAAAATATTTTTCATTTCAACTTGTTTTATTATAGATATCTTACTCGCCAGCAGCTGGCGGCGGCTTCGGCGCCTGCAGGATGTTCCCCCCGTCACGGCAGCAGACCAGGGCTCCGTCGAACGTGTACGCGCAGAACGTCGGCCTGATGCCGTTCTGTCTGGAAAAAACGATAATCATCATCTCGGCAACAGTACGTCCACTGCTGTGTATAGGCCTCCCTCCACATACGCGCCAAAGCTCATGTGCAGTATCCATTCGTTAGAGATAGTAAAGACAGGCATTAGAGAGCAAGTGCTTGCATGGATGCGAGCGGTTACAAAAAGTAGGGTCCCAAAACCTTTCTGCCCCATCGGCGAACGGTTCTGCGAGCTACGTGGCTTTAGTTAGGGGAGGGGAGGGCAAGTTGGTTCATCTAACAAGAATCGTAAGAAAAACAATCATGTTACAGAGATTAACGAAACTTTTATTTTTATAATAATTAACAGTACTATAGACTATCAAAATAATTTTACAAATGCTTAAAATAGAAATCACAACCTGGGCATGAGATCATCATGTAAAATAATTGTTTTGAGCCATCTTGCCCCTCCATATAGGGTAAGATGGTTCGGGCATATAATAATCATTACTAGTCTTGACAATCGTCACAAAAGTATGTTCCAGACCCAATATACGAACAGCACGCTTCGTGAGTCCACTCTTTGCACTCGGAGCACTGTATCCAATCCTCAGGTAGGAATCCTCATATAGCGATCGCGATATGAATATAGCGATGAATAGCATATCGCGATAGGAATCCTGAGGGGGATAGATATATTTTTCTTTGCAAAGTGTGCAGTAATAATCACGGCCGAGGTCAGAACCAGCGAGAGCCGATTGTTTTCTATTAGTTTCTATTAGTGAATATGGTCATATTCGTCTTGCCCGCTTGGCATTTGATAGATAAAAAAAAAAACCTAAAAATTAATATGTTTCGGTGATGAAAGATGCTTCATTACAGCTTAATTTACATAAGATAAGGCAACAGAAGCAACCTTTATCATCAATATATACGAATTATATAACAGAAAATGTTAAAACTTATCGTGACAAAATATTTTATTTTCTTGCGTCAATTCTGTTTCTCGTCACTAAAACGCACGCTTTCCCCACGACAGCCGAGTTCGCATTGGCTTATGAAGTCGGCCCGCCCCGCGCGTCCCGCCACGCCGGTACTTTCGTGTACGGAACAAGTAGAAAGATCCTACGAGAATGATTCGTGTTGCCCGCTATATTGATCTTGCCCTTCCTTCCCCTATACTTCTCTAGAGCCTACGTCTTTGACCTTAGTTCTTAAGAATATAAAAATCAAAATATTAATTTCGTGTATTGGAGCGTCGGTGGCCGAGTGGTTAAGGTATTCGACTCGTAACCGAGAGGTACCGGGTTCGAATCCCACTGCGGCCATGTACCAATAACTCTTTTCTGAGATATATAGGTACATACATTAGTTGAATGCTAACCGATACTCTTACAGCGAGGGAAAATATTGTGATGAAACCTGCACATTCAGTTCCCTAGTAGCAGGGTCACGAAGGTCTGATGACAGTCGCTTTACTGTAATTACCTGATCTGCCTAATCCTGGATCATGGTCAAGACGGACAGGGGTACAAGTCCGGGGGCACTCGTGCGCGAGAGCACAACCGGGACATTAGCGCCAAGATTAATGAAGTTTACTTACTGAAAACTCGTTTGTGCCGACTGGCAGGCTTCTGCCCGCGTGCAGCGGCCAACGGAGTTAGTGTACTCGTCGACGCATGAGTCGCCCTCTGTGGGTTGGAAAACATTTTATTTTGGAGCGACATCTATCGCTCTAATAGGGAAGACTCAACGATATTCACATTACGAGTACACGAACACAAGGTTGGTAAGTATCCGCACACAGATGGCGCTGACTACATCGCGCCAGAGAAATGTGCCAACTCCGCGGCATTAATACAACTTTCGACGATCAACCGTCGGACCCGTGGTCCCCTGGTCACAACACCCGGCCAGGTGGGTAATTACCTTTTTCCACCTTCTCCATCTTCGCTTGCCAACATTGGCGGCTACCTTATCCTTACCACAGCCAAAATTGTATAGGACTCAGTCAATGTTGTAATGCAATGCGGGATTTTCTGATAAAAAAATGTTTAAATGCTGTCCCCTTCCTCCATCCCCCGTCCTCCGAATCACAACCCTGAATCTGTCACTATTCGTAAAGAAATATAAACAGATCTAAAACTATCCTAACAAGATAGTGCTCTGTCGAGGTATATGAGCCCCATTGTGTGTAATACACCCCGGGACCTCCAAAAGGTTAAGTACGGCCCAGTTTTTTATCCCGGAAAAATTACAGGATCCCGCTGGAAACTTGAATGTTTACAGAGATCAAACTGAGCGCGGGTGGAAGCCGCTGGGTACAGCTAGTCCTATAATTACTAGATATATATAGTACTTACCGCTTTTCTGCGAACTGACTAAGGAGGCGGAGAGCAGGAAAACCAACAGTCTGAACGCCATCTTGTTTGAGTTAAGTGTTAGATCTCAACAATTCGTCTCCATTGTGACGGAATCTGTAAAAGTAAATCACAATAGGTCTTGAATATAAAAGAACAATGATAACTGATAAATTAGGGAATGATATCACACGGACACGTCGGACACCGCATACTGGTTACAGTTTTGAGCCCTGGAACAGTGTTTTTTAATAATTGGTCTTGTGGTGTCCGGCTGAGTAGAATAGTTACACTCGTAGTTTTTTTCACCAAGGTGGCAAACAAGCTCACGGCCTGCCTGATGGTAGGCAGTCACCGCAGCCTATAGACGTTTGCAATACCAGGGGCATCACCCACGCGTTGTCGACCCCGTAAAAACCTTTTAGCCCCTTTCTTGAAGAACTCCATGTTGCATTCTCCAGGGAAGGTGTCGTACAAGGCGACTAATGTTTCATAGGTTAAAGATCTAGGGACTCCGTAGACAGGAAAATGGGCAGCAGCGTTTTTTATTGTTATATTTATAACACTGCTATCTCCAACCCGCCAGCCAATCGTGGAGATTATGGCAATAACCCAATAACCTCCCCCCTTTCGTGGGAGAGGCCCCAAGTCCTGCAGTTGATTGTTATGGACTGTGACGATGATCTTGGTGTCATGGCTGTCGCTCCACTGCAATTACCTGACCTGCCAAATCCTGAATCACAGTCAAGGCTGACCTCCGGAGCTCGTGTGCGAGAGCACAATCGGGACATTAAAGCCAAGATGATGATATAATAAAGACGTTTTCCGCCTTTGTCTGTCAGTGTATCCGATAACTTCTAAGCAATGTAACGGATTTTGATGCGGTTTTTACTAGCAGCTAGAAGGTTTATACAGACAGGAACCTCCTTAGCAATATGTTTCACCTTCTGTCTTTTACACCATAGCGAAGTCTGGACGCTGATACATAATAAATAGACTGGTATTCTGGTTCCGAGGGTCGAAATACCAACTAGACGCAAAATACCTATTGCACCGGTCTGAGTCATTTGTTATTGCAAATATTCAAAATATTTACCTATAGATAGATCGAGAAACCGGTCGCTTCTCACACTGCCCTAGCCAGGAACTGTACAACCTACCTACCTACTTTCAATAGGTACTTTCTGGTGTCCTACAGAGTAGGGTCCTAACCACTATCTACACGGCCAACGTATTATTTTTAAACACCTGTCGACCTGATCTTTTTTGACGACCTGAGTCACTGACACCGGTCGCCACGCAGAGGTCCCGGGTTCGATTCTCGACCGGGCAGAAATTGAAATGAATAATTTGAGCTGCACTGGAGGATATCTTTACACTTCTGGACTAGGACGGACTTGGCATCAATATTAACGGCGAGTACCTCACGCACCTCAGATTTGCTGACGATATCGTAGTCATGGCTGAAACCCTGGAAGACTTGGGCAAAATGCTCGATGACCTCTGTAGTGCCTCTCAACAAGTAGGTCTTAAAATGAACATGGACAAGACGAAAATTATGTCGAATGTCCATGTTGTGCCTACTCCAGTGACAGTTGGAGGCACTCCACTTGAAGTTGTTGACAACTATACATACCTAGGACAAATAGTCCGGCTAGGTAGGTCCAATTTCGAGAAAGAGGTCAATCGACGAATCCAACTCGGTTGGGCAGCGTTCGGGAAGCTACGCCACATATTTTCGTCCCAATTACCGCAGTGTCTCAAGACGAAGGTCTTTAACCAATGTGTGTTGCCAGTGATGACTTACGGAGCTGAAACGTGGCCACTCACTATGGGCCTTATAAGAAAGCTCACTGTTACCCAAAGGGCAATGGAAAGAGCTATGCTCGGAGTTTCTTTGCGAGATCGAGTCAGAAATGAGGAGATCCGCAAGCGAACCAAGGTCACCGACATAGCTCTAAGGATTGCCAGACTGAAGTGGCAGTGGGCAGGGCACATAGCTCGAAGAACAGATGGCCGATGGGGCAATAAAGTTCTCGAGTGGCGACCACGTACCGGTATACGCAGCGTGGGCAGGCCTCCTACAAGGTGGACCGACGACCTGGTAAGGATCGCAGGTACCAGCTGGATGCGGAAAGCACAGGACCGGTCTTTGTGGAGATCTCTGGGGGAGGCCTATGCCCAGCAGTGGGCGTCTTCTGGCTGATATGATGATGATGATGATGAATTTTAATTTCTGTTACGGGTCTGGGTGTTCTATGTATAATAAGTATGTATTTAAAAGTATTTAAGTAGTATATCAGTTATCTAGCACCCATAGTACAAGCTTTGCTTAGTTTGGGGCTAGATGGCGCTGTGTGAATTTGTGCACGAATATTTATTATTATTATTATACACCAGTCGACCTGATCTTTTCTGACGACCTGAGTGGTTCTGTTGGTTAACATGCCGGTCGCCACGCAGAGCTCCCGGGTTCGATTCCCGGCCGAGCAAAAATTGAAATGATGAACTTTAATTCCTGTTGAGGGTCGGTATAGTATGTATAATAAGTATGTAATTTTAAAATGTAAATAAGTAGTTTATCAGTTCAGTATCTAGCACCCATAACACAATCTTTGCTTACTTTGGGGCTTGATGGCGCCAAAGTGTATTTTTAATTATTTATTAATTCAAAATGAAGTGCCGCCAGTTTTTCAGTTTTAGTTATGGCCACCTATAAGTTGGTAGGTATTTTTGGCCTATATTAGAGATGTGTCTGAGTCTAGACATAGGTAGATATCTCTACCATGGGCGTACCGAAACCTTTATAGGGGATGGGCCTGACGCCAAAAGCTGTAGGTCACTAGGTCTACTTATCTTTAGTGGAGAAACCGATTTATCTTTTGCGAAGAGTTTGACTGCATTGACTATAGGTGGTGTAAAATTTCCTCATAATCATCACAGCCCATAACAGTCCACTGCAGGATTTAGACATTTCTTCATTGATTTGAGTGGGTAGCACATGATGTTATTTCAATTGCAATAGGGTTTAAAATAGTCACTCCTAGTAAATGGAGTGCAACTCTTATTTTATAGGTTATTGATTTACGGATTTTATAGCGTGTTTATCAGTTAATAATGTATCATCATCACAGCCCGTAACAGTCTACTGCAGGACTTAGGGTCTCTCCCACGAAAGGGGAGGTTATTGCCATAATCTCTACGCTTGGCAAGCGGGTTGAAAATGGCAGTGTTTATTTATAACAATGGAAAACGCTGCTGCCCATTTTCCAGCCTACGGAGACTCTAGATCTTCGGCCTCGAAAACATTAGTCACCTTGTAGGTACCTACAACACCCACGAGCGTAAGGGGTTGGTGCTATTCTACTCTGCCGGACATCACACGGCTAAAGTTCCATAATATTTTGGCAATTTGCCTTCTAAAAACAACAGTACTTAGATTCTATATGTAAACAATTTCTGAGACAGTTAGCTATTTATATAAAAAGCTTGGGTAGTCAAGGCGGACCTCGAGCCCTCGTGCGCGATAGCACAACCGGACATTTAACGCCAAGATGTTAAAAGCGTGTTTTTTTATATTAATTATAAATACTCGTACTCGACGGTACACCCATATCTTTAAAAGGCTGAAGTGGCAGTGGGCAGGGCACATAGCTCGAAGAACAGATAACCGATGAGCCAGTAAAGTTCTCTACCACGTACCGGAAGACGCAACGTGGATAGGCCTCCCTAAAAGCGGTCCAACGACCTGGTAAAGATCGCAGGTACCAGCTGGATGCAGAAGGCACAGGACCGACCTTGGAGATGTCTGTGGGAGGCCTATACCCAGCAGGCGTCTTTCGGCTGATATGATGAGGCCGTAAGCTTGTTTGCCACCTTAGTGGTATAAAAAAATGTAAACATTGCCAGAAGATGATGTCCGAAACCGGTCGCAATGAATTAAAAGATTATAAATACAGTATATGTAGAGGAACTAAATAATGTATAAAAGTGTTTTAATCTATAATACAATGGAGTTCCGCCATTAATGCACAACACAAAGTGCGAAGTAATAAAAGTTTATTAGTATTAAGTTAAAACTTCCTTAAAGTTTCGACTTCACACATTATTAGACCTATAACTAACACCTATACAGACTTCGGACGTAAGAAAATAACCTACTATTCAATAAAGAAAGAAACTGTACGAAAAACGTAAATACAGGTAAAGCAGATTTCTAGATTATCGCGTTCAGACTCTCAGAAAAACACATACTTACGTCAAAGGACTTGTTTTATATATGATGTTTACAGACGTGATTTTAACACATAATTACCTAAAACCAATAATAACTAGCTACAGACTCACGAAAAGATCCAATACCTGCGGTATTCCTTGAAGCGTCGAAAACGAAATGGCACAAACGCACAACTCAATGTTTTTTTTTATTTTGGTGTCAATAACACGTTCGTTAACGCGATTAAAAAGCTCACTATTCTTTATTCAAAATCTTTGACAGACGTCCGCTTCGCCCAAGACAGGTTGCGGTACTAAACCAGTTTCGTTTACGATTTGTGTGTGGATAGCTTTTTTTATATGGAGTGTCTCTATTTTTCCTCATTTTATATAGTATTTACGACAGTATTGTATTTCAATACCGATAGTCAGATTGAAAATCTATTTGCATTTAATTTTTACAAGCTTTTATTTAACTTACACTGTTCGTATGTATGTAGGTTGTCCATCAAAATTTGCAAAATTCCGACCATTTGTTGGTATCCGATTGAGCTGTAACTTGGATAACAATGCATTATTATGGTACTACGGAGCTGGTCTCATGAAAGAGTCGGAAGGTGGTCATTGGAACTAATGAACGCAATAAGAGGACTAACCCTATCGTGTTTGGGCTCTTTGTCTTGATGAGTAGGTACTATGCCGCGCCATAAAAGGTCGTTGTATGAAAAATATTTTTCCTTTTTGGAACTTCTTTATATATAGACTCTACCGCGACCCTACGCTTTTGTAATTTTTCTTTTTTCATATTGCCGGCCAGTATTTTATTCACCTTTCGCGTGGGGCGGAATGCGTAGAACGGCCATCACGAGGTGGATGGACAACCTTGCGAAGGTCGTTGGGGACCGATAGCTATGCTGTGCCACTTAACCTAGTGACAGACGTTCCGTTTTTGCTGGAGTCGACCAACCATCAGCTTCAGTTGATACTAATCCTTGCAAAGTACAAAATAAAGTCACTTTTGGATTAATGCCTTGGAGACGCCCTTGGTCGGACATAAAACCACGTCCTCCGCACCCAAAAGCGACTTTATTTTATACTGCTTAAGGATTAGTATCAACTGTAACTGACGATTGGTCGGTTCCAGCCAAATCGGAGCGACTGTTACCAGTATTAGACCTGTCCTCAGCATTTCGCATACCCGGCATACAGCAATTGCCAGACGTTTTTCGCGATTATCACCCCATCTAGCTTAGCCTAACCACAAAATCTCGAACATCACATTTACACTCCTTTCTTTTTTCCAATTGCCAAGGGAGGCACACGGATCGACGGTCCACTTGATGGGAAGTGGCTTTCCTTTATCTGAATACTGATTAAAAATAACAGCAATTACATTTTAATTAGAAGAACCGAGCAACAAAACAAAATTCTACTTGCCTAATAACACCCGGTTTCTGAAACGCTTGTCAACGCAAAAATCACGTAACAGCTTGTTAAACTCTGATTAAATGCAGTTTGGGTTTCTGAAATGGCCAATTGACGGCTTGTTAACAGCTTGTCAACGGATTGTCAAATCTCCAATTAACGGCTGATTAATGTAATTTTGGGTTTCCGGAAAGCTTTTTCTCATGTTAACTGTATGTTATCGCCTTGTTATTTTAATTAGCGAAAATCGACCAATTAACCGATTGTCAAAAGAAATTATATACGATTTTCTTGGTCTAGGTCTTGGTCCTGGCCCTGGTCCAGGTCCTAGTTTTGGTCCAAGGCAAAGTCCAGGTCTAGGGTCCAGGCTCTGGTCCAGGATCATGACCAAACTGCAACCTTGATCACAATTTGAGCTTGAACCAGAACCAGGACCTAGACCAGTGCCAGCACATAGACCATAAATATTAGCTGGACCAGGACCTGGTTTGGGGCCAGGACATGGACCTGAACCAGGACCAGGACCTGAACCACGGACATGTCAGGGTCCAGGACCTGGACCTGAACTAGGAGCTGGTCCGGGGCCAGGGTCTGAACCTGAACCAGTACCTGGTACGGGGCCATGACCTGGTCCGAAGCCAGGACCTGGACCTGAACCACGAAGTGGTCCGGGTCCAGGACCTGGACCTGAACCAATACCTGGTCCGGGGCCAGTACCTAGACCTGAACCAGGACCTGGACCGAAGCCGTGGGAGGCCTGTATTCAGCAGTGGACCGGGACCCACCTAACTGCCTAAAGATGATGATGATGATGCCTGGGATTACTGATCCAATGGAACCCGTGACCCTATAACATAAATATTGTTATAATTTCTCTTTTCTCGCTCTGTATATTTTTTTGATAATATTCGATTTTACACGATAACTATACAATCGCTATCAGTTTCATCTAAAAGTTGAATATCCCGCCGCTATCATCAGAGACAAATCAATGCGTTAGACAGAATCAAAACATATATGAGTGAATGAATGTGACTGATTTTAGCAGGGGTAGCCAGACGAAAAAATGTATCTCTTGTTAATGGTCGATTAGCTAACAATAGATTGATTGGCCTTTCAGAAACCCACAGTGATTTAACAGCTTGTTAAATGTGACAGTCTGTTAGCTAATCAATGATTTGACAAGCGTTTCAGAAACCGGGTGTTAGTATGGCTCTCCTGTAAAATTGCTTTTTTGAACATACGATAGTTTAGTGCTTAGCAAAATAACATCGAACTGTATATTTCATATCGATTTGGATCGGATTCCACAGTAAAAGTTGTTATATACAGCTAGCATATTAACGACATATTATGAGTCATGAATTAGTGGCAGGAATGTCAAGTTTAGGTACCTACTGGTTACAGAATTCGAAGTGTAAATAGCCCGACCATTTAGATACCTCCAGGCAATGCTTCAGACACTGCTCCAGGCACTCATCAACGAGATTGCGGAGTGTGTTAATCAGTCCCGTGATCTCGTTGAGAAAAGATTATGAAGGTGCAAGTGGTAGTTTTTGGTGAATAGCACTGTCATTTTCAATGATAGGCAATTCCCACGTAATTTACTTACTTCTTTATCTTATATTTTTATTACTTCCACTGTGATATGGGATTAATCATATGTTACTTTGCCTGAAATTAAGATTGTTTATTTTATTTATTATTATTAATCTTTTTGCCATCCTCGGACGACGAGTAGATATCTGTAAATTGATTGTCCCCACGTAAAAAAGGCGCTGGCCTGCCTCTGTTTCTAGAACTCTGTCGCCGGTTGGCCGGTCCGCCTTACCGACCAATTGGTTATGCGAGCTAAATGACCCGCTCTAATTACTTAACTATTTTCTTCTATAACACGTTGCTCTGGCAGCAAAAAGGCATATGTTCCTCCACTGCCAAAACCACGGTTTATAAATCTCCCACGAAACCCTACTCACCGGCAGAAACACAATAATATTTAAAATAGTATCGTTCAGCTGCGGTATTCTGTAAGGTGGAGATTCTTCGCCAGTCGAGCGCTCGAGCGGCTCCAATTCGGACAGGATACCGCGCTACACCCTACCTCTCTTTACATGGATGATAAAAAATCATTATAAAGATTATGCTCTAGCCGGCCCGGGGTCAGCCTTGACCATGATCTAGGATTTGTAATTACAGTGGAGCGACTGCCAGCTAACCTTCGTGACTCAGGGCCAGATTGGATCATGGTTACACATTCAGTCGCCTGAATGTGCAGGTTTTGTCACGATGTTTTTCCTCACCGTAAGATCACCGGTTAGTGTTCAACTAATGTACGTAACTCATAAAATTGTCATTTTTACATGGCGGCAGTGGGATTGAAACCCGGTACCTCTTGCTTGCGAGACGGATACCTTCACCACCAGGCCACCGACGCTGTCTTCATATGGACGATGATGATTTAAAAAATTTACATCCTGTAGGTATGTGTAGGTATAGCTACTTAGCTACAGTACATTGTTTTACCTATATTGTGATGCACGTATTACAGGTAAATGGCGGCTCTAATTTTTCCTTTTTCCTCAATTTTATTGACTCATCTCATCACCACATATTGCGTCTGTTTGGAATTATTGTTATTACTATGCAAGCTATAAATATCATCATGATCACAGCCCATAACAGTCCACTGCAGGATTTAGGGCCTCTCCCACGAAAGACGAATACTAGGATAAAGCAAACTGGCCCATGGTAGAGATGTGTCATACACATAAGTATCTCTACCATGGGCGAACCTAAACTTTTCTAGGGGTTGGGCATAACGCCAAAAACTAAAGTAGGTAGGATTTCACTTTGTGAAGGGCTTAACTAAGTAGGTTATAGCTGCGGTGTCTAAAGTTTCTTCATCATCTTCACAGCCCATAACAGTCCACTGCAGGAGTAAGGGCCTCTCCCACGAAAGAGGAAGTTATTGCCATAATCTCCACGCTTGGCAGGCGGGTTAGAGCTCGCAGTAATATACATTTAACAATGGAAATAGCGGCTGCCCATCTTCCAGTCTACGGAGACTAAATATTTTGGCCTCAATAACATTAGTCGCCTTGTACGACACCCACAAGTGTAAAGGTTGGTGCTATTCTTCTCTGCCGGACACCACACTAAATAAATAACTATGCTTGGACAAATTTACACAGCGCTATCTAGCCCCAAAGCTTGTGTTATGGGTGATGTAGCTGATAAACTACTTATAAAGTTTTTAAATACATTCTTATTATTCATAGTATACTCCACGTACACTCAGACCCGTAACAGAAATTAAAATTCATCATTTCAATTTCTACTCGGCCGGAAATCGAACCGGGGTCCTCTGCGTGGCAAACCGGTATGTAAACCAACTGTAAGACTCGGATAGTCTAAGTGTTTCTATATCTAAATCGAGAGGGAGCTAGTCCTCATATATTACATTAGAACAGTATTTTTCTAAGTCTATGTATATGTCGTAGACTAGGGCAGACTCTAGCAGGGGAGAGATCCATCAGAAGTATTTTCGGGATAGTGTTATTGAAATAAGAATTATAAGAACAGTTTAACAGTGTATTGAGGTAATAAAGCATGATTACAATAAAAATAGCAAAAAATGAAAGCATAGGATGACTTTAGGATAATTTTAAGTAACAGATAATAATGTGGGACTACCGAACCCGTGGGTCACTGGAAGACCCGCCACCACCCATGGCCATCCCGCGAGGCCGAAACGCAAGGTTCGCCGGGGAATCTATTCACGTGCGCCCTTGTACAAATTCTAATTTGGTAGTCCCTTCTGTACTCACACTCTCCTTTATGGAGTACGGCTATGTGATGCGAGGCAATTAATAAAGACTTCTTCTTTCTTCAATGATGAGCGGCTAGTTACACGTCTTGACTCGTCGATGGTCGAATGGGAAGTGCTCGCCACGACCGCGCGCCGAACATGACGTCTTCACAGTATTTCCAGCTATCCGCAAGGTGGTGCTTCGATTAACGTTGCGTTTCTTAGCCAAATGATGACTAGGCTCATGTCCCTCTACGACATATATAACAAATGAGCTATGTTGGTCATTCCAAGCACGAGGTACTTATTAAGGTACTTAAAATATAAAATAAAACAATAAATAAAAGATCTATACTTTTATTTCAGATTTAGTCACCCATAATGTCAACATTCAAGTTATATAGATAATAGGCACATTTTCTTATACTCGTATAACACTTAAAAATAAGTAGGTTTCTATTACGACGTAATGTCAATAAGGAAAATGTAAGTAGGTAAAGTCAATTGTTATGGTAAAGTAAGGCACTGTTAAGTTATACTGCATAATCCCACTCAAACTGTTAAATAAATGAATAAATCTCACACATCTCACTTGAAATAATTAGTAGACTAGTGGTGTCCGGCAGAGAAGAATAGCACCAACCCCTTGTTATATTTAAATACTTCGATCTCCAACTCGCCTGCCAAGCGTGGAGATTATGGCAATAACCTCGTGGGAGAGGCCCTAAGTCCTGCAGTGGACTGTTACGGGCTGCGATGATGACTCTACTAGACACCGTCTGTAGCCAATTCAGTCAAGCCCTTCCTGAACTACTAGATCCGCCACTGAAGGTATTATACTACAGTTTTTAATGTTAGGGGCCAGCTTATCCCCTAGTAAATTCTAAAATCTGTCCAGACTGACTTGTCTTATTTGGTTATGGAAATAATGTATTTAAATGGATAATTCGCAACAGTATTACTTGACCTTCACATTCTAATTGTTTCTTATGTAATCTAAGACATCTATTTACAATGTTGTTTGTTCACCAAATAAGACAAGTCAGTATGGACAGATCATAGGTACGCCCATGGTAGAGTCATCTCTACCATGTGCATTGGCGTACATGGTCTGTCTGCTCTATCTGTAGCAAACTAAGCCTTGAACTACATGACATGTATTGTGTACCATTGGCTTTGTAAATTAGGTACGTTTGAAATAATGAACTAATAAATAAATAAATAAATAAAAAATATGTAAATATAGAGACTTAATATAGGTTTTGAGGTCAAATGGCAATCCCTTCACTGTAATTACCAGATTTGCCAAATCCAGGATCATGGATAAGGTGAGTACAACCTTGCGCGTGAGACCACAACCAGGAAATAAATAACCAGATAATCATTTAATTAAATATAGATTCTCCTTCAGTTTTCTGTGGATACTGCATTAAATGAGTCTATCTATTATGATTTCTGTAAGACACAGACTCTATATAGGTATTATACTGATGTAAATCTGTATACTTTTAGCCCGAAATAAACTGATAGAGAATAATAATTTATGAAATCATAATTTTTATTAACTCTTTTTTAATTAAAATTTTACCTAATAATCAAAAATTTTAATTTAGAAATTTTTTATATAAATTTATTACCAAAAAAAAAATTTTTTTTTATTGCAAAACGTTGCGGTTGCTGTCACAAAATTTGTTGAGTACGATATACTGATTTTTCAAACTATGCAACGGAATTTAATGCGAATTCCAACAATGGATAGAGTGGTTCAAGAATAAGTTTTAAAATCAAGAAAAAAAGGGTACTTAAGTAGGCATAGGTAAAGTATGTGTACGCGAACGAAGTCGCGCCAGGTCCTCTAATCTTTAATTAAAACTTACTTTAGCGAAGTCCACAGACAAAACCACCGCTAAAAGATAGTTCGTGAAACCACAAATCGTGACCATATCAATGAAATCATGTTCGATTATAGTTTCTGATGTGGTATGAAAACCAGTATCCCTCAGCTATGGTTTTTCCCATACCCATGTTACATTCAACATCCTCAAAATAATACTAGTGATTACTATTCTGAGCGTGACATGACGACCTGTGATGTTTAGCGATAGGTGAGTATTTAGTTTTTAGAAATTCAAACTTCTAACTAAAAGTTTTTTTTGCTACTCAGTGACAAACGAACAGACTCTCCACCTGAAGGTAAATGGTAGCTGTCGTGTACAATTATACATTTAGGTTACAGGTAACAAAAATGCAGAACCGCAGGTGCGTTGTTACTATGAGGACTAAGATGAAAGCCTCATGCCTGTAACTGCGCTGGCTACATTATCCTTCAAACTGGAACACAACAGTGCAAGCGTTGTTGCTTGGCGGCGGAGATAGATAAGGCGGTGGTACTCACCCAGGCGGACTCCTCAGACTTGACACAGTCCTACTACCTAATAAAGTTGTCCATGCGTCCATCTGTTTTAACTAACAACCTAGGTTGGTACCAAAGTAAGGAATACATCGATCTCTACTTACCGGGCAGTACAAGTACCTGGCCTGAAGTATATACATGGCAATTAACGTTTGAAAATAATATTTTTAGGTACAACCCTTAAAACACTCATGATCATCTTGACGAAATTGTCCCGATTGTGCTCTTGCGCACGAAGGCCCAGTGTCCGCCTTGACCATGATCCAGGATTTGGCAGATTAGGTCATTAATAATCAGTAATCTGACCTCCGTGACCTTGCTAACAGTCCTTAAAACACTATTCTAAACCTTAACGACACCCTGTTATTAATTAATTGTCACCCCATTAAATAGTGAATGCAATAGGAGACATAGGTTTCAAACATGGAGAAAATTAATCACGGATAGTTGGTATATTTCTTTCAATTAAAAGGATAATGTCTTCGATATTACCTAAAGCCGAGTTCTTTATTTATTTTATGGAATAAAACAGCCAACTTAATCATAAATACATATCTCAAGTACAATTAACAACTGGGCCAATAACAGTTATCCACATATTACTTGTTAATATGTGCAGTAATGTTAGAGTTGTATTCTACAGACGTCCTTCTAAGTTGGCCCGGCGCGACTTCGTTCCCGTGGCAATCTACTCCTACTCTACCACATTAAAATTAATGTAAATTATAAACAGTTCTGACTATGAAGGCGGCTTCGAAGTTATTCAACGCTGCTGATAATTGTTTTAGACCAAATTGGAATTTTTTTTTTACAAGAAAACAATATCAATTATCAATATGTAGAGAATAAAAAAATCCCAACATTTTTATTTTTTCTTGGTTAGCCACGTAAGGGGCAGCCCTCGTACGAGTGCAATTTTACGTTTTTTACCAAGATTTTTATGGAAGTGGAAAACAGATTCTTAAGTTAAAGTAGATAGTTATTTACTTAACATGTTATCACACTTTATTGAACACATGGACAATACTTACCTATGTTATGTAACGTTATCTTGTAGATAGATAAATAGATAATAAGTTTATTTCGATACGCAACCTACATGAGAGTAGTACTTACGTACTTACACTCACTTTTGTCTACAGTTGCACTGCAGTGACGTCGATCGCCAAAATTTTGGGTATTTCTATCTCTTCCATTTCATACGAGCAAAGCAGCGGTCTAAACCTAGTATTAATACATATTAATTTTACATGCTTCAGCTAAAAAAAATAAAAATAGAAAAAAATATATGATTCCGGCCAGGATCGAACTGGCGGCCTTCTGCGTGTAAAGCAGATGTGATAACCACTACACCACGGAACCAGATGACTGAACGTGCGAAATAACGCACGAGTTGCTAGAGAACAAGTTTATTGGACATTCCGAAGTTATTTGCATTCCGATCTCAAAATAAAGACAGAGGCAACTACTTTAACTTATCACTACGTAACTGCTTTTGTGCTTTATTGATTTCCACGGATTGTAGACTGTAATTCAGGTATTAAACTTGTTCTTCGTTCTTTTTTTAATGTTAGGCCTGTCTGAGGTTCCTCGTTACGGACTGTGTCGCCTAAATCTCAAATTTTCAGAGTTCAGTGTTTCATTGCATTTTATATCCATTTTCCTTACTGTAACATTACTTTCCAGTGGCGTACTTTTGTTGCAAACTATATCTCTATCTCTTGGACGTATTAGGGAGTCCTTAATGATTGATTGCGGCTTCTTGCATGCATGGCAGGTGCATTGATAATTTTCGTTCGGCATCCACATGCCGAGAACTCTACTATAGAGTAGTAGTAAGTGCGTACTGGATACATTAGCGCATTCGAGGTCATATATATTCGTAAACATTTTGAATGTTAAGAATTCTCGTCTAGGTAATTATTTGCGGCATACTGCACATTTGACTTCTGACACTAACATTTGCAAACTAATTATTATAATCAGTGCCTCGATAGGCTTATAGAAGTAGGTATACCAATCGAAGTCAGTAGCCGTATTCACAATGGCTCGGAAATCGGATTCGGATACGGAATCGACAAAGGCCCCCTCAATAGTTCTTAAGAAACAGTGGTTTCAGTCAATTTTAATGAAATTTTCATATGTTATTGAGAGTAGAGTTTCCATGGAATCTATCGGGATTATGAATAACAGTTTTCGAATCGATCGACACGGATTCGCCGCTCACGAATTTCGTGTCGAATCGTTCGGAAACGGTTTCGAATCATTGTGAATACGGCTACTGGTATTAATTACGATAATGTACCTAATGCACCTGTATGCCTGTATGTGGCATATCGTAAAATAATTTAAAATTGTATTTAAATTGCAATTAATAAATGAGCGACCTCTGGGAACTCGATAATTTTATACTATGGCCGCTTTGATTTTATATACATCTGCCTAGATGGAGGGTTGCGCTGCAATCGCAACATATTTGACAGGCCGGCTACACTAAATATAGTAAGTACGTTTGGCTACTATTGTTTAACATACGTTTGATAAGTGCAGACTCGTACTCGGCAACGTACCTACTCGCTCAAGGCTTAAATTACCGTAGATCAAGTAAAAAGTAATAACCACGCCTCTTTGTTACCAGTGCAAATGGATCAACCAGCCACGCTCTTCGTCTCTTTCTCAAAGCTTTCTTACCGGTCATTGGGACCTGTCTAGTGTGGCACAATATATGGCTTTTGCATTCAATCTGCACTTTCCGTTTTTATTATATTCTTACCGGAACGGTTGAAAATGGCTAGTACGGTAGAAATGGCCTTAGTCTGATAATTCGGTAGATGGCGTTGTCTCGCAACTTTATTTATCTAAATATTTTTTTATAAAGTCCATGCTTAGAGTCCTCCATATAAAATTAATCCTCCATGTTAGAACCCAATATTACTTTTTCAAACGAAAACGTCGTAATGTGGACCTACTGTTTCTAATGGACAGCTAAATCTGCTCCCTACTTCTGCAGAGGATGGTTAATGAGAAAGAGGAGGAACCGGAATCCCCTAAACTGTTCGTCAAGCATTTATTTATAATAATTTAACGGGTTCCTCGGTTTTAGGAAGACAGAGTCATCTATCTGAATATTTTGGAAACTGCTTCCTAAAACGGTTCTATACCTATTAATTCCGTTAGTTTTGAACCTACATTATACATAGGTCGTTGATCGCGGTTTGATTTATTTTTAGTCTTTGGTCTACTTTATTATTGACACGCCTTTGCTCCGCTAAAATTGTAAATTTATTGTGGTTTTTGTGGATATTTTTCAATAAAGTGAATATCGCTTGTGTCCTTTTCAACAAGACACCCATTTGATTGTGTTATTTCAGTGATTCGGGAAGAAAAACACCTAAATCCAAGTAAGAAACGTTAATTTCTGTCGCTGTCAATATATAACGCTACTAATTTCGGTAGTAACCAAAAATAACATTGTCAACGATCCGCTCTCTTACTTTCTAATTTGGCTGGACTAACACTACTTTTTCTTATTTATTTATTTACAGTTAAATTCGTCTCCTATTTGTTATGAATATGTGTTATTGTTGAAGTAATTGACAGCACTACTTATATTATGTGCGTTAAACACACAGTTTAACCTTAGTTCAGTCATTTCTTAAACAAAACATTGGTGAGAAAATTAACAACAATACTGGCTTCTATGACTCATAGTGAAATTACTGTGAACTGTATTGAGTAGCTGTAATCTATTATCGTACCTAAATGGCCCTAAATAGGCAAATATCTAGTGCCAGACAGACTTGGAATTAATATTTTCACTTTCTATTTTAGTGAAATATCCATAACTAATAGATTTGTCTCTATAACATATGTTTCAATAGAAAAACCCAAAAGTAGAGCATGATAACGACAAGTATTATCCACAGAAATGTAAATAAATTGACTTATATTTTATAATAAAGATTCTTCTTTACAGTGGATAATGCTTACCATTATCATGCTCTACATTTTTCTTTTGCTATTGAAACCGGGGGGAGGCCATTACCCATCAGTGGGATGAATAAGGCTAATAGTAATATAATATTGAAACATACTTCAGTATACTACTATACTATAAAAAGTTTACTGTTCTTTTTTCAATATCAAAGTAGGTAGAGCTCGTCTAGTCTAAGATGACGCGCCCCACTACTTAGTTAGTTGATTTCGATGTGTGAGTGCAAATATTAATAACGACACTTAATCTGCCAATGAACGACGCGTGCTCCGACGTTTGAATCTTACCGGCAACTGAATGACCAATTACAACGGCATTTGTATATGTATTGCGTCCATATTTTAAACTTGCTTGTGTGCGTTAATGCGATAGTGGGGCGCGTCATTTTAAATTAGACGAGCTCTACAATTATTTATATTTATTTATTTATTTAACAGTTTATTGTACACAATATAACTAATTCAGAAAGTACAGATTAGTTATGACACAACAGGCACTACTTATCTCTAAAAGAAATCTCTTCCAGTAGGCCTACAAAAGAGATATGTGAAAATTAAACGCAGATAAGACGCGCACAATGACTATAATTATAATACTATAACTAAATACATACATAAAATTCTATACTTACTATACTAATATCTTAGAATATGGTATGTAAAGGTGTTACTATTTAGTATTTCTATGAAATATGAAAATATTTAGGTACTCTTTGTCAAGTAACATTTTATTTATTTACCTAATTGTAGACCTGGAGCGACTTTGTTCACATACACCTACTTTACCCCTACCTACCCTTTATTTCTTGCTTATAAACCTTCCTCTTGTATCACTCCCTATTGTTGAAAACCACATTAAACTCATACATAAATACATAGGGACAGACGGCATGAAGCGACTTTGTTTTATACTCTGTATAGATTTTTAACCAATACATTTCAGCAATGACTGATTAAATTCGCTGTAGTATAAACCTGAACAATAAATAAGGCTCGGTGTTAGGTACTTAATATTCATCATCATCATCGTCTTAGCTCTTATCCCGGCCTCTGCCAGGATCTGCTTTCCTACTAATTCTTCTCCACTTCGTCCGATCTTCGGCATCCTCTCGTCGTAAGCCGTTGCCTCTCACGTTCAACTCAGCATACTACACAGCGTAGGTACTGAATCACAATTTCTTTATTTATTCATCTGAAACATGCGAGAAGTTAAATTCCTTGCACTTAAGTCAGTTGCATTAAATGTTCCCCGAGGGGACACAATTCACTCTGCAGCTGACTGCACCATTTTGCCATTGTATGAAATCTGCCAACGCCCTTCGTGACTTCATGCAATTTATTTGTATAAAATGATGTTTTATCAGATTCCATTATTCTTTATCATAACAGTGACTGCATTGAATAAACACTTTATTTGAAGTGATTCAAGAAGGGCGTTAGCTAACTGATTACTTCTAAAGTGCACTTTTTGCACAGCAAACTTAAATAATATAGAATAAAACATAGTCGCTTTTCGCCATCTGTCCCTATGTATCTGTACACTTATACCTTTTAAAAAATATAAGGGATTTTATTAATACGGTTTTCAACAATTGATAAGAGTGATTTAAGAGGAAGGTTTATAAGCAAGAAAAAAGGGTATGTAGATGTACGCGAACGAAACCGCGCTGGATCCACTAGTAAAGAATAAAAATAATCATCTTGGTGTTAATGTCCCAGTTGGGTCCTCTCATGCAAGGGCACAGGGTCCGCCTTGACTACGATCCAGGATTTAGCAGATCAGGTAATTACAGTAGCGCGACTGCCGTCTGACCTCCATGACCCTCACTTCGTGCCATGTTCTCTGTTCGAGAACTGAAATAAAAGTAATCAAAAGAAACATCATCGTCACTTGCCATCCTCAAAAGCGTTCCTAGTAATTAGTAAAAATAAGTAAAAGAAACAACTAGTTGAGGTATAAATTACGTCCTGATTTCCCAATAAATTCTCGTGTACAATAAATAATTGAATAAATAAATCATTCCTCGTATATAACATCGGTCATAACCCTGCATGGCTAACACAAGTGTGCCTGTGACATGGCTCACGCCGCTAGAGAGCCTTTGTTTCCTTCTCTCAATACTAAGTGGTGGTGCTTGTCGTTTAGCCAAAGTCCACAAATAATTTATGGGTCAATGTGTACGCTTTTATAATAAGGTTCCAATGGATATTCAGAATTTACCATTGAATAAATTTAAAGTCACTATAAAAAAACCAATTATGTCAAATAAGTTATTATAGTATGTCTGAATATGTTAATGACAAAAGTCCATGGGACTGAACTGCTGTTCTATGCAGGTATTTACTTTTAAGATAGTATATAGGACAAATAATGTAGGCTCATAGGTAACATAGGCTCTGTGGGTTTCTTGCTGTTTCTGACCCCCAGAACCACCTTGGAAGCGGCTTTAATTTTCCTTCCTGTCCCACACATGGTGTCTCCTGTTTGCGGTAGGGGTAGGGTAGGAGTAAGATAGTGGTAGGGTACGAGGCAGCTAGTCGCTTCACAAATTGCCTTCCAAGTCGCATCGCTAGCCCAATTACACAGGTTACTAAAATCGCATGCGGCTCGGTAATTTCCGTCGATAATGTTGAGCAGAACAGCTATTTGTGCCGGAATTGAAATAGTCAGTTATTCCTGGTGAAAATAAGTTGAAATAGTTCCTTAGTTCCTGTAATCTTGATCGCTTGGGTTCCATAAGCATGGGTGCCTTTCATAGCATTCCAAAAACTGTATGGTATTATTTTTATTCATGGTTGTACGGAACGATATGTACCTACGTAGAATCGCTGTAGTGGATACAACGTGCGCGAAACGCTTCTTCATGCGGCGGGCGATCGCCTGCAACTGATCGTTTACACGGTCGATTTTAGTCACCAGTCGCATGCGGCAGGTCGCCGCGCGGCCAAAGTCGGATGCTGCCCAACTTTGGGGCTTGCGGCTTTAGTCACTTGCGATGTTGCCATTTAGACGGTCGATTAACGCCGCGCGGCAAAAATCGTGCGGCTTTTGTCACCCGTGTAAACCCCACTTAAGGTAGCGGTAGGGTAGGGATAGGATAGAGGAGGGTGGGACCGACTACCTAACTCATGCAGCATGTGTGATGCACGCTCACTTAAACGTCTGTCTGGCGGTGGCGTAGGGGCCGGGTCGCTCTTTTCGTTCAAATATGGTTGAATTGGATGATGACTGGGCCCTGCGTTAAACTCGTGAACGGGTGCTGCCTTGGTGGACTGGCTTACTCTTGCTGTAGTTTTAGGTGGCTTTCTTAAGTATACTAGACATACCTATATAATATATCGAGCGCGGTCCGGCTCTGTCTAGCATTGTCGGGCACGGTCCGGTTGTGGTTGGCGTGGGGTGGGTTTGCTGCGGCCATAGGGCGGTCAGCGTGTCACTGTGTGTTTCCTTCCTACTTTCCTACCCCCCTAACCTATCCTTTTTGACGATTGAAAGAGATATTTAATGTCCTATGCAATAAAGAAGTTTTGAATTGAATCTTTAAGATGAAAGAGATAGCTGTATCTATGTCGCGCCATTTGTCGTTCAACGTGCACTTGTACTTGTTGCTAATGTTTATAGGCAGGGGTGACCACTTTCCATCATCCTGCGCTCGCATGTTAGCCTACCGATCAACATATAAAATTAAACATTAACCTTACAATATTATCCACAGCATGACAACCCTGATGGACCCCTACGGGACCACTGGAACGGGGACGCTGACCCTGAAATGGGACCCCAAGAAGCTGGAGATCCGCACCAACTCGGTGGAGCGCACCCTGGAGCCGCTGGTGCTGCAGGTCACCACTCTGGTTGACAGCAACCGTCAGGACAAGGATGGCACCAAGAAGAATAAGAAGCGACGTGAGTTGTATGCTTTATCTTGCAATTTGGACAACTTTTAACGGTGTATAGGGTTTGGATTGGTGTTTAAAAGCAGCTGTCTGGCCATAGATGGTTAAATAATCCCTAATTTGAAAATCAACCACACTTGCCTTAACAATAAAAAAATCATTTTGGCGTCTGGCTTGACCATAATCCTGGATTTGGCAGATCAGGTAATTACAGTAGAGCGACTGCCATCTGACCTCCGTGACCCTGCTACCAGGGGAACCTGACCAGATTGGATCATGGTTACACATACAGTCGCCTGAATGTGCACTTTTCACCACGATGTTTTCCTCACCGTAAGAGCATCGGTTAGTATTCACATTAGTTGAATGCATAACTCAGAAAAGAGTCATTGGCACATGGCATACATAACTGAGAAAAGAGTCACTGGCACATGGCATACATAACTTAGAAAAGAGTCATTGGTACATGGCCGCAGTGGGATTCGAGCCTGGTAACTTTCGCTTGCCCTTCTCGTTGAGTCGGATACCCTTACCAATGGGAAGCATTAATAACTTTATATTGCTAATTTTTTTCTCCAATTTAATCTACAATCAGCTGTCACAACCATAAGCAGATGGTCTCTTTAACTTACTACTAAACTCTTCATCCCCAGCCGGCAAGTCCAAGCGCGCCAGTGCCCTAGTGGCGACCGTGGAGCGGGCCACCGAGATCTTCATAGAGCGAGGGCAGATCATCGCGTACGAGAACCCGGAGATCACCCAGGAGATGCTGTCTGCTGTCGAGGAAGTACGGAAGGCCGGTGAGTGGTGGAGCGACATGTATTGGTTCAATAGGGAAGCTTAACAACACTTATGATGGCAGGTGAATAATAATATATCCTGCTTTGTGGCGCGTCTATAGATTAAGATCTATTAAACCACTCCATAAAGAAATGTGTCTCTGCCTACCCCACCTGTGGGACTGAGCCGTGAGCTTTATGTATGTATGTTTCTCTTATAGTAGCGCTGCTCTGCTGACAGAAGGTGTCGGTTAAAGTATCCATACTTTACGAGTGGCACATTGTGGGCGAGTATCGCACATAGATGGCGCTGACCAAGCCTTCATACATAGAGATCGGCATGTGCCCTATTTTTGAATTGCTCGTCGGTTGGAATGGTTTACAAATTTTGATTTTCGGAATGAATTTTGATGCTGATTTTCCCTATGTTTGAACCGTACACTTTCGGTGTTGCTAATGTGATTAAAAAAATTAGAAATTTTCATGCGAAAATCAAAGTTGTAAACCGATCGAACCGAGGCTAGCCATTCGGAAATGGAGCCCCTGATCATTGCGTACGAGAACCCTGATAAATCATTCTGAAGATGCCCTCCGCTGTCGAGAAGGTCCGCAACGCCGGCTCTCTCGCTTACAGAATATCTATACACATAATGACAATAATAAATAACCACAGGTGCAGCGATGTCGCTAGCCGCCCGCGAGTTCTCCGGGGCGCCTTGCGCCACCGCCGCCCGCGGGGGGATGGTGCGGGCCGCCCGGGGACTGCTGTCCGCCGTGACTAGGCTGCTCATCCTGGCCGATATGGTGGACGTCCACCTGCTTATGGGGAAGCTGAGGACTGTGAGTATACTGAGACAAAAAAAGAAAAAAGAAAGAAAAGCCACAGCATCCCACGACACACGATTATATACTGCTTTGCCCCTCGCCCTGTACACCTACTCCTACCCTACTGTACACTACTCCTACCCCACTATACACCTACTCCTACCCTACCCTGACAATTGAGAATTCTGTGATGGTGCGAGCCGCCAGGGGACTACTGTCGGCCGGTACGAGACTGCTTATCCTAGCTGATATGGTGGACGTCCACCTTTTTATGGGGAAGCTGAGGAGTGTGAGTGTATTGTGTACTAGTTTGCCCCTATCCTACCCTACTCCACAGCTACTTCTACCGTGTGTGTATTGAAAGAAAGAAAGAAAAAAAGATAATATTCCTACCATTACACACAGCACACCACGACACACGATTATATACTACTTCGCCCCTCGCACTGTACACCTACTCCTACCCTACTTTATACCTACTCCTGCCCTGCTCTACATCTACTCCTCTACCCTACCTCTACACCTACTCCTACCCTACTCTAGACCTACTCCTACCCTACTTTGCACCTACTCCTATCATACTCTACACCTACTCCTGCCCTCCCCTACAACAACTCTATCATGCTGCGGGAGAGTTTTCAGCGAGTGGTGTAAAACAAAACATATTACGGAATCACATTTTAAATGTTCCGACTTTCCTACAACGTATCGTTGTTAACGAGTAGCCCGCAAACCCGGAACATACCACGATAGTTTAAAACGTTATGTTATATTATCGAATGTTTATAAATCCCCATTAAACCCATTCACCAGGTGGAAACGGACTTAGACAAGCTCAAGTCCGCCTCTTCCCAATCGGAGCTGCTCGAGTCCGCTCGACAATTCGAGCGCTCGACCAACGAACTGTCAGCCCAAGCCGCTAAGAGGCAGCTCGAGTTGAAAGAGCCTCGGGCCAGGGATGAGTTGGCCGCCGCAAGGGCTGTGCTCAAGAAGCATTCTACTATGCTTCTGACTGCTTCTAAGGTATGTGTGAATGATAATCCTACTAATTTATTGATTGGTTACACAATTTAAGAATTTAGATGTCAAATATAGATACAATAATGATTATTAATACAATATAATTGTCATTACTTAATTGAATTTATGTTTATGTCAATTTCCAATTTAAAATGTTTACATATCACGTATCATTAAAGGTAATTTGTCAGGTATTCAAAATAATTTATAGGTATGTTGATGTCAATTTTGCAAATTAAAATGTTCACATGTCATCATAATAGGTAGGTATTAATGTTAATGTGTTTGATACAATGTCAGTTCAGTAATGTCTATTTAAATTAATATCCTTGATGTGAATGTTTCTGACGAGTCTCCATGGTTTTGTACAAGGCACAACGATTTCTTTGTACAAAACCGAGTAATGTCGGAAGACTATTTACTGACTTGTAAATAACCGGCAATGGTAACTAGAAATGTACAAAAAATCGTTTGTGCGCGATTGGTCCAATTTGCGATAGGTGCAATTCATTTCTTTCGTTATCTATCAGGCCAGTGGTGCGCCTTGCTATTACCCTAGGAAACATGACTAACTTCATTCGCATAAATTCTAGAGATGGATGATAAATAACTGCATGGTATTAACACAGTGAATCTTCACGAAGGAACAATGTTACAAAAATCACACAATTAGGAAGAGAGGGAATAAGGGAAGAGAGGTAGGGCATAGCGGGGTATCTCGTTCGAATTGGAGCCGCCCGACTGGGGAAGTACCTCCACCTTACAGAATACCGCAGCTAAATAATACTCTTTTAAATAGTATTGTGTTTCTGCCGGTGAGTAAGGTTTCCAGTGCTCCATGGGGTGGGGATTTGGGTAACCGTGGCTTTGGCAGTGGAGGGGCATTTGCTTTTTGCTGCCAGAGCAACGTGTTATAGAGGTGGGCAACGCATTAGCGATACTCTTGGTGTTGCTAATGTCTATAGGCAGTGGTGACCACTTTCCATCAGGTGGCCCGCTTGCCTGTTTGCCTACCGTATGACATAAAAAAAAAAACAATCAAGGACACAACGATAGCAAGGACCGTGAGAGGGCGTCAGTGTATAGTGTATTTTCATCAGTAGTATCCCGTAAGTTTGGACAACAATGAATGACAATGTAGCGTAAAAAGGTACTCGCATGCCTCCGATACTAGTGACTCTATTTCTCATTCAACCTTTTTTTCTTTTTTACACTACTAAGGTGGCAAACAAGCTTACAGCCTGCCCGATACTCGAATGAGTGGTAGAGTTGCCCCCTACCACTTAATCGAGTGAAGTTAGTCGACAGCCTGTGCTATTGCTAGTTCTTTTTAATAGTAATGGTAACGATCTCATTTTTTGTCCCCCAGGTATACGTCCGTCACCCAGAATTAGCCGCCGCTAAAGCGAATCGCGACTACGTACTCCGCGAGGTCTGCAGCGCGGTCGACGCCATCGCCGGCGCCGCGCAGGGCCGCCCGCCGCAGAGGAAGGGTAATATATGACACAGATAGCACAATACATACAATAATACATGACACTCATTGCATACTACACGACACACATCGCACACTACACGACACACACATAGGACAATATACGACACAGATAGCACAATACTTACAATAATACATTACACTCATTGCACACTACACGACACACATCGCACACTACACGACACAGATAGCACAATACTTACAATAATACATGACACTCATTGCACACTACACGACACACATCGCACACTACACGACACACACATAGGACAATATACGACACAGATAGCACAATACTTACAATAATACATGACACTCATTGCACACTACACGACACACATCGCACACTACACGACACAGATAGCACAATACTTACAATAATACATGACACTCATTGCACACTACACGACACACATCGCACACTACACGACACACACATAGGACAATATACGACACAGATAGCACAATACTTACAATAATACACGACACACATCGCACACTACACGACACAGATAGCACAATACTTACAATAATATATGACACTCATTGCACACTACACGACACATATGACAATACACACCATACATATGATAATATACGACACACACATAGAGCAATATACGACACAGATAGCACATTACTTACAATAATATATGACACTCATTGCACACTACACGACACACATCGCACACTACACGACACAGATAGGACAATAAAAACAAGCCATACATTGAATAATAAACGCCGTAAATGTGACAATACACGACACAAATACGACACAACACACCACACTTAGGACAATACAAGCCACACACAGCACAATACACATTTTTAAAATGCCAATATCTCAAGTCGAGACTTAAAGACAATGTTTTCCCTAATTCCAGGCAATCGCGCTCCCGCCGACGGACCCGGGGAACTGGCTCAAGCTCTGGATGACTTCGACGTGAGTTAATCTATATATAATAATATATATTGGCCGTGTGGTGTCCGGCAGAGTAGAATAGCACCAACCCCTTCCACTCGCGGGTGTCGTACAAGGCGACTAATGCTTTCGAAGCAAAAGATCTAAGAGTCTCCGTAGGCTGGAAAATGGGCAGCAGCGTTTTCCATTGTTATATTTGTAACACTGCGATCTCCAACCCGCCTGCCAAGCGTGGAGATTATGGCAATTACCTCCCCTTCCGTGGGAGAGGCCCTAAGTCCTGCAGTGGACTGTTATGTGCTGTGATGATGAATTATATACTGTCACGGGGTGCCAATCAGTCCCGTGACGGTCGAACCAGTCTTAGGACCAGCAGGAAACCTTGATCATTCTCGTTGATTAATGTAATACACACATCATAATTGTCTAGGAACCAAGCACGTTTTTTTGTCAATAACTTAAATTGTAGTTTTATTTTTATTTTTAAGATCATAATAAAAAGGCGTTTAGGGACAAAGCATATTTGACCAACTTGACCAACGTTTTGTGGGTCCACTAAACCTTTACTATCGATACAAAATGGATTCCTTTTTGTACTTTATGACGTAGGATGACGTAGGCCAACTTACAGTCTAATTATTGGCGTGCTGACGTCGCTGATTGCTATATGAGAAGGTTGATGAATGTGGAAGAAGCTAGAGACGTTTGTCAGGACGTTTTAAGAGAGGTAGGGCATAGCGGGGTATCCCGATCGAATTGGAGCCGCCCGACTGGGGAAGTACCACCACCTTACAGAATACCGCAGCTAACAATAC
Source organism: Blastobasis lacticolella (assembly GCA_905147135.1). Classification (NCBI taxonomy): domain Eukaryota; kingdom Metazoa; phylum Arthropoda; class Insecta; order Lepidoptera; family Blastobasidae; genus Blastobasis; species Blastobasis lacticolella. Next base: position 9,699,236 of record LR990065.1, on the reverse strand, counting down.
TCTTTTAAATAGTATTGTGTTTCTGCCGGTTAGTAAGGTCTCCAGTGCTCCATGGGGTGGGGATTTGGGGAACCGGGGCTCTGGCAGTGGAGGGGCATTTGCCTTTTTGCTGCCAGAGCAACGTGTTATAGAGGTGGGCAACGCATTGGCGTTACTATTGGTGTTGCTTATGTCAATAGACAGTGGTTACCACTTTCCATCAGGTGGCTCACTTGCCTGTTTGCCTATCGTATGAAAAAAAAGGACCGTAACAAGTGGAACAATTTATTCTCTGTCTACCTTGTCTATGATTACTGAACGTTATAATAGGACCACGATACGTCCGTATCGACTGACAGTAGTAAAAATTATAAACCGCCATATCCACGACAATAATAATCTGTCAGTGCTTCTTGTAAACATTCAGTTATTCGGTCACTATTGGCTTGAACTTGTACTTTTAGTTTGTCCAAACTAGTAATCATGCTGAAAATTATCTCCCGCACTGCCTTTTCAATAATAATATTTTTCGTAACTCACGGAAATAATCAATAATCAAAACAATCGTACAGAAATCAAATTGTTTATGACTTTTATTAATGACGTTCTATGACATTCAAAAAGTTGACATACAGAGATTTCTTTTAACAAGCGATTCGGACTTAGCTTGGTCTTATTATAGGTATACATAAAGCTCACGCCTCTGTCCCACAGGTGGGGTAGGCAGAGACTATGGACCGCCATTTTGCTCTGTCCTGACAACTCCCTAGCCTAATATCTCTAATATAAATAACCTCACTTGTTCCCAGGAGCGTATGCTAATGGAACCAGCCGGGTACTGCGAACAGCGAGCTCGCCCAGCCTTGGAAGAGCGCTTGGAATCCATCATCAGCGGCGCCGCACTTATGGCTGATAGCTCTTGCACTAGGTAACGTAAACATTCGATGGGTGCTTACATAATAAGCTAGTTTCCAAATATTTTGTTTCATCTGGATATAAAAATAGTGAGTGAAATGAAACAAAACGGTGACAAATATCTCGAAAAACAAATAAGTTGTGAGACTTTAAAGTTGCGATTTCAAGAATAATTTCGTAAAAGATTGGAATGGGGGACAGGTAGAAAAAATAAATAAATGTTATTTGACAACCCGATTGGTTCAATTGGTTTACATCCGGAAATGACCCGTGAAGTCTGCCACGCAGAGATCCCGGGTTCAATACCCGGCCAAGCAGAAATTGAAATGATGAATTCTAATTTCTGTTACGGGTCTGGGTGTTATATGTATAATAAGTATGTATTTAAAAAAGTATTTAAGTATTATATCAGTTATCTAGCACCCATAGCACAAACTTTGCTTACTTTGGGGCTAGATGGCGCTGTTTGAATTGTCTAGTCATATTTATTTAATGTTGCCTGGAGAGCAACACACTAATATTCTGCCAAGGTAAAACGGGAATGGGCCACGAGCCTATCAAATAATTAAATTTTATCATAAACGTTCCAGGGACGAACGCCGCGAGCGCATCGTGGCCGAATGCAACGCCGTACGGCAAGCGTTGCAAGATCTTCTGCATGAGTATATGACCAATGTGAGTAGACACCGCAGCTTTTTTATATAGGTACAGTCAGCTGCAGAGAGAACCGGCCCCCTAGCATACTTACCATCAAGTGAAGTGCGATTAGCGTATGATTTCACATTGGTTACACTTTAAATGTTTATTACGATGTAAGTCACCCGAACAGTAAATATATAAATACACTAAATGTACGGTAGGTCCATTCACTCTGCAGCTGACTGTATCACTATAAGTCGTATGAAATGGATTACCATTAGCGGACATTGATCTCTCGGTTAAGTACTGGAATAACTTCATGAAAAAGACATGAAAAGTGGTCTGAACTAAGTGATATATTGGGATTAAGATTGCCTCTGCAGATTATACAAATATACAGGATGTTACATAATATATGTATGAAGCCATCAACTGGGTGGAGTGCTAAACATATTAAAACGCTAGGTACAATTATTTCTGTCGTACGTGGAATTTTCGTTTTCATACATTTAGCACTCCATCCGGTTCACGGCTTCATACATATATTATGTAACATCCTGTATATTTTACTGACTATTATCTCTTGTGTTCGCTACCTTTACTCACTCTGTCATACTTTTCCTTCTCAGATAATGATACAGTGAGATAAGGATAGCTTATACAGATTAGCTGTGTGGTGTGCGGCAGAGTAGAATAGCACCAACCCCTTACACTCGTGGGTGTCGTACAAGGCGACTAATGTTTTCGAGGCAAAATATCTAAGAGTCTCCGTAGACTGGAAAATGGGCAGCAGCGTTTTCCATTGTTATATTTATAACACTGCGATCTCCAACCCGCCTGCCAAGCGTGGAGATTATGGCAATGACCTCCCCTTGCGTGGGAGAGGCCCTAAGTCCTGCAGTGGACTGTTATGGGCTGTGATGATAGTCGTCATCTTGGCGTTAATGTCCCGGTTATGCTCTCGAGAACGAGGGCCCGGGGTCCGCCGTGACCATGATCCAGGATTTGGCGGTCAGGTAATTACAGTGGAGCGACTGCCATCTGACCTCCGTGACCCTGCTACCAGGGGAACCTGGCCAGATTGGATCATGGTTACACATTCAGTTGCCTGAATGTGCAGGTTTCTTCACGATGTTTGATCCCATATTTATTAAGCAATAAATAACGTGGTCAACCACAGCCTTCAAAGATCAAAGAGAACGCGCTTGCTATGAAAAAATATTTTTCACTTGTACTAATTTTAATTTTTAACTATATTAATAAATTCATACAGAGATTAAGTGAAAAGTGTTAGAATTTAGTTTTGAAAATTATTATATTATCTATTAGTCTATTGTTAATTTTATAAGTGGTATTGTTGTATAGGTTTTATTATTTCGTTTGGCTATAATGTATTGTTTATTGTTTTATAATTTTGTATGTTATATGTATTATATCTATGGGTCTCTGTAGCCTGATACAAATAAATAAATAAAGAGTTTACATACATACATGTTTTCCTTGACCGTAAGAGTATCGGTTAGGGCTGTGATGATAGTTTTTTTTTCTCTCTTCACAGGCTGGAAAGCCCGACCAATCGGAAGGCTTGGAACGCGCCATCGAGAACATGTGCCGCAAGACACGTGACCTGCGAAGGCAGCTACGCAAAGCTGTGGTTGACCACGTCAGTGACAGGTGTGTCATGTTGTATTGTACATTATATTATACTAGTGGACCCGGCGCGACTTCGTACGCGTACACCTATTTTACCCTTACTTACCCTTTTTTTCTTACTTAAAAACCTTCCTCTTGAATCACTCTATCTATTAAAAAAAACCGCATCAAAATCCGTTGCGTAGTTTCAAAGATTTAAGCATACAAAGGGACATAGGGACAGAGAAAGCGACTTTGTTTTATACTATGTAGTGAAGACGCGCCCCAGTATCGTAAGGACTTTCTCGGAGGTTCTCTCAATACTCAATACTCAAATGTTTATTGCATCATAAAAGTAATTTTTACAATTATGTTAACCGGCACTGCAATATTAAAATATTAAAAATAATAAGGTTATAATATAATATTGTATATTATACTATCGACGCGCCCAGGTTTTGCACAAGCTCTCTCCGGGTTTCTCTAGACTCCGGGTAGACAGGTAGTCTTTGACTGGTCATAGAGAACACGCTTGCTATGAAAAAATATTTTTCACTTGTACTAATTTTAATTTTTAACTAAATTAAATTCATTTACTTTTACTGTGACACACAGATTGGTATATATACAGATGTTAGTAAATGCGACGATCTCTGTGATCTGCCCACGGACATACAATAATTTAGAATTAGGGAGATTGAAAAATCTTTAAATAATATAATTTATAATTAAATAATTTTATTTTTACAATGAAAATTATGGAATTTTACTACTAAAAATTGGTCATTCAAATAACATTAAATATACCTCATATATTCATTGACATGTATACCTATACCTAAAATACATGTCAAATTGTTATTCAATAATTATTATGTTAGTTATTTTATTACTAAGCTATACCTAGGTTTATAACTCATTATTTACTTCCAATATTTGCAAAGTATGGTTATTAATTCTTCTTAAGTTAATTTATAGTCGCTTAAAATTTCGTTAATAGAGTAATTTGCTTTGTGAGCTAAATAATCAAGTATTCTTTTCTTAAATACTACAAAGTCATTGCACCCTCTGATATGTGCCGGTAGTATATTACAGATTTTCGGCGCCATTATCATAACGATATTACCACATAGAGTTGTACATTGCACATTCATAGAAATAATATATCTTTTGGATGCCTTGGGCCAAATATGATTTGTCCTATCTATGTCTAATGTACTAAACCCTAACCCTGATACCTTCTCAGTTTCCTGGAGACCAACGTGCCCCTGCTGGTCCTGATGGAGGCAGCCAGGAACGGCCACGAGAAGGAAGTGGAGGAATATGCTGTCGTGTTCACCGAACACGCCAACAAGTTGGTCGAGGTATGTATGGATGCTTGTTTTCTTAAGTATTATTGTATACTACATGGCAGGCCGGTCTAGCCATCTTTGACAGCTCCGCTTGCGTGATGCGTGTATGGTAGAAAATTGACAGCTCGAAGTTCGACTATTTCTACCAACATCTACATTGACTCTGATTGTGTAGGATCATCCGCCAATCCGCCTCCTTTGTACACCGAAAGTACGTGAATTGTCTATGGACCAAGAATTTCTACCACAAACCGCTTATGTCAGATAACGTTAGCTTATGTCAAATCCCATACATTTTTTCTACCACAAACGATTGTAGATTAACGAAACCTCTTGGCTAAGGCCGCAGTACAGTTATAATAATAAAAATGGGACTTAGGTGTTAGTTACCGCGGTTGAGACCTTCTATAATAGGACCACGATAAGTCCGTATTGACTGACAGTAGAAAAAATTATAAAGTGTGGATATGGCAATAATCTGGGGATAATCTGTCCTTGTCAGTCCTGCTTGTAAACATTCAGGTATTTGGTCACTATTAGCTTGAACTTTTGTCTAAATTATTAATCGTGCTGAAAATTATCTCCCACACTTCCTATTTAATTGTTTTGCCCAGTTTTTTAATAATAGTTTTCGTAACTCACGAAAATAAACAATCCCACAAAAATCAAATTGTTTTTTATGACTTTTGACGTTCTATGACGGATAAAAAACTTGGCATAAGTCATACAGATTTTTTTTTATTAAGCGGTTTGGTCTTAGCGTGGTCTTATTCTATTAGATAAGTATGCATGCCTGTGTCAGGAGGTCTCTAAATATATAGCTATAAGTTGTATACAACAACGAACACTGCGTACAATCTCGTACAATCTCTCAACAAGTTCCAAAAACGCGTAAGGTGCTACAATCCACCTGGTTCGAAAATAGCATTACAGGACGCCAAAAGCCCTACAAATGATCTTCAGAGGTAGTATTTATATCGCGGCAGTTGAAATACTTCTCTAGCGCGATGTAGAACGGTCAGTGCCATCTGTGTGCGATGCCTACCAACCATGTGCTCGTATGCTCAAATGATGAGCATTACGGAGCTTCACTGTTGAAGCGATAGATGTCGCTGCAAATTGTTTTGTTTGCCTGCAGTATTCTACTTTATGTATAGTGTGATACTTTCCTAGATATATCTGGTCTGGGGTTCGAACGAAATATTCGGAATAATAGGGGTGTATATGTTTGACTTGTGTATCTGTAGCTCTGTGTGTCGGTTTGTGGCATCGTAGCTCCCGTTCGGATAGACCGAATGCGATGCGGCTTCATTTATTTGAAAGCTACGTTAATCGAGATGATTCTTGGAATACTAAGTCGCTGTTTCTTAGTTTTGTGCCATTAAAAACGGCTCAGTCAGCAGTTTAGGAAATGTTTGAGTATATTATTATGTCGGGGGATTTCCGAGGTTTGTCTATCTGTTAGGATAACATAATTTTAATAATAAATCCGGTTTGTCAGCATGAATAAATCCTACTGCGGGACTAAGAGACGAGAATGTTTGATTATTTATGTACTAGCTTTTGTACGTGACTTCGTCCGCGTGGAAATAGTTTTTATGACAGTTTGATGGTATGAACGCTAGTACTCCGGGGAGGTCAAGCTGTCCGGTTCTACCTACTTATATTTTGGTTGCACTTACATCCCAGAATCCAATCCCGACCATTTTTTCTGAAACATCAATGTGCAGACACGACTTTTTTACAATTTTATAATAGTGAATAATCATTTATTCTCCTTTCAGGTGGCGAACCTCGTCTGTTCGATGTCCAACAACGAGGATGGCGTGAAGATGGTCCGCCATGCCGCTGGACAGATCGAGGCTTTGTGCCCACAGGTGGGAGTCCTTTTTTTGTTATAGACTAGCGATAAGGCCTTTGCTCATATGTGTTCCTTGTTATTGTAAGTGATTGGTATTGTTATATTTTATGAGCAGTGAAGTGTGTCTCTATGTATCTATGTAGTGGACTCGGCGCGACTTCGTTCGCGTGGCGGCCTATCATTACATGCACCTAGTTTACCGCTACATGTCAATTTTTTCTTGTTTATAGACCTTCCTGTTATTTATTTTTTTATGCCATGCGGTAGGCAATCAGGCAAGCGGGCCACCTGATGGAAAGTGGTCACCACTGCCTATAGACATTAGCAACACCAATAGTATCGCCAATGCGTTGCCGTACGACATAAAAAAAATTACAATGTATAAAATTCTAATATAAGACAGTAAGCCAATTATAGGTCCTCGCCAATAAATTACTAATCATACTCTGTTAGGTTGTAATTTTGGCAAATAAATTACTATTTAGGCCCGTTAAATTTTTTTTTTTGGTAATTTTGTGTGCAATAATTTCTATCTATTTATCTATTATTCATTCATTCATTCTCTCCCCCAGGTAATAAACGCAGCGCGCGTTCTCTCCGCTCGCTCGCGTTCGCGTGTCGCTCAAGAGAACGCAAGCGCGTTCGCTCGCGCCTGGGAAGCGGCTGTTAGGCTGTTGACAGAAGCTGTGGATGATATCACCACCATTGATGACTTCTTGGCTGTTAGTGGTGAGTGGATCAGCCTTAAAATTAAGTTAATTCATCGTTGATTTCTTACCATAATCCATATTTTTGGTAGTAACAATGGTTCTCTTACAAGAATTCGAATTTTACATCTCAAGTCAATGAAATACAATGAGGAGTTTTCCAGTAGGTATTGATAATTGGTTTCAAAAAGGATCAATAGATGGCGCTCCTACAATTTTGGTAATTCATTTTTTAATCTGTATGATGATAGCAGTGATTTCATGCAGCCAACTAATACAAAACTTAAAAATAAAATGTTTATTAATATGAACATAACTGTTAAAGGTTGAAAGAAGTGTAAAAATAAATATTTATAGAAGTTGGCACTATGTTCCATTATTATTACAACCTCTAATATGGTTTAAAACTATTGACAAATACAATATTATTCAATACAAGATACCCAGTGTTTATATCCTGTTTGTTAAGAACCTATTTCAAGCGATTATCAATTACCAAAATTATCGGGGCGCCATCTAGTGAGTGGTTAGGAATGCTTTAGATACCTATTGGAAAATTGCTCATTAAATTAAGGGCCGATTTTTCAATCCTCAGATTAAGTTTATCTGCCCGATAAAGTAATACACTGCCAAATTAAAACAAACTATAATCCTTTACAATTATGAAGTAATTGTACAATTTTATTTTAGTCGCACAATAACTTATCAGACTGATATGTTTTATCTGAGGATTGAAAATGCGGCCCTAAGTTAAATAATCATTTATTTCTTACCATAATCCATATTTATGTTAGTAACAATGGTGCTCTTACAAGAATTCGAATGTCAAAATTCATGTCAAGTCATATCAGTGTAATTAGTTCTTAAACTGTAAGACTGTAAAGTTTGTGGAATAAATAAATATCATTACATTACAATATTAATGTCATTCAGTATAAATAATTCATTGCCAAAAATTCAATGCCAAATATGTCAAAATTTACTAAATAATAAATAAATAATTGTGGACAAATTCACACAGCGCCATCTAGCCCCAAAGTAAGCTAAGATTGTGCTATGGGTGCTAGATAACTGATAAACTATACATGCTTATTATACATAGAACACGTAACAGAAATTAAAATTCATCATTCACAATTTCTGCCCGGCCGGGAATCGAACCCGGGACCTCTTGCGTGGCAGACCGGCATGTTGACGACTGAACCACTCAGGTCGTCAAACGACTAAATGGAACTTTACTAATTACTTTCTACAAAATTATCAATGGAAGGTCCTATTACATAAAATTAAATGGCATACAATTTTAAAATTCAATGTCACCATAAAGATCCCGATTTACTCGCCGAACTAATTATCTCCATCGAAACTTAATTCCTTTACCTAACCCGGTGGCTCCCCCTACAGAGAACCACATCCTGGAAGACGTGAACAAATGCGTGGTGGCGTTGCAAGAAGGCGACCCAGATTCGCTGGAACGCACCGCTGGCGCCATCCGCGGACGGGCCAACAGGTACGCAGATACACATACTATACATATACAATTTTATACCAAGGATCCCGAAAACCGAGCGAAGTGGGCCAGGAAGAGTAGGAAGGAAACATAACGCCGAGATGATGATGATGATGATGATGACATACAATTTATATTCCATCCTCTATTTCACCCTCTTTTTTTATATTTCTTACGGTAGGCAAACAGGCAAGCGGGCCACCTGATGGAAAGTGGTCACCACTGCCTATAGACATTAGCAACACCAAGAGTATATCTTAAACCGGGCCCAGACATGTGTCAAGATGTGTACACATGGTTCTACAATTTTGACTATATATTTTGTATACGAAGTTTCTAGAAAATCTACTGAAGAAATACAAAGTTTCATTCAACATTCAATCCCCTATTTCACCCCCTAGGAGGGGAAATTCCGAAAATCCCTTCTTAGTACGTACTTACATCAAATTTCGAGCGTCTAGTCTCACTCGTTGATTTCACTCAGTCAGTACACTTTCGTGACGCGACCTGGGGCCCTTTTTTTAATCGCTCAGATTCTAATACCTGTCTTTTGTATCTCTAGCAATATACCACGAATTCTTAAGAGACATGTTAGACACAAGAGCGCTCAAAGATTCAAGCGATTCATAAATACAAATTACAAATATAGGAGATATTTTAAGGGTATGTTCCGGGTTTCCTACCGCGTCCCTTTGTTGACGAGTGGCCCGATATTTCGACGCAGTTGCATGCGTCATGGTCACGGGACGACTGGTCGTCGCGGTAGGAAACCCGGAACATACCCTTAAAATGTGTGATAATAACCGCGATAGTTTAAAACATTATGTTATAGGAGATATGTATTAGAGGAAAAACGTCAATATCATGTGAACAATTGTCCCCAGAGTATGTTCGGTGGTCACCCAGGAGATGGACAACTACGAGCCTTGCATCTACACCAAGCGAGTTCTGGAAGCTGTCACCGTGCTTAGAGACCAAGGTAAGTCGTATGCCTGTAGACTCACTTGTCATAATCATAATAATCATAATCATTTATTCAGTCATCACAGGTACATAAAGGTGCTATATTTTAATGGTAGCGGCTCCATGATCCGCTTTTAAACGCTCACATCCCAAGTATTCGCTAATCTATTGTGTCGCTAGGACGTAACATGTTAAGCATACTAAATATTGCAGGTTCCACACGAATTTGATTGTTTACAATATAATTAAAAGAAAATTCATTAAACGTCAAATAATTCAAAATTTCTTTATTGATTAGGACATTAAATATCTCTTTCAATCGTCAAAAAGGAGGGGGGTAAGAAAGTAGGAAGGAAACACACAGTGACACGCTGACCGCCCCATGGCCGTAGATAAACGTATCCCTCGCCAACCACGACCGAACCGTGCTCGACAATGCCAGGCAGAGCCGGAACGAAAGCCGGTTCAAATTTAATAATTATTCCATAAAATGTCAAAAAAATATTTAATGTCAAATAATATTTGTCAATACGATGAAATGTATAAAACGCCAATATTTCACTTCCCAAAGTCATACTCTCTAGAGGGGTTCCTTAGATAGCGCATATGCAATGACGGTTTTTGCGAATCCAAATTCCATGAGATTGCGATTTGGAATAACATAATTTGAGCTCCGTATAATATTTTTATATTGTTAAATGTAAAGAAGTTTATTGTACTACTCAAACCAGGCAGACAGACAACCTAATGCAATGCTCTGACTGAATGAGTCGCCCATAATATCTACGATTCATGCACACAAGTTTCATATACACAACAACGCAAGCATTGTTGCTTGGCGGCAGAAATAGATTAAGGCGACGCACAGTGATTCAGATTTGAAAAAAAAATGTACATAGCAAAAAAAGTCATAATGTTGACAAAAAAAAAATTGCTACCGATAGGAAATCTGATTTACAACAACATTTGTCATGTTAAATTTTTCGATAAATTGTGTCTAACATGGTCAAAAAAAATAAAGAAAAAGAAAATGTATGGAGGAATTTCTTTTTTTAAATTTTTCTCGAAGCCTTTAAAAGTGTTGAAACTGAAACTTTTTCTATATTATTATATTCAACTATTCGGTAGCAATTTTTTTTGACAAAATTATGACTTTTTCTGCTATGTTCATTTTTTTTCAAATCTGTATCACTGCGACGGCACTCGCCCAGACGGATTATAAATCCAACAGTGTTATACATCGCATTGTTTTTCATTGTAGTATTTCCAGGAGTTCCTAGACTGCATGTAAACAAAATCGTTGCACTATTTTCTACTTTACGTTCTAAATCTTTTAAGATAAGAATCACAAATAATTTCGTGATGGTACTACTCAATTCAAACTCGATTACTTACGGACATATTGGGTTATAACTACTGCTTATGTAATGCCCGGTTTATCAGCTATATGTTTGTAAGAGTGTATTAATGGTAAGTTTCTCGTACGGTTATAGACATAGACAGCCGTTAGCGTATCTAGGGCTATTTTCAAGGGGGGCCTGGCCCCTGAGGTGGCCGATGAAGCCGACTCAATCGCCAATGTACAGCCAGTGAGCGCGAAATTTCACTTTTATGCTTGTTACCCGACTTTTGGAAAACGACTCAATCTTTCATTGTAATTTAATTTAATGGGAAAATATATTTTTTGTTTAATAAATTGCGATACAAGCTGAAAAGAGCAATAGTCCGGCAACCAACCTGCAGTCGAGGTTTTACTCCACCACTATACAATAATAAATAATAATAATAATAAATAAATATTCGTGGAAAAAAATTACACAGCGCCATCTATCCCCAAACTAAGCAAAGCTTGTACTATGGGTGCTAGATAACTGATATACTACTTAAATACTTTTTAAATACATACTTATTATACATAGAATACCCAGACCCGTAACAGAAATTAAAATTCATCATTTCAATTTCTGCCCGGCCGGGAATCGAACCCGGGACCTCTTGCGTGGCAGACCGGCATGTTGACCATTGAACCACTCAGGTCGTCACAATATATACCTAAGCCTATGTAGACAGCACTTAATTCGGTTCCACATTATATCCTTAACCTGAGGTGAGTACAGTAAATTATAATTTTGAAAATGACGTTGTTATGTATTGTATAGCTTGCCCGCGACAGAGGTGACCTGGCAATGGTGGCGCTAGTTCCGCGTTTTATGTACTAACACAGGAAGCTTGCAGTATTCTATGACAGAATTCGAATGTCGCCAACAATAGGTGATTGGTGATTTGTGTGCGTAAATATTAATTCAGTTTTTAAATAAATAAGATACACAAGTAAATTCATTTATTACTTAGGTACCTATATACACATATAATACAATAGTTGCATACAATCATCATAATAATAATTTATGAGCAACGCTCTTGTCGCGGTGGTCTAAAAATAATAATAAAATCATCTTGGCGTTAATGTCCCGGCTGTGCTCTCACTAGCGCTTGCGAATATTCGAAAATTTAGGTATTCGAATATCCGAATATTTTTGCTGGTGTTATTCGAATATGATTCGAAATATTGTGAAATCTGGAATCAGGATATTTACTACGTTTTTAATGTAATTTTGTGCAATTCACCGTTAGTGAATGTATCCAAATGAGCGTGAAATGGATTTGTACATGTTAATAATATAAAACAAAGCAATGAAAAATAAAAATCACAAAACAACGCTGCCGATTATCGATTTAACTGCATAATTTTATATCATTAAGCTATATCAATTATAAAGCGATGCCGCACCTTTAAATACATTCACTAATAGTATAAACCATAATTCAATTATTACACACTGACAAAAAATTAATTTAGTACGGAAATCGAACCCCCTTAACTCTCGCGAGGCGAGAGTGTAATCGGTCTCCTTGTCTCGCGATTCTTTCCCGTGTAGTCCCGAACAGAACACAAAGTACCTGCCTCGCGAGAGTGAAGAGGGCCCGCTCTCGTGTCACCTCACGCGAGGTCGCCTCGCGAGGCCCTCGTGAGAGTGAGGAGGTAGCATTAGGTCAGTGAGATCCTAAGATTAGGATGCTAAACGATTTTTGACTTAACAAGAAAAAGGAAAGAATTTAATATTATGAGATAAGTGGTACTAATTAAAATCAAATAATATGTAATCTAAAACATTATATAGGACAGAATGCGTTTCGTATAGCAGAATACTCAGGCACGAGTCACCGAGCATTCAGTGGGTGCGTTCACACGATCCGTTTGATTAAATACCACAAAATTAAGACACGAGTACGTATATTCTGATTGTTTAAAAATATTCGAATATTCGAATTTTACCTAAATTACTATTCTAATATTGAAATGAGGCGAATATTCGAATAATTTGAATATTCGACTTGCAAGCCCTAGCTCTCACTTGAAAGCCCGGGGCCGCCTTGGCCATGATACAGGATTTGGCAGACCAGACCATTACAGTGGAGCGACTGCCATCTGACTTCCGTGACCCTACTACCAGGGGAACCTGACCAGACTGGTTGGTTCAATACAACTTCGAAATTATAAAAAGGATAATTCATCATATCAGCCACAGGATGACGTTATATACAAAAATATCAATGATCATACAAGCATAGTAAAACATTTCGTCGAATATTTCTAAACCTCTTTCTCACTTCTTCGATTTCTTATGCCGTTCCGATCTTGAGTCTTTCTTCCAAATTCTTACACCTGATGGACTAGCAGCTCTGGAGCCAGAGCCCGGGGTAGCTGGTTCGTTCTCTATCTGCACAACTGTAGTCTGACCACCTGATTCCTCACCATCTATTGCAGATGTTGGCGACGTTTTCTCATTCTTTGCCGGTATTTTTGGAAGGGTTTCTGGAGGTATTTCTTCAGGACTGTTCTCTGGGGTAGAAGGTATTGGAGGACTCTTTATTGGTGCTAGTTTCAGCTTTAAACTGTTCAGGTTGAACGGTTTCTTCCCGTCCAAGGTCAGATATCGGTCGCTGTCAGCTTTCGATAGCTCTTTAGCGTATACTAACTCTTCCTCATGCACCATGTCTAGTATGAGTAACTTCCTTCCGTACAGACATACAATTCGGTGACCGCAACATATTTCAACCACTTCCAGTCTAGTTATGTGTGGTTTTCTAAATCTAAACTTTGGAAAACCGTCTAGGCTCCCGAGGTGTACCACAGCGTTGGCTCTTCGACGATTTATCACCAGTTTCCCCTCATCATACGGGTTGAGGAACACGCTTATTAGGGGCTTCTTTTTTCTCGCTGTCAGTACCATGTTGCCGTATAACAGGGCGCATCTCACGTCGTGTCTCCCCAATTTTAAGTAGTCTGTCGTCTTTCGCACTCGGTAAAACGTACTCGGCGTTGTCCATAGGAAACCGTACGTGGCATACTCGTCGAGTTCGAGTACTTGCCGCATCTTCAGATAGAACCGAGCGCCATCGGGTTTGACTTTAATTATCGAGGATCTATTCAAGCGTTCGCGCTCGATGTAGTGACCTTGTAGAACGTGTATGTCCTCACCAACGATCACGACGTCGTCCAACGAACCGTTCCATAGCGCGAGAAATTCCAAATGCAACAACACGCTTCCTTTTTCTACGCTGGCCGTTATACGCTTCAGATACGGGTCTCTATCCTCTTCATGTCTTTGGATGTAGTAGACGCTATTACCATACACTTTCCATTTGGTATTGGGATATAAAACCTCGTCGATTCTTGTTGCGCTGTCCATCTTCGAGATCACTCGGATGTAACTCTGCCCGCGACTACGGTGTTCGTACACTATGAAATCGTCGTTCTCGTAGTGGTTACGTACGCGTCTACCAACAATTCTGTGTGTTTTGATCTCCTCTCGTGTCTCCAAGTCATAATTCGACACTTTATTCCGATGTTTTCCTTTGTAACTGCAGGCGACTACGCCATCCTTCAATACTTGGAAGTCCTTCACTTTCCCCACGGTCTTCAGCCGGTGCAGTCGTACTGAGCCTCTGTACGACCGCTCTGTGCATTGCCACAACGTCAAAGAGTTGTACAATTCTCTCCAGCGCAATTTGGCTCTAGAATACGCGCTTTGGTAGACATCACCGAAGTCCAAAGCGCACTGTTGCTCCCAGAACGCTTTGTTATAACAACCGTGGATTACTGTCTTCCATCGTATGCAGACTCGGCGGCATTTCATCAGGTTCCTGCCGTCCAAGTACTGGAAGATGTGGAGCAGCATCTCCGTTGGCAATTCTTCTGCTGAGGCCATCGTGGTTGTTGGGTCTATTTCGGGTACGGTTGAATGTGTAACTGACTCACTTTTCGACATCACGGTGACGTTGGAATTGTAATCATGGAGGGAAACGACGGAGAATCTTGTTTATCATATTCATTAGGACATTTAACGATCGTTCAGCAAGCGAACTGTAAAATTATCAGTACACTTTGTTCACAGACTAATCTTTCACAATCAAAACAATAATACTGGTGTCCCACAGCAATTCCGAATCGACTTATTACTTTTGTAATTTGTTATGTTTTCTATTTGTATGATTGTTGTGATGTGGTGTCTTTGTTACGCAATGAAAGTCTTTCATTCATTTTCGATATGTGATTTTATCCAAATGCGGGTAGAAATTGTGGGCTTTTTGTTTATCTACCCGCATAATGAGAAGACCAATACATTTTGTTATGTTATCGACTTATCATGAACATTCGCATAGATACCTCATCATCATCATTATCACAGCCCGTAACAGTCCACTGCAGGACTTAGGGCCTCTCCCACGAAAGGGGAGGTTGTTGCCATGAATTCCACGCTTGGCAGGCGGATTGGAGACCGCAGTGTTTAAATATAAAAATGGAAAATGCTGCTGCCCATTTTTTTGCCTACGGAGACTCTTGATCTTTTGCCTCGAAAACATTTGTCGCCTTTTACGACACCCACGAGTGTAAGGGGTTGGTGCTATTCTACTCTGCCAGACACTACACGGCCAAATAGATACCTACTGAAGCATCATTCAATCAAACTTACACAGATAAACAAACAACTCAGAGAATTTATTGCGTTATTCATTATTAACACATTGCATATGAATTCTTGCAAGTAAAAAATCATCTTGCCGTCAACATCCCGGTTGTACATTTGTGCGGGATCCGCCTTGACCGTGATCCTGGATTTGGCGGATCAGATAATTACAGTGGACCGATTGCGACCTGACCGCCGTGACCCTGTTAACGGGAACCTGACCAGATTGGATCATGGTTACCCGATGGTCGCCCGAATGTGCAGGTTTCAGCACGATGTTTTCCGTCACCGTAAGAGCATCGGTTAGTATTCAACTAATGTACATAACTCGGAAAAAATTCATTAGTACATGACCGCATTGGGATTCGAACCCGGTACCTCTCGCATACGAGTCATATACCTTAACCACTCGGCCACTGACGCTCCTATGAACTGGATATAATGCCAGCTTGCGAGCAGAAGAAAAAAAATATTAGCATATGCTAACGTGCTAAACTATCTCCATACCAAATTTCATCAAAATCAGTGCAGTGGTTTAACCATGAACGTATAACAGAGAGACACCGTTACGTTCGCATTTATTCAATTAATTACTTATTTATTATTATTTATTTATTTAACAGTTTATTGTGCACAGGAAATTCATCGTGAAAAACAGGCAACGTAATAAATGGCACAACAGGCGCTACTTATTTCTATAAGAAATCTCTTCCACTTACTTATTACTGTCACTTCACTGATTTCAATTAACCACATGTCACATTACAGCGCAATGCACTTTTCTAATTGTATTCTAATACCGATAACTAACGATATGGCTGTGTTTTTCTAGAAAATTACATCGCATTCTAATGTTAGTTGGATTAAAACGTGGCGTCTTCTTCATAGTTTGCGTGGGACAAATTCGGTGTCATTTGTTTGTTTTGTGTAAATTTAGCCGTGTGGTGTCCGGCAGAGCAGAATAGCACCAACCCCATACACTCGTGGGTGTCGTACAAGGCGACAAATGTTTTCGACACAATAGGTCTAGTCTCCGTATGATGGAAAATGGCAGCAGCGTTTTCCATTGTTATATTTATAACACTGCGATCTCCAACCCGCCTGCCAAGCGTGGAGATTACGGCAATGACCTCCCCTTTCGTGGGAGAGGCCCGAAGTCCTGCAGTGGATTGTTATGGGCTGTGATGATGATGATGTGTAGGTTTTTTTTTTAAAGATAGTTTACTCATCATTTCTCTCTCCCGAAGACCACTTTCGCAGGCTTTTTAGAACAAAAGAGATTTCTTTTTAGAAATACTTAGTGCCTGTTGTGGCGTCGGTGGCCAGATGGCTTACGGATGCGACTCGTAAGCGAGAGGTACTGAGTCAAACGCCAGCGCCGCCATGTATTAATAATTTTTACTGAATTACGTTATGACTTTAGTTCAACTCTAACCGATGCTCTTACGTTGAGGACAAGCTTTGAGAAAACTGTGTATTTACATTATCATCATCACAGCCCATAACAATCCACTGCAGGACTTCGGGCCTCTCCCACGAAAGGGGAGGTCATTGCCATAATCTCCACGCCTGGCAGGCGGGTTGGAGATCGCAGTGCAGTTGATGTAATCCTACCTAGATTACATCAACTGCACTGCGAGGCACCACACACCACATTATACTGTGAAATAAATAAACAATTTATAAAATCCGGAGATACTTTATTTTAGCTGAATCAATATATATTTTCTTTATTTATTTAATAATATCCCATACAAATTTACAACCAATAATAATTCATACTTCTCATTACATAATTAGTCCTAACTTAATTGGTAAATATTACTTCTAATAATTAATCGTTTTCGATGTCATTATGTTAATTAAAAAAGAAAGTTATTTCATAAAATATTTGTTGGTACAACTTCTAATAGCAACGTGTAAACAAAATAAAACTTAGAATAAAAAACTACTTAACTATACTACTTAACTAGCTAAACTACTTAATTATAACTCTCTCAATAGTAATTAATAAATTCATCTCAGAAATCAACTTATTAAATAAAAAAATATGTTAAACATATAACTAAATTAATTACATTAAATAGTATAAAAAATCTTGATCAAGAAATTCATCTTGAAGGCACTCAACCACATATATTGGTTTCGTTAGTAGTTCCTATTGAACCTCTTACATAATAATATTATTATTTATTTATCCGACACATCTTTGGTGACAGATTTCTTGTATCTCTCTTTCCTGGAGTCTTTCTTACACTTGATCTCTTCTGGTGGTTTCTTAGAAGGCAGAGAGAGATCAATAGGAGAATCCTGAATAGGAGCGCCCTCGTCTGCTGGCGGCAGAATTCCGATCCCGCCTCTGCTGGTAGACGCTCCCTCATCTTCTGGTCTTAGAGTTCTAGCTTCAAGTAGACTCTGTACTACCGAGAGCAAAGCGTATAAGGGGTGAGAGTAGCTGAAACCACCTTCATCAGCTCTAAGAGACGGAGGTGCCCTGCTTACGGAAGCCTCCTGTCTGTCTTCTTGACACCATCTCGGTGGAGGCAAAGAGCTTGGGATGCTACAAGATGCTCCAGAATCTATACGTTCACGACTTGTAGAGGGTTTCTCCTTTTTAGCGGAGGGGCCCTTGTAGGTTTTTAGATCTTGTGTCGTTGGAGACGGGAGCCAAGGGCGCTTAAATGTTTCCGAAGGCGTCTTAGTCCTGGTTTCAAGGTTCTGTTGGGTGTTCGCTTGTTCCAATAACGATGTTGATGATGAGGGGCCTTTGTAGGTTTTTAGACCTTTTGGCTTTGGGCACGAGAGCCAAGGACGGTTAAACGGTAAACTGTCACATATATCAGAAGATGAGTCTGGTAGACTTCTTTCAGAGAGTCTCCTATAAGTCTTCGATCGATCTTTATTCTCATAGGCGTCTTCTTGAAATTGTTTTCGAGGCTGTGAGGAAGATCCTTCCAAAGGATCTTCTGTAAACGAAGGCAATGTCGAGCTTCGACTAGCTTTTGACGGTGGATGTTCTGCCTCAGGGGAGCCCGGGGGCCTTTTTGTTGCTTCCTTAGGGGTCGGTGTTTCGGATGGAGATTGTTCCAGCTTGCACGTCGAAGGATCAAACGCAACACCGCTCGTGGAAGGCTCTTCTGGTACCGGTTCCGGTTCAGATTCCTCCGGTATGTCTTCCAATTCCACCTGCTCCGGTGTATGAGTTAATGCAATTACCTCTTGTATGGAGCTCGCTACAGAAGTAAATTCAGACCTTACATCGATAGGTTCTTCGGGAGACTCCATTGGCGATTGGGTCAGTGATGAAGAAAGTGTGTCCGCTGATGTATCTGATTTGCTGGACACGTTCGTGTCTTCATTCAGAACTTCTGGCTGTGCGTCGAGATGCTTATCGCCGTACATCGCCTCTTCAACGTGTACCAGATCCATAATCACCAAATTTCCACCGCACAAGACCATTATCCTGTGCCCGCAGTAGACTTCAATAACGTGCAACAGAGTGACTTTGGTTGTCGTGTATCCTATCACACTACTCAAGTCCAATACCGCCACCGCCTCTCTCTTATCCAACACCAGTGAGCCATCCTCGTATGGGTCGTCGAATATCTTTATCGAGCCTGGAGTGTCACTCGTGGTCACCAGCAGGAATTTGCCATAATTTAGCGCGGAATAAACATCATGTTTTTTTAGTCTCGGGTCGTTCGGTAACATCCTCTTCACCCGTCTTAACAGCCTGGGCTCGGTCCAAGCGTAGCCGAAGATCCAGAACTCGTCTATATCGACCACACCCATGAACCTCACGTATTTTCTAACGCCGTCGGCCATTCTGAAAAATATAACGTTCATTCCACATATACGCGGCTTGACTTGGAACACCTCCTGCAGTATGACGAGTCTGCCGTTCTCTTCTATCAGCTCGTCGATCGTACCCCTCCACGCCGCCAGGACTTCTACATAAATGTTTACGCCGTAGCGCATATCCCATTCGATGGCTATGCGACTCAAATGCTGCATCCCACTTCGCTCGTCCTTCCGCATGTAATATACATTATTTCCTTGCAACCACCACTGAGACGGCGCGTATATGTACTCATCCGCTATTTTCCCCGTGTCCAGCTTGCAGATCGCTCTGATGCAGTAACCTTGATGTGCTTGAAACTCGTAGACTATCAAATTTTCGTTCTCATCGTACTTCTGTATACGGTTGCCCATGTGTAGTTCACTGACGGGTTCAAATGTGTGTATATCGCAGTAGGCGACTGTCTTACTAAATCGACCTTCTTGTAGGCGGTAACCAAGAATACCGTCCTTCAGGAAACGACAGTCTCTAACGTCGGGCACTGTATGGACGTGTTGGAGTTTCACCGCGGAGCCGCCGAGGTCGTCCCAAAGAGCCAAGGAGTTGAATAACTCTCGCCATGACAGCTTCGCACTTACGTAACACCGCATGTAAGTCGCTCTGAACTCCTGAGCGCATTGATCATGCCAATAATCTTGTTTGTAGTATTCGTGGATGATGTCTCGCCATCGAGTGCACACTCGTCTACACCGTATGAGGTTTCTGCCGTTCAAACACCGGAATATGTGCATCAGAATCTCCGTTGGGAACACTTCGGCACTCATTTTGGCGTGTTGTACTCGCTGTTGTTTCGCCGAAGTTTCATTTAACTTTCTTACGATATTCATTATTATTATAAGTACGTGTCCCTATTTGTTTACCGATACCGAAGTTGTTTTAGTATCGTAATTGTTTACTTTTGTGTCACTTAATTTGAGTCCATTTTAAAGATGTGTCAGCATTTTGTTGCAGCAAGATGTTCTCATTTTGGCGTGATTACTGTCTATATTGATACTCCAGTTTGTTGGGTAGTTTTACACATTTCGAGTCAAAAGTCGGTCCATGGCTCCATGTTTGAAGTTGACACACTTAGCTCCATCTCCATCACATTGCAAGACAACGTTTGGTTTTTTATTTCTTTCGGAATGGTGTACGGAACATGACAGAAACATTTAGACAAACGAATATTTCAACAAATGCGGGTACTTTAATAAACTCTCGTCATAGAAAAGTTGAGGGTATTTGTTACATAGTATTTGTTTATAGCTTCTGTATGCTTCCTATGCGTACATGCTGACCATAAGTTTCTTTGACTCCAAGGTTTGCTGGCAGAAAACTCAACTGTCGAGTTAAGATCGCCTTTGTACTTAAGTTACCTTCTTCTGAAATTGAGTTTATTAATTTTGTGTACAATAAAGAATAAGAATGAATGAATAGTTGAGGGTGCTGAATGCCCACGATTTGTGTGTGGCCTTCATCAATGCAAACCCAGATGCAGTTTGAAATTATCCACCAAATATTGTAAATCAATTCTGTATTTTCTCACACACATTCAATGGTCAGATCAGTAATGTTCTCAAAAAAGCTGGGGTTCGAAGTGAAATGTATGAAAAGTAACTGTAGACTGTAATTGTAACTGTTATTGTGTCGTGGTGTGTAATAAATGTCTTTTCTTTCTTATTTTCTTTCTTTGAAAAAAGAGTTGTGGTTATATGCGAGGCTAGGGAGTTGTCAGGACAGATCAAAGTGGCGGTCCATAGTCTCATCCTACCCCACCTGTGGGACAGGGGCGTGAGCTTTATGTATAGATTTGTACTTTTTCATGTCATACGGTAGGCAAACAGACCTGCAGGCTACCTTGTGGAAACTGTACTTATCACTTAAACAACAACTTTTGACGACCTGAGTGGTTCAGTGGTCTGCCACGCAAGAGGTCCCGGGTTCGATTCCCGGTGGGGCAGAATTTGAAATGATGAATTTTAATTTCTGTTATGGGTCTGGGTGTTCTATGTATAATAAGTATGTATTTAAAAGTATATAAGTAGTTTATTAGTTATCTAGTACCCATAACACAAGCTTTGCTTACTTTGGGGCTAGATGGCGCTGTGTGACGTTTTGATTTGTCCACGATTATTTATTATTATTATTAACTATGCAAAATGAATGATATCGACGAAATTGTTGCGTACATTTTACTGTTTAATGAATCACACTTTCTGTCCACTGTTATATAAGATCATGACCTCGCAGCCACACACGAAATATGCTTATCAATTAAATATGTTCATTTCACTTTCGATAAAAACAAAAATAATCATCTGGGCGTTTATCTCGCCCGCGAGGGTCCTGAGTTCAGGGTTCGCCTTTACCATGACCCGGGATTTTCCTTTATTTTATATATTAGATTAGCCAGGCAATTGAGCGTCATCTCACTTGGTGGTAAATGACGGTGCGGCCAAAGATGGAGCATGCCTGTCGAGAAACAACCATTCACTCTAGCTTTGAAAGCGTTCAGATTATAATGGTCAGGGAACACACTAGCCAAGATTTGGCAGATCAGATAATTACAGTGGAGCGACTGCCATCTGACCTCCGTGACCTTGCTACCAAGGGAACCTGTCCAAATTGGTTCTTAATTACACATTCATTCAGTCTTCTGAATATTCTGGTTTCATCACGATGTTTTTTCTCACGATGTTTTTCCTCACCATAAGAGAGTCGGTTAGCATTCAACTAATGTACATAACTCAGAAAAGAGTCATTGGTACATGGCCGCTGTGGGATTGAACCCTCTCGCTTACGAGTCGGATACCTTAACCGCTCGGCCACTGACGCTCCTATTTAAAATATTAATGCAATAATACTTTCATCATCTCAGTCGTAGGACGTTTCCATTGGCAATCAATCAAATCAAATCAAATACTTTTATTCATTTTTGTTTTAAAACTCTCATGAATATCAATATACAATTATGGCGCGATGGCATCGTCGACCCGAGCTAGTCACTTGACTGGAACCATGCGGAAAAAAAAATCTCCTAGCGGAGACAATTGGAGAGATTGGCAATGCTCGACATATCTCGACATAGCTCGACATAGCTTCGTCAACCCATCCACACTTCTACGTTCCTCACAAACCCTTACACAAAGTCATACACACATACAAATCAACGTCAAGGTCATATTCAACCTCCACCGCGTTTGTGGAGGGTTTTGCCCCTTGGCAGGTGGGCTGGACTTACTTTACTTACAAAATGATACCTGCATTTCAAACGGTTGGACCGATTTTGATTCGGTTTTATTAAGAGTCCAGTTTAATCGGATGATTCATATATTCGAATTTTTTGGCGGTTTCTGGCATCAGTCAATTATGTATAGGTTACCTTTTGCCCGCGACTTCCACCGCGTAAAATTCTGCTTTTACGGGACCTGTTCTATTGCTATAAGCTACTATACTGCCAAATTTCTCCCAAACCGTTCAGTTCTTTTTCAGTGAATGAGTAACAAATATCGATCTAAACATCCATCCATCTTTACAAACATTCGCATTTATAATATCAGGGATTTAAATGTAATGTCAGGTTGTATCGTGATTTTTACTTCACCCGACGAAAAAATAAGAAGGGGTGTTATTAGTCTGCCGCGAGCATGTGTTTGTGGCAGCGTAGCACCCGAGTGGATGGACCGATATAGACGCAGTTTTCTCTATTTAAAAAATTTAAGAGCGTCGGTGGCCGAGCGGTTTTGAGCTCAGGGCGCGACGCGGGTAGGCCGGCTGGGGCGTGCGGGTGTGAGCGCCGGCGGGCTGGCTGGGGCCGGGTGCGCGCCGCATATGATTCGCCTAGGCGGTTATGTGCGTGGCGCGTATCGGTGCCCGGTGTCTCGCCGGAGTAAGCACTCGCGCGCGCTGATCGGTCTGCATGCGTCGCCCCCTACCTGGATGAGCTCGCTTAACTTCTCTTTGTTTTCCGTTAGATTTTTGACTTTTGAAAAGAGATTAATTAACGTAATCCTAATTCAATAAATACTTTTTCATTCATTTGAGTATACGACTCGTAAGCCAGGGGTCCCGGGTTCGAATCTCGCTCCGGCCATGTACCAATGACTGTTTTCTGAGTTACGTACATTAGTTGAATACTAACCGATGCTCTTACGGTGAGGGAAAACATCGTGATGAAACCTGCACATTCAGGCGACTGGATGTGTAACCATGATCCAATCTGGTCAGGTTCCCCTGGTAGGAGGTCAGATGGCAGTCGCTCCACTGTAATTACCTGACCTGCCAAATCCTGGATCATGGTCAAGGCGGACCCCGGGCCCTCGTGCGCGAGAGCACAACCGGGACATTAACGCCAAGATGATTATTTATATTATTTTTCTCTATTTAAAAAAACACCAATCGAGAAGGTGCTTTGCTTTGTTTAATTAAAATAGATTCTGTAGTTTAGGAAATATTTGAGTTTAAATAAACTTGGTAAAGGGTTATCCGACTTTTTCTGTTGGATAGGTTAATATTATTATTATCTTTAATATTGGACGGTTAGTAATAGTATTTTGTGGTATTATCACAGAATATCTATTAATTATATGTAGATTCATCTGTGGTAGGTTCTGAATGTGGTTTACTCAAGCTATTTTAGGTGCATAAGCCGCACGTAACTTAGCGAGTTACTTATCAAAGAACTATTCGCACTATATGTGCACTATATGCCTCAACACACTCATAATCATGACTCAGGTTCATAATCTTTAATCAATCTGGTACAATACCATTGAGAATAATTGAGAGAAATATTCGTGAACAAATTCACACAGCGCCATCTAGCCCCAAAGTAAGCAAAGCTTGTGTTATGGGTGCTAGATAACTGATAAACTACTTAAATACTTTTTAAATACATACTTATTATACATAGAACACCCAGACCCGTAACAGAAATTAAAATTCATCATTTCAATTTCTGCCCGGCCGGGAATCGAACCCGGGACCTCTTGCGTGGCAGACCGGCATGTTAACCATTGAACCACTCAGGTCGTCAAAAGTTGATAAACTGAACTGATAAAATATTGAGAACTTCATAAGGAGTACAGGTTTACAGTTCCTTAATAGGTAACACGTATATGCGTTGTGTAGGACTAAAGATTCGATTAGACCTTTGCTTTATCCAGCAACCTAAGTCATCAAAGAGCAGATCAAAATGGAAGGTATTTCTCACAGAATAAGTTCCATTTTTATATCACGTTTTTTGAAAAGCGGAGCGGGCGCGTAAAATATATAAGTGAGACAAAAACCGACCTTTAAATGTGAAAATACATTACAAATACAAACAACGGCTCACAATGTTTTTCTGTTTTCCCTTCCTTTCTTACCTTCTACATCTACACCAACAGTATACAATAAAAATTGCATATTACCCTCATTCAAATAAAACAATTTGATTATCAATGCTTTCTACCGCCTTGGGGACTTCGAGTATGACCAGTCAAACTTTGCCATTGGCAGTTTGTTTTGGATTTACAAAAATGTGTCTAAACGTCTAATTGAAATAATAAACAACGCAAAATGTCTATCGAAAGTTTACCGGTGGAATCGTTGCTCCAGATATTCCAAAATTTCGACGGCCGGACACTGATAAACTGTCGAAAGGTCTGTCGAAAATGGAAGTTAATTATCCACCACTTCTACAGTGAAGAGTTTTGGAAGCAGCAGTGCGCATTGGATTTCAGTGACGTGTATGAGACCAGCTACAGTCGCGCCTGTCTATCATGGAGGGAGCTGTATAATTCGCTAACGCTTTGGTCCGATGTTGCGAGCGCCCAAGCTCAAGCACGCGAGGTCATGACCCCAGCTGAAGTACAAGAGTACCAGGTATTGAAGAACGGTATAATCAGCACCAGTTTCACACCATACAAAAATGTACCCGAAAACGTTTTAGTATACTACGACTTGGAAGCATTCGAGGTGGACGATTTAATTCTCACAGTACACTTCGACCATTACCAGGAGAACGATTATATGATTGTTTTCGAATTTCGAGTAGGCGGCCGGAACTATATTCAGATAGTTTGTAAGCCAAAAGTTGGGCCGCGACATATTTTAGACGCTTTAATATGCTACCGGTCAAAGTGGTGGCTCGACGAAAACAGAGTGTATTACGTCCACGAAAACCCGTTGAATGGACTGGCGTATTTAAGATGTTTGACCGTCGTCGAGACCGAAGGCGGGGCACATTTCAACCTGAACACATTCGCTCGATGGGTGGATTCGATCGACGAATTGGTGATAGTGAAAGGGGAAGTCCTCATCTTCCAGGAGAGCTCAAGGGTGTACGGAGCAGAAATGAATAGACAGAGCTTCATTAAAATCGGCGCGAACGGCGAACAGATCCAGTTACGGAGCAACTCTGCTGTTGATATCGACGACTTCGCAGAGTTCGGATTCCTCTGGACCTCGCCTCGGATCTTCAGGACTCTACGCGCGATGTTCCCGAACGATCCCAGATTCAAGACGCACAAAGTCCGCTCCGCTTTAACTTACGGGAAGTACCTGTTGATAACCACAACTACGGGCAAGATCAAAATTTTCCACCACCCCTACGACGAAGAAGGGAAATTGAGGTTGCACGAAGATGTACCGATACTCTCTATAAATCTCGATCGTGTACTCGAAAGAAACTATTGGTTTTGCAAAGAGTCCGTGACCAGACTGGAGGTGGTTGAAACACTCTGCGGGCACAGAATCACGTTTTTATGCGGTACTAGGTTGGTTATGCTTGACTTGGTGCACAAAGATGAGCTGGTATACGCCGATGAGCTGCCGCCGTCTGCCAATGACCAATATTTGATATCGAATAATGGTGAGCCACTTGACCTGAAATCTATGTCGCTAGAACTCCACCCTATACCGAGCTCACATCCGCCCAAAATAACTCCTACCGTATCTCCAGTCATCAAACCTCACTGTCTACCCAAAACTTGGCCTGTTCGAACGCGATTAATATCAGAGGTGTCATCTAGTGCAAGTAACCTTGAGGAGCGACCATCTACAAGCAAAATGCCTGTTGACCAACCTTCCACAAGTATAGGTAGTCCAGAGAAACGGCTATCCAGGAGTAAGCAGAGCCCGGACAATGAACAATCTACAAGTAAACATAATCCAGAGAACCAACCGTCAACAAGTAGACATGGCCCCGTCAAACGATCACCCAGGGATAAACGGGACCTAGATAATCGACCATCAATAAGTAAAGATAGCTCGGACAGTCGATCACCCAAGGGTAAACATGACCCAGATAATCGACCATCAACAAGTAAAGAGAGCCCGGACAAACGATCGTCCAGGGATAAACGTGACTCAGATAATCGACCATCAACAAGTAAAGATAGCGCGGACAATCGATCACCCAAGGGTAAACATGACCCAGATAATCGACCATCAACAAATAAAGAGAGCCCCGACAAACGATCGTCCAGGGATAAACGTGACTCAGATAATCGACCATCAACAAGTAAAGATAGCGCGGACAATCGATCACCCAAGGGTAAACATGACCCAGATAATCGACCATCAACAAATAAAGAGAGCCCCGACAAACGATCGTCCAGGGATAAACGTGACTTAGATATTCGACCATCAACAAGTAAAGATAGCTCGGACAATCGATCACCCAAGGGTAAACATGACCCAGATATTCGACCATCAACAAGTAAAGAGAGCCCGGACAAACGATCGTCCAGGGATAAACGTGACTCAGATAATCGACCATCAACAAGTAAAGATAGCTCGGACAATCGATCACCCAAGAGTAAACATGACCCAGATATTCGACCATCAACAAGTAAAGAGAGCCCGGACAAACGATCGTCCAGGGATAAACGTGACTCAGATAATCGACCATCAACAAGTAAAGATAGCTCGGACAATCGATCACCCAAGGGTAAACATGACCCAGATATTCGACCATCAACAAGTAAAGAGAGCCCGGACAAACGATCGTCCAGGGATAAACGTGACTCAGATAATCGACCATCAACAAGTAAAGATAGCTCGGACAATCGATCACCCAAGGGTAAACATGACCCAGATATTCGACCATCAACAAGTAAAGATAGCTCGGACAATCGATCACCCAAGGGTAAACATGACCCAGATAATCGACCATCAACAAGTAAAGAGAGCCCCGACAAACGATCACCCAAAGGTAAACGTGACCCAGACAATCAACCTTCCACAAGTAAAGAGAGCCTGGAAAAACGACCATCCAAGGATAAACGTGACCCAGATAATCGTCCACCCACAAGTAAAGAGAGCTCGGACAAACGATCATCCAGGGGTAAACATGACCCAGCCAACCAACCATCTACAAGTATAGATAGTTCGGACATACAATCATCCAAAGCTAAATATGACCCAGACAATCAAACATCCACTAGTAAAGAGAACAGGGACAAACGATCAACCAGTTGTAAACATGAAGTAGACAATCAACCATCACCAAGTAAATACGACCCAGAGAACCAACCATCCACAAGTAAAGAGAGACCACCTAGGGGTAAACGTGGTCCAGCCCGTCAACGATCCTCAAGTAAAGAGAGTTCGGACTACCGAGCATCCAGAGCTAAACATGACCCAGGAAATGAACCGTCTACAAGTATAGAGAGCCCGGAGAAACGATCACCCAGAGGTAAACATGAACCAGACAATCAAACATCACCAAGTAAACATGACCCAGAGAATCAACCATCCACAAGTAAAGACAGATCATCTAGGGGTAAACATGACCCAGAGAATCAACCATCCACAAGTAAAGACAGATCATCTAGGGGTAAACATGACCCAGACAATCGACCATTAACAAGTAAATATGATCCAGACAATCAACCATCTACAAGTAAAAAGGGATCATTCACAGGTAAACACGACCCAGACAATCAACCATTAACAAGTAAAGATAACCCAGAAAACCAACCATCCACTAGTAAAGAGAGATCATCTAGAGGTAAAAACGACCCAGGCACACAATCATCACCAAGTAAATGTGACCCAGACAATCAACCATCTACTAGTAAAGATAGCCTGGACCGATCATCTAGAGGTAAACATAGTCAGGACAAACGGTCGTCTACAGGAAGTTATAACCCAGAAAGTCAACCTTTCCCAGATGAACAGAGCCCAAGTCTATCCAGAGGTAGAGTCAGTCCAATATCTTCATCTCGCCGCCAACAGCGTCTACTCGCAATGCTAAGAATGGACTCTACGATAACTTCCACAGAATTCATAACCCAACCTTTCATTGTCAAAAGATCGTATTTCAGTGGCAAGAAGTTGGTGCTGTACATTTCTAAATCCACATCTGAACAATTGCCAATGTTAATGTCCCGGGATAGCCCAAACGTTTCTTTAGCTGATGAGCCTATAGAAATTCCGACGATAGGAACTTCAATGCCTCAAGAGCTTCAAAATACTCCAGTAACCCTTCGCTCTCGCTTTGGAATATTACGAAAATGGTTTAAAACGGTAAGAAGTACCATTTCAGAACGTCGCAACGCAGAGCCTTCACCAAGTTGCAGATACCTGGTGTCACAAGAGTCTCGTACAGATCTTGAAGCGACAATTGCTTCGCCAGAACCGGTCCAAGTCTTCTCAGATCCTGAAAGAGAACTGCCTCCAACAAGGACTGTAGAAGTTTCTCCGGCGGTCCCTAGTAGTTCAACAATGACTCCAACCTTAAAAATAGACGAAAATAGACCTGAAGAAGACAATGAAGCTTCAACTCGCGAGACACCATCCTCACCTTTATTAGTCGGGCAACATAGAGAAGCTGTATACTATAAATCCGAAGACGCAACTGTAGTTATGCTGCCAACAAAAACTCAGAAGCTTAAAAGTCGATTTGAAAGATTAACGAAATGGTTCAGACCTGTAAGCCGTGAGTCTCGTTTACTGGAGCTACGCACTTTGATGCAAGGGGACGCGGAGATTTCCCCTATTCAAGAGAATCCAGGTGCCTCTTCCGAAGCTACACTTGCTCCACCAGATTTGAGTCTATTTAGTATTGAGGACGACCCCGATGTTCCGCCTTCCGAAGCTACTTTAGCTCCAGCAGATCTGAGTAAATTTAGCATTGAGGACGATCCCGATGTTCCTATCAGCACACCTGCAGATGTAGGAGAAACTTCCACAGAAACACAGCTGCCCGTCGCACCAGCTCCCTCAAGATTCAGGATCAGATTCGTAAACCAAGATCAATCTTCTGTAAGCGACTATATGAGTACAGACCAATTTTTGAGAGCGACCAAATTTACGTCGATAGGCAGATTTTGAGTCCAAGATTTAGATCGGTTGACTCATAAAAAGTGTTCGTTGTAAAATCGTGTGCTCACATAGATTGCCAAAAAATATGAATAACAATTCAAACGAGAATTCTAACATATCAGAAATTCAATATTTTAAACTTTTATCAGCTGATAAATATGTTTAAAATTTGTAGGCCAATAAATTGATTGATTGATGTAGGCTAATTAAATAATAATTAAATATTTCATCGGCATTTATTTGTATTTAGAGTAACGAAAATTATTGTTTTAAATTTATTGAGTAGTGTACATTGAGTCTTATTATTTTGTGAGGTCATATTTTGATCTTAGGTTTAAAAGTAGAATAATGAATGCCAAATATATTCTAGCGATGTAATATTTTATCTGATAATTTAATTATATTATGATTCTTAGGTTTTATTATAATTATTTACGAAATAATTAATTGTGATATCAATTGACGTTGGACACAGAGGTAATTTACTGTGTAAATTGTCCTAAATTTATTTATATTGTGATTGACCGTTGAATTCTTAGCTTCTCTTTTACTGTCTCGAGAACTTTTAACTTTTCTACTTTCTCCTACTCAATTACAAATATTTGTGATATTTATTCAGTTGCTAATTAGTATTTTTATTTTACTTTGTTATACATTAGTATAATGTTAAGCCTCATAATTTTATTATGTTATCCACATGTAATTTTTTACAATTTTACAATAAAATTAAAGATTTTCATTCACATTCTCATTTCGTCCGTTTGTGACCTAACCTACTGTGTGCGCGCGAGTTCATATCCATCGGAGCCGACCGTCTAACTCGGACGGATTATACATCGCCATCTCACTCGCTCAAACCGCAAACCATTGAGATTGCGATGTATCGAGCCTTCAATAATAGAATGCTAACGCTACTCGAACTATTTACGCGGTCATGTCCGATGGTTATGAACTCCGCACGCATATTATAGACCCGGTTCCTATTTCATCTAATCATCCGTCTAAACTAGTCCACTACAGGACATGGGCCTCCCCTAATAAGCTTGCTTACGACACTACAGCAGGGACGATGTAGGAGGCAGCTAAAATGACGCGTCCCACTATCGCATTAACATTAACAAGCAAATTTAAAATATGGACGCAATACATATACAAATGCCGTTGTAATTGGTCATTCAGTTGCCGGTGAGACTCAAACGTAGGGGCACGCGTCGTTCGATTGGAGCAGTCGACGCTCCAATCGAACGACGTTGAAATGAAATGTCGTTATTAATATTTGCACTCACACATCGAAATCAACTAATTAAGTAGTGGGGTGCGTCATTTCAGCTTAGACAAGCTCTACTAATCCTTACCTTGTATAAAATAAACTCTTTCGGATGCGCAGAACGTGGTCGGACGCCCGGCTACGGTAGGCTCGCCCGCGCCCGAAAAGCGACTCTGCTTTATACTATGTAAGGATTAGTATCAACTGTCTCGCTGCCTCCTAGATTAGGCCTGCCGCGGGTTGGACTTGTAAGCGAGAGGTAGCGAGTACCGAATTCCCCAGAGCCGCCAAGTACCATCGACACTTTCTGAGTTATGTACTAACACCGTTGAACACTAACCGATGCTCTTACGGTGAGGGCTAATATAGTGAGGAAATCTGCACATTCAGGCGACTGAATGTGTAACCATGATCCAATCTGGTGATGTTCCCGGAGGTCAGGGACCTCGCTGTGCTCACCCCGATCGCTATAGATCGATAGTCGCTCCTCTGTCGATATGGACGAGCAACGTCAGCTTATAAGCCAAGTTGAGCTACTGTCCGATCGGTTTACACAACCATACTTACCTACTTTGGTCCAATGTAAATCTATTTATTTATTTATTTCCTTACAGTTTTACAGCAATAAAATTTAGTTA
Organism: Blastobasis lacticolella; assembly: GCA_905147135.1. NCBI lineage: Eukaryota > Metazoa > Arthropoda > Insecta > Lepidoptera > Blastobasidae > Blastobasis > Blastobasis lacticolella. Next base: position 9,667,592 of record LR990065.1, on the reverse strand, counting down.
TAATTGTACAATTCAAAGTTGTAATGCCAATAACAAAACTGCGGGCATGTCCAGTTAGTTTACTTTGTTCAGTTATACCTGCTGCTTCTATGCTATATACCTACCTTACGAGTCACAGATTAACAGTGTAAATATGCATATTGTTTGTAAACTGTAGATAACAACAATCTAATAACAAATCTTCACCAATAAAAAGAAATCATCTTAGTGTTAAGGTCCCGGTTGTGCCCTCGAGAATGAGGGCCCGGGGTCCGCCTTGACCATGATCCAGGATTTGGCGATCAGGTAAATACAGTGGAGCGACTACCATCTGATCTCCGTGACCCTTCTACCAGGGGCACCTGGCCAAATTGGATCTTGGTTACAAATTCAGTTGCCTGAATTCGCAGATTTCATCACGATGTTTTCCCTCGCCGTAAGAGCATCGGTTAGTATTCAACTAATGTAAATAACTCAGAGAAGAGCCATTGGTACATGGCCGCAACGGGATTCGAACCCGGTACCTCTCGCTTACGAGTTGGATACTCAACCGCCCGGCTACCGACGCTCTTCAAATCAAATCTTCACCAATAGATCTCTCCTAATTGCAGCTATCGTAATTGTAAAAACAATCGTGTAGTTTAAAAGAAGCATGCCAGTACAGGAGGCGGCACATCAACCTGCCGACCAAAACAAAACCTAACCAACAGAAATTGTCGGAGAACCCCCGACCATGTATACCTAAATATTTGCTAAACTACTGCACCGATTTTAATAAAGCTACGAACCATCTCGATAAATTTGCCTATTAGTTAATTTACACGAATTTCTGACCAGATTGAACTAAGTACGGATTCCCTCATGGAGAAACAATTATCTTTCTGTAAATCGTTTGATGTGTGCAACGTTTGGTGTCTTTCTGCGCCATCGTAGACGGACGGACCTATTTCGATGTAGTCTCCTTTATTTGAAAGCCAGGACGTTAATCAGTTAATCTTTAGAAGGTTTTATGAAAAAAAAGGACTCTGTACTTATCACAGTAATTGCATTTATTATACTATCTAAATAATTTACATGTCACGTACAAATTATATACTGTCGAATGAGTTGTAGATGATCATTAAAATATTTCATGTTGTCTGTCGAAAACATACTTTTGAGTACCTACCTACTTATCCTGAATAAATAAACTTAAAGATAGATCTAGAAAAGCAAGAAGACAATAAGTGGAGAATAAATTATACGTACAGTACAGATTTATAAAAACAGTGTATCAGTTACTTATAAAAACTGTCTGTCTGTTTTAAAATAATAAAATTTAAATTGAAACATTACATCCAATAAATTCAAAACTTATAATTAAAGCCGTTATTTTACCTCCTGATTTGTAAAATATAAAACTACAAATCTGACATGTAAATATAAAACAAAAAATGTTTTATTACCTAAATTACTTATTATAGCGAAGGGTGAATAAATATTCGAATTATATTACCCTTTTTACCCAAATGAATTCATTAATGTCACTATAATTGTAAACAATACTATCATTTTATAAACATTTCTACCTTTTGTAGGTTATGAATCTAGTTATAGATAAATTAAAATAAATCAATTTCCTTAAATTAATAATAAATATATGGACATTAACATTACATATACTAACCATCACCAATGTAAACAGTGTTTCTTTCTACGTTGGTTTAGACTTGTCATCATCATCGATTTCATCCTCAGATTTAACAGATCTATCCTTACCATCGCTTTCACTTGTACCAGTATTGGTTGAAGGATTCTCCCTATCTTCAGATCCCCATTCACGTCTCCTGGGAGATCCACGCGCATAAGGTGCTCTTCTAGAAGATTCTCTCATACTTCTTCGTGGAAAGCGGCTCCTTGCTCCATATGATTCTGTAGCTTGTGGATATCCACGACTAGACAAGTCCATACGACTAGCTGATAGACTGGATTCCCGTACCGAGGATGACGTAAAAATTGGTATCGTGGATAATGATCGGGACATCAGGTTTAGGGACAGAGACGATATTCGTCTAGCCGCTTCTCTGGACAAAAAGTCTTGAAGTGGTACAACAGACGTAGTTCTTGTAGACTGACTTTGTATACTTGGAGGTACAAATGATGAACGTGAAGACATTGTAGATTCGCTAGGTGAAAATCTCTTTGGCGTCTTGGCTAATAGACAAGCCAAATGGTTGGTTGATGGTTTAGTTCTAAAGGTTTGGCTTGTCGCAGGCGTTGGAAGTGTTTGCTGTCCGCTCGTGGAAGGACTGCAGCTGACAGGTGTTGCAGATACTGCTGTTGTGTTATCTTCGGTTATTGGAGGCTTATCATCGGCTATTAAGCGCTTCTCTTCGGCAGCGGGTAACTGTAGGTTTTCCTGCGTTGCAGGTGATTGTGTTCCTATTTCTTTCGTTTTGCTGCGACAAGATTGTGTACCGCTTGTGGAAGCTACCTGACCACTAACATTCGAAGCTTCAGACGGTGATGGCTCTGACATATTTGTTGGACAACTCTGGGCTTCGGCCATCGTTTCCTGAACACTCGCAGTAGAAGTTTTAGGGGTCGGAATCTCAAATTGTTTACCATTGTTCGTGGAAGGACTGCAGATGACAGGTGTTGCTGACACTGGTGTAGTGTTTTCTTCGGTTATTGACGGCTTATCTTCGGCAGCGGGTAACTGTAGAGGTTCTTGCGTTGCAGGTGATTGTATTGCTATTTCTTTCATTTCGCTGCGACAAGATTGTGTGCCGCTTGTAGAAGCTTCCTGCCAGCTAAGATTCTGAGCTTCAGACGGTAATGACTCTGGCGTATTTGTTGTACAACTCTGGGCCTCAGCCATCGTTTCCTGAACACTCGAAGTACAAGTTTTAGAGGTCGGAATCTCAAATTGTCTACCATTACATGACGTAAGGTAGTTTTCCACACCAACCGCTCCCTTGATCCTGGAGTATTTAGTCACCTCCTTCGGGTGTTGTAACTCGATCACTAGCAGAGTTCCTCCGCTTAAGGCCGTTATATCGTGTCCACGTCTAGTCTCGACCACGTTCAAGCTTCTGAGGTTTTGGTTGCGCAACCGTCGCCTGTATTTCAGAAACGGTGAGATGTCTATAATGGCGTCTGGGCGCGCATACTGAAGTAGAAGCTGACCATTTCCGGCATATGGTTTGTGGAATATCTTTATTTGCGCCGGGGCGACTGACGTGGTCGTCAGCACGTTCTGGCCGTACGTCAGTGCGGAGTACACGTCGTGCCTCGTGAATCTGTCGTCCTCTGGATGCATAGCCCGCAGCTTTGGCAGCCACTCCGGCGTCGTCCAAAGGAAACCGTACGGCCTAACTTCGTTCACGTCGAGCCTCTGACAGTACTGCAGCGTCAGCTTTGCCTCGGCGTGTACATGTATAATCGACATTCTATTATCAACTGACATGTCATGAGTCAGGTGATGGTACTGCAGCACGTTTACCCCAGCGCTCCGTATCGCTACGTCGTCGATGGTGCCCTCCCATTCTACCAGGATATTTGTACTCACCACCCTGTTGTAGAACGTCAAACGCATCAAGTGACACACTCGCCTCATTCGGTGGAATTTGATGTAGAACAAGCTGTTCTCGCGGACGAACCAGTTCGAGCCGGCGCAAATGTGCTCGTCAAGGAACGCCCCACCATCCGCTTTGGATATCGCGCGGACTACGGTCAATTCGCCAGTATGGTATTCGAACACGATCATTCTATCGTCCTCGTAATATTTCACCATATGCATCTCGATTTCATGGCGCCTTATCTCCCTCATAGTGTCCAAAGAATAATATACTATCAAATCGCATTCCGTATTCCTCATGTGGCTACAGGCCACAATGTTGTTCTTCAACAAGTAGTAGTCTCGGATTGGTGTCACGGTTCTGAGCTCTCTCACGGCCACGGCGCAATCGTCCAGGTCTGGCCACATCAGCAGACTTCCGTACAGATCCCTCCACGTCAGAAGAGATCTGGAGTAGGCGCTCTGACCAATGTCTGGGAAGTCGGTCTGTAATAAAATAATAATAATAATAATAAAAAGTTTATTAAATCTTGTGGAATACATCTAATAAAACACATTCAGTGTTAATGCAGATATTTATCAGTAGTAGCTGTTAGTAATGAGATATATTTATTCACATATATTTTGTTATAAATCCTGTAGCCAAAAAAAACTGGCGGCATGTGCAATTTTCGTACACTCAACACAATTTGAAGACCTCAGATGACCCTCTTGCTCTTGGAGCGCCCTGGCATTATTTTCATCGGATTCTGCCAGAGCTCTGTACAAACTTGTTGTTGTTAGGTATAATAAAAAGAACTTGTGGAGTTACATCATTATAGAAATAACGCGAGTTCAATTGCACTTGACAAAACGCTCTAAATAAATATTTTAAATAGAAATATGATATAGCCCGTTCGTAACTACGAAAATGTGCTTAGTGGGCAACATCCCAGATAATTCAATTGAAGTACATCCTACTGTTATAATCATCTTGGCGTTAATATCCCGGTTATGCTCTCGAGAACGAGGGTTCGGGGTCCGCCTTGACGATGACCCAGGATTTGGCGATCAGGTAATTACAGTGGAGCGACTACTATCTGACCTCCGTGACCCTGGTACCAGGGGAAACTGACCAGATTGGATCATGGATACAAATTCAGTTGCCTGAATTTGCATGTTTCATCACGATGTTTTCCTTCACCGTAAGAGCATCGGTTAGTATTCAACTAATGTACATAAGTCAGAAAAGAGTCATTGGTACATGGCCGCAGCGGGATTCGAACTCGGTACCTCTCGCTTGCGAATTGGATACTCGACCGCCCGGCTACCGACTAATCTTTCTTTACATCCTAAATAATTTAACTTATATCCCAGACAAGCACATAAGCTATAACTTATCAATTCAATTTCAATGCTGGCACGAATCCAGTAACAAGCTAACTTTACGGTCACGAAGTCGCTGGCAAAAGCTAGTAATATTATGAAGAGGAAAGCTTTGTATGTTGGGGTTATCTACGAAACTATTGAACCGATTTGGTTAAATCTTTCACTAATAGTAAACTCCATTAATCCTGTGCGGCATAGGCTACTTTTCACCCGGGAAAAATAACAGCGACCCGCGGGCTAATAGAAAGTTTCCCTAGATAGATAGATAGTCGAACTGCGCGCGAGTGAAAGCCGCTAATTGAAATTAATCATACGCACCGTGCACCGCTCCTTCCAGAAGGACTCACGGATAGTATCTATTGTGGCTTTCCATCGCTGGCATACCTTCCGTGAATTCATGAGTGTACGTCCGTCAAGATACTTGAATATCTTGAGAAGCATTTCGTATGGTAATCGCCGGTTTATGTTCATATTTGCTTCTTCTGTTACTACGTTTGTACTTCTTTGTTTTGTTCTTCACTTCTGTGTTACACTTCTACGTTAACTACGTTTGTTCTTTCGTTTTTCTGCCCTTCTGCGTTCCACTAAGTATATAATATGTTGCGTTCGATCTTGCTTTGATTGTTACACTTTGTTTGTCATAGTTTATTGTTTAGGCGTATTTTATATGGAAGTGGATGTGCCTGTTTCTGTTATACGTAAAGTTGCTGATGGTGATGGTAAAGCAATGTCAAATTCGCGAACGAACTTCCAAAAGGCGGTCGAAGTTATTATTGAATGCGGGTAGTTTTATAAATTTTCTGTTCTTGGATAGTAGGTACTGATACTGATGGTGGTTACAAAGATTTCTATATGCAGGATACATCAATGGGTGGTTATGATTTTATGACGTATTGCTTATTCACATTATACAAATAATCTTGGTGTTAATGTACCGGTTGTACTCTCGCGCGTGAAGCCCGGGGTCCGCGTTGATAATTATAATATATAGCCGCCGCCATAATTGAGAATTTGGCAAAATCAGGTCATTATAATGGAGCGACTGCCATCTGACCTCCGTGACCCTGTTGACAGGGGAACCCGAATTGATTGACTCTTTTCAGAGTTATGTACATTAGTTGAAAGCTAACCTAATGCTAACCTCTTACTGTGAGGGAAAACATCGTGATGAAAACTGCACATTCAAACGACTGAATCATCATCGTCCTAGCGCTTATCCCGGCCTCTGCCAGGGTCCGCCTTCCTACCCATTCTTCTCCACTGCGCCCGGTCTTCGGCATCCCATTCAAACGACTGAATGGGTAACCATGAGCCAATCTGGTCAAGTTCTCCTAATAGCAGGGCCAAGGAGTGGCAGATGGCAGATGGCAGTCGCTCCACTGTAATTATCTGATCTACTAAATCTTGGTTCATAGTCTAGGCGGATCCCGGTCCCTGGTACGCGACAGCACATACGAGACATTAACGCCAAAATGATGAGTATTTTATTTTTAAAAGCCGAGAAAACCTGTGTGAAGCCGGTGTTGTGTCATAACTAATATTTACTTTCTGTATAGTTATTTTGTATACAATAAACTGTTAAAAAACAAATAAATGATTGATCGCTCGCGTAACGATTCTTCATATTTCTAATAATATTAAAATTAGGTACGTACCGTTCATCATCACAGCCCGTAACAGTCCACTGCAGGACTTAGGGCCTCTCCCACGAAAGAGGAGGTTATTGCCATAATCTCCACGCTTGACAGGCGGGTTGGAGATCGCAGTGTTTAAATATAACAATGGAAAATGCTGCTGCCCATTTTCCAGACTACGGAGACTCTTGATCTTTTGCCTCGAAAACATTAGTCGCCTTGTATGACACCCATGAGTGTAAGGGGTTGGTGCTATTCTACTCTGCCGGACCACACACGGCCACCGGACACCACACGGCCAGTACCGTACCGTTGCGGGGTGTCAATCTCCCAGGGTTAGACCTTGGTCAACCTCGCTTCGCCACCGGTAATACGAGACACCTCGAGTGGCGAGCTCGTTCGACTAGAATCAAAGTAGGAAACGGTAACCCAACCAATTCCTGGACTCTGCCGTGTCGTGTTGTGTTTCTGTGTAGGTATATTCTTACCCGACTGTGTCAGAAGGAGGGTTATGAGCGCCACGGCGCACGGGGTCTACTTACCAAATAGCCTATTTTTCATTTTGACTACTTTGCTATCGGCCCGCTTAGCAAACACTTATATAGTTAGACTCATCCTTTTTTTTTTATAAGAGGGGAAATCTACGAAAGATACCACGTCACCCGGGGGAATGATGGTGAACATGTGGGATTGCCCAAAAAAGGACCCTACCCACTAAAACCCCTCTATGTATCCACAGCCGTTTTTTATCGGAACACCATAGGACCTCATAGATAGTTTTCGCTATGGTGTTCCAGCGTAAACCCAAGCAGTGTTGGGTCAGTCAACATATACATGAAACGTCCTGATACACTAGGACGTCTCCCAGTCATGTGGAACCGTGCAATGCAGAAAAAGAGAAGTTAGACTCATCCTGGTCGTGAGAGTGACACTGGGTACATTCAAATTTAGTAAATTCAAAATGACGGATTTTAGGCGCCGTTTTGTGACTCATAAACAATATTTTTTCTCTAAAACCGATCGAGTGGGGTATCAAAGTAAATGTCTTCAAAAGGCGAGGTGAAGTTCTTCAATTTCAAAAATATACAACTTATAGGTATACCTAAAATAATTTTTTCCTTGGTTTTTTTTTGTCCCTACCGCAATGGATATATGGCACCCTCCGGACTATATAGAGAGGGAGACAGAGAACACTCATGTGTCCCAGCGCGGCCGCCGGCTGGTTATGCTGGTCTCGCAAGAGACCTAGGCGCCTACCAGCTAAACTCTGCCTTGGGAGTATCTAAAGCCGGGAAGGCTTTTTAGGTTTCATTTCAACCCCAGGCTATATGGCACCCTCCGGACTATCGAGGGAGGGAGGCAGAGAACACTAGTATGTCCCAGCGCGACCGCCGGCCGGTTATGCTGGACTCGCAAGAGACCTAGGCGCCTACCAGCTAAACTCTGCCTTGGGAGTATCTAAAGCCGGGAAGGCTTTTTAGGTTTCATTTTAACCCCAGGCTATATGACACCCTCCGGACTATCGAGGGAGGGAGGCAAAGAACACTCGTGTGTCCCAACGCGGCCGGCCGGCCGGTTATGCTGGACTCGCAAGAGACCTAGGCGCCTACCAGCTATACTATGCCTTGGAAGTACCTAAAGCCGGGAAGGCTTTTTAGGTTTCATTTCAACCCCAGGCTATATGGCACCCTCCGGACTATCGAGAGAGGGAGGCAGAGAACACTCATGTGTCCCAGCGCGGCCGCCGGCTGGTTATGCTGGACTCGCAAGAGACTTTTCGAACTAAGCTGAAATCTTTAATTGAAACCTTTAATTTTACTCATCTCGTTTGATTTGACAATACTCACGTTACATGCTGGTCATTTGTTACAAAAATTCTATTAAAAATGTAGGTTTCATCGAATGCAAGACCATGGGGTGCGGTTTTTAGTTTCTGTATGTACTACTTACTTGTTTCAATTCATAACCAAGTCCTTCATTTTCAGGTAAGTTCCGATATTGAGATGAATATCCTGTTACAACTAATGTATAAGGTAAGTGCCCTATTCAAATTATTCGTACAACTCCCGCCGATTTCGCCACTGTCCATAGAAAGGAAAGTGGGAATCTCAATAGGAAATGTTAGTTCCACCGTTCGCCGCAAGACGGTATAACAAACTTGAAATATTGATTTTCATTTCAATTATTTCTACTACCACTGTTTATGTCTAAAATTAGGTATAAGTTTGTTTTTTGGTCCAAAGAACGCTTGGCTGAGGCTCGCTTATTACTATTTCCGTTTTCCTTTGGGATTGAGACGTTATTTTGGTCTACTTTTTTGGGGAATTAATTTATTGGAGCAAGATGTACGAAATTCATACAAAAGTAACTCGACTTCCCCCAAGGGGTTATCTTCATACTAAAACTAGTGGGTCCGGCGCGACTTCGTTTTCGTAGCGTCCTAACCCTATCCTACACCTACCTTATGCGCTTATTACACATTCCTAAATTCAGTGACTGAATTCAGAAACAATAAGCGTAAGTGCAAATCAAAAGTGGAATGTATTGCTCAAAGAGTAAGGTCCATTTTTGTATCACTTATATTAAGTCACGCGTCGCTCCGCTTTTGAAAAATCCTTTCAGTAGCTTAGAAAATATTTGAGTTTAAGTAAACTAGGTCGGGGTTATTAGACTTTTTCTGTCGGTTAGGTTAAGTGTTGTGTGTTAAGTGAACTTTCGACACCGCAATATCATGCCGGCCAAGCGTTGGAGATTACGGCAATACCCTGCCAGCAGCGGCACCGCCGATCTTCAATCGCATGATACCACCCTCAGGAATGACGTCACAGACTATCCGAAATGCATGTAGTGACGTCATCCCAGAGGGTTGGATCACGCTATTGGAGATTGGCGGTGTCGCAGCAGGAGTGGATGGCTACAGGTTCTAGTTAATGACGATGGTGGGATTATGTGAACAAATAATTGACAACCATATTAATGTTCGAACAAATGTATTACAATTTCATAATTTAAAATCAATTGAAAATTCATATTCAATAATGTAAAATAAAATAAATAATGTTATTATTACGTCAAATTTCAAATTATAAATAGATCATACTTCAGTGCAAGTATTATGATTACATTTTGTAATTTGTCATATCTCAAACTATGTGGTCAACATTGTAATATTAAATAGTAATATTAATAGTTAGTTACAACTTAATCTTTACAAAAGTAAATAAAATAGTATAAAGTAGAAGTAAAGAATAAAATAGTGAATCATAAGAAGAAAAAGATTAAGTACATCGAGTAACAATTAATAAATCTATTCAAGGTTCGATTAATAAAAATAAAATTAATATAATAAAGTTAATGTTAATGCCTCTAAGTCGTAAATCGGTTCTACGGCTTTTACTTTCTCTCTGAAGGTTGAGGTACTATGTCACTGTTCTTATCTTTTTTTGTGACCTTTCTTTCCATTTTTCTTGACTTTAGGCTTTGGTTTCGAAGCTTGCCCTAGGGATTTGCTTGGTTTGCTTAGAGGGGTTTGCAATGATTTTGGTTCATTACTAGTAGGACGCTCATCGTCCAAAGGTCTTTCGGTCATAAAAGATGTCTGGGATCTTGGAGACTGTACTGGTTGTCCACGCATAGGAGTAGCAGCTTGACTGATTTTGAGTGGAGATGGCCGTGTCGGTACAGATGGACTCGTAGCCTGACTTTCCGTTGTAGATGATGTCCGGGTTCTTGGAGACTGTACTAATTGTCCACGGGTAGGAGTAGCAGCTTGACATGGCCGTGTCTGTACAGATGGGCTCGAAGCTTGCGTTTCCGTTATTGAAGATGTCGGTGTTCTTGGAGACTGTACTGTTTGTCCACGGGTAGGAGTAGCAGCTTGACATGGCCGTGTCTGTACAGATGGGCTCGAAGCTTGCGTTTCCGTTATTGAAGATGTCCGTGTTCTTGGAGACTGTACTGTTTGTCCACGGGTAGGAGTAGCAGCTTGACATGGCCGTGTCTGTACAGATGGGCTCGAAGCCTGGCTTTCCGTTATAGAAGATGTCCGGGTTCTTGGAGACTGTACTGTTTGTCCACGGGTAGGAGTAGCAGCTTGACATGGCCGTGTCTGTACAGATGGGCTCGAAGCTTGCGTTTCCGTTATAGAAGATGTCCGGATTCTGGGAGACTGTACTGTTTGTCCACGGGTAGGAGTAGCAGCTTGACATGGCCGTGTCTGTACAGATGGGCTCGAAGCTTGCGTTTCCGTTATAGATGATGTCCGGATTCTTGGAGACTGTACTGTTTGTCCACGGGTAGGAGTAGCAGCTTGACATGGCCGTGTCTGTACAGATGGGCTCGAAGCTTGCGTTTCCGTTATTGAAGATGTCGGTGTTCTTGGAGACTGTACTGTTTGTCCACGGGTAGGAGTAGTAGCTTGCCAGATTTTGACTGGAGATGGCTGTGCCGGTACAGATGGGATCCAAGCTTTTTTAAGCTCTGGCGATGGTAGAGGTGTTCTAGATTCTTGACTCACTCTTGGAATAGGAGATTTTGTATCAACTGCCATCTTGCCACTGCTTGTCGAAGGCTGTTGGCGCGCCGATGTTTGTTGACGTTTAGGATCATCTGAGTTCGAAAGTTTTGATTTGACAGATTTTTTAGATGGCTTTGGGGCTGGATCGTTATTGGGTCTTACTTGGTTCGGGTTTCGAGAAGGAGTTTTTGTAGGAACTACCTTCTTGACGCTGCTTGTCGAGGTCTGTTGGCACGCCGAAGTTTGGTCACGTTTGGCGTCATCTGAGCCCGAAGGTTTTGTTTTGACAGGTTCTTTAGTTGGAGCTGGAGGGCTATGGGCTCCTATTTGGTTCGGGGCTCCCGTAGCAGGGCCGTATCTTGTGGCTGAGGCGCCATCAATACTCAGCTCACAGCGTTTGTGCACAGGCGAGCTCCACGGTCCTTGTACTGGTTTTTGAGATGATTTTGATGGATTGTTTGGTGATGTGGATATTGCTGTAGAAGAGAGATCCAGGCGGCCGGTAGTTGAGGGTTGCTCGGCTTTTTTGGCAAGACCCTTTGGTTCTGTTGCACCTTGGTTCTTTTGCACTCGAGGTTCCGATGTCGACGACTTTGTCGGTGTCTTTGGTGATCGCGCTTGTACTGTACGCGGGGGATTTAAACGGGGGCTTGTCGAAGATTTTGTGGAGCGATCCTTCGGTTCTGGTGCACTTTCATCCTTTTGCCGGGGTGATTTCGTTAACGTTATCTTTGGAGGAGTTTTCATAGGTCTCGCTAGTGCTGCACGCGATGGATCAGAGCCGGAGCTCGTCGCTGAATGTGCAGCTTTTAAGGGGCGACCCTTTTGTTCGGGTTTAGCTTCATCTTTTTGTTTCAGAGGTCCCGACTTCGCTGGAGAGGGTGTAGCAGTTTGGGCTGCTGGAGTTGGTTCCATTGGAGATACGTCCGGTTCTGGTGAATCCTGACTCTTTTCTTTTAGAGATTCCGGTGTCGTTAACTTTGGAGAGCCTGTAGGGGTTTGAGCTTCTGCACTTACCTCCATTGGAGAGGGTGGAACCAATAGCCCGCTAGTCGAAGCCTGTGGTTGTGGGGAGTGAGGCTTTGGTTCGGACGAACCCCAGGGCTTTTGTGTTGGAGATCCCATTGTCACCGTACCAGGGGAGCATGCAGGCGTTAGAATGTCTGGTGTAACTTCCTGTTGGGGTAATTGTTCTGAAATATCGCTTTCTAAATCTTCCTCTGGAACTAGTTCTAAAGTACTTGGGCTCTTTTTCGGTGAAGCTATCTGTTTTGGAAGTTTTGCAGACTTAGGGGAGCAGGTAGCAGGTAATGGAGATACATCTGGGGTTACTTCCTGTGGATGAGATGCTGCTATACTACTGCTTTCTGTAGCTTCCTCCTTAACAAGAGCTAGAGTTCGAGCCGCCGTACCTGGAGAACATGCGGGCGTGTGAACTTCTGGCGTCATTTTCTGTTGAGAAAATTGTTCTGAGACACCGCTTTCTGAGTCGTCCTCTGGAACTAGGTCAAGACTACTAGGATTTCTTTTCGGCGAAACTCGCTGTTTTGCAAGTTCTGGTGGCTTAGTGGAGCGGGCTGGAGGTGATGGATTTAAGAAACTGCATTTGCACTGGACCTCATGTGAATCTAGTTTTAAGGAGCGAGGCCATTGTTGTGCCACCCTGTGACTACCCGTGTATAACTTCTTCGAATCTGGCACTGGTGTTTCCGAACTCGACTCTCGTGTTGGCGATTCTTGTGATAAGTTTGGAGATCGCGGTGTTGTATTTCTTGGAGACAATCCCGCCAGCTCTTCTGGAGAGTGAGGACTTAAACCACGGTTCATGGAAAACTCGGCGAGCTCTGGCAAGGACAACCGACGTCTTGGTGCGGAATATTTCCGTGGTCCTGGTGAAACTGGTCGAGTGCCTCTGATCAGTTCTAATGCAGGTGGAGACAAACGAACTTTAGTAGGGGAGTTGGCTTGTACAGCTAATTGACGTAGGGCATCGCATCCGCGTCCCCATACGGGTGAGCTTAAGCCGATGGGTCTATAATTGGATGGAACTACGTCCAGGTCGGTTGCTCGTCTCGGTGATAGTCCACGGCTCGTGGAAGGCACTTCGTCGTCGGCCGCTGGTTCATTTGAAACCGCTTCTTTCTGGTGCTTGGGGGATTTCTGCAGCTCTGATGCAAAAGATGGTACTATGGTTGGTTGGTCCTTTGGTGACTCTTTGTAAGCTTGCTTTGGCTGAGTAGAATACGGTTCGTGGCTTGTTGAAGGTTCCTCGTCATGTGCTGCTTGTGCAGACGAAGAATCTGAGACCTTGCTTGTCCCTGGTCTCTGATAATCCGGTGCTTGTCGTGGTAGAAACGACTCACCCGGTCTAATAGAACGCATCACCAACTCTGTAGCGTGTATTATGTTTGTAAGCGGAATTCTTCGACGGCTTGTGGAAGGCACTTCATCGTCGGCTGCTGGTTCATTTGAAGCCGTTTCTTCCTGGTGCTTGGGCGTTCCCTGCAGCTCTGATGCAAAAGGGGGTACTAAAGCGTGCTTTGATGGTCCGTGGCTTGTTGAAGGTTCCTCGTAATATGCTCCTTGTGCATACAAAGAAGTCCCTGGTCTCTGATAATCTAGTGCTGGCCGTGGTGGAAACAACCCCCTCGGTATTATGGGACGCATCACCAACTCTGTAGCGTGTATTATGTTTGTATGCGGAATTAGTTGCTGACTTTTGGAAGGCACTTCATCGTCGGCTGCTGGTTCATTTGAAGCCGTTTCTTCCTGGTGCTTGAGCGTTCCCTGCAGCTCTGATGCATAAGGTGGTATCATGGCGTCCTTTGATAACTCGTTGTCAGCTTGCTTTGGCTCAGTAGAACACGGTTTATGGCTTGTTGAAGGCTCCTCGTAATGCGCGGCTTGTGCAGACGAAGAATCTGAGATTTTGCTCGTATCTGGTCTCTGATAATCTGGTGCTTCTGGTTGTAGAACCATCTCCTCCGGGCTTGTAGGACGGATCAGCAACTCTGTAACGTTTATTGTGTTTGTAAATGGAAATAGGGCGCTCAGTGTCAATACCTCATCAGTCTCTGCTATTGGAGTGATAAGACCGCTATTATTTATGAAATAGTCCTCATAAATGTTTGGTAGTAGCTCGCTACTTGTGGGTGGTCCTTCGTAATCTATCATTTCAACCGGTGGCAGCAACAATTCCTCCGGGCCTGTTGATACGCCCATATTTGGATCATTTCGTGTTAAAAGAGGATCATGATCGGAAAAATAGTCCTCGTATGACGTCGCCAATAGCATGCCACTTATGGACGGTTCCAGGTGATCTATTGCTTCTGGTGAGCCTGTGTCTTTATTATTGTCTGTTGATAGAGTAGAATGTTCCTCGTGAGTCGCTGCTGGTTGCGAGCCACTTGTGGATTGTCCCTCGTGATCTGTCACTACTTCTGATGGCAGATCCAATTCCTCAGAGCCACTTGTGGATGGATCCTCGTTTTCTGACCCTGCTTCTGGTGGTGCATCGAATTGCTGCGAGCCACTTGTGGATGGACCCTCGTTTTCTGTCACTGCTTCTGGTGGCGCAACGAATTGCTCTGAGCCACGTGTGGATGGGCCCTCGTTTTCTGTCACTGCTACTGGTGGCAGATCCAATTCCTCAGAGCCTCTTGTGGATGGACCCTCGTTTTCTGTACCTGCTTCTGGTGGCGCATCGAATTGCTCCGAACCACTTGTGGATGGACCCTCGTTTTCTGTCACTACTTCTGGTGGCGTAACTAATTGCTCCGAGCCTCTTATGGATGGGCCCTCATTTTTTGTCACTGCTACTGGTGGCAGATCCGATTCCTCAGAGCCACTTGTGGATGGATCCTCGTTTTCTGACCCTGCTTCTGGTGGTGCATCGAATTGCTGCGAGCCACTTGTGGATGGACCCTCGTTTTCTGTCACTGCTTCTGGTGGCGCAACTAATTGCTCCGAGCCTCTTATGGATGGGCCCTCATTTTTCGTCACTGCTACTGGTGGCAGATCCGATTCCTCAGAGCCACTTGTGGATGGATCCTCGTTTTCTGACCCTGCTTCTGGTGGTGCATCGAATTGCTGCGAGCCACTTGTGGATGGACCCTCGTTTTCTGTCACTGCTTCTGGTGGCGCAACGAATTGCTCTGAGCCACTTGTGGATGGACCCTCGTTTTCTGTCACTGCTTCTGGTGGCGCAACTAATTGCTCCGAGCCACGTGTGGATGGGCCCTCGTTTTCTGTCACTGCTACTGGTGGCAGATCCAATTCCTCAGAGCCTCTTGTGGATGGACCCTCGTTTTCTATCCCTGTTTCTGGTGGCGCATCGAATTGCTCCGAGCCACTTGTGGATGGACCCTCGTTATCTGTCACTGCTTCTGGTGGCGAAATCAATTGCTCTGGGCCTGTAGATAGCATGGGCATATCTGCACCATTCTGTGTTGAATGTGACTCATGGCTAGTGGAATTTTCCTCGTAGGGTATTGTTGGTAGCGAGCCATTTGTGGAGGGTTCCCGGTGATCTAGTGCTCCTCTTTGCAGACGCGATTCTCCCGAACCTGTAGATATCGCAGCCGTATCATGCCCATTTTGTGCTGGAAGAGTGACGTATCTTGTTGCCTGCAAATTCCAACCAATCTGTATTGAAAGAGGTTCATCAAATGCTAAATAGCCCTCGTTAGATGTTGGTTGTAGCAAGCCGGAACGTCTAGATGGTTCCTCGTAAGCTGGTTCTTCTCCTAGTGGCAGGAACATATTCCTCAAGCTTCTAGGAATGTAGCCATGTCGACCATCAAAAACTGAGCCTGGACCATTTTGTCCCGATGAACTCGTAGCTGGAGCATTGCTAATGGGTCGCGGCTCGTGGTTTTCTGGTTCGTCTTCTAGTGGCAGGAACAAATTTCTCAAGCTTCTAGGAACGTAGACATGTCGACCGTCAAAACCTGAACCATTTTGTATCGATGAAGTCGTGACCGGAGTATTGCTTCTGGGCCGCGGCTCGTCGTCTGTACCGTTTACTATATTTGGAGATGGTTCATCCGAGCCATTTATACCGTTTGGTACCGAAGGATATGGGAAACGTCCCTCGTCACTGTCTGGAGAGCCGGTTATAAGCGCAACCAGCCGCTCATAATGTAGTACATCTTCTGATGACAGATCCTGCACTTCCACGCCTGCAGATAAAAGGTCCATAATATCTGGACTAGTTTGTCTTGATGTAGTCGTAGTTGATTCAGGAGATAAATCGTCTTGCGCCGGCGTCGATTCTGACATACTTTCGCTACTAGACTCTTGCTGTTGTTCGCCGGATGTAGATGGAGTCAGATTCGCGTCACGACTTGTACTGGGTTCCTCGTAATGCGGCGTTTGCCGAAGCGGCGCTAATCCCCGACTTGTTAAAAGGCTCTGATGATCATATATAGGGACAAACCCGGGTCCGAGCCTTGGGAAAGACCTATTGTATTCTGTCGGTTGTGTTTGGTGACTTATAGATGGCCTGTCGTGAAGCATTGCTTGAAACGGTAACAAAGCACGGCTTGTCGACGGCTGCTGATCATCTTCTAAAGGGTTGACGCGGCTTGTAGATGGCTTGTCATTATTTGCCATTAGCTGTACTACTAGTTTTGGTACAGGTAGTAACGAAGGCGTCCTTGGTCCACGACTTGTAGATGGCTCTTGATTTTGTGTAGAACTACACCACGATGGAATATCAACAGTCGGTCCTGTAAGAACTTCATCGTTTATGAATGGCTGTCGATAACCAGGCTTTTGCGATCTTCCAGAACATACACCTGTTGTTGGTTTCAAAGTAATATTACGGTTGGTGCTTAACATTCTGATAATTTCCATTTGAAAGCTATGAAATGAGTCGATACTCGGAATATTGACAATGTCTTTGATGAGAGGAGATAGAGAAACCATTCCTCGGTGGAGGTTCACATCTTGTGGTGTTCGCGGAGATTCTGCCGGCGCTTGTCTGGAAGTCGATGGGCTTGGCTCGGGAGAATGTTCCGGCATGTCCGAATCAAGGTCCATTGGTTGTTCATCGAAATGACTGAAGAAACTCTCGCCTGTTTCTTGCGATACCTCAATAGAGTACTGGAGCTTGTCGGAATGGAACAGTTTAATGATTATCAGCGCATCTTGGCACGTACATGTGATAATGTGGCCGCATGTGGTCTCCACCACGCCCAAGTTGGCCGCGTTTGCCATCAAGTTCTCATCGTCCTCATCGAACAATTTTGTAAACTCTATGACGGCTTCTGGCAGTAGCCTGTCTAAAATTAGCGACCCGTGCCTGTCGTATGGGTTGTGGAATATGTTGATCTCGCTTGGCAACCGGCCCGTGGTGAAGAGGACGTAGTCTCCATACGTTAATGGCGAATACACGTCGTGGACTGTGAACCTAGGATCGTGAGGGTGCACTTCGCGCAGCTTTTTGAACACTCGCGGCGTGGTCCAAACGAACCCGAACCTCCACATGTCGTCTATTTCCACCGTCTCCCTGTACCGGAAAAGGAGCCTATTCCCAGAGCGAGTTACTCCTATAATTGACGGATTCGTCATATACGTGTAGTATTCGAACACATTAATTTGTTCGTCACCGATGACCACTACCTCGTCGATGAAGGCAGCCCATTCCGATATGATCTGCCTATAGAAGCGAACTCTCCCATCCTCGTTTTTGTTCACGATTATGCGTCGCAAATGCAGTATGTTGTCCGGCAGATTGATTCTCACGTAGAATATATTGTTCTTGTGCACCCACCATTTCGAATTGTACTGGATCACTTCCTCGGTGTAGACTCTCGGGGTCTGCAGTTTGTATATCACTCTGATGATGGTCAGAGCTCGTCTAGAGTATTCGTATACCATAATATCGTCGTCCTCGTAGAAGACAGCCATGTGGACACCAACGTTCTCCAACCTCACTAATTTGCAGGTTTCCAAATCGTAATACCCAATTGTGTCGCACATCCTTATTGGTGCGTGGCTGCAAGCAACGATATTGTCTTTCAATAGATAGTATTCTCTTACGGCTGCATGGACTTCCATCTCGCACGCGATGACCTGTGCTGATTTCACATCAGTCCAAAGGGAGAGAGAGTTGTACAGCTCTCGCCAAGTCAGTCGCGCCCTGGTGTAGGCTGTCTGGTATATGTTGGAGAAATCCAAAGCGCAACGTTGCCTCCAAACCTCATCGGGAAGCCGGTTGATAATCATCCGCCACCGTAAGCAGACCTGTCGGCACGCGATAAGCGATCTACCGTCCAGAAACTGGAATATGTGCATTAGCATTTCATTGGGGAGGTTATCCATGGCTGGTCGCTGGTTTGATCCAAGAGTGCAAAGATTCCAGAATTTTCACTCACGTCGTTAGGTTATTTCGACACTCGCATAGTGTTTTATCACGAACACTGACGTCACATTTGATTTGGTTATATGTGCAAAATATTACTTTGAAGAAAGACAGTGAGAAAGGTGGCTGGTGCTATGTACCGATACCACACGTTCATCTACTTTGTGCCAACACCGACATGAACCAGAGTCGTAAATGTGCAAATGATCCCAAAACAGGTGGTTGAGTAAACAATTTTTTACTTCTACCTTCATTTTGTACAAGATAAGTTTGTACATTAAACTACCCACATTTTAAATCGTATCGATATGAACAGCCCGTAATAGTCCACAGCTAGACTTGGGGTCATCTTTACATAAAAATAATAATTTTGGAGGTATTTAAAATATGAAACTACCATTTTATCTTCTTTCTACTCGTTCATAATCTGATAAAACACCTCTCCGACTCAAATAGATTTTGGGGTTCCGCACGAAAAAGTTCGAAAGTAACCTTTATGGTGAATATAGTTGTATATCCCGTACGTAGTTTCTATTACATAAATGATGATCAATACTTTTTATAAATTCGCTTAAATAATATTTTTATTTATTATTTTATTTTTAGCCATTTCTGTCCCACTGCAGGGCAAAGGCCTCCCTTTCGATCTTCCACGACTCACGGTCGGATGCTTTCCTCGGCCAATCCTTAGAAAAGGCGTCCAACTCGTCCCGCCATCTCCGTTTAGGCCTTCCGCGCTTCCTTGTTACGTTTTGTGGGGTCCAGTCAGTTGATTAAATAATAGAAACTCTAAAATAGTTTTCTCGCCATTTAAAATACGCGTTAATTCTACAATTAAAGTCGCTCTCTGCGTTACTGTCTCATCATCATCTTGGCATTAATATCCCGGTTGTGCTCTCGCGCTCGAGGGCCCGTGGTCCGACTTGACCATGATCCAGGATTTGACAGATCAGATAATTACAGTGGACCGAATGCCATCTGACCTCCGTGACCCTGCTCCCAGGGGAACCTGACCAGATTGAATCATGGTTACACATTCAGCCGCCTGAATGTGCTGGTTACATTACGATGTTTTCCCTCACCGTAAGAGCATCGGTTAGCATTCAACTAATTAACATAACTCAGAAAAGAGTCATTGGTACATGGCCGGAGCGGGATTCGAACTCTGTACCTCTCGCTTACGAGTCAGATACCATAACCGTTCGGCCACCGACGCTCCCGCGTTTGTCTGTCTATATGTATGCATTTTTGTGAACACCTCCTAAACCACGCAACGGATTTTGATGCGGTTTTCACCACGAGTTAGAGAATTTCTTCCTGAATATTTATATTATAAAACATGAATATTATAGTAAAGGAAAGCTGAGAAAACCCGCGCCAAGCCGGAACGGGTCGTTAAGAATATTAGGAACTAAGATCATATTTTTTAAATAAATAAGAGTCAAAGGCATTTAAGCCAAAAATGCAGTACCGCTTTCTTTCTTTTCTTTTTTTCCATTTTCTATACTAATATAATGAAATGAAATTAGATTTATTGTTGTCCTAAAATACCACATCACAAAATCAAAACACAAACTACAAATGTACTTACAGCAGATAGTTCAATTCAATTCAATTTCATTTATTTATCAACATAGGTAATATATACAGCTGTTATTAAATTTTTCAAATTCCTCTATGTTGCGCCGGTTGGCACATGAATGTAGCATGTACGAAAATAAAATTACAGAAATTCGAATAATTAAAATTACAATTAAACAAGTTCAATAGTAAAACACTGACAATAAATAGAAAAAAATAAAAAAATAAAAGATTTAAAATGTCGTGTAAAAGAAATGTCAAATAATAAACAATAAAATTTAAATAATCCAATTCAATTACATTAACATTACAATATAAGTCAAATTAAAAAATTTACGTCAAGACTATTATAATAATAATTCTACCTTAAAAATTACAATGTCACTATTATAGTACCGACACTTCGTTTATAGTAAACGATACACAATAATAAAAGAATTAACAAATTAGCGACAACTACCTACCTACATATCTACCACTTAGTATCGGAACTGCTGTAGTGTGGTACCCCCTGACAACAAAAGTATTATAATAAAGAAAAAGATTTGATCGTTTGTTTGTAATAGATAAACTCAAAAACTACTTAAACAATTTAAAAAAAT
This sequence comes from Blastobasis lacticolella, assembly GCA_905147135.1. Taxonomy (NCBI): domain Eukaryota; kingdom Metazoa; phylum Arthropoda; class Insecta; order Lepidoptera; family Blastobasidae; genus Blastobasis; species Blastobasis lacticolella. The sequence continues at coordinate 9,646,987 of LR990065.1, read as the reverse complement.
ATTTCAATTGAAAGCTACATTATCAGAAAGTAACTTAGACTATAGTTCTTCCGAAATTGTACTATAAAGCTGTTGGTCTTTCTAAAATGTATAAAATAAATAAAATTCAATGTAGTTCTCACAGGCACGGGTCTGGAAACTAATAAGAGAATTTTATAGCTAGTGTCAAATAAGAAGAGACTTGGCGGGTCACGTGGTTCGTCTTGCGCTGTATACGATTACCAGCGCGAAATCCCCTCCACTGCCATTTAACAAGTCTCTTCTTTCGTGACGCGGGTTAAAAAAGGTTAATGGGCTCCTCTTTCTGCACTTGAACTCAAACTTGGTCCTTTGTACGTAGTTAAGGCGTGCTAATTTAGCCAGCCCAGCTCCCTCCAGAAGTCCAGCAGTCTCTTCGGACGCTCGCAGATCTCTCGGAGGGACCCTGTTCCTAATGTGACTTTTACCCTGTGGTCCTTTAGTCCCTCACACTCCAGGTCCACATGGGCCGCTGTTTCCTCGTCTACTAGGCATCCCCTGCATAAAGGGCTGTCTGTAGCTCCTATTGTGAACAGTAGTTTGTTCAGGGGGAGGTGTCCTGTTGTCGTGACAGTCCCCGTGTAGTCGCGGGCAAAGACGCTAGTCATGTACCTATGCATACTCCTGCACAGTCGACTATCGAATCCGAGACCATTTGTTTAGCAGACCATGATGGTAAGATAACATTATTGTGGTCACTAAGGTCCTGACCGGATTTGAGCGTGAGTCGCTTTGGCATCCCAAAAATAATTCGTGTGAATTGTAAGGAACCCTTTGTAGAGTTCGACTCGCACTTGGCCAGTTTCTTTTAACGCTTTCGTTTAGTGATTATCGGATAGAATCCCGTACTGTAAACGGCTGAAGACGCGAGGATACTGAAGACCGGGCAAAGTGGAGAAGAATGAGTAGGAAAGCGGACCCTGGCAGAGGCCGGGATAAGCGCTAGGACGATGATGATGATGATGACTGTAAACTCGCCTAAGAAACTAAGCCATCAGATCCAATAACTATTATTGTTCAGTGGTTATGAAATATGTCCCCCCGCATAGGGTCCGGGTTCAGTCGGTTCTTTAGATGAATAAATTGAAATCATCTTGTAGTTTTAATTTATAAATTTTTTTTTAAAATTTCTTCGTTCGGTTGTTTTGTCAAACACTCATTTCATTCAACCAAATACAGAAAATGGAAGAGCTATATCAGCGGACACAATCATAACCTGAACGTCTTAAAATATATACGTATTTATTAACAAACCAGCAGGGCTATTGGCTAACTCAGTTGACAACTGTATTTGACACTAGATAATTCTACACCACGTCATCTACGTTGAAAACTGGCAATAGCGTCTACCAAATTAGAGTAGTGTCAGATTTTTTTATGTCAAATTCAGTTGTCCACTGAGATAGCCGATAGGCCCTCTGGACGTCTTAACGTGTTTGTTCCTCAAAGGCCGGCACCGTATCCACTCCACTTAGGTTGCAGATGTCGTGGACGACGGTAGCCGCTTTCCATCGGGTGGACCGTCCGTCCGCGTGCCTCCCTAAGCAATAAATTGGTTTTAATTATAAGGCCGTGTGGTGTCCGGCAGATTAGCGTAGCACCAACGCCTTACACTTATGGATGTCGTATAAGGCGACTAATGTTTTCGAGGCAAAAGATCAAGAGTCTCCGTAGTCTGGAAAATGGGCAGCAGCATTTTCCATTGTTATATTTAAACACTGCGATCTCCAACCCGCCTGCCAAGCGTGGAGATTATGGCAATAACCTCCCCTTTCGTGGGAGAGGCCCTAAGTCCTGCAGTGGACTGTTACGGGCTGTGATGACGAATTATAAGATAAACTGTCCTAAGAGATGATAATTAGTGTAGCTATTTTTAACGCCTGATAGTAAAGTCGCAGCAATCGCGACGGATTGTGATATCGTTTTATTTAATTTGTAAGGCGTTTTAAGACCTAAATACGCGTAGGCGTAGTCCAATTTTATGCCAGGTATAACATAAGGATGGGTATATCAGTATATATGACCACGTGCTTTGTACAATCCAGCCATGTAAGGAAACATTGGCCGTGTGGTGTCCGGCAGAGTAGAATAGCACCAACCCCTTACACTCATGGGTGTCGTACAAGGCGACTAATGTTTTCTAGGCAAAATATCAAGAGTCTCCGTAGTCTGGAGAATGGGCAACAGCATTTTCCATTGTTATATTTAAACACTGCGATCTCCAACCCGCCTGCCAAGCGTGGAGATTATGGCAATAACCTCCCCTTTCGTGGGAGAGGCCCTAAGTCCTGCAGTGGACTGTTACGGGCTGTGATGACGAATTATAAGATAAACTGTCCTAAGAGATGTTAATTAGTGTAGCTATTTAAACGCCTGTATATTTATAATGCTTTGATCTCCAACCCGCCTGCCAATTGTGAAGATTATTGCAATAAACACCCCTATCGCGGGAGAGGCCCTGAGTCCTGCAGCGGACTGTTATAAGCACAAATATAACCAACATACAGGTCTAATATTGAGAACGGGAACGTAATTTTCCTGCTTTTACCAGTCAGTGTAAATATGGATTTAAAATAGTATAAAACAAAGTCGCTACCCGCTGTCTATGTATCTATGTATCTTTATACACTTAGATTACGTAGACACTGTAGGGGTGTCCACGCGAAGATTCAAAAGAACGTTTTTCGTTCGTACGATTCGGACGTGGAATGAACTTCCAGCCACAGTCTTTCCTTTGGACACATAGGACATGACATAGGATGGTTCAAGAGGTATACTAGTGGTCTCGTTAGAGGCGGGCAACGCATTAGTAGCGCCTCTGGTGTTGCTGATGTCCATAGGCGTCGGTGACCACTTTCCATCAGGTGGCCCACATGCCTGTTTGTCTGTCGTATTACATTTAAAATTAGCCGTGTGGTGTCCGGCAGAGTAGAATATCATCAACCCCTTACACTCATGGGTGTCGTACAAGGCGACTAATGTTTTCGAGACAAAATATCAAGAGCCTCCGTAGTCTGGAAAACGGGCAGCAGCATTTTCCATTGTTATAAACACTGCGATCTCCAACCACGCCAAGCGTGAATATAATGGCAATAACCTCCCCTTTCGTGCGAGAGGCCCTCAGTCCTGCAGTGGACTGTTACGGGCTGTGATAATAATTACCTTTAAAAAATCCGCAATAAATTAAATATTGGTTAAGAATAAAACAACATATAACGGGACACATAAATTTTATTATTCCATTCAGATTGTTGCTTAGGTACTTTAGGTAGGTACTAACTAGTTTTATACAAAAACTATAACATAATCGGACTAAGAACACCCAAGTGTTTCTATTCTACGCAGTGTTAGAAACAGAAACAGAATATTTACTTTTCATTATTATTATCCTAATAAAAAAGCGTTAAGGACTTAGAAATGGCACTTTTTGAGAAGTTTCACAGATTTCAATGGAAATAAATTGGGAGATAAATCCTTAAAAAATAATGAGCGCGATTACATTTCTAATTATTTAAGTAGAAAGGAGAACGGTTAGAAAATGTTACAGCGAATTATTACATACGTAACGATTCGATGACATTTTAAATGTTGAAGAGAGACAACGTCGTAAAACATGGCAAGTGAAAATCCTAACCTATTTGCTAGATCTATGTATAAGTACATCCTATCACAGACTATGTGTCAAGCGGTTTATACAATGCATTTGTTGTCTATTGAGTATTTTTACAAATTGTAAAACTTAAAACTAGTACATACTAAACCGCATAGAACATCAGATTCATCCCATAAGAGTTTCGTAACTACCTACATTAAACGTAATAATAATCTTTCGACAACATTTCGAAATTCGTAAATCGAATTACAATGATGGCCAGTGTCAGCTTACAGCTTTCATAGAATTTATAACTCGAACGTTCGATGCAATTCAAATTCATATTAGGTACTGATGGCCAGCAGTATTTCTTGTAACTTTTTTTTTATGACTGGCCAGTTGTAGGTATCTTTCGGATATACGTGTCTCGAATGTTCCACATTGGTTTCATGTTGGTTGGTGCTTAGCGCCTTTCTGGTTGTTGTGGGTGGGCCCTGTTGAACTCCAGAGACTTGAGGATGGCCTCTGGGATCGGAGGAGGTGTCGGCAGATGGGAGCCCTGTTTGGAAGACGTATAAATAGTATATAATGTGGGTTACAACAATAATAAGTACAGTGATTCAGGTTATGTACATAGAAATATACGTCAGTCTTTGGTTATGTATAAAAAATATGCTTGGACAATTCACACAACGCCATCTAGCCCCAAAGTAAGTGTAATGGGTGCTAGATAACTGATAAACTACCTATATGATTTAAAATACATACTTATTATACATATCCGGCCGGGAATCGAACCCGGGACCTCTGCGTGACAGACCAACATGTTAACCAACTGAACCACTCTGGTCGTCAAACCAACACTAACCGATATGCTTTTACGTAAGGATGCCTGCATTATGTATAACCATGATCCAATCTGGTCTGGTTCCCTTTGTTAACAGGGTCACAGAGGTCAGACGGCAGTCACCCTACTGTAATAACCTGATCTGCCAAATCCTGGATCATGGTCAAGGCGGACCCCGGGCTCTTACGCGTGAGAGCACAACCGGGATATTGACGCCGAGATGATTACATATCTAGATGTTCTCTGTACAGTTCGCACAGCGCCATCTAGCCCCAGACCACAATATTAATACTATACGCCCGACTAAGTAAAACTTGTACTATGGACAACTACATGAATAAAGACGGCATTCGCGAATCTAAAAACCACCAGATACTCCATCTGGAACGTTTGCTCTGCTGTCAAAACAAAGTAAGAGAGGTAGGGCATAGCGGGGTATCTCGTTCGAATTAGAGCCGCCCGACTGGGGAAGTACCTCCACCTTACAGAATGTCGCAGCTTAATAATACTCTTTTAAATAGTATTGTGTTTCTGCCGGTGAGTAAGGTTTCCAGTGCTCCATGGGGTGAGGATTTGGGGAACCGTGGCTTTGGCAGTGGAGTGGCATTGGCCTTTTTGCTGCCAGAGCAACGTGTTATTGAGGTGGGCAACGCATTGGCGATACTCTTGGTGTTGCTAATGTCTATAGGCAGTGGTGACCACTTTCCATCAGGTGGCCCGCTTGCCTGTTTGCCTACCGTATGAAAAAAAAAATAATTGGCTATGTTAGATTCAACATTTTACAGCAGTTATTTCTGTCCAGTAGCACCCATTCTGTTTTCTATGAGCAAGGCAGTGTTTTGACAACGGACCTTACTTCGGATCAAGAACAAACGCTTGATCCTCTTGATGTGAGGATTTTACTTCTCAGTGGCGCCATCTAGTTGATTTTAAAATTAATTATGTAAACTCATCTTCGACCTCATCGTATAAATGACACAACAGGCACAAGTTATTTTAATATGTTAAGTATTTTAAAGTTTTAAAGTGGCCATGAGGAGTCAAAAAGTCTAAGGTTGTTGTCATGCTTTTTGTGCGGTGAGCCAAAGTAGTATATCAGTTTTGCCAAAGATCCCGTGTCACCAATGCGCGTATAACATTTAAATAAATTATCATATCCAAAAAACGACTCACCTGGGGCTGGAAGCCGTTCTCGTCAGCAATATAGGACAGGTTGATCACCTGACCGTCGTCGCTCGTCCACTGCACCTGCCCATGGCTGGTGATCACCTTGTTGTCCTGGAAAGATGGTTGATCGTTAGTTCGTTGCACAGAAATCAAAATAAGAGAAGTAAATAAATAACAATGCGAGGACAATTCACACAACGCCATCTAGCCCCGAAGTAAACAAAGCTTATGTGGGTGCCAGAATACTCATAAACTACTTATATATGTTTTTAAATACATACTTATTATACATACAACACCCAGACCTGTAACAGAAATTAAATATCATCATTTCAATTTCTGCTCGGCCGGGAATCGAACCCGGGACCTCTGCGTGGCGACCGGCATGTTAACCAACTGAACCACTCAGGTCAGTCACTTTTCTTTTTGGTGGCTATAATATGACTGAAAAGTTAAACTGCCAGGAGCATGTGTTTGGCAGACCAGTTTCTTTTACTTATAAGAACTCACTCAAGAGCATATTAAAGTGCTATCGTTACGAAAAGTTCATCATCATCATCATAGGCGTTAATGTCCTGGTTGACCAGATTGGATCATGGTTACACGTCCAGTCGCCTGAATGTGCAGGTTTCATCACGATGTTTTCCCTCACCGGAAGAGCATCGGCTAGTATTCAACTAATGTACATAACTCAGAAAACAGTCATTGGTACATGGCCGGAGCGGGATACGAACCCGGGACCTCTGGGTTACGAGTCGTAACCGTTCGGCCACCGACGCTCTCAATCTATCGTTACGAAAAGTTAAACTCGGGTTAACCTAAAAAAATCTATATTTTTTGGTCTTGCAGTCTCTTAAAGTCTACTATCGCTACAAAGTGGAATTTTTCTTGTACTCGATGACGTAGGATAACTATTACAACCATCATGTCATAGACGTTCTAAAACTTATCCAGATTTGAATAGACTGGCTTACTCGTATATTTTAGTCTTGGCAGTGACACCTGCGGTTCTACATTTTGTTGCCTGCGACCTAAAATTAGCTTACTTCATCATCACAGCCCATAACAGTCCACTGCAGGACTTAGGGCCTCTCCCACAAAAAGGGAGGTTTTTGCCATAATCTCCACGCTTGGCAGGCGGGTTGGAGATCGCAGTGTTATAATATAACAATGGAAAATGCTGCTGCCCATTTTCCAGTCTACGGAGGCGCTTAGATCTTTTGCTTCGAAAACATTAGTCGCCTTGTACGATACCCACGAGTGTAAGGGGTTGGTGCTATTCTACTCTGCCGGACACCACACGGCCGACTTACTTTCAACTTTTTTTTACAATTAACTTACTTACTCGTATATTTTAGTCCTCACAGTGACAACGCACTTGCGGTTCTACAGTTCGTTGTCTGCGACCTACATGTATGAATCGCCGATGATATGGGCGACAGTTACCATCAGGTGGGCTGACACTGTGTAGAATAAAAAAAACGTCTCACCGATCCAGGCACGTTCTTCAGGTCGCCGAACTCGTGCGCTGCGATCCCGTTGTCGGTCTCATACGAGTAGTGGTAGCTGCTATCCGGCTGAAGGTCGAGGGTCTGCTGCGTGATCTGGGCGTCGCGGGCTTGCACACCGGCCTTGGCCAGGACGTGCGAGACGTCCGCGGTGGCGTACGCCAGCGTAAGGGCGAGGATTAGGAGTTTCTGTGGAGGAACGGGAGGTTGAAGAGAAGTAGCTTTTGGTTTTGCACGTGACTTCGTCCTCGTAAAAGTCGGTTACAACGTTTCGGACCCGGGGTCGTACGACCTAGCTCCAATTGAACGCCGCCATCTTAATCCCATCGTGTGGAATGACGTCACAGAATTCGTACCACCGAACTCAGTATCGGTCAGAAGGAATGAAATGAATGGGGAGTTTGGTAATATAATAACGATCCGTTTCCCACTTTGATTTTAGAATATCGTGCATCTTAAGTAATCTGCAATGTTAAATTTATTTATAAAACGAGATCAAAGAAAAACTAAAAATCTTGACAAACATGTTAGTAGAACGGAACATAGAATTCACTCCCAAGTTAGAGTATAACCAACTTTTTTTTTTTTTTTTTTTAATCATTTATTGTACACAAGATTGTTACAAAAAGTTTTATGTCGTTCAAAATCGTACATTTCAGTCCATTTTACTGGGTAGGCGTTATTGGAGTTAAGCCTATTTGAATTGGATATTGTGACGTCATTCCACAGGGTAGGATCAAGATGGCGGCTTGCTATCGGAGATCGGCGGCACCACCCCCGTTCCCGTGGGAACTATTGTATTTCGGCATAAATTATAGCCTCTGTGCTGTTCTGGACGAAAATATGATAATAATATATTCAGTATTACGATTTCTGTGGCCACGGCACTATCTAAACTAAAGTGCTGATATTCATATTTATGTGTGCCTATTTATCAGCTATAAAACAATAAGTAGATGCTGTCCCATAAACGATTAACGACTCACAGATTTAGGTTCCATCACGTACCTGTTGCTCAATCAAACATCTTCACGATTGTCTGTCCGTATGCATAATATTCTCCGAGTTGATAAATAAAAGATCCTATTGAGTGAGAATAGCACTTGGAATAGTATGCATATTAAAAAGTAAACTACTTTAAATTCAGAAGTAAAATGTTTATGCTTGCGTACGGCCATGCTCGGGTACCTAGACAGGGCGCGTAATAATCATGTTGACGTACTGTCCCGGTTGTTCGAAGAAAGTGCACTATAGTTAGTCCGCCAAACAATATAATAAACGTACCAAACAATTCGGGCACTAAAAATGTATAATATTGGCGTTAATGTCGCAATTGTGTTCTCGCGCCCGAGAACCCGAGAACCCGAGAACCTACACCATGATCCACGAGTGTGCCAGAGAACTGATAAACTATTTATATTAACAACACCCAGACTCGTAACAGAAACTAAAATTCCCCATTTTGCCGGGAATCGAACCCATGACCTCTGCATGGCAGACCGGCACGTTAACCAACTAAACCACTCAGGTCGTCAAAATAATGGACGATCGTTAGCATTTTCCATCATACGTATTCACGAGGTATTTTAGAGGTGGGTAATGCATTTGCGATACCCCTGGTGTTGCTACAACACCAGGTGTTGGTGGTGGTATAGACAATGGTGACCACTTTCCATAAGGCGCCCCGCTTGCATATATGCCTACCTTATGACATTAGAAAAAGCGTCATGATGGTAATCAGCCACCATTCTTAAGACAGTGCCTGTAACAATGCGGTAACGTTAACTATCCCATCAGTCCTTGAGATTTGAAAGTCTCTTTTTGCGTGCCTAGCTAGAATTGGCCTAGGTTCCACTCCAGCGTGTTCCCACGGTTGCTACACGGCCTATAGACACCGCACCTATACAAAGGAATAGATAACAAACAAACGTTTGTATTCAATGACCAGTTTTCGACGAGGTATTTATAGCATTCCTAAGCTCTCACTCTCACAGATGGCGCTGTTGACATTTTTAGTAATCATTATATGCAGAAGGTAGAAACAATTATAGAAAAAACTTCATTTGCATTTCACTCGATGACGCTGTAAATTTTTTTATACTGGTTTCCACGTAAACGCAAACACGATAAGTAAAATCGAAGCAAAAATTACACTCAGCCCTTTTTCGAAGAGGCATTTATAGCATTTCTAAGCACTCACTAGATGGCGCAGTCGACATTTTTGGTAATAATTGTATGCAATAAACGGGATTAGATACAAACTTACTTTATTTTAATAATGATTATTATTTATCCGGTTATCAAATAAAAAAAACAGACAGTTCGGGTGCTACAGAAATACAGAGAAACATACACGCGTCAAACTAATTAGGTAACGTAGTAAATTACTCTTTTGAGTTATGTACATTAGTTACTAACCAGCTCTTACAGTGAGAGAAAACATTGCATGATGGAACCCGCGCATTCAGGCGAATGTATGTGTAACCATTATCCTACTGGTTCTACTGTTGACAGGGTTACGGAGTTCAGATCGCAGTGGCTCCACTGTGATTGCTGGATCTTCCAAATCCTGGATCATGGTCGAGGCGGAGCCCGGGCTCTCGTGCGCGAGAACACCTCAACTTTTGTTTTAGACGGGAGGAGGCATTTTGGGCAAGGCCGATAAGTGTACAAGTGAAAAAATGTCGGTTCAATAGAAACATAGTAATTAAGAATGCGTTAATTCTCACGCTGTCTCAAGTGGCGACATCTCTCGATGACGGGATGATAACTGACACAAGATTAAGAGCGAACCAAAGTTAGATCACAGGCGACAGCTTTCACATAGTCAAATCTATCGAACCAAAGTTGGGGTCACAACTTTCATATAGTGTTATCTGTACATAGTATAAAACTAACTCGCTACCCGCCGTCTCTCCCTATGTATATATTTACGCTTAGATCTTTTAAACTACGCAACGGATTTTAATGCAGTTTTCAACAACAGTTAAAGTGATTCAAGAGTAAGGTATATAAGCAATAAGGTTAGGTAGGGGTAAAGTAGGTGTACCTACGCGAATGAAGTCGCGCCGGGTCCACTAGTACTTATATTTTGAAATATTGTTTATGGCATTGTATACTGATATTATAAAGAGTTTGTAATCTTCAAAACCACTGAACCGATTTTGAGAATTCTCTGTCAGGTAGCTAGCTTCGCTATTCCCGGGTCGGATGGGGTACTTTTAATCCCGGAAAAATAATAAGATCCCGCGGGATAGTCGAATGTTTACCGATACTGCTCGTGGGCGAGAAACGCAAGGATCCGCTGGTCAATCTAGGTAACGAGTGTCCCAAAAGTGGGTAAATGATGATTTTCCTTCGATATTTCTCTCGGATGAGCCGTTGATGGTCGGCCACAACTTTTTTGTCACTAACCGAACCAGTTTCCAAAAACATACTTTCGCGCCAAATTGTCAACCCATATGGCGGCCGATTTGAAGCGCATTTCCTAAGTAAAGTGCTTCTATTACTGTCAAACGGTCCATGATTGATTTTAAATACTACCCGTTTGTTTTTTTTAATTAGGCCGTCAAGGAATTTCTCTTCGAATAAGTGCTAGAGTTGGGCGATAAATAACGTCACGGTAGTAACATTGTGACTTTTCACGAAGGAACTGTATTACAAAAACACCATAACTTAAAGGACACACAATAACAACCATGAGGACTGTGTTTTCTTCTGTCGTTTCCCAATCGGCGGCATGTGGTGGCCTGATCGAAACGTTCAAGATTCTCAATGGACATTACGACATCCACGTTTTCGAAAAGTTATTTCTGCAGAACAACACACTTACCACCACCTAGGAGGCCATTCTCTGAAACTCGACACTTGTTTCTCCTCCAACAATCCGCACAGACACTTATTAACCAACCGAGTCGTGAATGCCTGGAATAAGTTGCCTGAATCCGTGGTGACAGCGGAAAATACTAACCAATTCAAGAACAGACTCGACAAATATTTGAATACAGATTGATAATGAGTAGAGAAGAGCTAGATACAGGCGTCTATCAATTGTTTTGACAACTGCTTGCCTGCTTAATAATAATAATAATAATGTTTTTACAATAATGTATGTGGCGTAAAAAGGTAATACCATGCCGCCGATACTAGTCACATTATGTATCACCAATCTCTAGCACATATTCAAAGTAAAATTCGTGAGAGGACATCCTATTATGCGTTTATTACATATGACTAAATTCAGAAGCCTAGATTCAAAGGCAAAAAGCGTGGAGCAAATCAAAGTGGAATGTATTGCTCATAGAATAAGGTCCATTTTTAACATAATCTAACTAAACTTAAACTATCGCGGTTGTTATAACACATTTTAAGGGTATGTTCCGGGTCGTCCCGTGACCATGATGCATGCAACTGTGTCGAAATATCGGGCAACTCGTCAACAAAGGTACGCGGTAGGAAACCCGGATCATAGCCTTAAAAAGGTCCATTTTGTATAACTTTCATTATGTTACGTATCGCTCCGATTTTCAAAAGCCGTTATGCATAAATGAAGCTTATTTTATGAGCGAAACGCTTTTTGCTTCTCAATTTGCTACTTTTTTCAAGCTACTGAATTTAGCAGTATGTCTAGATGATGTATGTCATCTCGACCCGCCATCTTGAATATTTCGAAAAAAGCGCGCGAAGTCGTAATCTTTTACGTAGTTTTGGGATACCCATTTCGTATATGTAAGAGCACAAACACTCACCATGGTTACAAGATGGCGGTCACAAGTTCACAGCGGTTATAGCACTGGTTCAGCGATTGTGCTGTACCGCTTATATAGACTCGCGGTCGAAGGTCGGAGGAGCCGCACGGAGTGACACAGTGCGGGAAGGATGCGGCGGTACGTCTACGTACAAAGAAGGGATTAACTATACATAAACTAGCGACCAGTCTCAGACGCGTAGTTACCTATAAAAATTATACACAGCACCACTTTCAAGCTCCTGTCCAACTTTTCTTTGTGTTTCTAAGCGGCGCACCTGGCACTGAAAGTTTCACCTAAGTTAAATATCATACAATTTTGACAGTAGCTTTGTTGGACATGAGCCTGCTCCACATGGGTTGCGTCGCTGAGATTGCCTTTGGTGATAAGACCGTCCTTTGCTGTTTTGTTTAAAACATATTTGTATTTAAGTAAAGTTGCAAATTGCTATAAAGATAATAGTCTAAGAGCCCATGAGGGCCAGACCTTCCTATTGTCCGTAAGTATGAAAGTTTTTCCATGTGTGTCCCCAACACAGGTAAGAATGATCCCCACCCATGAAACCTGGATCGTGGTTCCTTTGGCAGGTAACAGGTAACAAAGGTGTATAAAATCTTATTTATTTATTTATTTAACTGTTTATTGTACACAATAATGATATACAGAGAAATATAACAGAACAAAAGACACAACAGGCGCTGCTTATCTCCAATTTCTTAAGTTAGCAAGCTCAATTTTTTTGTATTTTATTCGTAACAGCATTAATACTCACGATGCTCATTGCCAGACACATAGTATGGTTACAACCCTCCGCCGGACACCCCTAAACTATAATTATCTGTAATTATACTTACCTTATATTAGGAAAGCTGAATTTTATAAATGTTATTCAGAGAATTATTAAACTGAGTTATCTTAGTAGCCAGACAGTTTTTTGGGTTATATAATCCTGCCAGACGCATAAAAAGTGTCTCATATGCAACAACTGGTGCGAGTGAGACAGAGCGCTCAGTTCATTGCAATGTTATGCTAAACATATACTATCGTTTATTCCAAATTGTTTAGTGATTTTTTTTTATAATTCATCAAGAAATTTAATAAAATAAAATTATTACAGTCAGAATAATAAATTTTTTAATCTATAATCAGTAAAAATTTTCTAATATTCACATTTAATCAGTAAATTTTTTCTAATATTCACATTTTTAAACTCGTGATATCTCTCGAATGGAATGTCTGAATTGCATAATTCAAAAAGTTATATAAAGGTATTGAAGCAGTCGTGAATATGAAGTAATTGATTTTGATAAGGATTAATAGCAAAGTACCAATAAATAGCGTTTTTTAGCGGCGGCATTTCAATTAAATTTTGAAAATAAAAGAACACATGCATACATGTGACATAACTATAATAGTTAGACATATACTGTCGTGACACTTTTTATAGATAATGATGTGTTCTGCAAAGTCGTAGTACATTATTTTGTTCTATCATCAATAGTTTTCGCAGCACACGCGATGTAAGGAATTTTTTGGGTATTTTTTACACCTTGGGTTACATTATTGGAGTTTTATTAATTAACCGTAATTTTTTAGAAAATTACGCTCCCGCTCCGGCCATGTACCAATGACTGTTTTTTGAGTTATGTACATTAGTTGAATACTAACCGATGCTCTTACGGTGAGGGACAACATCGTGATGAAACCTGCACATTCAGGCGACTGGATGTGTAACCATGATCCAATCTGGTCAGTTTCCCTTGTTAGCAGGGTCATGGAGGTCAGACGGCAGTCGCTCCACTGTAATTACCTGACCTGCCAAATCCTGGATCATGGTCAAGGCGGACCCCGGGCCCTCTTGCGTGAGAGCACAACCGGGACATTAACGCCAAGATGGTCACCCGGGGATAGTGTAGCTTCCCAACGGTGAAAGAATTTTTGAAATAGGACCAGTAGTTTCGAAGCCTATTCAATAAAAACAAACAAACAAACAAACAAAAAATCAAACATTTCCTTTTTATAATATTAGTATAGACGACAGCTGATGCGCAGTAAAAGATCGCACCGAACCGAGCGCTCTGTCTCACTCGCACCAGTTGTTGTATATGAGCCCCACTCTCGCAACTATTAGTCTTTTAATGCGTCTGGCAGGATTATAGAACCCAAAAAACTGTCTGGCTACTGAGAAAACTCAGTTTAATAATTCTCTGAATAACATTTATAAAATTCAGCTTTCCTAATATAAGGTAAGTATAATTACAGAGAATTATAGTTTAGGGGTGTCCGGCGGAGGGTTGTAACCATACTATGTGTCTGGCAATGAGCATCGTGAGTATTAATGCTGTTACGAATAAAATACAAAAAAATTGAGCTTGCTAACTTAAGAAATTGGAGATAAGATTTTATACACCTTTGTTACCTGTTACCTGCCAAAGGAACCACGATCCAGGTTTCATGGGTGGGAATCATTCTTACCTGTGTTGGGGACACACATGGAAAAACTTTCATACTTACGGACAATAGGAAGGTCTGGCCCTCATGGGCTCTTGCTCTATAATTCATTTATCTTGAGTAATCTCATCTAATCATCAGTTAAGATGCCGCAAAAATGCCTGCCTCGTAAGTAGTAAAAGCATGTAGTACAAACACTGAAAACCCCGACTACTATTAAAAACTGAATAAGTAAAGTAGCACAAAAACTAAAGTCCCCGGCTGCGATTAAAAAGAAAAGCCAAAAATTCGTGTATAAGTTGAATAACATATTTTTGAAATTGCCTTTGGAAGACCTTATTTTGATATCTCACTCTGTTGGTCGTTAAGTCGACACTATTAGTAGAAATCAATTTGTGAAATGAAACAGTCTGTACGTAATGTTATGTGTTGAAGTGTCTTTTTCTATTTTTGTTTATGTTGTATTGTAGCGCTTCTAGTTATAATAAACGAGTATTTTTTATTTATTGGTTTTAGAAAAAAAAGCTTTTCGAAAGTCACAATATGACACCTAAAATTCGTCATTTTAAATTGTAATGTAGTCCCTCGCGCGAGACGAATCTTACAACACCTTATACGTTAGAATCATTTGAGCCGCCAGGGCTGTGGCCTCCTTCTGCTCTTTTCCCAGATTAGCTGGGGTCGGGCCTCCTTGTGCATTTGCGCCAGCAACGTCTATCGCGGGTGGTCATCGGTGCCAGATTTTCGGTTTTTAGGTCCTTTGCGATAGTTGACCACCATGTAGCTGGCCTCTAGCTCTTGACTGTGTGCTGATGTAAAAAACAGTCTTCACTAAGTGCTAAAACATATAAATACATCCTCTCGAAAAAACATAACGTAAGGTTTTTTCAGCGGCACCCCTTTCCACACTTCGAGTGGACTTTTGCAACATCAGGGGCTTCCACTCCAACCTGAACGCCGTACATCACCACCTTGAGACGGCGAAGCCTGCCTTGTTCAAGAGGTATATTAGAGGTCTCTTTAGAGGCGGGCAACGCATTGGTGACTCCTCTGGTGTTGCTGATGTCCATAGGCGGCGGTGACCACTTTCCATCAGGTGGCCCGCTTGCCTGTTTGTCTGCTAAGTAAAATAAAAAAAAAAAAAAAAAACCCTCCTTTCGCGGTCGACTAAAAATAGTACCATAAAACTCTGCCCCTCACCACACGACCAAGGACACTGCCGACTAATTGTACCGCTCTTGCCACGCACTGTGGCGGCGCCGTGCCGCGTCTCATACCATGCACAGTACGGGGCCTAGCTCATCGGTAGTGCTAACCGCGATGAACTACCGACTCCGGTAGTTGGTAAGGCGATAAACGTACGACAAATGATCGATAGACTGCGAAAGAATGTCGTCGGACGTATGTTGTGAACGATTGTCGATCACATGTAGTGCGGTGTTCGGGTTTGAAACAAATTGTTGCTGGGTTTAAAAATTGAGGTGTTACTATAACCTTCTGGCCGTGTGGTGTCCGGCAGAGTAGAATAGCACCAACCCCTTACACTCGTGGATGTCGTACAAGGCGACTAATGATTTCGAGGCAAAACATATAAGAGTCTCCGTAGGCTTCAAAATGGGAAGCAGTGTTTTTCATTTATTTAATTTACAACTCTGCAATCTCCAAGCGTGGAGATTATGGCAAGCATCTCCCCTCTCGTGGGAGAGACCCTAAGTCCTGCAGTGGACTGTTATGGGCTGTGATGATATAACCTTCTCCTCCTCAAGGTATAATCTTGGTCTCTTCAGAAGTGGACAACGCATTGGTGACTTCCCTGGTGTTGCTGATGTCCATAGGCGGCGGTGACCACTTTCCAAGGTGGCCCGCTTGCCTGTTTGCCTGCCGCGCGGCTAAACTCTTTCAACTATTATAATCCCCGCGACTTCATCCGATAAAAAATCAGGACCCGTTCCTGCAGGAACTACATTAAATATCGCGATAAATTATAACCTATGTGCTGTTCTGGGCTATAAGCTACATTGCTGCCAAATTTCATCAAAATCTGTTCCGTAGTTTTTGTGTGAAGGAGTATCAAACACCTAAACATCCTAACAAACTGTCTCATTTATAATGTTAGTAGGATTATGGGCGACAGTTGCTGCTTTCTATCAAGTGGACTCTCTGTTCGTTTGTCACCGAGTATTTATAATCATCTTGGGCTTAATGTACCGGTTGTACTCTTGCGCACAGAGGACCCGGGGTCCGCCTTGACCATAATCCAGGATTTGGTTCAGATAATTACAGTGGAGCGAGCGACTGCCATCTGTCTTCTGTCTACTACCAGGGGAACCTGACCGGATTTGATTATGGTTATGTTATTCAGTCGCCTGAATATGCAGGTTTCATCACGATGGTTTCGCTCTGCGTAAGAGCATCGGTTAGTGTTGAACTGTCACTGAGTATGAGTATAAAAATCGATATTATAATTTGGGTAGTCGACTAGCCACTGTTGATCACGTTTGTGGTCGACGCTACCGGGGATTTGGCGAATCCTTGTTCAAATTGCCAATTCATCAATTTTATTGATCGTTTACAACATTTATTACAATAACACGTAGGCAACGATTACAACCGCACGATCGCAAGTACCAGCTGGATGCGGAAGGCGCCCTTTGTGGAGATCATTGGGGGAGCCCTGTACCCAGCAGTGGTAGTTTCTCGGCTGATGTGATGAACAATGAGGAGTTTTCCAGTAGGTATTGAAAGTTGGTTTTAAAAAGCATCAATAGATCGCGCTCCTACAATTTTGGTAATCTTTTTTTAATCTGTATGATGGTTGCAGTGATTTCATGCTGCCAACTAAAACTAAACTTAAAAATATAATGTTTATCCGTTAAAGGTTGAGCGAAATGTAAAAAGAAATATTTAAGAAGTTAGCACTATGTTCCATTATTATCAACCTATTGACAAATACAATATTATCCAATACAACGTACCCAGTGTTTATGTCCTGTTTGCTAAGAACCTATTTCAAGCTATTATCAATTACCAAAATTGTCGTGGCGCCATCTAGTGAGTGGTTAGGAATGCTTTAGATACCTATTGGAAAACTGCTCATTACAAAGGGCTGTTTGTTGCCTAATGGTTAAGGAGTACGAGTCGGACCGTCCGACTTAGAAACCGAGATATTGGGTTCGACCCCAGTTACCTCAGTGTAATTAGTTTTTTCTTAATTAGTTCTTTCATTTCGTGGGAGAGGCTCTAAGTCCTCCAGTGGACTGTTATGGGCTGAGATGATGAAAGTTATTACTTTTTTACTAAATATTTTTACGTCTTCGCTCTTGTTCAAAAGCTTAGGTTTTCAATGCAAACCCGATTTCGTCATAAACTTCTGTTTTTGATAAATTCACACAGCGCCATCTAGCCCCAAAGTAAGCAAAGCTTGTGTTATGGGTGTTAGATAACTGCGTCGCGACCGGCATGTTAACCAACTGAAGCACTCAGGTCGTCGGATTTGATCTTTAAACTTGCGACACAAACAAACATAATATATGTATTGTTATTGCACTGACTATTAATTTACCATATTTCGTATGTTATAACCTCACTAGGTGCATAAAGGCACACGGAATACACATAAAATTGTGAACAGAGGCTGTGTTTATCAAAATCGCATTGAAATAGCTCCAAATGCGATGCATTCACTTCTCGCGCTTGTACAGTCGGCGATAGAAATGTCGGAGAGGACAGAATGTTTATAAAGAACGGAATAACAGCACGGAGTTTTTTACCACGTGTAACGGTTGAAAAGCCATGCAAGGGTGGTTTAAACGCAAGGATAAAAGGGAAGGAGAGGTAAAGTAGGTGTAGCATAGGAGTGAGGTAGGGTATGGTAGGGGCTAGGTAGGTAGGGGTAGGGTAGGGTAGGATTGTTGTAGGGTAGGGTAGGCCTCGTATACTGTAACACTGCTTGTTACACTGAATTTAAATTAAATGCAAATGTTTAATTGATGTTATATTGATAACTTTGGTTTTAAGAATGATATAAAATACATATAATACCTTAGATCTAATTCAAATGGAACACATTTGAATTATCGCCTAGCCAGTGCTATGTGTGCTCATAGACGCAAGCTAATAGCTTGTGTCCTACTTGCTCCGACCTATCTAAACCTACACGCCTATATCCTACTTGCTCTAACCTACTTAACCGACTAGTACCCTACAGGAGCAGCAGGCCAACCCGAACGCCTACCTAACTTAGAGCCCGTCCAGACACACGGCCTCCGACACCTACCTGTCCTAGAACCCGTCCTTACCTAAGGCCTGCATGAGCACACACGCTACAATACATAGTACCAACTCCTTACACTAGTAGATGTATAAGGCGACAATGTTTTAGAGATTAAAGATCTAGAGTCTCCGTAGGCTGGAAAATGGGCAGCAGCGTTCTCCATTGTTATATTTACAATACTGCGATCTCCAACCTGCCTGCCGAGCGTGGAGATGATGGCAATAACCTCCCCTTGCGTGGCAGAGGCCCTATGTCTTGTCAGTGGACTGTTATGGGCTGTGATGCGCGCCTTGTCAACTATTATAAATATAGTATAAATACTGTGGGTACTTAGACATAGACATTATTAATTTTGACACATACACATGCTGATATATACTTACAGTTGTACTCATTTCGATCATTCGTATTTTTATTTTATTTTATTTTATTTTATTGGAAGATCAACAGCTTGACGACCTGAGTGGTTCAGTGGTCAACATGCCAGTCAGCCACGCAAGAGGGCCCGGGTTGATTCCCGGCCGGGCAGAAATTTAAATGATGAATTTTAATTTCTGTCACGGGTCTGGGTCTTCTATGCATAATAACTTAAGTATGTATTAAAAAAAAGTATATAAGTAGTATACCAGTTAGCTAGCACCCATAGCACAAGCTTTGCTTAGTTTGGGGCTAGATGGCGCTGTGTGAATTTGTCCACGATTATTTATTTATTTATTTTAGCTTCGAATTTACATAAGAACAGCAATATAAAACGGTCAAAAGCCAATTATAAATCTTCACCAATAGGTAAAACGAAGCTCACGTTACAAGTAATATCACTACACTCTTGACAACTCTTACGCCGAGTGTACGCACCAATTCCTGTATCGAGCGATCGGCGTGCATCGCAGTGGACCGAATTTAATTTGCATACGGATATGTCAAGGTCGGCTCCTCGTGAACACGTGATACTCTTGTAATGTGGTATTGATACACTGATTTCAATAATGGTAATATCGACGTTAAATCGCACACGAAACCTGCTCTGTCGTCGCTGTCGTGATGTTGTGGGTGTCTTACCTAACACGCTCACGTAATCCTTTGAAATTGGCGTTTTGTATAGGGTGACAATCACAGCCCACAACAGTCCACTGCAGGACCCAGGGCCTCTCCCACAAAAAGGGAGGTTATTGCCTTTGAGCGTGAAAAAAGCGGCAGACAAACAGGAAAGCGGGCCACCTGATGAAAAGTGGTCACCGCCACCTATGGACAACAGCAACACCAGGGAAGTTACCAATGCGTTGCCCGCTTCTGAAGAGACCAAGGTTATACCTTGAGGAGGAAGGTTATATCATCACAGCCCACAACAGTCCACTGCAGGACCCAGGGCCTCTCCCACAAAAAGGGAGGTCATTGCCATAATCTCCACGCTTGGCAGGCGGGTTGGAGATCGCAGTGTTATAATATAACAATGGAAAATGCTGCTGCCTATTTGCCAGTCTACGGAGGCGCTTAGATCTTTTGCCTCGAAAACATTAGTCGCCTTGTACGACACCCACATTGTGTAGGGTAACACAAAGAAAAATTGGATAGTAGCTTATACAGGGTGTCCCGTAAGGTTACGATAAGTTGGGATAGGGTGATCGAGGAAGTCACTAGGGTCACCAAAAAAATAATTAAAAAAATCAATAATAAAAGAATTAACCAAATAAGTGTTATACCATTTTAGAATGGTGATAAAATAAGCTAACCTTTGAAGAAACTTGCCAGAGTTGCGTAGTACTTTTTTTTGTCAGGGCAATCTTATAAAGTTGAGTGAAATCGTAATTGTTAAGTCCTTGGCAAGGGAAAAACATTATTTTCTTTATGATCTTGGTCAGATATGTATTGTTTTTTTTATTTCAGATTGTAGAAAGGTTATTTACGTTTACATAACAGCTTTTTATTTTTTTCTGGAGCAATATTTGTAGTCACAGTTAATGAAATAGGCTCAACGGGTGTTCAATTTTTGATTTAAAAAAAGAAATTGCCATAATTTTAAAAATGTCCAAGAGCGATTTTTTTTTATATTTTTCTGGTGACCCTAGTGACCTTCCTCGATCACCCTATCCCAACTTATCGTAACCTTACGGGACACCTGTATAAGGTGCTTGGATTGTACGCGATAGTCTCTGACTACCCCAACGGAAGACCGGCGTCAATGTGTCACACCACATATTATAAAACAAAATCCCACGCCGCGTCTGTCTGTCTGTTCGTGATAAACTCTTAAACTACCAAACGGATTTTCATGCGGTTTTCACCAATGGATAGAGTGATTTATTAGAGAGCTTTATGTGTATAATTTTTTTACGTTTCTGTCCGTGCGAAGCCGGGGCAGGTCGCTAGTGTATGTATGGTTTATCCTTTTTTTATGTTATACGCCAGACAAACAGGCAAGCTTGCCACCTGGTGGCAAGTGGTCACCGCGCCTATGGACATCAGCAACACCAGGGGCGCTACCAATGCGTTGCCCGCCTCTGAAGAGACTACTAATATAACTCTTGAACGATCCCATGTCATAGTACAAAGGAAACACTGTGGCTGGGAGGTCATTCCACATCCGTGCGAGCGAGAATCGTTCTTTCGAACCTTCGTGAATAACGGAAACTGGAATTTTCATACAAACAAATTTTTCTATTTCTTTGAAATAGCCAATCGGATTACGATAACCCTTTGTTGGTATAATCATACAACATTACGCTAATGCACCTGGCATACCATTTCATTTTGATAACTACCCTTTTTTATAAAATTTTAACATCTCATTAAAGAGAGAACTGATGAGAAATGGAAAGGGGTATTTTGACACCCTTATAAAATCTTGAGAAAATCATTTTTATTCTATTATAGGGACTTATTGGCATCTAAACGTACTCTGTTTTCGAAATCAAGTATTAATTGTGATATGTTATGTACAATTAAGAATATTTGAGCGAATGTGTAATTGGGAAACATACTTCCAATGTCATAGGTACACCAAATACATGCACACTCAAGCCCGTATCGCATAGGATTATTGGAGTAGGCAGACAGAGAGTATTCTCTGTCCCACAGCTGGAGTAGGCACAGACTATGATTCAGATTCAGATTCATTTATTGCCTAAAGTGAATACAAGTACATTTATATACCTAGCAGTAAATACAGACAAAAATGTGCATTCATTTAGGGTTCGTCAATAATAATTAGCGATACAATATAATTATTGGAAACATTTTGAAACATTAGCCGTTTGGTGTCCGGCAGAGTAGAATAGCACCAACCCCTTACACTCATGGGTGTCGTACAAGGCGACTAATGTTTTCGTGGCAAAAGATCAAGAGTCTCCGTAGTCTGGAAAATGGGCAGCAGCATTTTCCATTGTTATATTTAAACACTGCGATCTCCAACCCGCCTGCCAAGCGTGGAGATTATGGCAATAACTTCCCCCTTTCGTGGGAGAGGCCCTAAGTCCTGCAGTGGACTGTTACGGGCTGTAATGATGATTTGAAACATAATAATAATATTAATAATCTGTACAAAAGTACCTACAGAATCAAAATGTCAACGTAATAAATCAATATATTGAAAAGTAAATTTAAGAATGTCATAAAATGAAAATGAAATGACGCCACTTTGCTTTAGTTTGCTGCCACCTACATGCTAATTTTATATTCAAACTAATTCGTTTCTTGTTCCTAACTCCACTTGCGTATTGCTGTCTAGAACCGTATTTGACATTAACTGCGTTTAATTTGCAATCAAGCGTTTTTTTGTAACGCGCCCACAAAAAGATTTCAAACAAAATTACGTACTTATAACATTTCACATTTGCTCCGATCGCGGGTGATGCAATGGCTGCTTCGGCTAGGGCTGTCACTTAGTTGCTGGCGGCAAGCGCGGATCCAGGCTAGGGCTGTCACTTAGTTGCTGGCGGCACGATCCTTTGTTCCCACCTGTTCTATTGAATAGTTCTACGGTAGAACTAGTGGTATTTTGTTTTCTCATTAGTCCTAGGCTTTTAAATAATAGAACAAGCGGAACTCTTAAGTCTCACCTGTTCTACTGAACTATTTTATGGTAGAACTAGTGGTATTCTGTTTTTCTCACTAGTCCTTCGATTTCAAATAATAAAACTAGTGCAACTCTTTTCTCACACTTGTTCTATTGGACATTTTTATGATAGAAGTTTTATTCTCACTAGCACTAGGGAAGGCGTTTGCCCAACAGTGGGACATATTGAGCTTATAAAAAAAGACTACTGGCATGCCCACAACCCAAATTGAGGTCCATAGGCTGACGGTAAATAGAAAAGTGGTCTTCCTATCATTACCCCCACTATCATCATATCATTACCCTCGGCTCGCTCATTCCTCGATTTATGTTACTTATATTAGATACTATTGTTCCAGCTTTTACGAAATCCATTCGCACATCGTCAATTTTCAGGTGGTCTTGCCAACCTTTTTAGGAGCTGGATCCGCGCCTGGCTGGCGGAGTCATCGGAGTAATTCGTGGAGTTCTTTCGCGCAGGTACCGTGGCTCCGTCAACAAGGGGCAAGAAGGATACCTTGGGGTTTTAGCGGGTAGTCTGGCCACTTTGGCCCGGGAGACTCGCATAACCAGCTCGCTTTGCATGAGTACGCGTTAAAGCGTTTCTCCATGCAAAAAAATTGCTGTCTAAATAGTCAAGCTACTTGGGAAATTATAAGGTTGCTAGAAATCAACGTTTAGTCTATATTTGACTTATTCTACTTTTGACCGATTCTCCATTTAACCAATTCTGCATTTAACCGATTCTACATTGGACAAATTCTGCGTTCGACCGATTCTACATTTGACTAATTCTGCTTTTGACCATGTCAGTGAAGCCATTAAAATTTTCAATATTTTTTTTCCACAAAAATACAGAGTTTTAAAAACAACATACGAAAACCTGTGCAGGTATGTACATTATGTACCTATGTGAATGTAAAAAATAAAATTGACATTTTAAGTCTCGTGCAACCCTAGCCACGACACAACCTCAGGTCACAAGTCACAACACCGCGGTCGATGCAACCTGTAATATCACAATTAAAAAGTTTTCGGCCATTGAATGACGGCTTGACGTCGTGTAAACGGATTAACAATAAGCTATGTGGGTTACCAAAATAGGTAGACAGATCCAGTATAAAATTAACTCACGTTGCTATGCGCGTCGATAGAGATGCTAGCTCATCTTATACTGGTTTTTGGTACGATACCTTTGCTGTAGACTGTACTATTTAGTTTCTCGCTCACTATGCAATAGTTATGTTGCAAAACATGCCTTTCCCAAAATATCCTTTCTCAAAAATGGCCGTGTGGCCGCCTAAAGAGTAGAATCTCAGAATTTTATCAGTACCATTGCTTTATCTATTTCTGCCGCGAAACAACGATGCTTGTGTGTTCCGGTTTGAAGGATAAGGTAGCCAGCGCAATTACAGTCATGAGGCATTTCATTTTAGTCCTCACAGTGACAACGCACCTGCGGTTCTGCATTTTTGTTGGCGTCAACCTAAATGCATGAATTGTAGATATTATGGGCGACACCATCAGGTGGGCTGTCTGCTCGTTTGTCAGTGCGTTTAATAAAAAACATGATATGCAGCGACGGAGAGTAATTGATTAACTATAACCCAATGTTATTTAGAATTAAAAATCACTATTAATTCATACATTACCTTTACTAATGTAAGGTCGCAGACCAGGAAATCGGCAGCAGCTGCTTCTGTTGGGTTATCGGTATAGATAATGGATTTTGGGCTCCCTTTTGAACTCACATTTGGCCCTTGGTACGTACGTAAGGCATGCTAATTTAGCCAGCCCAGCTCCCTCCAGAAGTCTAGTAGTCTCTTCGGACGTTCGCAGATCTCTCGGAGGAATCCCGCTCCTAGTGCAATCCTGTTGGCTTATTTTTCACCTCCGCCGAAAAGAGAGCGGTGTTATAAGATTGACTTGTGTATCTGTGGCTCTGTGTATGTGTGGAGGTGTGTGTCTGTTCTGGTATTGGCGCTCCCGAAAGGATGTACCGATTTGGATGCGGTTTGATCGAAATAGTTCTTCATTTTGTTTCATTATAATCAGTTCAGTAGTTTTAGGTATTTGAGTACCTGTATCACACTATATAGTGTACGTAGCGAGAGGTACCGGGTTCGAATCCCGCTGCGGCCATGTACCAATGACTAGTTTCTGAGTTATGTACATTAGCTGAACACTAACCGATGCTCTTACGGTGAGGGAAAACATCGTGATGAGACCTGCAAATTCAGGCAACTGAATTTGTAACCATGATCCAATCTGGTCAGTTTCCCCTGGTAGCAGGGTCACGGAGGTCAGATGGCGGTCGCTCCACTGTAATATCCTGATCGCCAAATCCTGGATCATGATGAAGGCGGACCCCGGGCCCTCGTTCTCGAGAGCACAACCGGGTCATTAACGCGAAGATGATGATGTATCACACTATATAGTGTATTTGTGTGGACTTGGTCAGGCTCAGGCTGCAGGAGCTACGATGACACAGCCAGGCAGACAGACACACGCACACAAAGCCACAGATACCCACGTCAAAGCCGACAACCCCTCTTTTTCGTCGAGTGTTAAAAATAAGTTATTTCTGTATTGCGCCGTGTGCGAGTACTTGTAAATAAGATAAGATAAGATATATTTATTAATAACACTGGTTACAAGTCAAATACATTTTGCATAGAACAAATTTCCATTACATTAATCAATTTCGCATTAACTAAATATTAATTCCAATATGTCACAACATAAAATAAAATAATTGCAACGATATAAATGTCACTAATATAAAATTTGTAAATTTAAATGTCAATATATCAATGTTGGTACAATCGTTACCTACTTATTTTTTACTATACATTCCTCTCCACATGAGAAATTGTTTCTGTAAGGATAACATAAGAGAAAATGAGTATTTCAAAAGCACAAAGAAACCTCGTCCATTATGTTACTCATCGCGTTGCAATGTGAAATCATTTACCTCAAAAATCTGCGGCCATTGATTGACACAATAAATCAACTTGAAGCAGGGGCGCTCAACCCGGGGTCAGCTTTCGTTGCATAAAAT
The DNA here is from genome assembly GCA_905147135.1 of Blastobasis lacticolella. Classification (NCBI taxonomy): domain Eukaryota; kingdom Metazoa; phylum Arthropoda; class Insecta; order Lepidoptera; family Blastobasidae; genus Blastobasis; species Blastobasis lacticolella. The sequence continues at coordinate 9,621,271 of LR990065.1, read as the reverse complement.
GTTTTTGTATTTGTAATTTTGTTTTGATTGGCGAGCGGGTTCGTTGTGAAATAATCTTTGTACCAAATTTTTTTCTTAGTCTTATTTTAATTTTAATATAAGTAAATTTATTTTAGTGGGTCATTCAATTATTAAGTTAATTTAATAAAAACCTCCCTGACCTAATTATTCAATCACGTCGTGAGCACAAAAACAGAAATGTAAGCCAACTAGCGATTTGCCGCGGACTTCCCCCGCGTGTATTTCGAAACTGCTGACATTCGACTATCCCGCCCGCGCCACCTACATCCTATGACACTTGGAAAGAATAAAGCTACTTAGTGAAATAATTTTCGAAACCAGTGCACTAGTTTCGCTTGGTGGGCGTCAGTCGTGGCTTATGCGGCGTATGGCCCCGTTGCACGTCTCCTTATGGCACAAGTAACGAAGTAACGATAGCATAGTCCCTTTCTCATTGTTTCTTGCCTACTGTATCATGTCATGTAAGTAGTGTGCTCAAATGTACTGTATCATGTGTGTGTGAGATAGGTGTAATAAACTTTTAGTTTCGTAAATTACCCCCAACATATAACTTCTTTGCAAAATGTCTTGTCGCCATGTAGCGTCGTGTGCCATAATATAGCGGGAATCGAAACTATTGGACATTTTGGGAAGTGGACATTTTGAACTGAATTGGGCAAAGCATGTCTTGCATTACGCCACTAGAGTGAGGGTATGGATAAGTCTGCACTAATATATGACATCCATGTCATGGTTTTTGTTAAGGATTGTACTTGTGACCGTCAGTTAAATTTTGGTCCATCTATCATCATCATCGTCCTAGCGCTTATCCCGGCCTCTGCCAGGGTCAACTTTCCTACCCATTCTTCTCCACTTCGCCCGGTCTTCGGCATCCTCGCGTCGTAAGCCGTTGGCTCTCGCATTCGACTCGGCGATGTCAATCCATCGCTTCTTGGGTCGCCCACGGGGCCTCTTTCCTGATACCGGCATGTTCAGGCACCTATCTATTTGGTCCATCTATAACCGCGAGCAAAGTTATCTTACGCGTACCCTAGTGCAAGGTTGAGCGGCCCTGGCTGGGATCGCTGCGCGGACGTGTCGCGCATCTCAATCAAGTATGGAATACCGTGTCGCACTCAGACGTCGAAACCCGCCCGCCATGACCTGACTTATACCAGACTGGATTCTGATTACTGGGCCATCCTTAGCCGTATTACATAATATGCGCTAGAGAATTGTCCTTATCAAAATGAGCAGCTATTTACGATTGAAAATTAAAAAAGGCTAGCTTTAATTAAGTAATTAATTAGCCTTTGACCTTAGGTTGGGCGGCCCTGGCGGGGATCGCTCCATTAAGGCGCGTGGCGCTTGCGCATAGGGTCAATACGTGTCAGCTTATATACTAACAATTAAAATGCAACCTAATTTGCTACTACATACGACTGAATTTGTTATAACGGTTAAAATCGCGCCAACTCCGAGAGTGATTATCTTTCGCGATGCCAATTTCAATCGTAAGTGGTAGTGAATAAAGTCGGATTTTAATTGTTATTATCTGAGGTGCATCTGAAGAGGAGACCGGGCCACCATGACCCGACCCGTGCCCTGGATCACGTATTACTGGGTCGTATATAGCCATAATAGTAATATTACATAACATTACGCGCCATTGAATTGTGTGGGCCGGAATCGATGACAGGCGTGTTTTCCCTACAAATGTGATTGCTCATTAGTCCTTTACTATAAAACATATGCTAATTTGAAATAATTTATTTACAACAAATGTATGAGAAGGCTCAAGAATAGAAACAATAAAACGGATCTAACAAGAATAAGAACAAAAGTCGTTTATTGTCTTAATTTAACATACATATAGGCTTTTTAGACGTACCGGTAGACGCAGCGTGGGTAGGCCTCCTTCAAGGTGGCCGATGACCTGGTAAGGATCGCAGGTACCAGCTGGATGCGGAAAGCACAGGACCGGTTTTTGTGGAGATCTCTGGGGGAGGCCTATGCCCAGCAGTGGGCGTCTTCTGGCTGATATGATGATGATGATGATAGGCTTTTTACATATACATGCTAACAGTTATTTATATCAGTATTAGATCCGGGTTCTACCCCTACCTCTACCCAACCCATATCCCTACCCCACACCTATCCTACAGCCACCATACCTGCGTTACCCCTACTTACTTTTTTCATGCTCATGAAACCTAACTTTGAATCACGCTATGTATTGATAGGATCTAAGCGTACACACATTCATACATACATAGATACCTACAGATACATAGGGACAGACGGCGGGAAACGAGTTCGTTTTATACTATGTATAGATTTTAGCTGATTGTTTCTTGGCACCGTCGGCTATCTCAAGTTCCTCTCCTTATCCACTTCGCTCGCTTTCCGGCATCCTTCATTGGCGGCGACTTTTTCTTTTTGCGCCCAACGCTAGGTAAATGAGCACTTTTACGCTGGAACACCATAGCGAAAACTATCTATGAGGTCCTATGGTGTTCCGATAAAAAGCGGCTGTTGATACATAGAGGGGTTTTAGTGGGTAGGGTCCTTTTCGGGCAATCCTACATGTCCACCGTCATTCCCCCGGGTGACGTGGTATCTTTCGAAGATTTTCCCTCTTAAAAAAAAATGTAAATGAGCACTTTCCGGGCTAACGAGAGAGGGAGGAGGTGAACTCTCATGGGTACCAGCCGGCCGGTTATGCACGACTCGCTATAAAAAGACCAAAGCTTTTAACTTACTCACCCCCTTGGGACTGCCTATAGCCGGGAAGGGTTTTCAGTCTTCATCGAATGCGACACCCCAAGGGGATGGGATGCGCACCCTTGGTGGTGGATTTGTTAACGATGTCAAGCCATCGCTTCTTGGGCGCCTTTTTCCAGTCCCTGACGGAGGCGGATGTGGTATGGCCAGACATACGGCCTGAGTGGTTCAATGAGGAGTTTTCCAGTAGGTATTGATAGTTGGTTTCAAAAAGCATCAATAGATGGCGCTCCTACAATTTTGGTAATCTTTTTTGAATCTGTATGATGGTGGCAGTGATTTCAAGCTGCCAACTAATACTAAACTTAAAAATAAAATGTTTATTAATATAAACATAACTGTTAAAGGTTGAACGAAATGTAAAAAGAAATATATATAGAAGTTGGCACTACGTTCCATTATTATTCCAACCTCTAAAATGGTTGAAAACTATTAACAAATACAATATTATCCAATACAACGTACCCAGTGTTTATATCCTGTTTGCTAAGAACCTATTTCAAGCGATTATCAATTACCAAAATTGTCGGGGCGCCATCTAGTGAGTGGTTAGGAATGCTTTAGATACCTATTGGAAAACTGCTCATTGGCCGTCGTAAGCTTGCCACTTTTTGGTATAAAACAGATTGAAATTGAAATTCATCATTCCAATTTCTGCTCGGCCGGGCTCGAACTCGAGATTTCTGCGTGGCAGACCGACACGTTAACCAACTGAACCACTCAGGTCGTCAATACAATTGTCAGTACAATTGTCCAAGCATAATTTTATTTATTATATTTTATTTATTTATTAAAGTCTCCGCAAGACGTGGCAATAACACGCACAATAATCGCGCGTAAAAAAACTTGTATTTACTATTTATGTCGCGCATAAAGATCGCTTCCTAGTTATAACAAAATATAATTCCTCAATGTTGACCTTAAAAATGATCGTAATATACCACAAATAAATATGACAGAACCCCATTAATATTTCTGTGTCAACATTTTGCGTTTAAATTGAAGTCTAACTTATCTAAAGGCTTAATAACCACAATATAACCGTTGTTACTGCGAAGAAAAGCAGTATAATGCCAGGCTGCTATTTAATGAAAAAACAACTGTGAATATGATTGCAAATATATTTTTACTATCTTTCCGTCCCTGGCGCCGCCTGCGTGGATAACTATACCTTAATAGGTAGAATAATCTCTTTATACATAAATATATGAATACCTATTTCCTTTGGACTATGACATGGGATCGTTCAAGAGGTATATTAGAGGTCTCTTCAGAGGCGGGCAACGCATTGGTGACTCCCCTGGTGTTGCTGATGTCCATAGGCGGCGGTGACCACTTTGCATCAGGTGGCCCGCATGCCTGTTTGTCTGCCGGATAATGTCAGCGATATCTAGCCCTAAAGTAAGCAAAGCTTGTGTGCTATGGGTGCTAGAAGGGGTAGGGTAGGTGTAAGGCAGGTGTAGAACGCCACGTGAACAAAGTTGCGCCGCGCCCAATGGTAGCTAATAATATTTTTAACTTATCACGGAAATATTTAAAAAGGCACAGTATTCAAGGTTTAGTTCCTTATGATTATGTAAGATAATTGTCATCCAATTTAATTCGAAGAAAAATAGCTATAATCATCAATCCAGTTTATGACAGGACCGACCGGCCTATTTTAATTTAACATTCAAATCTATTCAGCAATCGAGATGAGCTATGAATAATTTTAACTACTAATACTAATACTGTAACAGGATGTAGGTTGGATCGTTGTCATATGAGCAAATGCCAGTCGCTGTTGGGTTTGAGGTTTAGCCTTGGAGCTTAATTAGTTCATCACATCTAGAGCCCGTAGCAGCAGACACATAAGCTGGAAGTTACTAGGTTCGAATCCCACTGCGGCCATGTACCAATGACTCCTTTCTGAGTGAGATACATTAGTTGAATGCTAACCGATGCTCTTACGGTGAGGGAAAACGTCTAAAAAACAACTGTGAGGTCTAAGATGAAATGCCGCGGGCCGACGTGCGCGAGAGCACAACCGGGCCATTAACGCCAAGATGATTATTTCAATCAGCCGCTAAGTCATACAATTTTTTGAGCAACAAAGAGCTAAACTGGTCATCACATGAGTTCCTCAACATTTTTTGGTTTTTTATTTATTAAAAAATCTTTATTAAAGTACAATTGGCGGACTAAAAGCCATTAAGGCTTTATCTTCCAGTCTTATTAACAAGTAGACCATGCAGAAAGATAGTAGATAATATTCAAGTTTTTGTGCCAAAATGTTGTAAATTATGTTGACGACCCCACTCTGAGTTGTAGCCAACTGTGCGCACACCTGTGCATAGTAAAAAACCTGTGGTTGTATCGTGTTTGTAACCTTGAAATGATTTACGTTAAACGGTATTGCCCGTGTCTCGAAGCGTCGGTGGCTCAGTGGTGGTATCGAATTCCACTGCGGCCATGTAGCCTCTTGTCTGAGTTATGTAAATAATAATATAAATAATAAATATGCTTAAACAATTCACACAGCGCCATCTAGCCCCAAAGTAAACAAAGCTTGTGTTATGGGTGCCAGACAACTGATACACTATTTATATACTCGTACTTTTATACCCGCACCCGTGACAGAAATTAAAATTCATCATTTCAATTTCTGCTCAACCGGGAATCGGCCTCTGCGTGGCAGACCGGTATCGTAACCAACTGAACCACTCAGGTCGTTAAGGTATCCGACTTGTAAGCGAGAGGTACCATGTTCGAATCACACTGCAGCTAGTACCAATGACTCTTTTCCGAGTTATGTATAACCCGCGTCACGAAAGAAGAGACTTGTCAAATGGCAGTGGAGGGGATTTCGCGCAGGTAATCGTATACAGCGCAAGTCGAACCACGTGACCCGCCAAGTCTCTTCTTATTTGACACTAGCTATATCTAGGTTTTACAACACTTATGAATGTCAATATACAATTAATATAAATACAATGGCATCGTCGCGTCGACCCGAACTAGTCACTTGACTGGTACCATGCGGGCAAAAATATACTCCTAGCGAAGACTGGAACGTACCAGGTATGTCAAGTGGTCATTGGCCAGTGTGTCCAATGTCACTTTGACGTCTTCGACTTACTGGATCAGCGCGCCACCGCGAACGTGCGTGCCGTAATACAAATAAATAATGCACAGAGCAAAACAAATAAATGCAAAGGGAAATCATAAGGATTCACATAGAAAAACACAGTAAAAAACATTGAATTCTAACCGATGCTCTTACGGTAAGGGAAAACATCGTGATGAAACATGCACATTTGGGCGACTGAATGTGCAACCAACGATGAAAACAGAGGAGTGTTAGAAGTTTGACGCCTGTAGCTGTATATATCTCTGTGTGGCTTTGTGTATCTGCCTGCGACATGTAGCTCCAGAACGGATGGACCTATTTGGATGCGGTTTTCTCTATTTGAAAGCCAGTTTAATTGAGATGGTTCTTGGCTTTGTTTAATTAATATCGGTTCTGGGGGCTTACCATGAGTTCTTATAGCAGGACTAAAACAGAACTGCCTTGCTTAGAACGAGACAGCGCTATACGTGTCATATAAGCTTGTCTCGTTCTAAGCAGGGCAGTTCTGGTTAGGTCCTGCTATAAGAGTTCATGGTACAGCTCTTGTATTTTAGAAAATATTGAAGTAAACTTGGTCAGGTGTTATCCGACTTTTTCTGTCGGTTTGGTTATATGCTGACGAAGACGCGGCCAAAACCTAGTAATTAAAAAAGGTACAATTATTACAAAAAGTAGTTTAATTAAAACAATGTCGGTAGTGGTACCGCTTATCTCCGATTGTATGCCGCCATTTTGATGCAATTGAGTTTAAACCAATCGCAGCAAGACACTCTGGCTTGCTGCGATTGGTCCACACTCAATTGCATCAAAATGGCGGCCTGCTTATCGGAGATCGGCGGTATTGCTGCTGGTATTGGTTAGACATTCAGTGTCATCAGCTTTTATCGAGTGCCAATTTCACGTGAAACAGATCCCAAAAGGCGAGCCTGTCATGGAAAAGTCTGTTCTGTACCCTCAAATCGGAGTCTATCGTCATGTATGGCATTGTGTCTTGCGATATCTTCGGCCATAGCACTGTTGAGGTTTCAGGCGGTGTTGGGTTCCTGGAAAAGTATTTGTTGGGGTTATGCATTTTTTTAAAGTATTCATAGACTTTGCCATAGGTTATCTTACGTCATCGAGTACAAGAAAATATCCACTTTGTAGGGACCATGTTTAGGACACCTTAATAATGCGAACGGCTAAGGAATGGAACGCGTTGCCTGCGAGTGTGTTCCCTGATCACTATAATCTGGACGCCTTCAAGGCTAGAGTGAATAGGCTGTTCCTAGACAGTCATGCTCCATCTTCGGCCGCATCGTCACTTACCACCAGGTGAGATGGCGGTCAAATGCCTGGATAGTCTAAAAAGAAATGTTGGTAAGCCCGTGCACAACAACAACAATTTTTTATTGACTTTTTATAGCGATAGTTCTTACATATTCTCTTGTGTGGGTTCTATAGGAAAAAACTGGTCTTCCTCACACCCTCTTCCTCGTCCTCAAAAGAAAAGTAACTCGTTGACGTAGCTACAGTGCTGTCACAGTCTACTACGAGCCGTTTCGACTAAGGGTCGATTTTTCAATCCTCAGTTTAAACATATCAGTCTGAAGTCAGTTATCAAATATAATATAATAATCATAAAATCTTTATTGCAGGCGTAAAAAGCCTGTAGACAATTTAAAATAAAATAGGTATAAAAAATAAAAATAGGTCACAATAATGAATTAACCTACTTAAATATTACGGGCTCACAGAAATTCCCGCGCATTTAAATATGCTTGGACAAAACCCCACAGCGCCATCTAGCCCCAAAGTAAACAAAGCTTGTGTTATGTGTGTTAGATAACTGATAAACTACCTATATACTTTTTTTTAAATACTCACTTATTCTACATACTACACCCAGAGCCGTAACAGAACTTAAAATACATTATTTCAATTTCTGCTTGGCCGGGAATCGAACCCAGAACTTCTGCGTGTCAGACGTGGCATGTTAACCAACTGAACCCAGTCAGATTGTCAAAACAACAAAATAAAGGATTATAGATTGTTTTAATTTGGCAGTATATTACTTTATCGGGCAGATAAATTTTATCTGAGCATTGAAAAATCGTTTTTTTATCCATAACATCAAATGTTTTCGCTTGATAATACCTATTAATTTAGAATTGATCCGATGAGTGAATACAAATAAATGATTACTTATTGATAACAACTCATAAAGCACTATCAATTATTTTGCACGTTCTATGACATAAACAGATGATTCAACGATTTTAATGAAATTTGTTGTTAAATGATTTTGTATAATGGGGTTGTTAATTATTATGATGATCATTTATTACCATCCTAAGGCTCAATCTCAGCTTTTGCAAGGGGCCGCTTCCGTACCTTCTCGACTTCATCCCCATCCTTTGGCTCTCGCATCCGCCTCTGCAATATCTCACTACCAATCATCATCACACCCCATAACAGTCCACTGCAGGACTTAGGGCGTCTCCCGCGATAGCGGAGGTAATTGCCATAATCTCGCTTGGCAGGCGATTTGGAGATGGCAGTGTTGTAAATATAACAATGGAAAAAGCTGCTGTCCGTTTTTTAGCCTACGAGGACTAGATATTTTGCCTGGAACATATTAGTCGCCTTGTACGAAACCCACGAGCGTAAGGGGTTTGTGCTATTCTACTCTGCCGGACACCACACGGCCAACTCTCTACCAATAATATTACCAATCAACTTACCCATATTTGACAAAGTTGGCCCACATACTCGTCATGCTGTCAATTATAAACTGATCCTCAGCACTGGGTTCTTCCGGATAGTAAGATATATCATACAAATACCACAGTTCATCAGCATGAGCCGCCCCTGGGTATGTTATATTGTTGACATCTTTCAAATAGTTTCTGCCACCGTCGTACTTAAACATGTATCTGTATATATCTTCGGCTCCACCTTCAAAGTATTTGTCAATGCTACGATCTATTACATGATGAAAGTTTAGGTCTGATGCGAAATCTGTAACTAGTTGTTTCACATCATTTGTGATGTCTCTGTCGCCTATGTAAAACTGACGGACGTTCTCCACAGTCTCCGGATCATCGATGTCGAACGCCAAAACTAGTTGATCACGGAATATGTTTTGAAACCAAGCTAGGTCTGCATTTCCGAAAAGGATAATCATTTCGTTGTCGTTACTGCCGGTAAGAATTGGTGTTCCTTTAGCGTGTTTTGGTACCACGTTCGCTGGATCGTCTGTTATGAATCCTTCCACACCGTCAAATTGCTTCTCGACGCAACCAGTGAAAACTATTCCCAGAGCAGCGACAGCATTTACGACAGAAATCGGATCGGCATTCGACAGGAACTCCAAAGCGGCTTCAGTGCTGTCAGTGTCGTACCCCAAATGATTAGCCAGCTTGAAATGTGCAGAATAATCTGGCGCCCTAACAGGTACAAACGCCTGACCACTCTGCAGGATGACCTGGTGAAACAGGTCTCCGTTTCCGTACAGGAAGTGAAAATCAACAGAGGCGGCGCCGGCACTTTCACCGGATACCGTTATCTTGTTCGCATCGCCTCCAAAAGCTTCGATATTCTCCTTGATCCACCTCAGAGCTGCCAATTGATCTCTCAGACCCTGATTTCCTGGTACTTGAGCATCGTCCAAACACATAAACCCATAAGGGCCGAGACGATAGTTCAAGGTGACCAGTACAATACCCTGTTTGACGAGATACTTGGGGCCATACGTATACCGGGATGCGGAGCCGGTGGTGAATCCACCTCCGTGGATGAAGATGAGGACTGGAAGTTTGTTGGAGGAGCTAGCCTCGTCTGGGACGTAGACGTTTAGTTGGAGACAGTCCAAAGTGCCAATGCCTGGCGATTGAGGGCAGATTGTCGTGTCTGCATAAGCCTCGAAGACGTCTTCGAAGTTAGGGTACGGGAGGGCGGGCTGCAATGTTACAAGTTACAGGGTATTAGATAGGTACTATGCCAAAAAATTATTATATTCTTACCACTACTTTTATTAGACAGTGTTCAACGTCCTCTAAGATATCCCGGGGTTTTTGAGATGGGTAATAAGTTGGTGATACCCCTGGTATTGCTGATGTCCATAGGCGGCGGTGACCACTTTCCATCAGATGGCCTGCCTGTTTGTCTGCCGTATAATATTTAAAAAGAGATAAACCGTCCCTCCGTATCCCTAGGCAATAGAAAAAAATTTAGACTCACCCCAAAAGCATGGCTTGGATCAACTCTGGCGTACGGTATGCCAGTAAACGAGGAATATTCTCCATCTGTCGCTCTCAGGCCCCTTATCAGGCCCACTTTCGTCTCAACTAAGGGGTCCACCCTTGGTGCGCTGTACACATGCCCTAAAATTAGGACAAATATAAGCGATGCCGACTTCATTTCCTTGTCAATACTAGAATAGACTGTTGGTTATTTGAGAAATTGTGACTCTTGTATCTTATCTGTTTTGTATTCTTGTGGGTCTGATACAGATATTAGATATAGCTATTGAGATTGCGTGTGTATAGATAAGTATAGTATAATGTGCTTTTTTTTATTCTACTCAGTGACAAATAGGCAGACAGCGTACATGGTGGTAAGCGGTAACTGTCGCCTATAACATATATGATTCTTGTATTTAGGTTGCAGGCAACAAATGTGCAGACCCGCAGGTGCGTTGTCACTGTGAGGACTAAGATAAAATGCCTCATGCCTGTAATTGCGCTGACTACCTTATCCTTTAAACTGGAACACAACAACGCAAGCATTGTTGCTTTGTGGCAGAAATAGATAAGGCGGTGGTACCCAGGCGGACTCCTCAGGCTTGACAGAGTCCTACCACCTGATAAACACAGGATAGATACACAGGAATAGTAAAACTAGTAACAGACGTTAGGTTTTGGCTGGAGCCGACCAACCGTCAGTTGCAGGTGATAATAATCCTTTCGTAGTATAAAAAAAAATCGACGTAAACAGAAGGGTTTTTTTAACTTTGCCGCGTGCATTTGTCGCTTTGTGTATTTGTCTGTGGTATCGTAGGCCCAAAACGGGTGGACCGATTTCGATGCGTTTCTTTATTTGAAAGCCAGTTTAATCTAGATGGTTCCTAGCTTTGTTTCATTAAAATCGGTTCTGTAGTTTAGAAAATATTTGATCTTCAATTAACTGAATTCCCAGCCACAGTGTTTCCTTTGGACTATGACATGGGATCGTTCAAGAGGTGTATTAGAGGTCTCTTCAGAGGCGGGCAATGCATTGGGCACTCCCCTGGTATTGCTGGTGTCCATGGACGGCGGTGACCTCTTTCCATCAGGTGGCCCGCTAGCCTGTTTGTCTGCTGTATTACATAAAAAAGGCTTGGTCGGGGTTATCCGAGTTTTTCTGTCGGTTAGGGTTATACGCTGTCGAAATGAGGAGTTTTCCAGTAGGTATTGATAGTTGGTTTCAAAAAGCATCAATAGATGGCGCTCCTACAATTTTGTTTTTTTAATCTGTATTATGATGGCAGTGATTTCATGCAGCCAACTAATATTAAACTTAAAAATAAAATGTTTATTAATATAAACATAACTGTTAAAGGTTGAAAGAAATGTAAAAAGAAATATTTATAGAAGTTGGCACTATTTTCCATTATTATTACAACCTCTAAAATGGTTGTAAACGATTGATAAATACAATATTATCTAACACAACGTACCCAGTGTTTATATCCTGTTTGTTTAGAACCTATTTCAAGCGATTATCAATTACCAAAATTGTCGGGGCGCCATCTAGTGAGTGGTTAGGAATGCTTTAGATACCTATTGGAAAACTGCTCAATGCGGGCAAGAGCTAGTTATTAAAAAAGGTACTATTATTACAAAAAGTAGTTTAATTATAACAATTTCTGAAGTGGTTGCATGCCGCCATTTTGATGCAATTGAGTTTAAACCAATCGCAGCAAGATAGCTCTGGCTCTGGCTTGCTGTGATTGGTCCCCACGCAATTGCTTCAAAACGTCGGCATGCTATCGGAGATTGGCGGTACGACTGCTGGTATTTTTAAGACATTCAGTCTCGTCAGCTTTTATCGAGTGCCAATTTCACGTGAAACAGATCCCAGAAGGCGAGCCTTTCATGGTAAAGTCTGTTCTGTACCCTCAAATCGGAGTCTATCGTCATGTATGGCATCTTGACTTGCGATATCTTCGGCCATTGCACTGTTGAGGTTTCTGGCGGTGTTGGGTTCCTGGAAAAATATTTACCTGTTAATAATAATGGTGGTGTGTGGTGCCGCCACCTCAAAGAATAGCACCACCCCATCTCTTCCCGTGGGTGTCGTAAGAGGCGACTAAGGGACAAATCCGAAAGGTGGGCAGCAGCATATTTCTGGGTAGATTTACATCAACTGCACTGCGATCTCCAACCCGCCTGCCAAGCGTGGAGATTATGGCAATGACCTCCCCTTTTGTGGGAGAGGCCCGATGTCCTGCAGTGGACTGTTATGGGCGGTGATGATGAATAATAATAAATATGCTTGGACAAATTCACACATCGCCATCGAGTCCCAAAGTAAGAAAAGCTTGTGTTATGGGTGTTAGATAACTGATAAACTTTTTAAACACATTTAAATACATACATACACATTATTATACATAGTACATCCAGACTCGTAACAGAAATTTAAATTCATCATTTAAATTTCTGCTCGGCCGGGAATCAAACCCGGCATCTCTGTGTGGCAGACGGGCATGAATACCAACTGAACCACTCGGGTCGTCAAAATTATACAATTTATTCGGATTATGCATTTTTTTAAAGTATTCAGGGCTAGTTTGAATGTCGCTATTTTTTGGGATATCTGTGATAGTCGGAAGAGTGTAGCAAAAATTTTTGTGAAAGAATTTCAGAAATTTTTTCAGTAATTTCCTACGTCTTTTTTAGGCAAATTTTTTATTGGCTTACATTCTGCAATGTTCGTTAGGATCTTTATTTTTTCAAAATAAGATACTTGCAGCTTATATTGTGCGCTGATAATGTAGCTTTCTATAAGTGAAAGATTTTTTTATCGACTATGGGCTGATTTTTCAATCAGATAAAATTTATCTGCCCGATAAAACTAATATACCTAATAAGTACTCCACATAATTAAGAAGTAACGATACGATTCCATTTTAGTAGCATAATTACTTATCAGACTGATATGTTTTACCGGAATAAAATTAATTACTAACAAACATACATAACATCAAATGTTTCCTCTTTATATTACCTATTAATTTAGAATTGATCCGATGAGTGTATACAAATAAATGATAATTTACTTATTTGATAACAGCTCATAAAGCACGATCGATTCTTTTGCAAGTTCTATCTATAGCATAAACATATGATTCGATTTTAATAAAACTTGTGTCCAATAATGATGTATGTATCTTCTCCACTTCATCTCCATCATCGTCGTAAGCCGTTGGCTCTCGCAACCGCCTCTGCGATATCGTCACTCACTACCAATCATTATCGCAACAGTCCACTGCAGGACTTAGGGCCTCTCCCACGAAAAGGGAGGTTATTTATATAATATCCACCATCGCAGTGTTGTAAATATAACAATGGAAGAAGCTGCTGCCCGTTTTCCAGCCTTCGGAGACTCTAGATCTTTTGCCTCGAAAACATTAGTCACCTTGTACGACACCCACAAGTAAATAAATAAATATTCGTGGACAAATTCACACAGCGCCATCTAGCCCCAAACTAAGCAAAGCTTGTGTTATGGGTGCTAGATAACTGATAAACAACTTAAATACTTTTAAATACATACTTATTATGCATAGAACACCCAGACCCGTAACAGAAATTAAAATTCATCATTTCAATTTCTGCCCGGCCGGGAATCGAACCCGGGACCTCTTGAGTGGCAGACCGGTATGTTGACCACTGAACCATTCAGGTCGTCAAAAGTGTAAGGGAATGGTGCTGTTCTACTCTGCCGGACACCACAGGGTCAACTCACTACCAATAATATTACCAAATTAACTCACCCATATTTGACAAAGTTGGCCCACATACTCGTCATGCTGTCAATTATAAACTGATCCTCAGCACTCGGTTCTTCCGTATAGTAAGATATATCAAACAAATAGCCCAGTTCATCAGCATGAGAAGCTCCTGGGTATGTCACATTGTAGACATCTTTCAAATAGTTTCTGCCACCATCGTATTTAAACATGTATCTGTATATATCTTCGGCTCCACCTTCAAAGTATTTGTCAATGCTACGGTCTATTGCATGGTGATAGTTTAGGTCCGAAGCAAAATCTATGACTGTTTGTTTCACATCATTTGTGATAGCTTTATCGCCTATGTAAAACTGACGGACGTTCTCCACAGTCTCCGGATCATCGACATCGAAAGCCAAAACTAGTTGATCACGGAATATGTCCTGTAACCAAGCTAGGTCTACATGTGCGAAAATGAAAATCAACTCGTTGTCGTTACTGCCAGTGAGAATTGGCGTTCCTTTAGCGTGTTTTGCTACCACGTTCGCTGGATCGTCTGTTATGAGCCCTTCCACACCGTCAAATTGCTTCTCGACGCAACCAGCGAAATCTAGTCCCAGAGCAGCGACAGCATTTACGACAGAAATCGGATCGGCATTCGACAGGAACTCCAAAGCGGCTTCAGTGCTGTCAGTGTCGTACCCCAAATGGGTAGCCAGCTTGAAATGTGCAGAATAATCTGGAGCTCTAACAGCCCATGGTACATTAGCGTGACCACTCTGCAGGATGACCTGGTGAAACAGGTCTCCGTTTCCGTACAGGAAGTGAAAATCAACGGAGGCGGCGCCGGCACTTTCTCCGGACACCGTTATCTTGTTTGCATCGCCTCCAAAAGCTTCGATATTCTCCTTGATCCACCTCAGAGCTGCCAATTGATCTCTCAGACCCTCATTTCCTGGTACTTGAGCGTCGTCCAAGCACATAAATCCATAAGGGCCAACACGATAATTCAAGGTCACCAGCACAATACCCTGTTTGACGAGATACTTGGGGCCATACGTATACCGGGATGCGGATCCAGTGGTGAATGAACCTCCGTGAATGAAGATGAGGACTGGAAGTCTATTTGAGGAGCTAGCCTCGTCTGGGACGTAGACGTTTAGTTGGAGACAGTCCAAAGTGCCAAAGCCTGGCGATTGAGGACAGATTGTCGTGTCTGCATAAGCGTCGAAGACTTCTTCGAAATTGGGGTACGGGAGGGCGGGCTGGAATGTTACAAGTTGCAGGGCATTAGATAATTAGTACTATGGCATCAGATAATTTTATTTGTAACCACTAGTTTTGTTAGACAGTGTTCAACGTGCTCTAAGGTATCCCAGGGTTTTTTTAAGTGGGCAACGCGTTGGTGATACCCCTGGCGTTGCTAAGGTCCATAGGCAGCGGTAATCACTTTCAAGAATATTTTGTGCTGTTCGGGTGCCGAATCCACGCCCTTAACTTCAGCTCAGCTAAGAGGTCCACCAACTCGGCTCATGCCAGTCGAGCTAAGAAAACACCTTCAAGGCCACCTCTTAAGCCTGACGGGATGCTTCAGGTGAATAGGTTGTTCCACCTCGGCCACGTTGTCGCTTAACATCAGCTGAGATTGCGGTCAAATACTTGCACACTTATCTTAAGATGTGGAAGGAGCTCTCTCCCGAAGTTGTTCCTTTTCACTATAACATATAGTTCTTCAAAAGGCATGTCTCCATGTCTCCAGGCTGGAAGGCCGCCACCGCATCCGCCCTTAGGTTGCAGATGTCTTACGCAACACAGATGGGCTGTCCGTCTGTGACCTCGTCATAATCTTAGCCCATAACAGTCCACTGAAGGACTTGAGACCTATCCCACGAAAAGGGAGTTAATTGTCATAATCTCCACGCTTGGCAGACGGGCTGGGGATCGCAGTGCTGTAAATATTACAATGGAAACGCCGCTACCCATTTTCCAACCTACGGAGTATCTGGATCTTTGGCCTCGACAACATTAGTCGCCTTGTACAAACCCACGAGTGCTATATATTAGTGCTCTGCCGGACACCACAAGGCCAGCCCGTCCGTATGCGAGCCAATAAAAAAAAATTTACTCACCCCAAAAGCATGGCTTGGATCAACTCTGGCGTACGGTATGCCAGTAAACGAGGAATATTCTCCATCTGTCGCTCTCAGACCCCTTATCAGGCCTACTTTCGTCTCAACTAAGGGGTCCACCCTTGGTGCGCTGTACACATGCCCTAAAATTAGGGCAAATATAAGCGACGCCGACTTCATTTCCGTGTCAATACTAGAATGGACTGTTGGTTATTTGTGACTCTTTTTGTATCTTATCTGTCTTGTATTCTATTGGGCCTGATACAGATAGTCGATATAGCGATTGAGATTGCGTGTGTATAGATAAGTATAGTATAATTTGACGACGAGGATGACGACCTGTGTGGTTCAGTGGTCAACATGCCACGCAAGAGGTCCCGGGCTCTATTCCCGACCGGGCAGAAATTGAAATGATGAATTTTAATTTCTGTTACGAGTCTGGGTGTTCTATGTATAATAAGTATGTATTTAAAAGTATATAAGTAGTTTATCACAATTAAAAAGTACTCCGATTGAGTCTATAAATTCAATCAACGAATACTTTGCTAATGTAGGAATGGACCTTGCAAGAGGTATTCCTCACAATGAGCAACCACCTTCACTATCTGAGTGTGAATGGATGTCTGTTTGTAACTCATTTGTACTTCTTGCTACATCAGAAGATGAGGTGGAGAGACTTATTGCTAATTTAAAAAGCGACTGTGGTGCTGGTTGGGACGGTATTTCGTCAAAAGTCCTGAAATGTGTGAAAAATATAATAGTTCCGCCTTTGACTCATATTTTCAATATGTGTCTCTCAAATTGTGTTTTCCCAAAGTTATTAAAACGGTCGATTGTAACACCAATACATAAATGTGGTAGACGGGACCTTATATCTAACTATAGACCTATTTCTATACTGCCATCTATTTCCAAACTACTAGAAAAAATAATAAACTCAAGGCTAATAAAGTATCTCGAAGAAAAAAATCTGTTATCAGAAGGGCAATATGGCTTTAGAAGAGGTAAGTCTACTACGGATGCAGTACACAATTTTACAGAGTTTGTGGTTCAAAGACTTGAAAATAGGGAAAAGTGTCTAACAATATTTATAGACCTCGCAAAGGCCTTTGATACGGTTTCTTCGTCCACACTTTTGCAGAAATTAGATAGCCTCGGTGTCCGAGAAACACAATTGATGCTGTTTGACAGTTATTTAAGAAATCGTAGTCAATGTGTCAAAATTGGTAATGTGCGGAGTGATAACACTGCCATAAACATCGGCGTTCCCCAGGGAAGTGTGCTGGGTCCGACATTGTTCTTGTGTTACATCAATGAACTCTGCAATCTCCAAATTCCCAACTGTAAAATAATATCGTATGCTGATGACACTACTCTAACTTTTTATGGCAAGACATGGGATAGTGTTTTTGACTCTGCTCAAAAGGTTAACAGTGTGTGTCAATGGTTAATGCACAATAGTCTCACACTAAATGCCAATAAATCTAACTTTATGGCTTTTTCTATGAGGAACGCAAACATATTTGGTGAGAACCATAAAATAACTGCTCATTCATGTTCTGAAGCTTCGGGTGAACAGTGCGCCTGTCCAAACATAGCACAAGTAAATGATATTAAATATCTAGGTGTTACCATTGATAACAACCTGTCATTTAAAAAACATGTGATGGGTTTGTCAGTAAAAGTGCGGAAGCTTGTTTACATTTTTAAGAGCGTGAGACATGTTGCTGACATGGAATTAATTATAAATGTTTATAAATCCTTGTGCCAGTCTATTTTATCTTATAGTGTTTCTTCTTGGGGTGGTGCAGCTAAGACCCTAATGCTAGAAATCGAGAGAGCCCAGAGAATGATACTTAAAGTATCTTTATCAAAACCTTTTCTGTTTCCTACAAGTAAGTTGTACGAGGAGACAAAAGTGTTATCCGTTCGCCAATTGTTTATCTTGATGACTATCCTAACACAACACAAAGCGATTGACCTCAAAACTCACCTAGTTAATCCGTTGAGTAGAAGAAACTTTAAAGTCTGCCAAGAGAATCCAGTACGAACGTCATTTGCCCAGAAATTATTTTGTTTTAGAGGAAGCCGTTTTTATAATACAGCAAACAAATTACTATCCATTGTGAATCTTTCTTATAGTGAGTGCAAATTTAAAGTGACAAACTGGCTCCTAACCCTAGACTATAAGAAAACGGAAGAATTGTTGAGCATTATTAAATAAAAAAAAAAAAAAAAAACGCGCCACACACACACACACACACACACACACACACACACACACACACACACACACACACACACACACACACACACACACACACACACACACACACACACACACACACACACACACACACACACACACACACACACACACACACACACACACACACACACACACACACACACACACACACACACACACACACACACACACACACACACACACACACACACACACACACACACACACACACACACACACACACACACACACACACACACACACACACACACACACACACACACACACACACACACACACACACACACACACACACACACACACACACACACACACACACACACACACACACACACACACACACACACACACACACACACACACACACACACACACACACACACACACACACACACACACACACACACACACACACACACACACACACACACACACACACACACACACACACACACACACACACACACACACACACACACACACACACACACACACACACACACACACACACACACACACACACACACACACACACACACACACACACACACACACACACACACACACACACACACACACACACACACACACACACACACACACACACACACACACACACACACACACACACACACACACACACACACACACACACACACACACACACACACACACACACACACACACACACACACACACACACACACACACACACACACACACACACACACACACACACACACACACACACACACACACACACACACACACACACACACACACACACACACACACACACACACACACACACACACACACACACACACACACACACACACACACACACACACACACACACACACACACACACACACACACACACACACACACACACACACACACACACACACACACACACACACACACACACACACACACACACACACACACACACACACACACACACACACACACACACACACACACACACACACACACACACACACACACACACACACACACACACACACACACACACACACACACACACACACACACACACACACACACACACACACACACACACACACACACACACACACACACACACACACACACACACACACACACACACACACACACACACACACACACACACACACACACACACACACACACACACACACACACACACACACACACACACACACACACACACACACACACACACACACACACACACACACACACACACACACACACACACACACACACACACACACACACACACACACACACACACACACACACACACACACACACACACACACACACACACACACACACACACACACACACACACACACACACACACACACACACACACACACACACACACACACACACACACACACACACACACACACACACACACACACACACACACACACACACACACACACACACACACACACACACACACACACACACACACACACACACACACACACACACACACACACACACACACACACACACACACACACACACACACACACACACACACACACACACACACATCACAGTACTAAGAGGTTAAGGTTCAGTTGTACACTTATCTTAGAGGGGGGGCCAGGAGATCCATAACACAGGTTAACCTAGTTTGGACTCCTGTCTCCCAATCAACTATTTGATATTTTTAATGTCTTTGTAAACTTTTTTGGGAGAAAAATAAATACCTAATAAATAATAATAATCAGTTATCTAGCACCCATAACACAAGCTTTGCGTACTTTGGGGCTAGATGGCGCTGTGTGGATTTGTCCACGATTATTTATTATTATTTATTTATATTTAATTTGATAGATACATCGTAACACTAAAACTAGTAACAGACGCTCCGATTTGGCTGCACCCGACTAACCACCAGTTGCAGTCGATACTAATCCTAACTAAGTACAAAATAAAGTCACTAAGTATATGATTCGCTCGCAAACAATACTGATACCATAGAGAAAATATTTACTAACGTAATAGAGCAGCCATCACAAACAAAAATATTGTACCAACCTGTCACGTGCAGGAGGTGCGGGGGGAGGCTGCTAAGTCATAGAATGACCGATGAAATGTTATAATTTTCTTTATTTTTGGCCCTCGAATGGTTTGTACAGTTTTTAATGCACAAGATGGCGTTTTTTTGAATATCTAAGCCACTGTCAGATTGGTCGCGCAATGTCTCAGAACTGACTGCGGCCACTGTTGTCCATGGACCGCAAAGCGTGGTTCAAAGAAAATACTTGCGGTGTCACCTCTATTACTTTAGTAAATATTTTCTCTATGACTGATACAGTCACCACTCAGCCACAGCCACTTAATCCCATCGGTGTCCCTTTTAAGGTAATAGACGCACAATAAAATTCATTGACTGTACATGGCTCTAGTGTCGTTTAATTGCATTGTAAAGGAAATAACTAACATTCTCATCGTCATTTCCATGTAGGTGGATGCTCGTAAGACGTCTGTCACTAATACGCATATTACATATGGCTGAATAAAAAATAAAAAACATATTGGCGTTAATGTCCCGGTTTTGCTCTCGCGCACGAGGGCCCGGAGTCCGCCTTGACCATGATCCAGGATTTGGCAGATCAGGTAAAATTCAGAAGCTTGTGCGTGCAAATAAAAGTGGAATGTATGGGTCATAAAACTGGGGTAGCTGGTGTTGCTGATGTCCATAGGCGGCGGTGACCACTTTCTATCAGGTGGCCCGCATGCCTGTTTGTCTGCCGGATAACATAAAAAAAAAGGTCCATTTTTGTATCACGCCATTTGAAAAGCGAAGCGACGCGTAACATAACATAAGTGATACAGAAATGGACCTTATTCTTTGAGCAATACATTCCCACTTTGATATGTTCTCATGATTTTTGCTGCAGAATTTAGTTGACTGAATTTCGCCAAGTGTAATAAGCTCATAAAGGAAATAACTTTAACATTCTCATCGGCATCACAATTACAAATATGTAGGTAGACGCTCGTAAGACGTCTGTCTCTAAAGTAAGACTTGCGCTTGGGTTACATGGGGCGATTTTTATCGTGCTAAGTTGCTAATCGCTTTTAAGCATAGAAATCATAATTTCATGTTTGTTACTAAAACTAAGTATCATTTCACGAAACACCTTTCCGATTAACTTCATTTACCAAATTCAATACTTGAGACTCCTGTCTAGTGAGGCACACCAAACTACTACTACGCTACTTTTTAAAGTAGCTGTCTGAAAATGCCCCATTGTCCCCAATTTTTTGACATTTTATGATCTAACCTACTCATAATACGTTTGATTATGAACTGTCGATTGTCACCATCCTACCACAAAACAATGCGCCATTTCCGTCACGCACACATTGACGTTACGTTTACAGGCATTCTCACGCAGTTTCAAGCAGTGCTCGGTCGCGATTATTAACGCGAGAATTCGTTGTATTGTCGACTTAAATTGAATATTATTTAATTAAACAAAATTTTTCAGAAATGGACCTTCTGTTTGTTTTCTATTTTGTGATCCTACGGTGACGTACCTATACAGACGGATGTCTTCATTATTCGCAGTGTTGCTCACTTGTTGATGACAATCAATCTTATAATTTCCCAAGCCGCTTGTCTTTTTAGACAGAATCTATCTCGTCAGTATCGCGCGTGACAAAGCCCGCTTTGCTAGTAGGACGATTTACTTACACGGTGTCTTTGCCATGCGGCGTTCGGCCAAGGGCCTAATTCTCACGCTGTGACATCTCGAATTCGACATTTGTCTAGCCACATATCTCCATTAATAATAACATTGAAACGTCTATTGCAGCCAAATATATTTTCTCAACTATCTTCTACAGTCGTATATTGTCGAAGATCAATTTCAGTCACGTTTTAATACAGTTTT
The DNA here is from genome assembly GCA_905147135.1 of Blastobasis lacticolella. Classification (NCBI taxonomy): domain Eukaryota; kingdom Metazoa; phylum Arthropoda; class Insecta; order Lepidoptera; family Blastobasidae; genus Blastobasis; species Blastobasis lacticolella. Next base: position 9,599,067 of record LR990065.1, on the reverse strand, counting down.
TTGGCTAGAGAAAATGTCGAACGCCGCCATTTTGATGCATTTTAATGTGGACCAATCGCAGCAAGCTTCAGCCAGAGCTGTCTTGCTGCTATTGGTTAAAACTCAATTGTATCGTAATGGCGGCATACAAAAATTGATTGAACTAAAATTGATCTTAGACAATATACGACTGTAGAAGATACTTGAGAAAATATATTTGGCTGCAATAGATATTTCAATGTCATTATTAATGGAGATATGTGGCTAGAAAAATGACGAATTCGAGATGTTACAACGCGGGTATCGTCACAGCAACCGTACATCCGATCTCTGATAGCACGCCGCCATTTTGATGCATTTAAGTGTGGACCAATCGCAGCAAGCTTCAGCCAGAGCTGTCTTGCTGCTATTGGTTAAAACTCAATTGTATCAAAATGGCGGAGTTGGAGATAAGCAGTATAGCTAGTGTCAAATAAGAAGAGACTTGGCGGGTCACGTGGTTCGATTTGCGCTGCATACGATTACCTGCGCGAAATCCCCTCCACTGCCATTTGACAAGTATCTTCTTTCGTGACGCGGATTATACCACTGCCGATCGTGCGACCGATTTCGACCCATGTATACCGAGCACGGGAATCGCTGCGCAATAAATGCAAATTGCCGATTTTATGGCTTCTTTTGTAAGATCATTCTGTAATACACCGATAGATGCTTACTGAACGCAACCAATACTACGGCTGGTAATGAATGGAACACTTTGCGTGTCCATGTGTTCCCAAACAGGAGCCCGACCGTCTTTTTTATTTTTTTATAGTATTCGGATGTCTCACAGTTTACAACAATAGTATCTTATATCAGCCATTTACAAGACACCACAGATAAAAAATATTATACCACGTGGCTAACAAGCTTACGGCCTGCCTGGTGGTAAGCAGTCATCGGAGCCTATGGACGTTTGCAATACCAGGGGCATCACCCACGCGTAGCCGACCCCGACACTTCTTCCACTCCTTTTTTGAAGAACTCCATGTTGTACTACATAACTCGAAAATAGGTATCCCCTATCACTCACTCACTTACCACTGGGAACTCTCTCACTGTTTTTTTTGTGTTACTAAAATGTAATTGTATTGCAAATGATCTTGTCGTGCCGTCCTTTGTACTAAATGTTTTCTATCTTTCTTTATTTGTACAGAGCGGCACAGGGGTTCGCACCCGGCACCTCTCGCTTACGGACCCGTTAACCACGGTCACCGACGCTCAAAATGTCGGCCAAGTAAATGTAAAAAAAGCATCATCAACCCACAGAATTTTATTCTTACTTAGCAAATTATCTTGTTTATCTTTTTCTCTTTCAAAGACAAAGGTTGCCTGGAAGAGATCGCTTGTAGTGATAAGGCCGCCTTTACTTTGAAAAGTCTAAACCTGTTAAATTCTCTTTTTTTGTAACTTTGTGTGCAATGAAAAGTGTATCTATCTGTCTATCTATCTATGTTAAATTTAAATTACTTTTATTAGTCTTTAGGCTAGATTGTAATTTTAATGTTTATACCTTTTAGATTGGTAGATCATATTATTAAATAAATACCCACAGCATCTACACCCAAATCCATATTAATTCCAACCGCGCCGATCCATCCGCCTGACCGTGATATTAATTTTGAATCTGTACAAACACAAATATTAACATATTACCTACTCTTGTGTCCAAAAACATCCGCGGTTACGTTTCAAGATGGCCGGCCTTGGCGCGAGGTCGAGACCTAGACCCCGGCAAGGCTTACGGTACGGCGTGTTCTTGCCAATTATTGGAGTATCAGTCTTTTTTTTCGTTTTTATGTAGAGCTCGTCTAATCTAAAATGACGCGCCCCACTATCGCACTAACGCACACAACCTAGTTTAAAATATGGACGCAATACATATACAAATGCCGTTGTAATTGGTCATTCAGTTGCCGGTGAGATTCAAACGTAGCAGCACGCGTCGTCCATTGGCTCCCACACAGATGAATTGTCGTTATCAATATTTGCACTCACACATCGAAATCAACTAACTAAGTAGTGGGGCGCGTCATCTTAGACTAGACGAACTCTACAAGTAGTGGACCCGATGCAACTGCGTTCGCGTACATCTACTTGACCGCCACCTACCATTTTTCTTGCTTGCAAACCTTCCTCTTGAATCAGTAGCTGCATTATTCCCGAATGACTTAGGCTACTTTTCATTCCGGAAAAGTAATAGGGTTCCAAACGACAGTTGGACGTTTACAGACATCCGATAAGACATAGTATAAAACAAAGTCGCTTCCCGCCGTGTGTTTTTCACCATCAGTTGGAGAAATTCGGCCGCGAGGTTTAAATATGTGTAAAATACTAATAATATTCTAATAGAAAAACCACGAGAAAACCAGTGCGATATCGGGGCGGGAAGCTAGTTCAATGTTTTCGTAAATACAATAGGTACATTGCAACACCGAAAGCGAACGGTTCAGGAATAATCTATTGGGTATTCATTCATGCAATAAATCAAAATTAAAAGTCGTTTGACATGAGGCGAGCAGTTCAAAAATAGGGCCACATGTGAGATCAGCTTGGACCCCCTGAAATGGCCTGTAACCCCTCTGTCTCTCCTGGGAAAACCCGATTGATGACGCCAGGATATACTACGTCTCGTAATCCCTACTTACAAGAGCATAGTGCGGTCCCGCGGAATTCCCAAGAAGCGATGGATTGACATCGCCGAGTCTGATGCGAGAGCCAACGGCTTACGACGCGAGGATGCCCAGGACCGAAAATGTAGGAAATTTAGTCGCAAACGGATCCTGGCAGAAGCCGGAATTGTCCGCTCGGATGATGATGATGATGATGACTTACAAGAGCATAGCGTCCCTTGTAGGTATAATACCTACATTTTACTAGAACATCCTGTATGAAGATGTAACATAACCCATTCAGTCGTGATTATTAAAATTATCCAAATAGCATAATTGAATTACAGAACGCTGTTAATTATGCCCCAATCTGGCTTTGGAATTTTTAAAGCTGAACAGGCTAATAAAATAATGGATGAATACTAAATAAATACTGTTCTATAGGTATACCTTGCGTGACTGTATTAGATAATAGGATCAACAGTGTATTCTTTGGTCAGTGCACGCTGCCCCCCTGACTTTTAACCCCCCAAGAAAATAGATAGGTGTTATAACTTTGTCGTGTGTATCTGTGGCTCTGCGTGTCTGCCTGTGGCATCCTAGGTCGCGACCGGATGGACCACAGATGGACCGATTTGAATGCGGTTTTCGCTATTTGAAAGCCAGTATAACGAGATGGTTCTTAGCTCTGTTTAAAATCGGTTCAGTAGTTTTATTTATTTATTTATTTATTAGTTCATTTCCCAGTTTAACAGCAATGAAATACATATAAAATATGGGTACATTATGGTTGAAATGCCAATGACAAAACTGCATTTTAAAATTTTGTTATGTAGCCACAAAGCAGCTTAGCAGATATATACCCAAATTGACAAACAAAAAGTACAATAAAAAAGAAGAATAAAATAAGGTATATACATGTACACTGGCGTGTGTGTGTGTTTTCCTAAATAAAATAAAAATAAAACCCCAAAATTTGAGAGTTGTTGTGTACCTATATGTAACCTTGTCGGGGATTATACGACTGTTATTGCCGGTTAGTTATAATGGCGTTAGTCACTTTTTACGACGTTCGTAGAAGGGGCTTGTGCTTATACAAGCCTGCCTGCCTGCCGGTCACCACTTACCGTACTTGGTGTAGTCCGTATGGTGATCGCTTAACAGACTTTGGTAGATTCTTTTTTATACCACAAAGGTAGAGCTCGTCTAGTCTAAAATGACGCGCCCCACTACTTAGTTAGTTGATTTCGATGTTTGAGTGCAAATATTGATAACGACACTTCATCTGTGTGGGAGCCAATAAACGACACGTACTCCTACGTTTGAATTTCACCGCCAAGTGAATGACCAATTACAACGGCATTTGTATATGTATTGCGTCCATATTTTAAACTTGCTTGTGTGCGTTAATGCGATAGTGGGGCGCGTCATTTTAAATTAGACGAGCTCTACAAACAAGCTTACGTACTGCCTGATGGTAAGCAGTAACCGCAGCCCATGGACATTCCCAATACAAGGGGCGACACATGCGTGTGTGGTGCTACACAAACCATGCACCACCTTTTATGCTGCCCTTTGTGACCTGTGGACAGGCCTCTCACAAGGTGGACCGAAGACCTGGTAAAGATCGCAGGTACCAGGTGGATGCGGAAGGCACGGAACCGGCCTATGTGGAGATCTTCGGGGAAGGCTTATGTCCAGCATTGGGCGTCTTTCGGCTGATATGATGATGTGCCCTGACACACCAACGAAAGATCTCCACGAAGCCACGAAAAATACAGTGCGCGTGGCCAAATTTTGGGTGTCTAAAATGTAATGTCTTATGCCATCGACTCGCTAAGAAGAAGTCACTCAACTAATAGACATTTCGGAAATCTTCACAAATTGACTTTTCTAAAAAAGGCGTTAGTTAACCCCAAAAGTGCTAGATTTGTCTCCCATAAGCGCTAGAGTGGAGCCATTGGGCGCTTTTATAGTTTGTTACGTGACGCTATTATCGTGGACGTCTACGATATAGGGGAGAGCTGGGATGAAAGGGATAAGTCAAATAATCGATAAAATAAGAAACGTCTCGAGACGATAGAAGATTAATGTAGACTTCTCATTCAGGTTCAACCTATTTAAAATATTATTTCGATCATTTACTAGAAGATAGTCTACAAAAAAAATGTCCCCTTCATGCCACCTCTCCCCTATTTCGTGGACGTCCACGATAATATCGACACGTTACAAATTATACATTATTAATTTACAATCTATAAATTGACTATCTGGGAGGTTCAGTTGGTTACATGCCGGTCGCCACGCAGAGGTCCTGGGTTCGATTCCCGGCCGAGCAGAAATTGAAATGATGAATTTTAATTTCTGTAACGGGTCTGGGTGTAGTATGTATTTAAAAAGATAAAAAGTATATAAGTAGTTTATCAGTTATCTAACACCCCATAATACAAGCTTACTTCGGGGCTTAGATGGCGCTGTGTGAATTTTTCCAAACATATTTATTGATTTATTTATTAAATCACCCATTGGTTGCCGCGTTGGCGCCATATATCCTCAGCAATTGACCTACACGCATCGATTACGCAAATATAACGCATAATTTGATTCTGTTTGTCGTTTGTGTTAGCTTAAATCTGTGCCAGTTGTGGAAACCTAATATGTACTCGATATACGGTCGAGAGAATGTGTAACCATGATCCAATCTGCAGGGGCCGGTCCCCCCCACGCCAACAACGGCCGGACCGTGTCCGACAAACCAGACAGAGCCGGTCTGCGCCCGACAATACCAAGCAGAGCTGGAACGGTACCGCCGATCTCCAATAGCATGATACCACCTTCTCGAATCAAGTCACAGTTTTTTTTTTATTTTTTTATTATTACTCTACTAGCCAGGCATTTGACCGCCACCTCACCCGGTGGTAAGTGACGATGCGGTCTATGATGGAGCATGCCTGTCTAGGAACAGCCTATACACTCTAGCCTTGAAGGCATCCAGATTATATTGATCAGGGAACACACTCGCAGGCAACGCATTCCACTCCTTAGCCGTACGCATTATAAAAGTCGAGCCAAAGCGGCTCGTGCGGATAGTTGGAAGATCCACGACATAAGGATGAAGCGCTCGCCCGGATCGCGTCTCCCGATGGCGGCGCGGGGCCGGCGGAATGAGGTCGTGCAACTGCTTCGCACACTCTCCGAAGTGCAACCTGTAGAAAACCGACAAACGCGCAACCCTACGCCGATGCTCGAGGCTCTGCAGCTTAGCCTCAATTAACTGCGGATCACAAATAAGTCTCTTTGCCCGTTTTTCCACCGAATCCAAAGCAGCCAGTTGGCTGCCGAAATGCATGCTGTGACGTCATTCCAGAGGGTGGGATCATGCTATTGGAGAGTGGCGGTGCCGCTGCTGGTCTGGTACCGGATTCGATTCCATTGCCGCCATGTACCAATGACTATTTTCAAAGTTATGTAGGTACATTTGTTAAATCCTAACCGATGCTCTTACGGTGAGGGAAAACATAGGATGAAACCTGCACATTCAGGTGGCTGTGTAACCGTGATTCGATCTGGTCAGGTTCCCCTGGTAGCAGGGTCACGGAGGTCAGATGGCAGTCAATCCACTGTAATTATCGGATCTGCCAAATCCTAGATCATGGTCAAGTCGGACTCCGGGCCCTCGTGCGTGGGAGCACAACGGGGAGATTAACGCCAAGATGATTATTATTATGCCGTTCTGCATTTGTCATACGTGATTAAGTAGGAATTAACGTCCGTCGTTGCCAGTATGGGCTTAGCGAGTAGCCTCAAGGCCTCAAGGTGTCTATGCAGGTATACTTTAAAGTTTTCTAGAACTGTTCAATTCCTAGAGGTTGGGACCTGAAGCCCTAAGATACAGACGAAAGTCTAGTTTAGGCTCCAATCTTGAACTGTAAAACTATAAAGCTGTATGTAAGAAAACATGTTTTTTTTTTTTCGATAAAAATATGTTCGAAAAGCTATTTCGGGCACGCACGAAGTCGTTACCCGTAGAAGGTAATTAAATATGTACTTCCAGCTATAAAAACCTATTATAACAACAATAAAGTTGCGTACGACGTTGCGTAACTAGGGTCATTATACTTGACTCGGCGGACGCATAGAGAGACAGAAAGACATTGGTAATGTCAATGCTGTTTCATAATTGTGCGATCTTCGTGCGGTAAGCGTTAGAAGGGTTCTGTTGCGCAGGTGCGATGCGAAATGAGTATGATGGATTTTCTGTTGTTGTTTTTTACTAATGGACCTGGCGCGAATTCGTTCACGAACACCTAGTTTACTTCTGCCTACCCTTTTTTATGCTTATAAACCTTCCTCTTAAATTACTCTGTATATGTATAAATAAAAATAGGGAAAATGGTAACAATAGATTGTTGAGTAGAGCTCGTCTAGTCTAAGATGACGCGCCCCACTACTTAGTTAGTTGATTTCGATGTGTGAGTGCAAATATTGATAACGACACTTCATCTGTGTGGGAGCCAATGAACGACGCGTGCTCCTATGTTTGAATCTCACCGGCAACTGAATGACCAATTACAACGGGTTTGGTATATGTATTGCGTCCATATTTTAAACTTGCTTGTGTGCGTTAATGCGATAGTGGGGCGCGTCATGTTAAATTAGACGAGCTCTACCAGCATTAAAATGCGACAAATTCACACAGCGCCATCTAGTCCCAGAGTAAGCAAAGGTTAGGTTAGGTTTTTACGGGGTCGGCAACGCGTGGGTGATGCCCCTGGTATTGCAAACGTCCATAGGCTGCGGTCACTGCTTACCATCAGGCAGGCCGTAAGCTTGTTTGCCACCTTGGTGCTATAAAAAAAAAAAACTTGTGTTATTGATGTTAGGTAACTGATAAACTATTTATAATTATTTTTTAATATATTCTACGCCTAGACCCGTAACAGAAATTAAAATTGATCATTTCAATTTCTGCGCGGCCGGGAATCTAACCCAGGACCTCTGCGTGGCGACCGGCATTTTAATCAACTGAACCACCTCATGTCGTCAAGTATCTACGGTCATAATATATAGTGATAATATATATATGAAAGAAGTTCCACGGAACCCGAATAACTACGAGTATCACAGCCTCCTCGTACAGTAATCGCTTCATCCGCTAGTCTCGCTTGTTAACTGGTCACCTCGCTGGAGGCTAGCGGAACCGCCCGATGAGGCGATAAACGGCTAATTCTTATTGTTACACCATTATTTCTAGCGGCTGAAGGTTTTGGTTATGTGTGTTGTAGGTTTTATTGCAGTTAATCGTAGCTTTTATATTGTATTATTACGCTGTTTAAATCGTGTACAATATATGGATGATTATGATATGGCACTAGCCGTTGCCCGTGATTTCACGCAAAATTCGGTTATTGCGGACCGGGACCTGTTTCCGCAGGAACCACATTGAATTTCGGGATAAATTATAGTCTACATATGCTCTTCTGCGTGAGAAGCTACGTTGTAGTTTTTGCGTGAAGGAGTAACAAACGTCTAAACATCCATTCATGCATCCTTACGTAAATTTTCGCATTGGTAATATTACTAACTGGCCGTGACTTCGTTCGCGTGTTGTCCTACGCCTACCCTACTCTAACCTATCCATACCCTACGCTACTCTGCACCTACCCTGCAAACAATTAAATATTTTCTCTTTATAATAAAAGTATAGATTAGGGTAGTAAGATTAGTAAGATCGATTTCACGCCCGACGTAAAAAGACTGGTGTTAAACGTAACTTTGATGCGTTTATCTGTGTCTGTCTGCGGCACCTTCCAAAGGGATGGACCGATTTTGTTGCGGTCTCTTTCATTTGGAAATCGGTTTAGAAGTTTGGGAAATTTTTGAGTGAACGTAGAATTTGGCCGAGGCGTTTCTAGCATCTGTCGTTTATGTTATGATTTCAATGCTGGCGTTATCCAGCAAGACTGCTCGCTGGAGCCTCGCTATCACTGACGACTTGCAACGACGATGCGATCTTTACCATCAGGTCGTCGGTACTTACTCGGTACTTTACTGCGCCATCGGCCATCTGTTCTGAGAGCCCTGTGTCCTACCCACTGCCATTTAAGCTTGGCAATCCTTCGGGCTATATCGGTGACCTTAATTTGCTTGCTGATCACCTCATTCCTGATTCGATAGCGCAATTGTATTGTATTATATTACTTGGCTGTGTTGTGTCCGGCAGAGTAGAATAGCACCAGCCCCTTACACTCGTAGGTGTCGTACAAGGCGACTAATGTTTTCGAGGTATAAGATCTAGAGTCTATCATAGGCTGGAAAATGGGCAGCAGCGTTTTCCATTGTTATATTTGCGATACTGCGATCTCCAACCCGCCTGCCGAGCGTGGAGATTATGGCAATGATCTTCCCTTTCGTAGGTCCTAAATCTTGCAGGGTACTGTTATGGGCTGTGATGTATATTACTTGTAACTAACCACCCCTCTCCCCTCCGCAGTGATGTCCAAGTTCGCGGTGCGCGTCGACGCAGCAGCTGCTGCGCTGGGCGGCGGCGCGGGCGGAGGCCCCGACGAGAACGACTTCATCGACGCCTCGCGGCTGGTCTACGACGCCGTGCGCGAGATTCGGCGAGCTGTGCTTATGAACCGGGTAAGTATTGTGTACTGCACAGAGCTAACGGGGCTGTACTCCCCACGGAATGTGCTTAGGGTTAACCTCCCCACAGAAACACCGAGTACTTCACAGAGCGAACAGGGCGGTACTCCCCACGGAGTGTGCTTAGGGCTAAACTCGCTACGGCTTAACACCGAGGACTCCCCAGAGCGAACAGCGCTGTACTCCCCACGGAGTGTGCTTGTTTAACACCGAGTACTCCCCAGAGCGAACAAGTTCCTCGGAGGCTGTTATCCTCACAGATCATCACTCCCCATACTTCGCAGTCGAGGCTATACTTCCCACAATGTGCGGTCGAGGAGTACAGAATATCATCAAGACTATAACTCCGCGAGCATTCACAATCCAAGATCCTTCATCGATCCCTCCCGCCTGTTCTTACAACGCTGTGCATGAGATACGCCGCGCGGTGTTCATGAAGAGTATGATCGGGGCTATACTCCCCATGCGTAGGGCTAATTTCCCCACAGTTAAACACCGAGTACTCCCCAATGTGAACAGGGCTATACTCCCCACGGAGTATGCTTAAGGCTAAACTCCTTACAGTTAAACACCAAGTACTCCACAGAGCGAGCAGGGCTACGCTCCTCACAGAGTGTGCTTAGTGCTAAACTCCCCACAGTGAGCAACGTTCTTAGGAACTGTTGGATCTGGTGCCAGTTGCACAATTTAGCTATCGCCGGCTTAGGTACTCATCCTTCCTCCACTACGTAGAGCCTCTGTTGGTGTCCACGCGATTATCAGTACGCCATTCCAGAACCTCAGCATATGTTCCCACAATATTAAGTGTTTATTGTGTTCAGGGTAACCCCATCTCCCCATAATCATCACAGAAAACATAACTACCTTGCGGAAATAACCCTCAGCGATGCTTGCATAGCGAAGAGTTTATCTGGAATCTCGTCCAACATTCATCAACAGTCATTATGTTCAAATAACGCTATTGATCATCATCATCATCATCATCCGAGCGGTCAGTCCCGGCTTCTGTCAGTTGCTGAAGGAAACGGCATAAAGTTATCTACGATAAATTTCTTCAACAAATATATCCTGAACTTCAGGAAAATGAGGACCTGGACCCTGAAGACGTGGAGCTAGACGAACACTACACCCTGGAGACACGCAGCAAATGTGAGAACGGGATAGGCGTGTTGTTGTCCTTGTCCTTGCCATGCTGTGTGCTCGCTCGGTAGTGCCTGGGTTGGGATGTGTCAAAAAATATTTTTTTAGTTATGGGTTAATGTGCTTTTTTACGTAAACCTCTTCTGTAAACAGTAACAGTCTATTCTGCGAATTGACACATCCCGAAAACCTTAAACTGGCACTTCCGTACGTTTTTTGTATGTGAACATTTTTGTGCTGTCATAAATGCATGGAGGATCAAAGGATGCGATCTTTACTACGTCATTGTGTTGCTAAAACGTGTTGTCTCCCTTTATCAATAAGGATTGTTTTCGCTCGACACGACTGTGTGTTGTTACCTAACGGTAGAAGGAGTTTTCTTCCCGAGCGATACCAAAATCTGCCGGGAGATAATATCCTATGGTAAAACTGGTTATCTTCAAAGAATTTAGTTTCTATTTTCCCAACAGATAACCAATATTATCAATGTAAATAATGCACATCAGCCAGCGGGGCTATTGTCTAACTCAGTTGACAACTGAATTTGACATTAGATAATTCTACATTAGATAAATCTACGTAGGCCAGTGGCTGTAGCGTCCACCAAATTAGAGTAGTGTAAGATTGTTTTATGTCAAATTAAGTTGTCCACTGAGATAGCCAATAGCCCCGCAGTTCGTCTTAGTAGAGGGCGTCTCTGTCGCACGCGTGTGAGTAAATACGAGGCCAAACCTAGCCGATGTGCAATATTTACCTTCTATTTTGTACTGTTTTGTGTGAAGCCTGACCAAGAATATATTATTGAGGTGCCGCCGCCATTTTGCGGATTTTTTTAGAACTGATTTCTTACACTGACAAAAGCAAGTAACAGCGACAGTGGCTCCCCCTCTATACACTCTTGACAGACCTCATATATTCCTACGGGGCTATTGACTATCACAGTGAACAGCTGAATTAGACATTTGTTAATTCTATACTATAGACTGTGAGGGCGCCGCAGGTTATCCTACGTCATAGAAATCTATCCAAATTCCACTTTGTAGTGATTCCACGTGCAAAACCTGGCACAAAATTGTTTGTTTATTGACCCTAACTTCGACTTTTCTTAGCGAAGTTTGGGTCACAATAAAATGTTTGTGCCCGATTTTGCATGTGCTCACCAACGTTTTATGGGTGTCCTAAACGTCTGCTATCACTACAAAGTGGAATTTTACTTGTACGCGATAACGTGGGATATAACCTATCACAGTCTTTATCCACTTGGGCCACTGGAGAATACCAAATCAGACTAGTGTAGAATAATCAAATGTCAAATTCAGTTGCCCACTGACATAGCCAATTATCGCGCTGGTCAGGCTTCAATACTCGTGTAAGCTTAGCATGCCATAATGTGTTTGTCCGTGTGTTTGTCCGCATGTGCGTAGACTAGCGACGACCTCGACACCGACACCGAGTTCGAACCGGTGGAAGACATGACCATGGAGACCAGGAGCCGATGTGAGTAGCGCCATCTATGGCACGGTTGAAGTACTAAGTATGACGCCCTCTGTAGGAAATTTAGGAGACGGTGTGTGTTGCGGTATCTCTGGCACGTTTGCCGAACTATCAGCAACGCCCTCTGTAGGCAGTTTATAAGCCGCTGTGAGTCGCGCCGTCCCTGGTACGTTTGTGAACTAAGTATAACGTTTTCACGATTCCAGATGGCGCTACTGAGGTGTAAGGTCTGTTGTCAAAATATATTCTACATAAACAACTGCTGTAAAATGTCGTATCTATTCCAGCCAATGACAGGGCTTTATTTTGACATCAGACCTCACGTTGCAGAAGGTCCATCTTGTGCATTTTGAAATCGCAAAAGTTGTCGCAGTAGAGCCATCTCGTGAATTTTGCAAGAAGCTTCGTTTAGGAGCCGATTTGAATAGCGTCATCTCTGGTTCGTTCGCCGAACCAAGTTTAATATCTGGTGGCATACCCTACTGTATAAGTAAAGGGTCAAACAATAGAAGGTATTTGACAGCTTATTAAAATATTAGTTCAAGTTATCGATACAGATGGCGTTAATTAGACGCAATTCTTAAGAAAGACGGCTATTATTTTAGCTTGTTCTTTTATCTAATAGAAAGGTTTTCTAACATTCTACCAAGTTACAAAGCGTTGTAGAAAAAAAATTAATTTAAAAATATAGGCCTCCTTCAGTCGGATAATAAATACCGTTACGGAACCGTAAACTTTCCCAGTGACAGTCTCCGGGTCCCCAGACTTTATTTAATACTATCTAAGTATATGGATTTTGGAGGAAACATATGTTTGCTTGTTTTTGTTTGTCTTGTCTATTTGCTATAATGCTCATTTTGTGTTATTTTGTAAAACTGATTGCATTAAATGGCTCTGTGAGCTGAGCGTAAGTTTAGCTTTAACTTTACTTTATAATCGCGTTTGCGATTACGCGGAAATAAGTATGAGGAAAAATCTTCATTTACGTGCCACTAGATGGCGCTATACATTATGTCATACAAATTTTTACGTAAACGTAAAGTTTCAGCAAAACTCACACTAAGCCCTCTGGTTTTGTGTTTCAATATAAAAAGACAAAAACGTTGGACGCCACAACTATAATAACGACCGTGAGTGCGTCAGTTGTCTGTCAATCAACCATTGGTCATCTTGGCATTAATGTCCCGGTTGTGGTCTCGCGCGAGAGCTCGGAGTCCGCCTTGAACGTGCAGGTTTCATCACGATGTTTTCCCTCACCATAAGAGCATCGGTTAGAATTCAACTAATGTACATAACTCAGAATAGAGTCATTGCTACATGGCCGCAGCGGGATTCGAACCCGGTACGTCTCGCTTACGAGTCGTGTACTCAACGGCGCGGCCATCGACGCTCTTCAAACCACCATTGTTTTGTCTTTTTATATTGAAACGTATCTTCTTTAGAGATTTTGAATCGGACAGTTTGGGAAAAAGAAACAAGTTTTATCGCCTTGTAAATATATAGTGTTGAATTGAACTCTTATATCAAGTTTGTTCTAAGAGTCGGACAGTAGGAGATATTTTATTTTATTTACTTAAGGAAAACCAACAGCAATGATTACAATATAAAATAACACTAGCAGCACAGAGCCAATTACAGGTTTCCACCGATAAAAATTGGATAAACTAATACATACTTAACTAAAAGTTAAGCATTCCGAACAGTCTTTAAGATTACAAATTCAAACCTAAACTAAAATATACCTACAATACCCGAAAGTAATATAACAATAGTTACTTAATAATATAGTTTGAAAAAAGCTACAAGGTATCCAAGTAATACTTTAGTATGCGGTTTCTCGCTGACTCACAACTTGTGTTAAATAAATCAAGATCAATTCTCCTAGATATAACATTAAAACTTTTAGTTGCTCGCAATAGAAAGGTGTTCTTTCTATAATTGGTAGAAGCTTCTGGAACATGCAACGGGTCATTGCGTCTGAAGCATCTTATAGGTGGCTTAAAATATAAACAAGAAAAGTTCAGGGCAGTCTACAACACCAGACGCAATTTTGAGAAGCATATAACTCAAGTCACGTCGTAAATTGAGTATAGCTAGCCCATGTTGCTAAATGATCCCGTTAAAACATGTCCGATAAAAAAATCCAAACATTGTATGTTTGACATCATCATCATATCAGCCAAAAGACACCCACTGCTGGGGCATAGGCCTCCCCCAGAAATCTCCACGGTGGCCGGTTCTGTGCCTTCCGCATCCAGCTGGCACCTGCCATGTTTACCAGGTCGTCGGTCCACCTTGTGGAAGGCCTACCCACGCTGCGTCTTCCAGTACGTGTTTGACATATTAGCACCAAATTGCGATTGACGATCATAAAAACTTTTTTCTTTTTAAGTGTCGCCATAAAAACCTCTCATTCCGCATAATATACCATAGATAGAGAATTCACGATACCTTTATTCAGTAGGCTATAATTCCGTAACTCTGTTTCCAACAATTATCCGATTTCCGATTGAAATTGTTACTTTTGAATGTATGATCCATTTCCAAAGATCCAATGGAACTTTGTTAGCATCTGAATCCATAATCGATGCTACGGAATCGCAAAAGTAACAATTTCAATCATGAGTATTGTTGGGAACAACTTTACGTAATTAGTCTACAGGTCTCATACTAATTTGTTATATCTGTCGACAGCGAGCGCCCATACAGGAGAGCATGGCGTGGATGAATATCCCGACATCAGCGGCATCACTAACGCCAGGGTAAGAGAAGGTTCTTTATTAGGTCGTAGATTTTTTATGAGTACGACAATCAATTGACGTAAGGAAATGACAGATGTGATCTATTACATGTGTCCTAGTTTGTTGTTTGTGTTGCTGTGTCCGTTGTTGTCAACGCCAACGTAAAAACAATGTCCTTGTATAAGAAAAAGGATATCATCCAAAAAGTACTACTACTAGAACGTTGCTTGTGATGTATCATGTTGGCATTGAAACCAACGAAAGTACAAACTTAGTATTACAAATTTGATATCTGTCATCTTTTCCTTATGTCCTCGACAAAAAGTACATTTTATATTGGGTCCAACCGCGCGACCGCGAACGAACTGTATGTCATAGACACAAGAAAATTATAACATCTGTCAAATGAGACCTATTGAATTGATCCTACTATAAAATCCATGTCATGGACGCAAGGAAATGACAGCTGTCAAATGTGTTCAACCAAATTGGTCCTACTACAGCCCCCTCTATCCCCACCACAGGAGGCGATGCGCAAAATGACAGAGGAGGACAAACGGAAGATCCTCCAACAGGTGGAACTCTTCCGTCGCGAGAAGATGACCTTCGACAACGAGGTCGCCAAGTGGGACGACGCCGGGAACGACATCATCATGCTGGCTAAGCATATGTGTATGATCATGCTGGAGATGACTGATTTTACCAGGTGGGTTCGTGGCATCGATTCACATCACATCAGCCGGTGTTTGGTAGAAAATTGACAGGTCGAAGTTCGACTATTTCTACCAACATCTACATTGACTCTGATATTGTAGGATCATCCGCCAATCCGCCTCCTTTGTGCACCGAAAGTACGTGAATTGTCTATGGACTAAGAATTTGTACCACAAACAGCTTATGTCAGATAACGTTAGCTTATGTCAAATCCCATACATTTTTTCTACCACAAACGATTGTAGATTAACGAAACCTCTTGGCTAAGGCCGCAGATCACCTCACATCCGACTCGTAAGCGCGAGGTGCCGCGCTCCAATCCCACTGCCGCCATGATGATTGATTCAGTAGCGACATCTATCGCTCCAATAGGGAAACTCAGCAATACTAACATAGTAACCTAACCTAACCAACCGAAGAACGTCGCACAATCGCCGACCAAGTAAACATATACTCAAATATTTCCTAAGTTACTTGACTGATTTTAATGAAACAACCTTATAACCTACTAAACTCTTGATTAAACTGGCTTTCAAATAAAGAAAACCTCATCCAAATCGGTCCATCCGTTCGGGTGCTACGATGCCACAGACAGACACACAGAGCCACAGAGGAAGACGTCAAACTTGTAACAACACTTTTCATCGGGAATTTAAAAATTTAACAATTTTTTTTTATTAATTTACGACTTATATATTTTGCAGGGGCCGCGGACCGCTGAAAACCACAATGGACGTTATCAACGCCGCCAAGAAGATCTCAGAAGCTGGTACCAAGCTGGACAAACTCACCAGGGAGATCGCTGAACAGGTAATGATTGGGTCTTTGTTCAGTGTAAAACTATCGTTAAGTCTTTACGACTATTCATTTCTCCTTTTTAAAGGGTACAATATCCTACCACGCGGGCCTTAGCCAAACGTGATAGGAGCTAACTGTAACATGTTACATGTTGAGAACGACGGCTTTCTGTAGCATATTGATAACATGTGATGCCAATTTGCAATGTTTCGAGGCTCTGACTGAGTGATTTCAGTACGACTCCAGTTGATGATAGAATTACGGGAATGATTTGCACTGTTTTGGCTTTGCACTGAGTTTTTAGCTCTATTTCAAGATTCTGGTATTTTCTTGTCTTTATTATTTATTTATTGAGGAAAACAAAAAGTCTTTCACAAGTATTACACATAAACAAAACCTGCCAACAGACTTACAGTTCCATAATTCTGGTACAATTTTTTCATTTATCGAGCGTACAGAAGTTATATAGTTAAAGAATATATAATAGTTAAATCCTTTACGTTTTCAGTAACCTTACAAGGTAGTAAGCCAGCGGACTATGTCTTTAGAATGAAAGTCTTTGATTGGAAAAACTGTACCTATCATAATCCATGGTTTCGATTTTAGAAGAAATTATCTTTAGCGTTAAGTGTTTACATAATTTTTTTTTCTCAATTTTTTTTTTATGTCTGAGCTAAATGCTAAATAAATACCTTTTTATTTTATTTATTTATTCAAATAAGCGGAGAAAGTAAGCTTCGCTTTTTTAGATTATGATTATGATGAAATTTTGTAGTACCTAATACAGATATCAGAAAAGCAATAATATCTCAGGAAGACTATATTATATCCCGAAATTCAATGTGGTCCCCGAAGTCACGGGCAAAGTACGATATGTATAAACTATTTAGACATTATGATAAGTATAAACTACTTAGAGATTACGACAATTATTAACTACTATGTTATGCTATGTTATGTTTTTAGATGTTTAAGGTTGCCTGGAAGAAATCGCTTTAAGCGATAAGGCCGCCGGTTGCTTTTTCATTCATTCATTCATACTTAGAGATTGAGACAATTATGAACTATTTAGAAAATACGACAATTATGAACTATTTAGAGAATACGATAAATTTGATCAATTTCGAGATAACGATAAGTATAAACAATTTAGAGACTACGATAAGTACACCCGCTTTAGATATTACGATAACACCCCCTTCCCTCCCCCCAGTGCCCGGAGTCGTCGACCAAACAAGACTTGCTGGCGTATCTGCAACGGATCGCTCTCTACTGCCACCAGATACAGATCACCAGCAAAGTGAAGGCGGACGTGCAGAATATCTCTGGCGAACTTATCGTGAGCGGGGTGAGTGGTGGTGGTTTCGTTGTTTTTTATGTGTTAAAAGGAACGGGAGTCGTCGAGACCGGAAGTCGGACTGCGATCTGAACCTCTAGCATGTTTTCTGTGGACATTGAAGCCAAGTCTTACAGCGTCCTGCTATACCCAGACCCGTAACAAAAATTGAAAATCAACATTCAATTTCTGCCCAAATCGAACTGGGGTCCTTTGCGTGTCGACCAGCATCTCAACCAACTAAACCACTATCGTCAATATGAATATGGTGTAATAAAGAAAAAGCAAAACTAAATCAAATCAGGCGACAAATAGTTACACAGTAAAATGATACGGGATCCCATTTTGCTGTCCGCCTGTGTTTAAACCATAATGAATGAACCTACCTACCTTATCTACTAAAAATATGGAATTGCTTAAATTCTGCAATAAATTCTTATTATATTCAATGAATCTCTTTAGGTGAGGATATGCAAATGACAGTTCTCAGTGCGACTGTGGCATATCTCCGCAAACTATGGACCACCACGTTTCATGCTCGGCGTGCCCTAAAACTTGTACCATGGAGGCCTTTTTCGAGGCCAGTTCAAACGCTGTATGCGTCGCCGAATACTGGGCGAATAAAGTATAAGTCAGAGTTCAGTCCATCGACTCGATAAGAAGAAGAAAAATGAATATATTTACAATTCATTTCATTTAAATTTCTAGCTGGACAGCGCCACATCCCTGATCCAAGCCGCTAAGAATCTTATGAACGCCGTGGTGCTGACTGTGAAGGCTTCCTACGTCGCCTCCACCAAGTACACGAGGCAGGGCACCATTGCCGTGAGTATTTCGTACAGTTATATTATTAGAACAAAATAGATGTTGCCTATTGTACTTCTATGGACTTTACGGTCGATGATAGCACAATTTTAAATTTTATCAATACTTTTTACTAACGCGTGCTCTTCCAAAATGTATAGTTCACTTTACACTTTGGGGTCTTCTGATCGTCGCCAATTTGTTATACATATACTCAGTAAAACACCATAATGAATTAATATGAGTTTATTGAGATATTTGACTTGTATCGAACGAAAGGCGTTAGGAATAATGCAGAGACAGCTATGAGGTTGCGATTCGCGAGTAGCTCAAACAGCCACGCTCCAAATAGGCTGCATTTGGATACCATAATTTGGTATCCGTTTTGTACCAAATTTTGAACCAGTACTTTTAGATTTTTGGTCCAAAACTATTGTCTTTTCATTTTTATTCTTCCCGCCTCGGAGGTCAAATGGCTGAGGGTCGGGCGGGGAAGAGAGTGATTATTATTTTTATTATTATTACTGTCAATTTTTTTGACATTAAATATCTCTTTCAATCGTCATAAGGCAGGGGATAGGAAAGTAGGAATGCTATTTTATCAGGTGGTAGGACTCTGACAATCCTGAGGAGGGTGAGTACCACCGCCTTCTCTATTTCTGCCGCCAAGCAACGATGCGTGCATTGTTGAGTTCCGGTTTGAAGGATTAGGCAGAAAATTGAAATTTTATAATCTTTATGGCAATCAGATTCTACTTTCGTGATGGTCTGATAGTGATAGCTTGACTAAACCGTTGTTAGAAAGAGCCAATGGTTTTAGTTATTTAATAATGACAGCCGACAGCGCAAACTTGCAGTGAAGAATATGCTTGTAAAGTAAATGCTTAAATATCCTGAGGTTAAATGCTGTATAATTTTGGATTTTGCTTATGTGAATGCCTGAAAGTGCTATGCGATGACGTATTACGTCTGCCATGACGTAATCTATTTTCGTTTATTCGCCAAAACTGATCATTTTATCTTGTTCTATTATTTTTTTGAAGATTCAATGGCCTGGAAACTAAGCCCTTGAAGCCAAGTGGTGTTCTCTTTTTATTGCACAGTGGGCTGATAACGTAACTATGTTGCTATCAATTCTCTGATGCCAATGATTTAAATTGTTACTTTTGCGATTCCGTATAATTGATTTCATGGGTACATTGCAACAAATGGAAACTGTTAAATCGATCGTACATAATCGCAAAAGTAACAATTTCAATTACTTAATTCTGTGAACTGTTAGCAACAGCGTTAGGTAATTTTATTAGTCTACAGGTGACACTAAAGACATAAAATAAAAATAAGTGTTGACACGAATTTTAATCATTTTTTTCTTACTATTTAATTGATACTATATATTTATTGTTTTATTGCACAATAGAAAGAATTTAATTTTAATTAAACAAATCTGCTACAATGCGGGAAAATAATACTGGTTATTTTATGAACACGAGATCTAGCAGAGGATATTGGTACTGAGATTAGAGATTTTCAAAACATTTGTTTTGTATTAAGTCTTAAGTGTCACTTGAGTTTGAACAATGAGTTATGACCATTTTGCCTCTGTAAGTTGAATTTTAAGCTATATTTAATTTTGTGGCTGGCACGCCTGGACAGAACAACTACGTAAGTCGTAGAAAAATTGTTTTCAGTGTCACATTGCATGTTTTTTAATCACTTTTAGTTTAGTAATCATGCTTCTTTGACATAGTCTCATTTTGTTTTTGCATACTGCATATTTTTCGGTTTATCGTAAACTATCAGATTAGTTTACCTCTAGTATATCACACTTTAAACTTTCAAATAACAATTAATGAAAGCGGTAGTTTGTACTAAATTTTTCGGATCGTTTTGTATTATGTTTTCACTCATTGGATGTAATTTCTCTCCAAGTTCTCTCGGGGTCATAAAAATATTTTTTTATAAATAGGTATGTAAAAAATTAATCTTGGCGTAAATGTCCAAGTTGTGCTGTCATGCACGAGGGCCCGAGGTCCGCCTTGATAATGATATTTGGCAGATCAGATAATTACAACTAGTGTCAAATAAGAAAAGACTTAGCGGGTCACGTGGTTCGAGTTGCGCTGTATGCGCGAAATCCCCTCCACTGCCATTTGACAAGTCTCTTCTTTCGTGACGCGGGTCATACTTACAATGGAACGACTGCCATCTGACCTCCGTGACCTTACTACCAGGGTAACCTGACCAGATTGGATCATGGTTACACATCCAGTCGCCTGAATGTGCAGGTTTCATCACGATGTTTTCCCTCACCGTATGAGCATCGGTTAGCATTCAACTAAAGTACATAACTCAGAAAAGAGCCATTGGTACATGGCCGCAGTGGGATTCGAACCCGGTACCTCTCGCTTACGAGTCGGATACCTTAACCACTCGGCCACCGACGTTGCATTATTATTATTATTTGTATGTAGGTAGGTATCTCTAGATTATTGTTATTCTATCTCACTCACTTTACAATTTTCTTTTATGTGCGAGTCAAAATCAACAAATCTCATAGTAGATCCACTGCTAGAGTGTCTATTTTTATGTTTATTTTTAACCCTGAACGAAAGATATCTTGAAAATTCTCTTCTCCTTCTTTCTTCTTTTCTATTAAATTATTAATTAATTTAATTCTTGAAATTTTTCTTTTCATCTGTGTTACAAAATGTGTTTTCAAAATTTTTGGGTTGTGGTTTTTCTGTTTGTGTAAATAAATATTTCTTTGTTTCAAACTAAACTCGCGTTCTTTACACATATTATTATATTAGACGGGACTTGGACGTCTCGTGACCACGGTGGGTGTAACCCTACCGAAACGTCGGGAAAACAAATCATAAATGTACGTCGCGTCCAAGTCCCGTCTAATATAATAATAAATATTTCTTATTCTTAAAAAAGTGGGGTGTTACAATTTGACCTGTGTATCTATGGCTCTGTCTATCTGTCTGTGACATCGTAGCTCCCGATTGACAGATATTAATGCGGTTTTCTCTGTTCGAAAGCCAGTTTACACGAGATGGTTCATGACTTTGTTTCATTAAAAGCGTTTCAGTAGATCAGTTGAATTATTTAAAAAAAAAGGAATCGTGGACAAATTCACAGCGAAATCTAGCCCCAAATAAAGCAAAGCTTGTGCTATGGGTGCTAGATAACTGATAAGTTACTTATATACTTAAATACATACTTATTATACATAAAACACCTAGACCCGTAACAGAAATTAAAATTCATCATTTCAATTTCTGCCCGGCCGGGAATCGAACCCGGGACCTCGTGCGTGGCATGTTGACCATTGAACCACTTAGGTCGTCAAAATACTATAAGAGTATTGTTTAGCTGCGGTATTCTGTAAGCTCGAGGTACTTCACCAGTCGGGCGGCTCCAATTCGAACGGGATACCCTGCTATTTATTATATTTAAAAACTTTATTGCACTAAAAATAATAAAAAATTTACCCTACGCCAATTAACCAATTTTCACGCTACGCCCTACCCATAGAGAAAATATTTACTAACGTAATAAAGCAGCCATCACAAACAAAAATATTGTACCAACCTGTCACGTGCGGGAGGTGCGGGGGGAGGCTGCTAAGTCATAGAATGACCGATGAAATGTTATCATTTTCTTTATTTTTGGCCCTCGAATGGTTCGTTTAGTTTTTAATGCACAAGATGGCGTTTTTTTGAATATCCAAGCCACTGTCAGATTGGTCCGCGTCGCGCAATGTCTCAGAACTGACTGCGGCCACTGTTGTCCATGGACCGCACAGCGTGGTTCAAAGAAAATACTTGCGGTGTCTCCTCTATTACTTTAGTAAATATTTTTTCTATGGCCCTACCTCTCTCAAAAACTTTCATTACTAACTTGTACTACATGTAACCACCGTCCTACCCGCAGTCCCCGATAGTGGTGTGGCGCATGAAGGCACCCGAGAAGAAGCCGCTCATTCGGCCGGAAAAGCCCGAAGAAGTCCGAGCGAAGGTCCGCCGTGGCAGCCAGAAGAAACAGCCGAGCCCCGTGCATGCATTGGCCGAGTTCCAGAGCCCGGCTGATGCCGTCTAGAGATGAAGGTATTATCATGATGATGATGATGATAAAATCCAAAGAAATTAAGGGGTTAAAAGATTTTTACGGGGTCGGCAACGCGTGGGTGCCCCTGGTATTGCAAACGTCCATAGGCTGCGGTGACTGCTTACCATCAGGCAGGCCGTAAGCTTGTTTGCCACCTTAGTGGTATAAAAAAAATTAGGTGTGATTATAGCTCGGACGATCCGGATGTGGAATGAGCTCCCACAGTGTTTCCTTTGGACTATGACATGGGATCGTTCAAGAGGTATATTAGAGGTCGCTTCAGGCGGGCAACGCATTGGTAACTCCCGTGGTGACCACTTTCCATCAGGTGGCCCGCTTGCCTGTTTGTCTGCCGCACAACATAAAAAAAAATGGGGCGATTTACAATTTTTATTTTCGACATGAAAAACCAATTTTATATAGGCTAACATAATAATAATTATCACGTTGATATTAATGTCCCGGTTGTGCTCTCGAGCACGGGGGCCTGGGGTCCGCCTTGACCATGATCCAGGATTTGTCAGACCAACTAATTACAGTGGAGCGACTGCCGCCTAACCTTGACCAGGGGAACCTGACCAGATTGGATCATGGTTACACTTTCGGTCGCCTGAATGTGAATGTGCAGGTTTCATCACGATGTTTTCCCTCACCGTAAGAGCGGTAAGAATTCAACTAATGTACATAACTCAGAAAAGAGTCATTGGTACATGGCCGGAGCGGGATTCGGACCCGGCATCTCTCGCTTGTGAGTCGGATACCTCAACCAGTAGGCCACCGCCGCTCCTAAGTTAGGTTAAAGTATAACAAAGAAGTATAATTTTTATTCATATTTTTTTCTTCCACACAGATGGGGGCAACGGCCATTGAACGGAAATTGAAAAATAATTATTTTATTTCATTCATTAGGTGTAACGATTGCATTACAATTTGTGATTTTTTTTACTTTTATATACGTACCTATTGTATTTAAAAAAAACAAATGTATTATTATGAATGGCAAAAGTCACATCCATGTTTTACTAACTTATTTGTCCAATATTTGAACGTAATAATATTTTGAAATCAAGCACATAAATTTCAATAAAATAGTGTGACAACGATATTATTAAATGTGGCGACACGGACCTGAAAAAATGCGGTCGAATTGTCTCTAAAATCATGAGTGAAACATAAAAATGGCCGCCCATTTATGTGAGTGCGTACTTTAACATTATCATTTGCGTGACAGCGCAAAATCAAACAAAATGGCGGCGGATTTTTAGGCCTGCTGTGATGTGACGAATCTATTCCAGCCAATGACAGAGCTTCAGAGACAGCAGGCCTTACGTTGCAGTGGCGACATCTCGTGGATTTTGGGATCGTAAAACCAACATTCGTTTTCCGAATATTATTGATTGATGTCACCTTTTTTTGGACAATTAAAAGAAAAACGTGGTATAAATTATATATCTTTCATAACTTGACTCTCTTTTCGATGTTAGAATTAGAGATTTCATAATTGGTTGTTGGTTATATTATAATAATAATAATTAGAATGTGATATTGGGGTGAAATTACCAATTATCGACCATGTCAATTGAGTAAATAAGTGCGTAGTTATGACGATCTAGCCCTTAGCTTAGCGTTATTGATGTTATACCTAGTTAATAATATAGCAAACTTAGGGCAAATTCGATAAAAGATAAATCTGTAACTGTATTGGCATGATATCAAGACGACAGAATTTCATTAAGAATTTTTATAGTAGAATTTTTCGATACCTATGATAATTTGAGTTAAATTACTCGTATCTATGGGTAGAACAGTAATAATTTCAGTGTGAAACAATAATTACTTGTTGCCAAAATAGATGCTAAGATAAAACTGCTGCATGTGTGGTCAATAATTGGAACATTCACCCTAAAGACGAAATGAAAACCGTATTGTTTTGCTATTAATATAATATAAGTAATAAGATTAAATTACATATTTTTATTTTATTTTCTAGATATTACATTAAATAAAATTGGATTTTTAAACGTTATTAGCAGCCAAATTTTCAATTTAGCAATTAATTCATTTAGTAAGAAATATATATACTATAGTAGAGCTCGTCTAAGCTGAAACAAGCAAATTTAAAATATGGACGCAATACATATACAAATGCCGTTGTAATTGGTCATTCAGTTGCCGGCGAGACTCGAAACGTAGGAGCACGCGTCGTTCGATCGGAGCAGTCGACGCTCCCACACAGATGAAGTGTCGTTATTAATATTTGCACTCACACATCGAAATCAACTAATTAAGTAGTGGGGCGCGTCATTTCAGCTTAGACAAGCTCTACTAACTATCTTATAGTTTTAGAACATAATTGATCATTATAATCGATCATAGTTATGCAACTATACTTGAATCATTACTGATTTAGTGTTATTTATAGATAATTTGCCTTTTGCTGCCAGAGCAACGTGTTATAGAGGTGGGCAACGCATTGGCGATACTCTTGGTGTTGCTAATGTCTATAGGCAGTGGTGACCACTTTCCATCAGGTGGCCCGCTTGCCTGTTTGCCTACCGTATGACATAAAAAAAATATATATATATAAAACAAAGTCGCTTCCCGCCGTCTGTCCCTATGTATCTATGTACGCTTAGATCTTTTCAACTACGCAACGGATTTTAATGCTGTTTTCAACAATATAATATACTGATTCAAGAATTAGGTGTATAAGCAAGATAAAAAGGATAGGTCGGGATAAAGTATGATCTGTTTAAACTGACTTGTCTTATTTGGTGAACAAACAATGCCCAAAATCACGACTTGCCGTATCAATCACGCTACGTATATTGTGTATAAATGTCTTGAATTATACAAGAAACACATAGAATGTGAATTTCAACGAATACTGCTGCACATTGTCCATTTCAATACATTATTTCCTGAACCAAATAGGACAAGTCAGTTTGGACAGATTTTAGATATAGGGTGACCACGCGAAGGTTTGAAACAACGTTTCTCGCTCGTACGATTCGAATGTGGAATGAGCTCCCAGCCACAGTGTTTCCTTTGGACTATGACATGGGATCGTTCAAGAGGTATATTAGAGATTAATTGTGCTAAAGTTCGCCACGCGAATGAAGTCGCGCCGGGTTCGCTAGTAAATCAATGAAATACAATAAATCGATTGTTGAATACCGCATTAAAATCCATTGCACAGTGTAAAAGACCTAAGCGGACCTACAAAGTTACATAGGACTTTATTTTATATGTTATATGTATATGTATAGAAGTCGAAGATGATTTGAACTTGTGTAAGAGAGACTACATAACATGACTTCAGTGGTGATCTACAATATTTTGCGGTAGTATGCTATATTCTAATTTTAAGGTATAGAGTTCACATGACTTATTTTTTATATAGTTTTTTAGTTATTTTTTTCCAATAACGCTGTATTTTTTTTTAATTTCATTCCTGTTTTTTTTCTTATTTCAACTTTCCTCAAACAGTCGTTTTGTTTTCTTTGCACACGCATTTTGTCTTTGCAGTTAATAAATCAAAAACTGTTATATTATTATCTTATTATTAAGTTAAATTCCTTGGCAGCTGGCGATTTCGCTCTTTATATGAATTGCAATGGGAGATTTTCCAAGAGATTTTTTTTTAATGAGAAAGATTTGTTCAAATAATTGTAACAGATGACGTTGATTAGACACAATTCTCAAAAGTAAATCAAAACGAGACCGTTAGATGTATAAAAATGTTCACATTTCGCGCTTTCGTCTCAGAAAAGATACTAAAACTGAGTATCTTCTCACGAAACACCTTTCCGAGTAACTTCGGTTACCAAATTCAATACTTGAGAATCCTGTCTAAACAGCGCCATCTAGCGAGGCACGCCGAACTACACTTTTTTATTTTTTAAAATCGCTGTCTGAAATCCCTCATTATTTTGTTACTTGACATTGGCTGCTATTCGTCCAGCGGGGCTATTGGCTAACTCAGTTGACAACTGTATTTTACACTAGATAATTCTCCACCACGTTATCTACGTTGCAAACTGGCAATAGCGTCAACCAAATTAGAGTAGTGTCAGATTTTTTAATGTCAAATTCAGTTGTCCACTGAAATAGCCGATAGGCCCTCTGGTCTAGTATAAATTACGTCTTATAGCAAAAGAGAAAAGTAGGTTCATCACGACAACAGCAAGTGTCATTCATAGAAAGCAATCTAAATAAGTTGACTTGGCTTCGGCTATGACTTCGATACTTTGTGGACTGTATTTCTATTTCTGTACGGAGTTGGATACGGGAGGGACAATGGGTGAGAGAGCGAGATATGAGGCAACCAACAAAATAAACTTTTTAAATAAGTTATAACTAGTGTCGAATAAGAAGAGACTTGGCGGGTCACGTGGTTCGACTTGCGCTGCATACGATTAGCTGCGCGAAATCCCCTCCACTGCCATTTGACAATTCTCTTCTTTCGTGACGCAGGTTATAATTTATTTTGATTTCTGTGTTTGTGTTTAGAAATCAGAAATCTGAATCAATAAACTTATTTATTTTATTTTATTTTAATAACTAAATTTATTTAGATTTCTGTGTTTTTAGAAATTAGAAATCTGAATAAATTGACTTGTTTATTTAATTGTATTTAAATAAGTCAATTTATTTTGATTTCTGTGTGTGTTTAGAAAACAGAAATCTGAATCAATAAACTTGCTTATTTTAATTAATTTAAATAACTCAATTTATTTACATTTCTGTGTATGTCTGTAGAAATTAGAAATCTGAATAAATTTACTTATTTATTTCAATGTATTTAAATAAGTCAATTTATTTCGATTTCTGTAGACAATACTCACCGTTGTCGTCCTCTACTTTTGCCTTTTTCTATTGAAGCGTACTGTAACTTTGTGGGTATACTGTACCACTCCGCGCTGGCATAAATTGACCCATAAGCACTAGACCTCTCAGAACTATACCTAGAATAGTAAATCTGTAACCTGTATTAGTAATATTGTAGTATAGAACATAGTAATAATATTAATCTAAAATATAAACTGGTAGGTATTATAAGAAATATGGTATTTAAATTTAAAATTATGCGAAAAAGTATTATTAATATACATAGTAAGGTATGACTGCGACTCCTATGTGAAATTTTTTTATATTATTGATGATTTAAATTGAGGTATTTATTGTTGTCGTAGACACACCGACAGGTGTCGGAAACCCCCCGACGAACTCTACGTATAGGTACAGTGCTACAAGAAAGAGTTAAAATAAAAAATTGAACCAAAATATTTGAATACACAATAATTGTTCAGTGTTGCCAAGTTATACATGATTTTGACAAGTAGCATAGATAGTGGCGCCCTCATTTTTTGTAGCACTAGGCATTCGAATATTCCCCAAACGGCTGAACGTATTTCAATGAAACAAAGCTAGAACCACATCAATTACATTTACTCTGAAATACAAAAATCGTATCGGAATCGGTCCATCCGTTCGGGAACTTCGATGCAACAGACAGATACGTAAGTCTAACCTATAGTACCCCCCCTTTTTGAGGCGGAGAGTAAAATTATTTGGACTGTTGATCATCATTCATCAATTAAATAGTAAATTAAAAACACTTTTTGTACACTTCGAAACTGAATAATTGATTCAATATGCAATGTGCCACCAAATAAGCGATACTTAGGTATCTAGTGTGAAAAAATTTACATAAATAAGGTAGTAGTATATTTAATGGCGATAAATATTTTAGATTCGGAAACGAAAATTTGATTAAAATATCATAAATTTTGTAGAAAACATGAGCTATGTTTTTGGTGTTGTAATTCTTAAATAGGTTGTGCAAAAATTTGAACTTAGCTTGGTTTTTGGCCAAGTTTTTTTTGTATCTCAAAATACACATTTTGGCAAAAAAAATAACGATTTTTCACACGTTTTTTTACATATTTTAAAGTAACAAACGATAGGAAAATATGGCTTCTAAGACAATAATCGGATTAGTGCAGTCGAGGACAATGGGGATTTTAAATATTTCAGATGTCGCTCGTGAGACGTAAGGTCTGTTGTCAAAATATTAATAATCATAATCTTGACGTTAATATCCCGGTTGTGCTCTCGCGTGCGAGGGCCCGGGGTCCGCCTTGACCACGATCCAGGGTTTGGCAGATCAGGTAATTACAGTGGAGCGACTGGCATCTGACCTTCGTGACCCTGCTACCAGGGGAACCTGACCAGATTGGATCATGGTTACACATTCAGTCGCCCGAATGTGCAGGTTTCATCACGATGTTTTCCCTCACTGTAAGAGCATTGGTTAGCATTCAACTAATGTACATAACTCAGAAAACATGCTCGGTTTCATCACGATGTTTTTCCTCACCGTAAGAGCATTGGTTAGTGTTCAACTATCCATTCCAGCCAATAACAGGGTTCTATTTTGACATCAGACCTCACGTCGCAGTGTTGCCATCTCTTGGAGTTTGGAATCCTCATTATTCAAAGTCTCTTTGTCGTTTTGATGGCCTATTAGTAGTACCCAATTAACTGGAAATTTTTTATCACTTCAAATGGAGAACTTTTATTTAAAGAGCAGCGAGCAAAAGATTTTATATCTGTCTGTCGTCAGTATTGGGAATGCCCACCTATTTAAACAAAATAGGTATTCCCAATATTGGTGACGTTATAATATTGTGAACATATCGGTTAAATTTTGAAAAATTTGTGCTCTATCGAGAAAATATTTGGTGTCAATTCTATGTGTATGAAAAAGGAATTTGTCAGCTCTAACGTCTTTTGGATTTTACAGTATTAATAAACCGAACTTTATCTATTAATAATAGGGTACAGTCCCTAGCACGACCTACCCAAATCCAATATAAGATGAGCTAACGTCTGTATAGACGAGAATAGCAATGTTGGCTCTATTTATACTGGTTTTGTGAAGGTCGATAAGCAGTCTCCGGTTTGTACGCCCATGTATATAAGTGATAGCTCATTTTACATTGGTGGTGGGTACGTTGGATGTCCTGCCTTCTGTACAAAATAACTGCGAAATGATTATAAATTCTTGCGTTTTTTTTCTATTTGTATCGATCACAAAAGAATTGGCATCAGTATTCTGTTATACACATTTTAAATACCTATTCTAGCATTTTTTAATACCAACTGTAGGTGTTTTGTATTGTAGGTACCTGTATATTATATTATACTCTTTATATGATCAATCGATTTGCAGTTTTTCCAATTTTCTACCGAATATTCGAAACATACCTAATATTGTGACTGTTATACCTTTAGTACAATAAAACGTATGGAATTAGCTTGGAGTCTTTTATTTCAATGCTTCCTGGGGCCTTTCTAAATGGGCAATAATTTTATTGTATGTTTTAAGCGTCGATTACTCCACCTACACCTCACCTACCCTACCCTTCATCAGGTGGTAAGACTCTGTCAAGCCTGAGGAGTCCGCCTGGGTGAGTACCACCGCCTTATCTATTTCTGCCGCCAAGCAATAATGCTTGCGTTATTGAGTTCAGGCTTGAAGGATAAGGTAGCCAGCGCAATTACAGGCATGAGGCGTTTTATCTTAGTCCTCACAGTGATAACGCACCTGCGGTTTTGTATTTTTGTTGCCTGCAACCTAAATGACATGGGCGACAGTTACCACTAACCATCAGGTGGGCTGTATGCTCGCTTGTCACTGAGTAGCATAAAAAAATACCCAACCGTTATATTATAGTATGATTATATTATTATGACTCTACTTCAGTTTCATTCACAGCTGATGGAATACGATAATTACTTGATCGAAACCATTACAAGTAAATAAAAAGCTGTACGGAATAGTTACGAAACTCCGGTTCTATCAACGGCCGAAGGTCGTTTTTCATACAGATTTTGTGTAATCTTTTATTTCCATTCTTTCAAGGATTTGACGTTTTCATTTCCACCTACCAAAACCACAAATACGCCGCTAGATGGCGTTGTCTTGTGATTTTATTATTTCTCTAATTCATTGCTGTGTTTTAAAATAATAACATGTAGAAATCCATATCACGCTCAATTTGATACATTTACTAAAGGTCCAATTGCTCACAGTTTTGTACAGATATGTAAGTGGAAAAATTAAACAAAGTATTAATGAAACAAAATATTTCTGAACATATGGCAAGTATATTTTAATCCATGTTATTGAGAAACTCCACTTACATCTAAAATAATACAGTCTTAAATTACAATGGGAGACACACGATTTTAATTCATGGGGCAGCTACCTACTCTCTAAGCATTTGGCGGAATCGTAACAACAAATTCAGTCTATGTGAAAAGAACTGTCAAACTTCATACAAAAATTAAGAGGCGCGATAATAATGTTTGTAGAAAATAAGAAATAAACTTTGATGAGTTTCTTATTTAAGTCACTAAATCCTTACTTAAAGTTACACTCGCTAATTTAAGCACTTAGATAAATTATACTCTACATGTTGGTATGTCAGGTACAGGCAGTGTTGCCAGTGGCCGATATTCAAAAATAACACATGGCAGCTCAAAAAGTATCATTATCATGAGAAAAGAGACATTATCTTTTTTTATATTTTTATAGTTACTGTTCTCGTAAAAATATTAATTTTTGAGCTGCCTCATGTTACTTTTGATTAAGTCGCAGTTTAAGCCACAAGCTCCTGGGAAACCATTCAGCTCATTGAAACTAATTCACATACTAATAAAGAAAACAATATAATATAAAACGTAAACGGTAAACAAAGTATACTTAATGATTGAGAATATTAACGTAACAGTTGTTTGAGGTATTCGTTCAATTTTCTTCGGGAGATACTTTCACTTTTTTACTTGAGTTTCCAGATTCTTCACTGAAATTAACGTCTTCTAAGTCACGTTTCATTGATTTTCTTTTCTCATTATCATCATTCATATTACCTTTATTACTACTTTTTGTCACTATATTACTACTTTTCTTGCCTCTACCTTTACCTTTGCCTGAGATTTGGTTATTTGTTTCTGTATTATTATTTGTAGTATTATTCTCCTTGTCGTTGACACTTTCATCGCTGTCATCGTTGTTTTCATCAGGTTTTTTGTAATATTCATCAATTTTGTGACTATTTTCACCAGTCAATGGTTCTAAGTCTATGGTTTCGTCTAATACAGTGTTTTTTGGTTTTTCCACTTCAACGCATACGTCTTCATCGTCCGAAATGATTGCTTTGCGCTTGGTCTTGGATTTTGAACTGCCAGCTGAAAGAAATACAGCAATGATATTATTAAAACAATCATCTTGACGTTAATGTCTCGGTTGTGCTGAACGCGCACGAGGGCCCGTAATCCACCTTGACCATGATCCAGGTTTTGGCAGATCAGGTAATTACAAGTGGAGCGACTGCCATCTGACCTCTATGACCCTCCTCCCAGAGGAACCTGACCAGATTGGATCATGGTTACACATTCAGTCGCCTGAATGTGCAGGTTTCCTCACAACGTTTTCCTTTACCATAAGAGCATTGGTTAGTATTCAAGTTATGTAAGTAACATGGTGGGATTCGAACCCGGTATCTCTGGCTTCTGGGTTGGATTCCATAACCACTATGCCACTGACACTCCTTGTGTGTTGTGAATTGTGATATTATTAGTGTTTAAATAAGTAATGATATTTATATTCTTCAATATCTCTGCCACATAATGAGAATCTCTTTTACAGTTCATCTCCCAGAAAAGGAGCTACAGCTCCTCAATATGGCACAGGTAACAAAGTAACAATAGCATTGTCCCTTTCTCATTGTTTCTTGTATGCTGTATTTGTGACCAGATGTACTGTGCCATGTGTGAGCACTTTCTTCTTATTTCTTGTTTTATTTATTTATTTATGAATAAACATACTAAACCTCTTACCAGTTACTTCCTCATTGTCACTATCAGATGCTCTATTATCCTTGTCATCATGCTCGTTGTTTATGAAAAAGTTGGTGATCGGCCTCTGCCATTTAGGGGTTTCTCTCGGGCACACGGAATTCCCGCCGGAGTAACTTCTTCCGGATGATCTCTCGCTACTGCCTGGAGAAAGATTGTGATTTAAGTAACAGTTACAGAGAAATATTTTTTGTTACATCCATAACAATGTGTTTTGTTATTAAATTTCATAGAAGCATAATCTTGAGTTTCAAAAAAGATTGTATTGCCGATTGTAGATTCAATTGGAGAAAATAAAGATACATAGGTATCATGTACATCAACAGCCAATAATAGCCTGCTACAGGTCTTGAGCCTCCACATTTACAAAAGGTTTTGTCATTACCTCCATACTCGGCAGGCTTGTTTAGAACACAGAAAACGCAGTCTACAGTTCTAGTCTACGGAGTCCATGCTGGTCTATTTCTAAACATTTCTCAATGAATGTAAGACAAAAGGGGTGGTTCTATATTATTATATATGCTACAATCAGCACTTCTCCTTTTACTTAGAAGATAAAGGTACAGAGTTCTAAACTAATTGTTACATTTAATATTTTAGTTATAGTAATATTAATTCTATGGTCCCCAAATGGATACCAATTTTCTATTTCTGTTGAATTTTGTATCTAAGCCAAGGAACGTAGTCTTGAGAGTGCTTCATTATTAAATTACCTTAACAGGGTGGCTTCTTGATAAGTGCTTTTACCCTACCATATTTTAACTATGTTGTTGCTAATAAATGATTGGCAAGAACTATGTTCGGCCAAGCGTGGAGATTATGGCAATAACCTCCCCTTTGGTAAGAGAGGCCCTAAGTCCTGCAGTGGACTGTTATGGGCTGTGATAATGATGATGATGTAGAATTACGATTATTATTAATGTTACTGGCATTGTTACTGGTAGGTACTGGATTTATGTTCAAAGAGTTGCAAGAGAAGCAAATTATTTAAAGGCCCAGTCATTTTCAAATCAGCTTTTTTACCTGAAGGTCCATTACTGCTCGGAGGAGGGGCGACGCTACACCTTGCCTTACTGCTTTTTCCTGAAGAAACTATAAAAATAGACAATAGTTATTAGAATCTTAACAGTTTAGCAGTAGCAAAAGAACTATAACCTCAAAATATTTTTACCTTTAGCTCCAACAGAAGCCTTGGTTCTAGCCATTGCAGAATATAAAACAACCGATTGATAGAAGCGAGTCGATAACGGTCTAAATCTAACTTGAAATATGAAATAAATCGGGAATTTGCTGAACAATATCAAAGAAAGTAAGGACTTAGTAAACAAACACAAAACAACAAAGCTTGGTAAATTCGCGCCAATTTGGGACGGGTGTCACTGTCAATAATTTGTCATGTCAAGTCCGTGGCGCTCCTTCTTATCAAGGTCACCTTCCGTTCAAAAAGTGGACCTTATAACACTATACACTAGTCAGTCCAGTACACTAGCTAGGGCACTATATGTCGTTCCGTTTGCACTACACAACATAACCCTAGATTATTCAGCGAGCAAAAACAAAAGTGTTGTTCTTAGAATAAGGTAAATTTTTATATCACGCATATTATAGTAGTCTATTAGTTCTCTGGTACCCGTAACACTAATTTTGCTTACTTTGGGGCTAGATGGCGCTGTGTGAATTGTACAAGCATATTTATTTATTTAAAAACGCAGAGCGATGCATTAAAATTGATTAAATATTTATTAATTTGAAAAAACCTCCAAATTGTATAGTCGATTTTGGAGTCAACAGTTTTGTCGCCGCCGGCTACCGCACCGACACCCGACACGTGACCGCATCGTCACGCTTGCCGTGGTTGAAACAAATGGGACTGATAACCTGATTCCGCACTCCGGCCGCCTGCGCCCGCCGCGCCGCTCGCTCGCCACAACCGCTGCCGCTCACCAAGCCCGTGGCTCCCGACCGCTCACCGACAACGAGCCAACGCTTGTACGCTTCAACTTCACGAGAACCTATGCGCTACTGAAGCCACCATGTGCCTCTGCTCCGATGAGGTAGAATTTATTACGAGCTTAAAGAAGAGTAGTCGTCGTGCTACTCAAAATCATTGTGGCACCGTAGTAACAGAGCCCAAGTTCCGGTTGCTCACTGTGACATCAACGAGAGCGATCTATCTGTCCCGCCTTAATTTAACGGTGACGGCGAAGGATGTTTTTAGTCGAACGAACATTTAAGTCGTCCTTGGTGTTGGTGCCCGTTTAAGACTTGGATGCCTTCATGAGGAAAGACTCCTATTCCGTCGATTCGTGGGGCGACCCACGATCTCCGATGCTGCCAAGTCGACACTTCATATGTCAGAGTCTTAAGTGTAGTATGTTCAATTAAATAATTTATAGTTAATATGTATTATTAAGTGTTTTTATTTTTTTTATTTTGATTAAATTTCTCGATATTCTTTCTTGGGGCTTTTGTAGCCTGAAACACATAAATAGATAAATATGATATTTAGGAAGAAATTAAATCAAACTAACTTATGTGCTGTTTTGGGTTATAAGCACCATTACTGCCAATCCGTTCAGTAGTTTTTGCGTGAATGAGTAATGAACATCCAAACCTCCATTCCTTCCAGCTTCCGCATTTATAATATTATTTGGATTAGTAGAATAGATTTAGTTGGATAGGATTTTAGTGTATTTGAAAATGTGGAAAGATATATGAATTAATTTGCGTCACCACCATCATGTCTAGGCTTTGCTTTTTCTTAATTTTGTTAACACAATTAACTAACGCAGGTATTCAAAGTACACCAATCCCGCCGCAGTTTCCGTATCGTCTATGACATCTATACAGCATAAGAGCGCGAACACTAATATTAGACTATTCTGCAAATGAGCATAGGCTGTTGTTCTTGCAAAAAGTCTCACCGAGTCTTCTCAAGAGAGTGTGGAGTGCTAACCCATCACACTACACTGCACATAGTGTTCTACGTGATGTAGTTCACTAGATCTAGTAACGTAAAATCACGTAGGACACTATATGCAGAGTGGTGTAATCGAAGTTTTCTTTCTCTATGCTCTTGTTCAATCAAATGTTCATTATTCTATCCTCTTTGATCAATAGCTTTTTCTAGGTTATCTATGGATTCTCTCCATAAAAATCTGTGAACTGCTGAATTTGTGTTTTGTGTTTTACGAAATGTAACGTGAGGATTTTGGAAATATTTTCTATTATAATTAAAAAGTGCGGCTAGTGTGTTTCTGAATTTTGTAAGTATTCTGCTTTAATTTATGAGTTTATTGGATTAGGATTCTGTTCTCTTCGATAGTTATAAAAAAATTGGGTCACAAATATTTCGCCTCTACGGAGTTTTTTTGGACTGTAAGTAAAAATTATATTCTGGATAAAGTGCTGTAAATGTGTCCTGCTAAGTCCTGGGGATTGTTATTAATTTTACAACGAACCAAATGAAGGCCTTTTAAGACGAAATATTGGTGCCTGAAACAGGGTTTCTTCCATTAGTTTTAGGTTAAATACCTAACATATTTCTTGTCATTTTCTTCGGCACAATTCGTCGAAATTTCAAACAGAAATATCTCACCAAAATGCTGTAATATTATCGGTACAGTATTAATAATGTAGTCACAGGACACAGACCCATATAAAACAAACATTACTCCTTTAAATTTTCAAGAACATCCTGCACTGTAGGGACCCATTACAAGCAGTCATAGAAATCTAACACAACCCAAATCCTTGGAGAATGTAAACGTTTAGATCTGTATATACAATCAAAACTCACTCTAAACTAAGGTTACCTTCAGCTTGTTTACTTAGTTATATGAATATTTATTATATTTAAGAAGTAGTGGACCCAGCGCGACTTCGTTCGCATACTTCTGGGGAGAAGTAAGTAGTAGGTAGGGGTAAAGTAGAGAGGGGTCTCTACTTTACCCCTACCTACCCTTTTTTCTTGCTTATGAATGGCTTATTGTTGAAAACCTCATTAAAATCCGTTGCGTAGTTTCAAAGATTTAAGCGTACATAGATACATGGGGACAGACGGCGAGAAGCGACTTTGTTTTATATTATACTATGTATAAATTACACTAAATCAGTAATGATCTAAGTGTACTTGCATAACTATGATCGATTATAATGATCAATTATGTTCTAAAACTATAAGATAGATAGTGTAAAACCACCATGTGAGCAGACATGGAGTGAGACAGCGGAACACCACCCAATGAAACAATGGTTCAGAGTAACCCTATGTTTGAAGCCAAGTGTGACCGAATCGCGAAACAGTTCACTTTTGGCAAAAGATACCAGATACAAACTGCAGAAACGGAGGCGGACTGGTCTGGGATAAGAGAAGTCCGTATCTACACGGACGGATCCAAGACCGACCAAGGCACCGGTGCAGGAATCTTCTCGCTGGATCTGAATATTAAGAGTTCCATACCACTAGGGGAACATAGTACCATATTCCAATGCGAGTGTGTAGCAATCACACAGGCTGCCATGCGAGTAAAGAGACTCGGTATAAGCGACCAAGGCATCCGAATCTTATCGGACAGTATGTCGGTCTTGATGGCATTGGGAAAGAACAGTATAAACTCTGCCCCAATCCTGGAGTGCCACCAGGCGCTTGAAGATATCTCCCTGACAAACAGGGTTACGATACAATGGATCAAGGGTCACAGCAATTCAATGGGGAACGACGCCGCCGATGAGCTGGCAAGAAAGGGATCAGGGATGGAAATTGCTGGTCCCCCTCCGTCCCTACCCCTCTCTTTTAACACACTGCGAGCATGGGTGAGCAAACACACAACGGACCAGCACAATAAACGTTGGCAAAACACAATTGGATGTAGACAGTCAAAGTTGGTGGTGACCGAACGATCGCCAAAACTAACTAATAAACTGCTAGATCTCAAACGGACAGAACTCAGGACAGTAGTTGGCACAATAACAGGACACCTCCCCCTGAACAAACTACTGTTCATGATAGGAGCTACGGACAGCCCTTTATGCAGGGGATGCCTAGTAGACGAGGAAACAGCGGCCCATGTGGTCCTGGAGTGTGAGGGACTTAAGGACCACAGGGTAAAAATCGCATTAGGAACAGGGTCCCTCCGAGAGATCTGCGAGCGTCCGAAGAGACTGCTGGACTTCTGGAGGGAGCTGGGCTGGCTAAATTAGCACGCCTTAAATACGTACAAAGGACCAAGTTTGAGTTCAAGTGCGGAAAAAGGAGCCCATTAACCTAAACCTAAACCTAACCACCATGCGTTGGTTTTCAACAATAGATAAAGTAATTCAAGAGGAAGTTTTATAAGCAAAACAAAAAGAGTAGGTAGGGTTAAAGTGGGTGTACGCGAACGAAGTTACGCTTGGTCCACTAATATTTCTCAAATATTAGGAAAAATATTCAATCTATTCATATAAATTGCAGGTGGCGTTTAAGATGGCTGACGACATTGACATAGAGGAGCATGACGTTCTGGACAACCCACGCATTAAAAATATCCTACCAACCCTAGACTTTGACATCACCACAATCAAGACTGAAAAACCTGATGTTGATGAGTATGGTAAGTTAAAATGTTTATGATGTAACTGAATTTTTATTTGAGAATCTGTTTATTTCATTTTTGTAATAAGCTTACCATCACCTGATGGTAAGTGGTGATGCGGCAGAAGATGAAGCGATCTTGGAACAGTCTATTCACTCTAGCCTTGAAGGCGTTTGGATTATATGAATCAGGAAACACACTAGCAGGCAACGTGTTCCATTCCTTAGCAGTACCCATTACAAAAGTTGAACTAAAGCAGCTTGTGCGGATAGCTGGAAGATCCACGACATAAGGAAGTCTCCCCTTGGTGGAAAGAGGCCGGCGGAATGAGCTTGTGGAAGAATGACAGACGCGCAACCCTACGCCGATGCTCCACGTTCTGCAGCTTTAATTAATAGCAGGTCGCAAATTATCTTTCTCGCACCTTTTGTCACTGAATCCAAAGCTGCCAGTGGATTTTTGCTGATCTATGCTATCCTAGAGGTGGCAGTAGTATGAAATGCAGGATTGAACTTGTGCTTGATATAACTGAAGTAACTGCTTTGAAGTGTAGTACCTCCAAACCTTCGAGAGGATACTAAGTTATTTAGCTGCAGTTTTTGCTTTGGATTCAATGTACTGACCAAAGTTGAGATTTGTAGATAGCTCAACAAAAAGACGCTGTAGGTTGTGGGTAATCTCCACAAGAACACCCCGAAAAGTTGTGTTAGATGGAATGGACTCCTTTTGACAGAAAACAGACACGCTTGTGTTTTGGTTGCGTTGAACGCCATCTGATTGGGTTCGCTCCAATCAGAGACTGCCTTGAGAGATTCGTCCAAACGATCAACCATGGCCTCTCAACGTTGGTTTTTGCCTCTGAC
The DNA here is from genome assembly GCA_905147135.1 of Blastobasis lacticolella. NCBI lineage: Eukaryota > Metazoa > Arthropoda > Insecta > Lepidoptera > Blastobasidae > Blastobasis > Blastobasis lacticolella. Next base: position 9,560,277 of record LR990065.1, on the reverse strand, counting down.
AGATATCAGTTTCTGTGATGTTGTCTGCGTACCCAGAGGTACCTGGTACAAGCAGATTGTTAATATTCAGCAGGAATAAAGTCGCGGACAGAACCTATCCCTGAGGAACTCTCTCGTTGATAGCCTGACGATTACAGAGTAGCCATCGATAACTTCACGGATTGAACGTCTACAGGTGCAAAAGCCAACAGGAATACCGAATGAGGGAAGCTTGCTGAGAAGGCCTTCGTGCCAAACCCTGCCAAAGGTCTTAGAGATATCAAGAGACACAGCAAAGGCCTCGCCATGTCTCTCAATGGCCTCACTCGATAAATGTGACCAGAAGATCCCCAGTCGACCGGCCACGACGGAATCCGTACTGGTGATCGCTGAAGAGATTGTTACCTTCATGATGCGCTATGAGTTTGTTGTTCAGTGCACGTTTCATAATAATACAGAGTATGGAAGTGACCGAAATAGGGCGGCAGTTGGCAGGGTCGGCGCGGCTGCCTTTTTTGGGCACGGGCTGCATATTGGCAAGCTTCCAAGACTAAGGTACAATCACAAGTGAGAGGCGATACAGACTTGTGAGAATATAAGTGTTTCTTAGTCCTGGTTTCACAGCTGTATGGGAGACCCATATAGGTTGCTCGTTATACGGGAAACCCAAACGGGTAGCGCCTACAGTGTTTTGAAACAAGTGAAGCGATACGGGCTCAACATGGGCCGAGTCCAGCACGGCTATCACAAGTGTGTCCGCGACAAAGCTCAATACTAAGATGAAAGAGATAGCAGTTTTATCTGTGTCGCGGTTTTTCTGGCTTATCGCGCGCGAGAGCAACTTGTGCTAGCCGTACGAAATAATCCACGTCTCTATGAAACGATGTTCTAGTGCCTCATGTCTGTCTCCGCTGCGTGAGCTTGAATTTTTATGTACCATTGACTCATGTACATTAGTTGAACACTAACCCATGCTCTTATGGTGAGGGAAAACATCGTAATCAAACCCACACTGAGATCAGATGGCAGTCGCTCTACTGTAATTACTGATCTGCCAAATCATGGTGAAGGAGCTCGGACCCTCGCGCGCGAGATCACAACCGGGCGAAGCCACAATGTACCATCCCTCAGTGTCTTTTTCATTTCCTGCATTAGCGGATATTTCGAATCTGAATCGGCCTCATCATCATCACAGTCCACTGCAGGACTTAGGGCCTCTTCCACGAGAGGGGAGATTATTGCCATAATCTATACGCTTGGCAAGCGGGTTGGAGATCGCAGTGTTATAAATATAGAAATGGGAAACGCTGCTGCCCATTTTGCAGCCTACGGAGATTCCAGAACTTTTGCCACTTTTGAGTGTAAGGGGTTGGTGCTATTCTACTCTGTCGGACGCCACGCGGCTAAGCCTCAAGCCTCAAGCGCCCTGCTTCATTGCTTTGTAGAATATACTAAAGTCACTATTTTCATTTCAGATCAACATTTGAACGAAAGTGGTGAAGACAATCATCAAAATGGCGACAACACTGCACACGAGGAACAGACTGAGGCACATGTACCTGTGCCTGATGGAAGCTGTGTCTCAGACATAGAAGAATCTCTTATCGGTAACAATAGGATTATTCTAGGAAGTAAGCCTTGTAGGGGACCTAATAGTAGCAGCGAGCAGAGATCAAAATCACCGAAGGATTTGAGCCAATCTCTGATCTTTGGTGTCGATCATCATCGTATCATCAAGACGGAGCCAGTCGACACGTTCGATAACCACATGGAGCTAGAAATTGACATGAACTCTCCCGTAATCATACTGGGGAGCAAACCAAATGTGGACACCGATCTGGAAGAGGAGGACCGAGAAGAAAAGGATGTCCACGGTGCCATAGTTAAGCTACAAGATTGGGGTCCTAGCTTGTCACGGAGTATGTGCTACTGCAGTGACTGTGAGATCCTTTTCCCGACCAGAAACTGCTTGGACGCCCACAAAATGACGGTCCATTCGTTCCTTGTCGCTTTGGACTGCAACAAAGCTGTCAAAAGCACAGCTAAAAGTCATCTTAGGATAGGCAGTAATTTAAATCAACCTCCCTCTGGGGGCAGATACTGCAATCATTGCAGTCGCACATTCCCCGATGACAATGCTCTTATAAAGCATTTATACGAAATCCTGACGAGTGAAAAGAAAGTTTTCAAATGTAATCAATGTGATGCAACTTTCAAATCTGACATAGAACTTAAGACTCATACGCAAATTCACGACGTCGCAACTGCGTCGTCCGGAACATCAAATGCATTATTATATTACACTTGTTTTGTATGCAATTACTACTTTAAGGATATAAAACACTATAAAATACATATGGAGAGCAATCATAAGTATAAAGGACAATTGAATCCCAGAATGGTTCCCGTAAAGACCTATTGTCGTTTCTGCACCTTTAAAAGCGTTTCGATGCAAAGCTACCTTAAGCATGTGCGCGAAAAACACTACGATATTTATATGGAACCGGCTTCAAATGAGGACACCCAAAAGGAAGACGAACCTGTAAAAACACCGTCTAAAACAAATAAACCAGTAAACGAAGACTCTGACAGATACATATGTTTGGTATGTAATAGCATATTTTCTACGTTCTATTTTGCTCAGAAACACAGGGCGGTAAAACATCCGGACGCTAATGACTCAGCTCTCAAACAGATTGCGCTGAAATCCCCTTCGTCTTCTACACCAACTAAGGTGCAACCTTCAATGAACGTGGTGCCAAAGGACGTTCTATTCAATTGCATTATTTGCGGAATACATTTTTTAAATTTGTCCGAGGCAATCGATCATACCAAAGGCTGTGGACAACATAAAGGAGATTTCCGCTGCAAAAAATGTTGGCACACATTCCAAGTGAAGGACAGAATCATCCACCATTGGCAGCACACTTTCATAGAGACATTCCACATCTACAGTATCCATGACGACATTATAGACAAAATCCTGTGCAAATGTCCAAATTGCAGTTTGTACCTTCACTATCAAGACTTCCTTATCCACCATAACAATTGCAAGCCATCTGATGCTGCGGATTGCGACTACTGCAATCACCCTATGCACCCGTCCACTATGGACACGCACGAACGATTACACTTAGAATTTGATATAGACGACAGCGACTTCCTCCTCGTCGATTATATGAAGACGGAGCACGTGCCAGCTGTAATTCCGTCTGGACTGAAGAGAACTGCTACAGATGCTCGTCTCGACGCGAACGACGGTCAAGAGAAATGCAAAAGAGGCCAGACTATGCATTTCTATTATTGCAAAGCTTGCAGCTTCTGCTTCCGAAGCCCCAGGATCCAGGAGCATTACACGCACTGCGGCCAGAAAAATCACAAGCACATATGCAAGATATGCGGCCTGTACATCGCTAGTTTGAGGCACGACACATTCCATCAGAAATTCCCCAGATCCAATGTTAGGGATTACCGGTTCCAGTGTATAAACAGCATGAAGTACACGCCGCCTCCGATGCCGCCCTATCCCAAATGCTCGAACTGTCTGGTGAACTTCATAAGCGACAAGGCGTTGGAGTCGCACGAGTGCAGGGATAATTTCAAAACGTGCAAATACTGCAAGCTGAAATTCAGCGATCTCGCACTGAAATTGCACCTGCCCTTGCATGAGCACGGCAAAAAAGCAACCACCGCTCCGCCCATGCAACGCCCCAAGCTCCAGCCGAAAGTGAAGAAGACCGGGGACATGCCGGAGTTGCTTAAGAAGTACGAGTTGCTCACAAACACATGGAACATACTCTACGTGTGCAAGGTGTGCGAAATAGCGTACGATTGCTACGACAAATCGGTGGAGCACTCCCAGAAACACTACAGCAACATGGAGAGTTACGACATGGTGGTGCAGCCATGCGACAAGTGCGAACTGAATTTCGACGGCGGCTGCTTCGAGCAGCATCTGAAGATGCATGAGACTAACACCTCCATGGACAGTAATTCCTTGGTCGTATTAACTTACGACCCAACAACGCTGCTCAGCACCAAATGGTTCGAGATGTTCGGGAACATGTCGAAGACTCAGGTGGAGCAGATCACCTCCAGGAGCATTTACTCGCCCACCCGCTGCATCAAAATGAATGTGATCGAGCAAGGATCGGAAGAACTTACCGTCTACAAGTGCGCCAGATGCGATAAGTATGTGCACCCCACCAGCATGGTGTACCACTACAGGTTCGAGTCGTGTACGCCTGAAGGACAGAGGTTCTATTGCAGCGTATGTCGGATACCTTACGCCTCATACTGTGGTAGGATGAACCATGAATTTCTGCACAAGAAGAACCCAAAAGCGCAATTCCGCGTAGTATTAATCAACGAAGATGGCGACGAGGAATTCAACAACGCCCTCAAAACGGACAACGAGCGTAAGGCCGACGAAGACTCCAAGACGACATCGTCCAAATTACACTACTACAAGTGCAGGAGATGTTTGGTCTGTATGAAACATAAATTGACAATGCACGACTGTAAGGCGAAGACAGCTAAGTGTCGTGTATGCGGGCTATTGTTCAATGGAGGAATGCTGCCTGTACATCTAGCGGCTCATAAGAAAACCATCCGCGTCTGCGTCACCCTGGTCGATCCTCCAGACATGTCAACTAGGAAACAAGTACTTAGCGGGAAAAACGTGGCGAAGGTATACAAATGTTCTTGTGGTCTGCACTTCACCACTCCGACGTCTCTTGAAGAACACGGAGCTCTGTGCAGTGGTAACCTTGAGGGGAGCAATGAGAATTGTAGCAAATGCGGCTTGTTGTTCCCCACCAGTGTATTAGTCAGTCACTTGTGCAGACACCACAAGAGTGATGAAACAAGGATTGAAGTTGTACCCCCTCAGGGGGCCACACCTCCAGATGCTTCGAAGGAGATATGCAAATGCGGAATGTGCAACTTGTATTTCATGAACCAGAAGTCGTTACGGAAACACTGCGTGGAAGATTCGCATCGCGTCACCAAAGTTTCTGTATGCCCCAAATGCGGACTGAGGTTCTCTCACTGGAAGGCCCTCCGTAACCATATCGAAGTACACCATAACATACATAAACTACGATTGGAAGATTTACACGTGAAAGGTCGGTTGAAAGTTCACGGGAAGGGGGCAGAAGATACGGCCTCAATACCAGAACAAAACGACGAGGATGCCACGGTCTCGACACCGGAACAAAAATACGAGAATGCCAAGCTAAAATCTGTTCCTGAACACTTGAAATCTATAGACATGTCAATGTACGACAACAGACTGTACAAATGTACAATTTGCGGTGCCCATTTCTTGAATTACAGCACGCATGCAACCCATTTATTAGTCATACACCAAAAGCAAGGAATTATAAAGGTCCACACTGAGAAATGTCCCAAATGCGGCTTGAACTTCGTACCGAAGAGTTTGCAGAGACACTTATACATCCATCACATGAAGATGAAATTGAAGAAAAAAGATTTCCGGATTAAGGTTCGGGCGGATCAAGGTACGTTTGCCAAATTGACGCCTTTGAAACAAGTAAAGACATCGAAACCATTGAAGCCAATGAAACAATCGAAGCCGGGTCGGCGAACTTTGCCTCTTTCTAGGTCAGTTTACCACTGTCCTGAATGTGGCCTGTATTTCTTGAACTACAAGACATTGCACACACACAAAATGAGAACCGGGTGCGTAAACCAATCCCACATGGGAATGGCATGCTCCGAATGCGGTCTAACCTTCACACCTACGTCTTTAAAACGCCATATCTTACAGCATCATCAAATTATGAAGCTCACACGTGAAGATATAAAAATAGAAACAGGGCGCAAAGTGAAAACTGAATTTGATAGTGACGCTATCACGGAGACTAGTCATTCGGACACAGAGGTAGCTGAAGCCAGTCAAGAGGAAAACGAATCCCAAGATAAAGGTTACGATAAGTCCGATCTGGTCAACTTGAGGATAGTTTACAGATGCGCAGTTTGCTCTGTTAATTTCGTCACTTACTCGTCTTTGAACCACCATGTCCAAAAATCGCGGTTCCAACATAATCCCGGCGTCGAGTGCGACGTTTGCCATTGGATGTTCGGTGGTGATCTCACTTTAAGTAAACATAAGGAGTTACATCATAATGCGCAAAATTTGGAACCGAAAGACATTCAAGTTCTAAGCTCGGACGCCATTACTTGTGGTGGGGTTGGAGGTTTCTCGGAAGATAGGTTTACAGAAAATCTATACAAATGCAACAAATGTGAGATTATGTCTATTAGCGTGTACGCATTCTCTAGACATATAGTCAACTGCCCTGATAAAGATATATCAAGGGTAAAATGTGACATTTGCGATTTATATTTTACGCAAAGATTATTACCGTACCATGTTAGAATACATCATGACAAATTGAAATTTGAAAGGAGCGATTTCAAAATCTTCAACGATTTAGATATAAAAATCGAAGAACCAAACAATGTGAAGCGAAGTGTGAATTTGAACAGCGCTTTTTTGAACAATCTGCTCTTCAAATGTGGACACTGTTCAGTACTCTGTTTGAAGCAAACTGACATTGAGAGGCATCATTTGAATGAGTGTGAGGATGAAAAGAAATTGTGTCCAGATTGTGACCAATATTTCGATGCAGAATCGTACGATGAGCATCTAGAGAAACATAATGAAATCCCGAGTTTGACAATCCAGGACTTTGATGTCGTCACAACAATCGCCGTAGACGGGATTGTGCACAGCAACCTCATCTATAAATGCTGTGTATGCCGAATGTTTTTTCTGACACAAGACGAGGTCGTGAAGCATTCGTGTGTACCGGAACAAGTGAAACATAAACTATCTTGTAGGAAGTGCGACTTGACCTTCACTTCCGTGATGATTCGACGCCACAAATACATACACCACGAGAAAATGGATCTTACAAAGAATGATTTCCATGTAATTTTGTATAATAACAGAACGAAGAAATGCGTCGACGCTTTTCGGTCCAAAATGCAGTCGGAGCCGTATAAGGATATCCATTTCTCTGAGGAGTATCTGTCCTTGCTGGATGACGCGGCTTATGACAAATGCCTCTACAAGTGCTGTAATTGTCCTCTGCATTTCGTTACGCGTGCAGCGTCGACTAATCATGTGTGTGATGAATCTAGGTTGAGAGTTCAATGCGTATCTTGTAATTTAGAGTTCGACCGTTACAACCTTGTCCGACACGAATACATCCAACACTTCAGATTGGGTTTGAAATCGGAAGATTTTCGGGTAGTAACTTTGGGTCAGCTAGAGGATCCTTTGTCGATCGGTGATGGCGACTCCACGATTACTAACGACTCGTCCAGGCTTGAGAGTCCCTTCGGTTCTAAAGTTAATACTGCTAACGTGCATGTCACCAAACGGCGGTTCACGAAACCCATTGCTATTGATGTAACTCAACTAGACGCTACGAGTTACGACAATATCATATATCAATGTACCGTTTGCTTGCTGCATTTCCTAAAGTTGAAAACTGTAGTGGGTCACCAGCATCGCGATTGTGGTTTGAAGTGCCCAACTTGCGGACTCGAGTTTCCGCCGAAATCTTTGGCACGCCATCAGTATGTCCATCACACAGTGGCCGACATGACTCTCGAAGACTTCGAGATTAGACCGTTTGTCCGTAAACAGGAAGGTTTTAAACCTAGAAAAGTGGAGGTCGCTGTCAAAGTTGTTACTGATTCCGAGGATGGAGGCCCTGCTACAGAAGACAGTAGGGAGAGCAGCATTTGTAGAGGTAGTATTGCTAACGAAGACAGTACAGATAGCAGTAGCATCCATCGAGGTGGTAGTGCCACTGAAGAGTGTACTGAAAAGGGACCCAAAAGTGACCTTTTGTCCAAAGAAGTTACAATTTATAAGTGTAGAGTATGTCCACTGCATTATATAAGTAAAGATCAATTGATAAAGCACCATACCATATGTAAAGGTCAGTTTGTTGTTAATATGTGCACAATATGTGGTCTTGAGTTTAGTAGTACTAGCCTGAAACGACATATGTTGCTGCACCATCATAAGAGACTCCTAACTAGGGAGGGTATCAAAGTTGTTCATCTTGATGACGTTCCAGTCTTTCTCAAACGAAGCACTGATACTGGTAAGGTTAGGAATGTCCCTAAAGACACTTCGATGGAAATCGCGTTGAACGCGTCAGAAAGAACTTGCGAAGACTCTGTAAGTCTGAGCGAAAGTCAAGGTGACGATATCAGCTTAAATGAATCAGTATCAGCGGTAAGCGTGGAGAATGTAGAAAAGGCTACACTGTACAAATGTGGCGTGTGTGGCATACATTTAGAACTTGAAACTGCTATAGAGAAGCACATAGCGAATCGTTCACACAAAGTTCGGCTATCGAAATGCCGAATTTGTGGTTTGGCGTTCAGTTCGTGTAACGTGTCTGTTCATGAACGGAAGTACCATATTGAAAGAAATATTAACGTGGATAACTTTGAAATTGTTACGAAGACTGACGACGATATGGCACCAGTTAATGCCAATGCTGTTCCGTTAGATTCTACAGTTGATTGTGATGACTCGACTGTCTCTAGCGTCGATACCACAGTGGACGACACTGACTCAAAACAGAAGCATACGCTCTTCAAATGCGGCGTTTGCAATGTATACTTCTTGAGCCGATTTGCTTGCAACAAACACGTATCTAAACACACGAAGCTCGACCCGAAGGAATACATAGAGTGCAAACTCTGCGGCTTGCAATTTAAGATATTGTCTCTCCAAAAACATATAGTTACACACCATTCTACAGAGTTCAACTTGGACGACGTTCTGATTGAAGAACATCGACCGCAGGTAGCTGAAGGCGCTAGCACGGCTGCGGTGGATATATATCCTGCTAATGATAAAATACAATCAAAATTGATAAGTACAACGTGTGAGTTGGCTGACACTGATGCCAAGATCAAAGAAGAAGATACCGGTGCTGATGATGTTGAAACTAAGACTCTGACTTCTTCCTTGGGCTGAGTGTTAGTACAAATTGTTTCGTGGACTGTGTAGCCCGACGACTGAAGCAGGGGCATGTACTAAGTCCAAGAAAGTCTTCCTAGAATTGACACAGCCTTTGAAGTGATGTCGCTAAATTCAATAATAATGAAGGAACTTTACCTGGAGAGGTTTTCCTTGCCGAGTAAAACATTGGAGTTCTTCAAGAAAGGTGTTTTTACTGGGTCGTCTAAGCGTCCATAGGCTGCGGTAACTGCTTACGCACGTAACAGCACGTAACTGGCTGGCGTAGGCTGGACGTAAGCTTGTCCTTAGTGGGATAAAAAAAATAGTCACACTTGTAAATATTTGACCACTTTCGACAACTTCCACTTGTTTGCTATTCTTCGTACGTCTTTAGAACACAATTTTGGCAGTTATGCTAAAACTAGTAACAGACGTTCCGTTTTCACCAGTTGCAGTTGGTTAGTGATCCATAATATTTTGTCACGTCGCAAGAAAAAGTTGTGGAAATAATTTGTAAACTATTTCGTTGATTGGACAAGATTCTCTAATATAATTGAAAACGAGACCGTTAGATGTATAAAAATGTAAATATTTTGCGCTTTCTTCTCGGAGAAGCTACTAAAACTAAGTATCTTCGCGAAATACCTTTCCGAGTAACTTCGGTTACCAAACTAAATACTTGAGAATCCTGTCTAAGCAGCGCTATCTAGCGAGGCACGCCGAACTACACTTTTGACATTATAAAGTAGCTGTCTGAAAATCCCCCTTTTTACGAAAATTATAGTATTTTTGTAGGTAGATAGAAATGTGTGCAGCTTTTTGGAAGGTCTTAATTTGCTGAAAAATATTTCTAGATTTGAATATTGATATTGTTGTTATTGATAGAAGCGCAAAGTTTAATATGTGAAGCAAATGTGTAAAAAATACACTTATATACTTGTCTAGGTCCTTGCCCATAATACCTATATTCAATACCCATAAAGTCGATCTGTTGATCCGCCTAAATATTAAGAAAATTTGCTTGTGAATTTAGACAAATTTAGACTACTGAATTTAGCCAAGTGTATCTAATAATTGCCGTTTTCACTAGACTTAGAAATCGTCTAAGTTCTGTCTTAACTACTTTTTAGCTAATCAGTGGCCCTAGCACAAGTGTGTCCGCGAAAAAGCTCGCGCCGTGAGGGAGCGTTTGTCTCTTTCTCTCAATACTAAGACGAAAGAGATAGCAATACCTATGTCGCGCTTTTTCTCGCTTATCGCGCGCGAGAGCATCTTGTGCTAGACCTACAGCTACGTCCAAATTTAGATAAGAAAGAACTTAGCCGATTCTTAAGTTTAGTGAAAATGGTAAAGCTTTTTAGGTTGATATGAAGCAACTTGAAGTTCAGTCACTCGAAGCGTCCCCTAACCTTATATGTTTATTGTTATACATATTTAGATACGCAGTGATTAATTGTGACGCTGTAGTCATTTTAGTCCTGCGTGGTTTTTTGTGATATAGTGTCGCAAATATTGTTAGGAAGGCGGTAAATACTACTGCCAGCTATGTAGGTAGCTGCCGAGTGAACGGATCCGGATACTTTAAATGTACGTTGGGGACGCCCGGACGTCCGTTCACGTTCATACATACTGTAGAACTAAAGATAGTCAATACAAACAACTCTCAACAATAATCCCCTGTCCCTATTGGTAGTTCGCTACCCAAAGGTTGCCTGGAAGAAGTCGCTTTACCGTTGTTACCGATACCGATATGTACGGACTGCATTCTGCATTATGCAAAAGTGTTCATTCATTCATTCATTCATCGAAAAACAATGGCAGGACCACCACTCCCAAGTGCAGACTTTGCACTGACTCTTAACTCGAGACTTTTAAATGTCAAAAGTGACGTAACACGCTAACAACTCAAGGCTGTACAAGTCAAACGCGAACTTGAGTCTGCATTTATTATTTTTAGTAATTTTAGTGTGTTCTCTGAAGATAATTAAAATTACCCTTAGGAATCAGTGAGGGTTTGTGTTAGTTGATACGTGTTAGTATTGCTGGAACTTTAAGAAAGGGGTAGAAAGGTTTTTACGGGGTCGGCAACGCGTGGGTGATGCCCCTGGTATTGCAAACGTCATAGGCTGCGGTGACTGCTTACCATCAGGCAGGTCGTAAGCTTGTTTGCCGCCCTAGTTATGGAGGTAAAAACTGTACATCAGCTAGTCCGACTTCGCATTTAGTAACACGCGTGCGACTGTGCGACAGAGATAACGCTCTACGAAAGCAGGACTAGCCGAAGGGCATTATTTACTTACTCATCTAGGACCCTATTTTCTAATAGTTCGTCTGGATACGAAAGTGTTTCAATTTTTATTTTTAGCACTAAAAACTCAACATTTTTCTTGACTGCTTGAGGTGACTGCTTACCATCAGGCAGGCCGTAAGCTTGTTAGCCACCTTAGTGGTATAAAAAAACCTTGAGGTTTCTATTTTACATGTTACATTTGAGTCCATATGAACTCAATAATTTGATGGAATGAGCGTCATTTTTGACAATTGGAAGTACTGAGTTCCACGTAACCCTGTTGCCAACAATTCTCTGATTTCAATTAATGACATTGTTTTGCGATTACGTATGATCGATGTAATAGTTTCGTTTATTGCAATGGAATTTTGTTAGTCACTGAACCCATGAAATCGATTATATAGAATTGCAAATATAATTTTTTTAAATAATTGATATCTGTATAAATAAGAGTATTGTTTTTTTGACTGCCGCCGGTTCGATTTCAGCTTGCGTTCTAAAATGCTAATATAAAAATAAAATAGTTTATACATGCAAATGCATGTCTCGAATGTGGAATAAATGATTGTGAACTTGTTGTTGAAAGATGCGTCGACGCATCAAACTGTATGTACTTTTTACTGAACTAAAGTACGTAAGTAAATTATGTGGAAAAAATACATTTTCTAAGAAACTGTCTATGAAAACCTCTACCGCTTCTCCGTTCTGTATGTTTGTGTGAAATTTGTTATTCATATGTATGCATTAATATTATTATTATTTAAGTACCAATACGAATACTACCAACAATAATTATTAAGCGGTATTGTTTAGTTTGTAAGTAATTTAATGATTAGTTTGTCACTTTGGTGATGTAAACTGCATTTCTTGTATAAAACATCTTTTTTTATAATAAACATGAAAAATATTGCTACGGTATTTCGTTTTTTTATTGTTATTTTTCCTTCAGTACTGCGAAGTCAAGAGTCAAGTAATAACATCCAATTTAAATTAACAGAGTTTGGTATAGGTACCAGGATTTAATTACACTCTGACAAGAAAATTGTAAAAATAACTACTACTGCTCTTGCAATAATATTCTTTTGTCAAACTGAGTACTTACTGGGTTTTTACGGGGTCGGCAACGCGTGGGTGATGCCCCTGGTATTGCAAACGTCCATAGGCTGCGGTGACTGCTTACTATTAGGCAGACCGGAAGCTTGTTTGCCACCTTTGTGCTATATACAAACCTACTTCTGCTGTGAAGTGACGCCATCAGAATTTTCCCGTCATTGCGAATCTCACTGGACCGATTTCGATGCGATTTCTTTTTTTGGAAACCAGGGGCGATTAGCTTTGTTTCATTTAAATCGCTCCACTATGGAAACATTGTCGGGAGATTTCCGACACTAGCGAGACGGAGAGAGAGCGTCGAAAATGTCACGTCGTTTTTCTAATCTAATTGTAGTACCTAAAATCTGTCCGGACTGACTTGTCTTATTTGGTTATGGAAATTATGTATTAAATGGATAATTTGCAGCAGTATTCGATGAAATTCACACTCTATATATTTCTTATATAATTCAAGACATCCAAATACATTGTTGATACGGCAAGTCCTGATTTTGGGTATTGTCCGTTCACCAAATAAGACAAGTCAGTCTGGACAGATCACAGGTATAAATAGTTTAGACTTCTAGCGATCTGTTTCTAGAATTTAGAAGGCAACTGAGCGCTGGTTGCTTTTGGGAGGAGATGTGGTTTAATTTTTTCATACAGTTTGATTGCAAACCGTAGGCAATGGAATAATGTGGTCTCTGCCTACCCGAGAGAAAGGCATGAAGGTATGTATCTAGGTATTGTATGTTGGAAAATTTACCTCATCATCATCATCTTGGCGTTAATGTCCACAGAACACATGAAAGTAGTTTCATGTGTCTAAGACCATGATCCAGGATTTGGCAGATCGACTGCCATCTGACCTCCGGAATCCTTGTTAATGGGGGAACTTCATCACATTAGATCGTGGTTACTTATTCAGTTGACTGAATGTGCAGGTGTTTCACCTCACCGTTTGTTTTCTCTCACCGTAAGAGGATCGGTTAGTGTTCAACTAACCTACCTACATAACTCAGAAAAGAGTCATTGGTAATAATTGGCTGCACTGGAGTTCGAACGCGATGACCTCTCGCTTACGAGTCGAACCCCTTACCCACTGAGCCACCGTCGCTCTCAACTTTTTTTCCTCTTCATGCTTCCGTCAAATTCCAGCTAGCGGCAACTTTGCCAGCCAGTGACCGCTGTTCCATTAGAGTAGCGCTTTCACTGAAAGCCATACCATTCCTACCAGAATAAATAATTAATATTATGTTGTGGCTTATTACGTGCGACGACTGCCATGTCTATGTGGAGATCTTTGGGGGAAGCCAGGATCTTTGCCCAGCAGTGGGCAAGAGAATTGATGAGAATAGATGTGCAGAACGCATGCTGAAGATCAATTCAAAGATTTTTAGTCTGTGACCAGCTGTCAATCAGTTGAAAATTGTTTATTTTTTAAAATTGTGCCCTATTTGTACATAATAAAGTTTTAAATCTAACTACGAATTTTACAGCATTCTGTGATTTTGATTTGACTTATGGTCTGTGGTTTGACAGATCGGTCGCTTCGCTCGCTCGCTCTGTCGCTCCCTGAGTCGTTGTTTTGTTTGTTGTTACTTGTTTGCCTGCGCTTTCTTCTCTCCTTGCTATGCTATGCAAGCCAGCAAAAATGGGAATATTTGTGAAACTATAATACCGATTTTGTGCTAGAACATCTAATACAATGGCTAGCAGAACAAAGACATGCCATACTTGTTTAAGTAGTGACAGAGTTTTGAGCTCGTTGGCTAAATTCAGAAGTCTTCTGCTGGAGTTGAATTTGAAGGTTCCTGTTTACATTATAGTTAACAATTTTAACACCTTCTCAAGGTTCTAATTGACCTATCTGCCAATTTCTATCTCAGTACGTCTACAGGTTAACTGAGAAATTAAAGAATATTGATCAACAAAATACCCTTTCACTTTTGAGCCAAATACTCTTGATACCTTTGCTTGGTGCTGTGAAAATGTATTTACTTTTATTTCACAGGTTAACCATGAAGGTGGTATATGTTGGGAGTGCCAGAGACATATGGAGAAGTTCTCCAGGTTTAGGACCCAGGTGCAGAGGGCTCAAAATATCATAAACTCTGAGGTAACGTCTGAATGTAGTGGCAATATAACTTACTCCATATCTATCCATCAGGGCCTCAAGTCCGCAAATTTACTGATGTCTTGATCTACTTGTAATTGAATTGCAACCGCAGCTCAATTGCAGTTTAATATGTTTTTAGTATTCTGCTACTAATAAAAGACCAATCAAATTCGATTGGTGTTACAATCATAACTCGATTTGATTGTGTGAGAATACTGTATTCTCTTATTTGATAAGGGTCTTCATTCTAGACAAATATATGTATTATATGTATAATTAAAGTACATATAATAAAAGAAATTGACTTGTATAATTTATCTCTCTATGATAAAGTTTTAGATTAAAAATAAATATCCCTCTTTCATGCCATTACCACACCAACCAGAGTGTTGTATGATCTTTCCAAACTGACTTGTCATTTTGGTGAACAAATAATGCCCAAGATCACGATTTGCCGTATCAATCATGCGTACATTGTGTATAGATGTCTTGAACTATATGTATAAGACACATAGAATGTGAATTTCAACTAATACTGCTGCAAATTATCCAATTATATACATAATTTCCTTAACCTAGTAAGACAAGTCAGTTTGGACAGATTATAATATATCTGACTGTATCACATGCACATATTATTTTCAGAACCTACTCACAACACCATCACTTACCACCTTGTCACTCTCGAAGTCTTACTATCACTACTCGCACCAAGATAAGATCACAAAGTCGAATATAACATGCACAGAAGCCGGTCCAATTGTCATAAAGAAAGAAATCGATAACAATGTCAACTGGAACGATGGCACAGTGGTTGACGTTGATGCATATGATGATGAAATTGATACTGGAGAATGTACAGACCTTGTGGTATCGAACAGTGTCCTTGAAAATGATGTGGGTGAGCAGAATACAACAGATATAGGAGTTTTAGACCAAAATCATATTGATTCCGAAACCCAAGTGTTCAGGTAATTATTTTTTCTGCCAATAAAGTTTACAAAGACATTTAAAATATCAAATAGATAATTCGGAGTCAGGAGTCTCTAAGATAAGTGTGCAACTTAAAATAACAGAAAAAGGGATGATTTTATATATTTTACAACTTAAACATAATACATAAACAATATATGAACAACAGAAAAATGTATCAATAATGTTAAAGAAGTGTATGGAACACTCTGTTACATACATTACATAAACTTGTAAACCCAAAATATGTGCTTTATAAAAGAAAACATTCTCCTAGCTGACTTAGACGGCCTATATCAGTGGGCTAATAACGTAACTCTGTTGCTAAATTGCAATTATTGAAATTGAAACTTTCGCGCTTATGTATCATCGTTTTCATGGGTTCAGTTGCTAACAAAGTTCCCTTGCAAAACATCCAAAGCCTGAATAATAAAATAAATATTATGGAACAATTCCTTCAAGACCATTCATTTGACGTTTTATGTCTCTCTGAGACATTTCTAACGGAATTAAAATTACAAAATTTGTCAATGAATGATTTTAGTATAGGTGCACATTACTGTCGTAAATTACGTAAAAGAGGTGGTGTTTGTATACTAATAAAAAATAATATTGAATTTATAGAACGCAATGACATATCTGACATGTCTAGAATTTATAGTCGAATATTGTGCAATAGAAATTGAATATCTCAATCTAATAATAATTTGTAAATGGAATGAACGCGAAATGGAAAATTTTTTAGAGTCATTTACTTGTTTATTAAATAAGCTAAAGACGGAACAACACAAAAATATAGTTATTGGTGGAGATTTTAATATTAATATGCTCGAAAAATCAAGATTTCCTATCGAGTTCAAAAACTTCCTTCTTTCCTATAACTACATACAACAGGTAACATCGCCTACCAGGATATGCCCAACTACGGCAACCTGTTTTCACAAATTTCCAACAAACGAAAACAAGGGTAGAAGACTATGGTCTCTCAGATCACCACGGGGTCGTTGTGGAGATTGACACAGAGAAAATCATAAAAAGGAAACGTAATATAAAAATATCTAAACGGAATTTCTCTGAAAGTCAAATAGATAAATTTAGACTACACTTAAGGGGCATTGACTGGCATTCATTAGTAACTTTTTTTTTTTTTTTTTTTAACTTCCTTCTTTTTCCTGCAATCTGTAAATTTTTTTAAACATTTAGCGAGGATGTTATGTATGTGTCAAGGTGGCCTGGATGGTATGAGCCCACTGACTCATCCACTTAATCTCTTCTTGTAAGCAAGTCCTGTGGTGTCCTTCTCTTCAGCCTTCTGAAGGTCGGATTTTGCATAAGTTTTGACGCCAATTCATTTGGATGATTCATTATTCGTTTCCTGTACCCCTCCAGGCTGCGACCAATTTCTTCCTGTACCGTTGGTACATTCAGTTCCTTGTGTAGTCGGTCATTTGTCACATACCATGGCGCATTTGCAATTAGGCGTAATGTTTTGGACTGAAATCTCTGTAGTATATTTAGGTTGGATTTCGATGCAGTTCCCCACAGCTGAATTCCATAGGTCCACATAGGTTTAATGATAGACTTATATACAAGTAATTTGTTTTCTAGTGAAAGTTTCGACTTTCGATTTATCAGCCAGTACATCGATCTAAGCTGCTGCCCTAGCGCTTTTCGTTTTGTAAAAATGTGTTTCAACCAAGTAAGGCGACGGTCCAAATGGAGGCCCAGGTATCGTACGTTGTCCGTTTGTGGAATTTCTATCGTGTTCAGGAACACCGGTGGGCATGTCTGAGTCCTTGTTGTAAACGTGACGTGCGCAGACTTAGTTTCGTTTGCTTTGATGCGCCAGTCTTTCAACCATGTCGATATTTTATAGAGACCTGCTTGGAGTAAGGCGGAGGCGGTTAGCGGATCCTCATGGGACGCCAGAATCGCTGTGTCATCGGCAAATGTTCCTACTAGTGTTTCTCTAGAGGATGGTAGGTCTGACGTATATATTAAATAAAGGGTTGGACCCAATACACTGCCCTGAGGAACACCGGCTCTAATTTTCTTAAGCTCGCTTCGGTTATCTCCTACCTTAACATAGAAGTGTCTGTTGCTGAGATACGACTCTATAAAAAGAAAATAATTTATTGGGAGCGTTTCTTTTATTTTACAAAGCAGCCCTTCATGCCACACTCGATCAAAGGCCTGAGAAATATCCAAAAACGCCGCGGAGCAGTATTCCTTCTTATCATATGTTGTGTTTATTTTTTCCACCAAGCGATGGACTTGTTCGATAGTCCCATGGCCTTTTCTAAATCCGAATTGGTGTTCAGGTATTATTGCGGATTTGGTGACAGGTTTCATCAGTAACTGAAGAAAATAATATAAATCAGAATTTTATTATATTTAATAATGAAATAAATAAATTGATAAATTTGTATTTTCCAAGCAGGATAATAAAAATAAAAGAAAACGGGAATCAGCAGTGGCTAACAAAAGGTCTACGAATATCATGTAAGCACAAGAGAATGTTACGTATCATACTTAACCAAACCAATAGCGATATAATAAAAAAACACTTAAAATCCTATTCAAAACTATTAAAAAAAGCGGTAACTTCTTCCAAAAGAATCTCCTACATACAACAAATGGCAAGATCTGCAAATAAAACTAAAACTATGTGGCGTATAATAAATAATAAAACAAACAAAACACCTACATTAACAAATAAAAACATAAAGCTAAAAATAAATGACGAAATAATAAAATCACCAAAAAAAGTAGCTAATATATTTAGCAACTACTTTAGTACTATTGGGATAACGAACTGTTCTCCACAAACACATAAAGTCCATAATAGCTCGGCACAGTATCAAACTATTAATAGTATGTACCTACGACCAGTGGGCGAAAAAGAAGTAGGAAAAATCCTACGTAACCTAAAAAATAAATCAACTGTCGGAATAGATGAACTGAATGATGAACCCCTAAAATCCTAAAACAATGCGCCCACGAATTCACTGCCCCCTTAGTAAAATAATAAACCAATCGTTTAGAGAAGGGATCTTCCCAGACCTGCTAAAAATATCGATCATAAAACCCATATATAAAACCGGTCCTAAAACAAGCCCGAGCCAATACCGACCAATAGCCATGCTACCGAGTTTTTCTAAAGTATTCGAACGAGCAATGTCGGATCGTTTATATTCATTTTTAGAAAAATATAATATCCTAGATAAGGAACAATACGGTTTCAGAAAGCGCCGATCTACCACATTGGCTGTGTATAATTACGCGCAACAAGCTTACAATTATATAAATAAAAAACGCTATGCGGTAGGCATCCTACTGGACATGTCCAAAGCGTATGACAGAGTACAACATGATATTCTTTTGACGAAATTATCAAATGTAGGTATTAGGGGTCAAGCGTATAGTTGGTTGGCATCATACCTTAAAAACAGAATGCATTACGTACAAATAAGCCACACAGACCCAGATACAGGGTGTGTCGTAAACCACAAATCCAATGGGATGATCACAAATAGTTCAATCCCCCAGGGAAGCGTGCTGGGTGTATTTTATTCTTAATCTACATAAACGACCTACCCAAAATTATAGAAACTGACTACATACTATTTGCCGACGATATTTCGCTTTTATTCGAATTTGACAAGGATACAGCTCGATTTAACGAAAAAATGACACGTACCTTAGATACAGTAATCCAGTGGTTATATAACCATAACCTCCAAATAAACTTCACAAAAACAAAAATAATTGAATTTAGACCACACCAAAAGTCTCCATTAAATGTAGAATTAAAAATAAATAACAAAACTTTAAAAACTGTGTCCACTTGCACATTACTAGGTATAGAAATAGATACGCATTTATGTTGGAAAAATCATGTAGAAAAAGTCAAGTCAAAATTGTCACGTTTCACGTACGCATTGTATCAACTTAAAATAAGTACTGATTGGAATACGGCAATGTCAGCCTACTACGCTTATGCCTATTCGTGGTTGACTTATGGCATCATACTGTGGGGCAACAGCCCGGAAGTTGGAAATCTTTTTATTCTTCAAAAGAAGTGTTTACGTATATTGGCAAATATAAATAATAAGGAAAGCTGTAAGCCGTTTTTTAAATCATACGATATTCTGACCTTGCCCTGCATATATATTTTAGAAATATCAAAGTTTGTAAGATATAACGAAAGCCTATTCGAGAATGCGCGGCTCAAAAATCGGTACGCGGCTCGGTCAATGAATAAAAACAAATTGGAACTACCCGCAAGTACGATGGCAATGTACCACTCTAGTCCGTATGTCTGCGCAATAAAAATATACAACCACCTTCCGAACGATATAAGGGCAGAGCGGGATGTAAACAAATTCCAAAGCAAACTGAAGCAATTCTTATTTAAAAAGGGTTATTATAATGTAAAGGAATTCTTTGACGATAAAATTTGAATAAAGTAGCTAGGCGTTAATATTAGGTTTGATTATTTATTTGACATTTATGTGATAATTTATGATTATAATGTTCCATATAGGTATAGGATGACATGAATATTGAATGTATGAATTGAACTTTCCTGATTATTGATTGACTCTTATAATTGTATTAATATTTTACATATAACTGTTTCCATGATAAATTTAAGCAATACATTTTGCCATACCCACATGGGTTTCATGATGTAAGTACATTAAACTGTAAGATCTTTTGTAACCTCATGAATGCAATAAATACATTGATTGATTGATTGATTGAGTGCCCGCGGCCGCCACCGTCACGATCCCCGGCAAACCCAGCAGGCCTGCTAGCGCGAAGCCGACGCAAACATTGCGAACTAATGTGCAGACACAGAGAACTCTAGTTTTTTCAGATCGAATAGGTAAAAATATGGGCGTGTTACTAAACGACTGTACGAATTCTAAAGTAATCAATTATTGCATGCCTGATTTGTCGTACAGCGGTATTATCCAAAAAGTCTTACAACACTCAGAACACAGATCAAAATGTAAATATAATAATTTTAATAAGTAATAGCCTTAAAGTACGAAAATATGATATAGTCAAGGGTTTTGAAGCGTTGCAAGGATTATCTGCAGGAAAAATTGTATTATGCGCATTTCCCTTCATAAAAAATGTTTATGATACTGAAAATGACCGTATTCACATGTTGAATACTTTGATGTATAATTTGACTTGCAGTCAGAAAGACGCATTTACCTTTTTTGACTGTAATAAATTTACAGATAAAGTAGTTTTAACAGAAGATACTATGTATCTTCGACGTAGGTACAAAGTCAAACTGGCTACAATGTTAGCGTACCATATTAATTTATTGATTTCTCCTACCGTAGGTAGATATGACCAGAGTGCCGATTTGTTAATAAACAAAAAGGGTCACTCTTTAAACTAGTATGTAAGACAAAGGAGCCGTCCTGTATCATATCAGCAGCATATAACAGTCCACTGTTAGACTTGAACAGTAAATCTTTTGATATTGTTCAGAATATACAGGACTGCTCTGGCATAAAGTCATTAGTAAATAGTGGTAATAAGCCTTTGGATGTACGTAAAGTAAAATGTTATAATAATAAACAAAATTGTATAGTTAACTTAGTACATCAAAATATCCAAGGCATGACTAATAAAGAATTGGAAGTTGAGCTATTCATGAACGGTGAGAATGTTGATATTTTTTGCATTACTGAACATTGGTTAAAAGATCACCAGCTCATATTTGGCTTTAACAACCATAAACTTGCAAGTTCGTTCACGAGAGGGCAGGCAATTCATGGAGGTTCCCTAATACTTGCTCGTAATTGCCTAAAATGCAAGGAACGCACTGATATTGTCAAGCTGTCTGTTGAACGATCTGCTGAAATTGCCTGTATAGAACTTGAGCGACTTATTGTAATGAGCGTATACAGACCTCCGGCTTCATCATTTGATTTGTTCGAGAAAATTATGGATGAAGCCCTTATTAAAGTTAGCAATTGTAATAAAAATATTGTTGTTTGTGGAGATTTTAATATAGATTTATTAGACGTATCTTGTAAATATACTGGTAGGCTAATATCATTATTTAAGTGTCATAATTTAATCAACTTATTTTTAGAGCCTACTAGAATAACAAGTACTACATCAACTTGTCTAGACAACATTTTTTGTGATATCCAGGCATGTAGCCAGTCTGTAATAAACAAATTACAATCCGATCATTGTGGTCAATTAGCTGTGTTTAATGTTAATATGAGGAAAGAAACAAAAAATACTATTAAATTTGTACCAATTAACAACAACCGTCTAAACAGTTTTAGAAATAACATTATAGGGAAATCATCTAATTTAAAGTATTTTGATGATACAAATGAATATTATAATTCAGTTTTACACATGACAAAAACTGAAAGTAATAGTATATTCAAACCAAAGGTGAAGGCAGTAAACAGCAAACTTATGTTTAGCGATTGGGCGACAGCAGGAATACATAAGAGTAGAAATAAATTATATGAGCTCTATGCAGAACGGGCGTATAATAATAGCGTAGAATTTGCTGAGTATGTTAAACATTATTCGAAGTTATTTAAACGCGTTTGTGCTACAGCTAAATCGAATTTCGTTAAACACAAACTAAAAAATAGCACAGATGTAGTAAAATCCACATGGCAGATAATAAATAGTGAAACTGGAAAAGTAACAAATCGCGATACAAAGTACAGTTTAAAGATAAATGATAATGTTGTTACCAAAAACTCTGAAGTTGCGGAGGCATTCAATACATTTTTACAGACATTCCAGTGTCAACTACGAAATCCTTAAATTCGTCTCCTGCTCTCGCTGAATCCTTGTTAAAACAAAATGTACCCGAGAGTGTCATCGATTTTAAGTTCGAGCATGCAACACCTCAAGATATAGTTAAGGCTTTTAAAACTATAAAAATGAAAGCAACTGCCGACATTGATGGTATGTCAGTAAAAATTATTAGCTCTGTAATTGATGTTATTGCTGTCCACTTAGCGAATATTTTTAATAATTGTGTTGATAATGGTGAATTTCCTGACCTGATGAAGCACAGTAAAGTTATTCCATTGTTGAAAACTGGTAATACAACGGATCCTACAAATTTTAGACCAGTTTCAATTTTACCGGCTCTAAGTAAAATATTTGAGAAAATCATATTAAATCAACTAAAAGCTCATTTTTATGGAGGTAACCTATTGCATCATAAACAATTCGGTTTTACTCGCGGTCGTTCAACAGCTGATGCAGGTGTTGAACTTATTAAACATATCTTTGGGGCCTGGGAGGAATCCCGTGATGCCTTAGGGGTTTTCTGTGATTTATCCAAAGCCTTTGATTGCGTTAATCATGATATTTTGGTCAAATTACAACATTATGGAATAAAAGACTTGGCCCTAAACTTGCTAAATTCATACTTGAGTCATAGAATTCAAAAAGTTGATGTAAACGGAGAGAGATCTATGGGGTCTGTTGTCTCTATGGGTGTCCCCCAGGGATCTATTTTGGGCCCGTTTTTGTTTCTTGTTTATGTAAATGACTTACCGTACTTTGTAAAAGATACCCATGAAATTGTCTTGTTCGCGGACGATACATCTTTAGTGTTTAAAGTAAAAAGACAACAATTAACATATGAAGACGTGAACAAGGCTATTGCAGAAGTGGTAAACTGGTTTACGGTTAATAATTTATTACTGAATGGCAAGAAAACAAAATGTATAAAATTCTCTTTGCGAAAAGGCGAAAATTTGAATCTTGTTGATTCTACAGTATTTTTAGGCTTTACTCTGGATAATAAATTGCAATGGGGTCCTCACATTGATAAATTGGCGAAACGGCTAAGTTCTGCAGCATATGCTGTAAAGAAAATACGGGGTATTTCTGACGAGGCTACAGCAAGATTAGTTTACTTTAGTTATTTCCACAGTATTATGGCCTATGGCATACTGCTGTGGGGACACGCTGCCGACTGGCACATTGTATTTGTATTGCAGAAAAGGGCTATTCGCGCGATTTATCAATTGAGACCTAGAACTTCACTAAGAGATAAATTCAGGAATATTGATATAATGACAATGCCGTCACAATATATATATGAGAACTTAATGTATGTTCATAAAAATTTACACTTATTTAAGAAGAATAGTGATGTTCATAATATTAATACGAGAAATAAAGATAAGCTTGTTGCTGGTGCTTGTCGTCTAGCCAAAGTCCACAAATCATTTATGGGTCAATGTGTACGCTTTTATAATAAGGTTCCAACAGATATTCAGAATTTACCATTGAATAAATTTAAAGTCGCTATAAAAAACAAATTATGTCAAAAAAGTTATTATAGTATATCTGAATATGTAAATGACAAAAGTCCATGGGACTGAACTGCTGTTCTATACAGGTATTTGCTTTTAAGATAGTATATAGGACAAATAATGTATTAGTACATAAGACATGTATAAAAAAAAAAAGAATTAACGTAGGCTCTGTGGGTTTCTTGCCGTTTCTTTTCCCCACGGAGAACCACCTTGGAAGCGGCGTTAATTTTCCTTCCTCTCCCACACATGGTGTCTCCTGTCTGCGCTAGGGTAGGGGTAGGGTAGTAGTTAGAGTAGGGGTAGGGTAGGGTAGGGTTGGAGTAAGATAGAGGTAAGGTAGTATAGGGTTGGGTAGGGCTAAGATAGTGGTAGGGTCGGGGTAAGATAGTGGTAGGGTAGGGGTAAGGTAGTGGTAGGGTCGGGGTAAGATAGTGGTAGGGTAGGGGTAAGGTAGTGGTAGGGTAGGGTTAAGGCAATGGTAGGATAGGGTAGGGGTAAGGTAGCGATAGGGAAGGGATAGGATAGAGTAGGGTGGTAGCGACTACCTACCACATACAGCATGTGTGATGCACGCTCACTTAAAAGTCTGTCTGGCGGTGGCGTGGGGGCCGGGTCGCTCTTTTCCCTCAAATATGGTTGAATTGGACGATGGCTGGGCCCTGCGTTATACTCGTGAACGGGTGCTGCCTTGGTGGACTGGCTTACTCTTGCTGTAGTTTTAGGTGGTTTTTTCTTAATTATACTAGACATACCTATATAATATAATATAGCGTTCCGGCTCTGCCTGGCATTGTCGAGCACGGTTCGGTTGGCGAGGGATACGTTTATCTACGGTCATAGGGCGGTCAGCGTGTCACTGTGTGTTTCCTTCCTACTTTCCTATCCCCTCATTTTTGACGATTGAAAGAGATATTTATTGTCCTAATCAATAAAGAAATTTTGATTTTGATTGATTGATTGCAATAATCTGAAACTATTAAAATTACAAAGAATTGTTAGCAACAGGGTTACGTCATTAGCCTACCGGTCTATCTCAGTATGACTACTGTTGAATAGGTCTATCTTGTAACAACCAGAACCAAAAATGCCACTGTCAATGTAGGTAAAGGTACACATATTGCAATATACATAAAAAACATTTATCACATTTCAGTGAATTACCAAGAATCACATTAGTGAAATCAATAACGGATGACAGGAACGAGCCAACTGAACCATGTCAAGTGTACACCGAGATCATAGAACTGAACATTCCAGTACATGTGCCAACCCACGAAGACGAAAGTGATAATTTTCATCACATAGAAGGGAGTCCTGCGGAAACACTGTATCAATTGGTCAATCAAGAAACAAATAAGACGAAATCCAATGGGAACATTGCAGCAAGCACCATAGACAAAGCCACAGACGTCAATTTGAATTTGAACGGAAATGATGTAGAACACTATGCTGATTCTCAAGATGAAATGGATATAATTAAAGCAATAGACAGCTGTCTCGCTGCAACTGATCCTACATACTCTTTGGCCTCTACAACTGATCATACATACTGCTGTACTCCGTTAAGAACACATGATGAAGTTTCAACAGCCAGTGGTGGAGTTTTAAATAAAACTCAAGCTAAGAAGGTTAGTTATGTCACATTGTTAATCCGTCCATATCAGTTTCCGTTTTATGTATACGTGCAGCGCCGATGGCGGAGCGGTTAGGGTATCCGACCCGTAAGCGAGAGGGACCAGGTTCGAATCTGGCTGGTCCGTGTACCAATGACTCTTTTCTGATTTATGTACATTAGTTGAATGTTGAATACTAACCTATGCTCTTGCGGTAACGGAAAACCTTGTGATGAAACCTGCAAATTCAGGTGACCGAATGTGTAACCATGATCCAAACTGGTCAGGTTCCCCTGATAGCAGGGTCACGGAGGTCAGATGGCAGTCGCTCCACTGAAATTATCTAATCTGCCAAATCCTGGATCGTGGTCAAGGCGGATTGCCGGCCCTCGTGCGCCAGAGCACAACCGGGCCGTTAATGATGATGTCACACCTTTTACCCCAAGAGTGTGAGCATTAGTCGGTGACTTAATGGCGAGCAGGTCAGTTTAGTAAGCGAGAGGAAACTGAGTTCGATCCCATGCACAATTTACAATTACCATTTTTGAGGTTTATATTTAAGTTTTGGCAAAGATGTTGCACATAGAGCATATATGGAGCCTTGACCTATAGACAATATACGCTGTTAATCTGTCCCAATGAGGAGTTTTCCAGTAGGTATTGATAGTTGGTTTCAAAAAGCATCAATAGATGGCACTCCTACAATTTTGGTAATCTGTATGATGGTGGCAGTGATTTCATGCAGCCAACTAATACTAAACTTAAAAATAAAATGTTTATTAATAGAAACATAACTGTTAAAGGTTGAACGAAGTTTAAAAAGAAATATTTATAGAAGTTGGCACTATGTTCCATTATTATTACAACCTCTGAAATGGTTGAAAACAATTGACAAATACAATATTATCCAATACAACGTACCCAGTGTTTATATCCTGTTTGCTAAGAACCTATTTCAAGCGATTATCAATTACCAAAATTGTCGGGGCGCCATCTAGTGAGTGATTAGAAATTTAGATACCTATTGGAAAACTGCTCATTCTATACGATTAACTCAATGTCATACAAAAAGCTATAACATTCAGATGACCATGTCCACAAAAATTTACAATAGCAGTTGTTATGGACGGGTTTTTGGCTACTTATACCCGTTTTTTTTTTTTTTTATGTCAATCGGTAGGCAAACAGGCAAGCGGGCCACCTGATGGAAAGTGGTCACCACTGCCTATAGACATTAGCAACACCAAGAGTATCGCTAATGCGTTGCTTACCTCTATAACACGTTGCTCTGGCAGCAAAAGGCAAATGCCACTCCACTGCCAAAGCCACGGTTCCTCAAATCCCCACCCCATGGAGCACTGGAAACCTTACTCACCGGCAGAAACACTATACTATTATATAAATAATACTATTTAAAGAGTATTATTTAGCTGCGATATTCTATAAGGTGGAGGTACTTCCCCAGTCGAACGAGATACCCCGCTATGCCCTACCTCTCTTAAAATCTTTATCTTTTGTATCTTTTGGACATGTTATATGCACCATTAAAGAAAGAAACCAAATGTAAATTGTTATAAATATACATTCAGGTGACTAATTGTGTAACCATGATCTGAACTGGTCAGGTTACCTTAGTAGCAGTCAGATCAGGTCAGATGGCAGTCGCTCCACTGTAATTACCTGATATGCCAAATCCTGGATCTTGGTCAAGGCGGACCCCGGGCCCTCGAGCGCGAGTCCTCAACCGGGATATTATCGCCAAGATGATGATGGTGACAGAGAGGGACAAACGGCGGGAAGCGACTTTGTTCAATAGTATGTATATATGCATGTCAAAATCCTAATAAAAGTGGACATTATATCTCATTGCAGGACATTATAACAGTCAAAGTTGCCTACAAAGGCATTTTAGGTGGTACTACGGTGAAATGTGAACCAATCTCTGATGATGAACACAACTATGATGACTGTTACGTGCATGTAAGTATAATCCTGCATTCAATATTAATATAACATACATACATCATATATAACTCAACATATATAAATAAATAAAAAATAACATAAATATGCTTAGACAAATTGACACAGCGCCATCTAGCTCCAAACTAAGCAAAGCTTGTGTTAAGGGTGTTAGATAACTGATGAACTACTTTTACACTTTTTTGAATACATACTTATTATACATACTACACCCAGACCCGTAACAGAAATTAAAATTAATCATTTCAATTTCCTTTCGGCCGGAAACCGACCCGGGAGCTCTGCGTGGCGACCGGCATGTTAACCAACTGAATCACTCCGGTCGTCAAATATTCGTTGTATAATATTATATTATTACAAGGGGTCCTGCACGCCTCCTGAGACTTTAACCAGTCTCCGTGTCCCCAGCGTCTGACCTTGGCCTTGGTTAGCTAATCGTATTGTGAGCTAACTCCGCTTTCTAGCTTTTCTTCCTCCATTTCGCCCGCTCTTAAGCACGTAGCCGTCGTATGGACGTAAGCCGTTGGCCCATAACAGTCCACTGCAAGACTTAGGGCCTCTCCCACGAAAAGAGAGGTTATTGCCGTAATCTCCACGCTTGGCAGGCGGGTCGCAGTGTTATAAATATAACAATGGAAAACGCTGCTGCCCATTTTCCAGCCCACGGAGACTCTAGATCTTTTGCTGCTTCTAGATCATTTGTCTCGAAAGCATTAGTCGCCTCGTACGACACCCACGAATGTAAGGGGTTGGTGCTATTCTACTCTGCCGGACACCACACGACCTTCGGGCTAAGTGGTATAAAATAAAATTCACAGCCATTAATAATTTTTTTTCAGAACGGCGAATCGTCTCTGGGCCAGAGTCGTAACGCTGGACCTGAAGAGCTTGACCAGTCTCTGTGGAGAAAATCTATTCTGCTACTGTACACTAAGTAAGAATTGACTTTGTTTGAATGGATTGAATTCTTTTTGCTGTCAATTTTTTTTTCTCTATTATTAATAATACTCTTATTTTTTTCTTTTTTTTTATGTCATACGGTAGGCAAACAGGCAAGCGGACCACCTGATTGAAAGTGGTCACCACTGCCTATAGACATTAGCAACACCGAGAGTATCGCCAATGAGTTGCGCTCCTCTATAATACGTTGCTCTGGCAGCAAAAAGGCAAATGTCCCTCCACTGCCAAAGCCACGGTTCCCCAAATTCCCACCCCATGAAGAACTGGAAACCTTACTCACCGGCATTCACTCACATGTTAAAATAGCAGGTGTGATAAGTACATAACAATTTTTGTTGCCCTGCTTCCCAACCTAGGAATAACCTGTATCTTGGGAATCAGTGAAATCACCCATGGCGCCACATCATATTTTAGATTACGGTAAACAATGATAAAACATAAGAAAGAAAGAAATATGAGACTACAAATACATATATACTACATAGTCATAAAGTCCAACGAATTTTTCATAACGATATTGTTGTCAAATATTGTAGGTATGAACCGAGCAGATTCGAACCTGCATCCTCTAGCTTACGAGTCGGATACCCTAACCGCTCGATCACCGACGCTCAACTAGTATATTATAATAAATACCTATTGTTTTACATCTTTTCCAGCCTAAGAAACCACACTGCAGCCAGAATATTCTGGTACCCGGTGACAGACGCCATAGCACCACGGTACAGCGAAGCTGTCAAGAGACCGATGGACTTCAGGACTATTGGTACCAACATCAAGAACGGGGTTATCGCGTATGTATCACCTTACTAGTAACTTGATTTTTTATAAGCCTTTTTTAAATATAACTAATGAGGAGTTTTCCAATAGGTATTTAAGGCATTCCTAACCATTCACTAGATGGCGCCCCGACAATTTTGGTAATTGATAATTGCTTGAAATAGGTTCTTAGCAAACAGGATATAACCACTGGGTACGTTGTATTGGATAATATTATATTTGTCAATAGTTTTCAACCATTTTAGAGGTTGTAATAATAATGGAACTTAGTGCCAACTTCTATAAATATTTCTTTTTACACTTCGTTCAACCTTTAACAGTTATGTTTATATTAATAAACACATTATTTTCAAGTTTAGTATTACTTGGCTGCATGAAATCACTGCCACCATCATACAGATTTAAAGAAGATTACCAAAATTGTAGGAGCGCCATCTATTGATGCTTTTTGAAACAAACTATCAATACCTACTGGAAAACTCCTCATTGCGTAACGCTGGTGCCAACAATTATCTGTAGCCGTATTCACAATGGCTCGGAAGTCGGATTCGGATACGGAATCGACAAAGGACCCAGCAAAAGTATTTGGAAGATGTGGTTTCAGTTAATTTTGATGAAATTTTCATGTTATAGAGAGTAGAGTTTCCGTGGAATCTATCGGGATTCTGAATAACAGTTTTCGAATCGATCGACACGGATTCGTCGCTCACGAATTGCGTGTCGAATTGTTCGGAAACGGTTTCGAATCATTGTGAATACGGCTACTGATTTCAATGATTAAAGTGGTTACTTTGGCGATTACGTGTGATCTATTTAGTAGTTTCAATCATTCAATAGTTTCAGTTTATTTAAATGACATGAAATGAAATGAAAATATTTATTTGCTTTGCATAAAAATTAACAATTTAAATAAATTCGACTAGTGTCGACCAATCAATTGCAATGGAAGTTAGCAACTGAACCCACGAAATCGATAATACGGCAAAAGTAACGATTGCAGTCATTGAAATCAGAGAATTGTTGGCAACAGCTTTACGTAAATAGCCTGCTGGTGTATTGGTGGATGCTGAGTGTGGCCCCGTTGCACGACTTCTCATGGCACGGGTAACGATACTTACACCCGGTTCTGAGACGGACGAACGACCTCTTTAAGGTCCTAGGGAGCCGATGGATACAAGATAACAGAGTCGACCGGAGGATAAGCCGTGGGAGGCCTGTATTCAGCAGTGGACCGGGACCTACCTAACTGCCTAAAGGTGATGATTATGGGTTACTGACCCACTGAAACCCGTGACCGTATAACTAAAATATTGTTATAAGTTCTCTTTTCTCGCTCTGTTTATTTTTTTTTGATAATTTTCGATTTTCACGAAAACTATACAATCGCTATCAGTTTCATCTAAAAGTTGAATATCACATTCGATTTTGGCTTCAAAAGGCCGCTAGGGACAGAGACAAATCAATGCGTTAGACAGAAACAAAACATGTATGAGTGAATGAATGTGACTGATTTTAGCAGGGGTAGCCAGACGAAAAAATTTATCTCTTGTTAATGGTCGATTAGCTAATTTTGGTTTGAATTGGCCTTTCAGAAACCCACAGTGATTTAACAGCTTGTTAAATGTGACAGTCTGTTAGCTAACCAATGATTTGACAAGCGTTTCAGAAACCGGGTGTTAGTCATCGTTACTGCTGTCATTGTAGTTAATGATTATTTCCTTTTCTTTATATAAATGTACCTGCCGTGTCTTGTGCTGGGTCCACGCCAATATTGGAATGAACGTTTCTCGCTCGTACGATTCGGATGTGGAATGAGCTCCCAGCCACAGTGTTTCCTTTGGACTATGACATGGGATCGTTCAAGAGGTATATTAGAGGTCTCTTCAGAGGCGCAACGCATTGGTGATACCGCTAGCGTTGCTGACGTCCATAGGCGGCGGTGACCACGCACCATCAGGTGGCCCGCTTGCCTGTTTGTCTGCTTTATATCATAAAAAGAAAGAATTAAAAAACATAATATTTTGTGTGAAAACACCGTTACTCACTGTTTTCTTAACCCGAATCGACTAAAATAATCATCTTGGCGTTAATGTCCCGGTTGTGGTCTCGCGCACGAGGGGCGACCGCCTTGACCATGATCCAGGGTTGGGCAGATCAAGTAATCACAGTGGAGCGACTGCCATCTGACCTCCGTGACCCAGCTACCAGGGGAACCTGACCAGCGGGGCTATTGGCTAACTCAGTTGACAACTGTATTTGACACTAGATAATTGTACACCACGTCATCTACGTTGAAAACTGGTAATAGCGTCTACCAAATTAGAGTAGTGTCAGATTTTTATATGTCAAATTCAGTTGTCCACTGAGATAGCCGATAGGCCCTCAGATTGGATCATGGTTACACATTTAGTCGCCTGAATGTGTAGGTTTCATCACGATGTTTTCCCTCACCGTGAGAGCATCGGTTAGTGTTCAACTAATGTACATAAGTCGGAAAAGAGTCATTGGCCGCAGCGGGATTCGAACCCGGCACCTCTCGCTTACGAGTCGGATACTCAACCGCCCCGGCCACCGACGCTGAAAACCCTAGTATGATAATGTGTCATTATTTGACGACCTGAGTGGTTCAGTGGTCACCATGCCGGTCTGCCACGCAAGCGGTCCCGGGTTCGATTCCCGGCCGGGCAGAAATTGAAATGTTGATTTTTAATTTCTGTAACGGGTCTGGGTGTTCTATGTATAATAAGTATGTATTTGAAAAGTATATAAGTAGTTTATCAGTTATCTAGCAGCCATAACACAAGCTTAGCTTACTTTGGGGCTAGATGGCGTTGTGTGAATTTGTCCACGATTATTTATTTTATTTTATTTTTATTTTATTTCAACCCGCAGAACAACCGAACAGTTCCATCGAGACATACTCCTAATGCTGACCAATGCTTTGATGTACAACAGCAGTGACCATTGCGTCTACCATATGGCTAAGCAGGTGGTGGCTGAGGTAAGTTGTATTATCGTTTTTTTTATACCACTAAGGTGGCAAACAAGCTCACGGCCTGCCTGATGGTAAGCAGTCACCGCAGCCTATTTTGACAAGACCTTGCATCGCAGTAGTGCCATCTGATGGACTTTGGAAATTTTTATCTCATTGAGTTTGTTTCCGTTAATGGTTTAAAAAGCCGTGAATCAATATTCAGAGCATGACACAGACA
This sequence comes from Blastobasis lacticolella, assembly GCA_905147135.1. NCBI lineage: Eukaryota > Metazoa > Arthropoda > Insecta > Lepidoptera > Blastobasidae > Blastobasis > Blastobasis lacticolella. The sequence goes on along the minus strand of LR990065.1, from coordinate 9,527,916 downwards.
TGTTAGCGACTTCGACATTTTGCAACTTGGACATATTGCAACTTGGACACTTTGGTACCACTGGACATTTTGCAACTTGGGCATTCTTGCAATCTAGGCATTTTGCAACTTAGACTTTTTGCAACTTGGACACTTTGGTACCACTGGACATTTTCCAACTTGGGCATTCTTACAACCTGGACATTTTGCAACCTAGGCATTTTGCAACTTGGACATTTTGCAACTTGGACACTTTGGTACCACTGGACATTTTGCAACTTGGGCATTCTTGCAACCTTGACATTTTGCAACCTAGGCATTTTGCAACTTAGACATTTTGCAACTTAGACATATTGAAACCTGGACATTCTGCGCCTGAAGGCCTTGTATCACTTAGCAATTTTCTTGCAGGCAAAGTCGCAGCTGGATATGCTGATGTCGATCCATACGCCCTCCCAAGCCAGCAACCAAGAGACTCCGAACCAAAGACCTAGGAGGCGCCTAAAGTCTCTATTTCATGACGAAGGCTATTGGCAGACGGCCAAGAAAGCTAGGACATCTAGCCCTGTTAAACCTAAACCCGAACCTAGAGACTGTAAACCTAAAATTAGTCCCAACGTACAGAAACACGATACCGTAGATAGTAACTCGAAAATAAGAAAGATATCTATCGAAAAAGATATCGTTATCGGCGATATCTGGGAATTTGATAGGTATAACAGGCCCATGAGGAAAGATCGAAAAAGGAAATCCAAACTTACGGTCAAGGTAAAGGCAGAGAAGATGGAGGAAGCAGCGAAAAAGAATCAGTATGGTGCCAGCAAAGTGATTACGCCAGTGAAATTCAACGAACCTAAAGTGAATAGGCCAGTCGGTTTCAAAGAAACTAAGAAAGGTGCGAGCAAAATTACGACAGTGAATTTCAGTGAAACCAAGAGAAGGGGACTGCAACCAAAAGGCAAAACAGCTGTAAAAATAAAGACAGAAATGATACAGAAAGCCAAAAAGACCAAAAGCAAACCCAAAGATGTTACCACAGTCAATTTCAAAAGAGATAAAGATGTCTCACATACGGTAGTAAGAAGAAGTGGTCGCAAACGTAACGAACTAAACTATAGTATAGCTATTCATGGCGAAAACAAATCTCCGAAATTGAATCCGAAATTGGCCAAAGTGCCGACAGTCAAAATCGAACCTTTGGACGTTAAAATAAAGCCCAAACTTGAAAAAATATACTCAAAACCGAAGGGACTCGACAACGACGATGAGAGAGAAGAGCCAACCGATTTCCACGTAGCTATCACATCTGAAACTCTAAGAGACTTGAATAGAGACGAAGGGACATTAATAAAGAAGATATTGCAGGAGAGTATTCTGAATTTGGCCTTAGAAAGTAACTTCACTCCAAGGTTCAAAGGGGAGCCTATAATAGCTGAAGGGGTAGTCAAACTGTGGTGCAGCGATAGGAGATCCCTAAACTGGCTTCAGATAACTGTAGAAAATTTCCCAAAGATATTGGGCCGGCTTACTGTGAAGAAGCTATCGGAACTGCCAAAGAAAATAAAATCAGCTGTTTCGATACCAGGATACTATGGTGAATTGGAGGTGATAAAGAGACTTTTGAACGCTCAGAACCCTTGGGCGCAAGTCAGTTCGTGGTCGTTTACTAGTGTGGAACAGAGGGGGGAATCTCTTTTCATAGTTTTAGGTATACCGCCCTTCATAATACCTAAGTTGTTGAGTAGGCAGAGACAGTTGGCCTACATTTTGGGATCGGTACACATAGAGTTCTTCAACCGACAAGGGAATCTAGTTAACACGCCGCCGGGATATGTGAAGTGATCGGGTAATGTACAATTTGGATGTAATTTGAACTCTATTACGGTGTAGTAAGAATGGTTTTTGCGATTGTAGAATTCACCAGACGGCGTTATTGAGACAAGGCATGATGTTAAAATAAGGCATTGTCTTTGGTTGGAATGGATTCGTTTTATAGCAGTCATTTCTGTCCAATAGCATAGCTGTTTTTGACAATGAACCTTACTTCTCAGTGGCGCCATCTGTCCTTCAAGCGTTTACACTTATGTAAAAAATATTGATAGGTAATTGACTGTGAGGGTCACGTAGGTAATCCTACGTATTCGAGTAAAAGGAAAAGTCACTTTTCTTTTATCACTATATGTAAGTATCGCTACGAAAAGTCGAAGTTGGCTTAAATAAAATAAAATATGTTAAAAACATATTTTTTTTAGGTTTAGTATCAGATGGCTGCATGATATCACTGCCAAAATCATATAGATTTTAAAAAAATTACCAGAATTGTAGGAGCGCCATCTATTGATGCTTTTTGAAACCAACTGACAATACCTACTGGAAAACTCTTCATTGCTACAAAGTGGAATTATTCTTGAACTCTATGACGTAGGATAAACCCTCACAGTCTGTAAGTAAACTAAAATGGTCCACTTTGGCCTAATTAATTTAGCCACCTTTAAGACTAAATTCTGAAGCAAACTGAATTTTTGAGCAACTCAAAGTGGAATGTATTGCTCATAGAATAAGGTCAATTTTTGTACCACTAACATTATGTTAGGTGTCGCTCCGCTTTTCAATAGCCGTGATACAAAAATGGACCTTATTTTATAAGTAATACATTCCACTTTGATTCACTCTCACGCTTTTTGCTTCTGAATTTAGTGAAATGTAATCAGTGAATTTCAGATAGGGTGCATTTGTGTAGTCATTCGTGTGTATTGTAAATAGTTTTGTATGTGTGATCGTTGTAAGGATAACACTGGGTGGCCTCTCGAGCCAAAGTAGTCTGTGGTCGGATGTATCGGTTCTTTCCACTTCGGGGGATCTTGAACCGCCTGCAGTGGAACGGTTTTCAATTTTGATTTTCGGCCTGAAATGTTCAATATTTTTATAATTATGTTGGCAACACCGAAAGGGAACGCTTCAAAAATAGGGTGAATCGGCGTCATGCCTTCTCCGATCCCTTGAGCAGTGCAAGTTACTTTCCATTCGAATTTAATAATTTGTTTTTCTCTGTGTACTATGTATTTGTATTGCTTCTTGGAATAAACATATTCTATTCATGCATCAAAATATTCACGATTCTCGAGAATAAATCAAAACGAGACCTTCAAATGTATAAAAATGTAGACAATTTGCGCTTTATTCGCAGAAAACGTACTAAAACTAAGTATCTCTCCGAGTAACTGCGGTTGCCAAATTCAATACTTAAGAATTATCTCTAAACAGCGCCATCTAGTGAGGCACGCCGAACTACACTTTTTACTGTTTAAAGTAGCTGTATGAAAATCCTTCATTTTCAAGCCGAAAATTAAAATTGGAAATAGGCTTGAAGCGAGCGGTTCACAAATAGGGCCGTGGGTACATCCGTAGTTATACATAGGGTATACTATCCGGATATCCAAATTATCTGGATATCCTGCTTAGTTTATTATCTGGATAAGTTTAAATTGTGCTATCCGGATGATAATGCTATCCGTATATAATAATGCTATCTGGATATAATTATGATATCCGGATATAATAATGATGTATTAAGCACGGGCTCAAGGGTCCATCCATATTAAGTTTAAGTAAGATAAGCTGTGCGTGTTATTTTGTAATACTTGTGCGAAATATTTCTTTGTTTATTATACAGGCTGAGTAATCTAAATGGGTCAGTGAGGTAAATCCAAAACAATAACTATATAGCGTAATTTGTTCTAGAGGATCGACTGACGGATTTACGGATTTTCATGAAAAATATGTCACTTAAAAGTGTTAGGGAGTCCCTTAAAACTTAGGTTGCCTCTAGTGGTTATGCCAGTAAAGAATGTTTCGAAAGAAAATTACAAAATAATTTTATTAAGCGCGACAAAATAATAAAATAATGTTATGTATGAAACTAGTCTCTCGCCACATTCGAGTAAGGCGCCGTCCTAAATGGCAAAGGTCGTACGACGGGCTCGCCCGACCAATGGGTGACCTCAAAGCCGCCCGTCGCACGACCATGGTCGTACGACCGTTGCTAATAAGGACATCGCCTAAGTCGTAAAATAATTTTCGTAAAAGGTAGCTAATTGACTTTGATATAATGTTTTAAACTATTGCGGTTATTATTACACATTTTAAGGGTATGTTCCGGGTTTCCTACCGCATCATGGTCACGGGACGACCCGTGACCATGATGCATGCAACTGTGTCGAAATATCGGGCTACTGTAGCCGTATTCACAATGATTCGAAACCGTTTCCGAACGATTCGACACGAAATTCGTGAGCGGCGAATCCGTGTCGATCGATTCGAAAACTGTTATTCAGAATCCCGATAGATTCCACGGAAACTCTACCCTCTATAACATATGAACAATTCATCAAAATTAGCTGAAACCATATTTTCCTAAGAACTTTTGCGGGTCGTTTGTCGATTCCGTATCCGAATCCGATTTCCGAGCCATTGTGAATACGGCTACGGGTCAACAACGGTACGCGGTAGGAAACCCGGAACATACCCTTAAAATGTGTAATTGACTTCAGTCACAACGAAGACAATCAGGTACCTAAGTCTCGGCATTTAGTGCCTTTATATTAAGTTTGTATATTTTATATATTGTGTTCCTGGGGCGCTATTTTTGAAAGGGCTCGCATCCAAGCGAGCGTTCGCGCCCGTTTCCTATCTCTTTCACACTCGTGGTAAGTTGCCAGAGATAGAAAAGACAAGCATTAGAAGGCGAGCGGTCCTGTGGATGCCAGCGGTTTCAAAAATAGCGCCCCTGCGGCTACTCTGTAAGCCCGTGATTTGAAAACGTTCAATTTGTTTGAAATGTTAACAAAAAATTATAAAAATCAGTGTCCTAATCGGATAGGAAGGCGATGCATTGGCATCGGTTTCAATTTGACAGATTCACGAATTGGTCTGTGGTATTGTCGGCTTCCATACGAAAGAGAGAGAACAACGAAAACATAGAATTACCACGGACTAACTCGCATTGACAGAACTTGGATCGAATCAATCCGATAGTGTCGTGAAGGTATTCTAGTGCATTCGCGATAAGAAAATAGTGAGTTATCGTTGTTCGCCGGCCTAGCCTCGTCCCTCGACCAATCGGGTCGCAACGAATTAGAAAGCTTAGCTCACAGTGACCAGTTGACGGCAGATAAAAATAAAAATGAATAACCTCGCCGGTTGGAATAAACAGCGAATACTAGCATGTAGGTCTAGCACAAGTTGCTCTCGCGCGCGATAAGCGATAAAATGCACGATATAGGTATTGCTATCTCTTTCGTCTTAGTATTGAGAGAAAGAGACAAACGCTGTCTCGCGGCGCGAGCTTTGTCGCTTTGAGCTGTGTCGCACTTGTGCTAGGGTTACTGGCTGCTAAGCAAAGGGATATCCTTGACTTTATTTTTAATTTGAGACAATTTTGTTTGTTTTTATCCATTCATAAACTTCATTTAAAAAAATATAAATTGTGGTAATTTTCACTCCATTGCGAAAACACTTCATTACTCACTATTTTCTTAACGCGAATGGTATATACCCACTTTATACTGTTGTTGTTTCGGGCTTGCTTGCTACCTGATTATTTTGCTAATGGGACGGCCTTTAAACTTCACTCCAATGAATGCTAAAGATAGGTGATAAATACTTATAATACTTGACGTTTCACGTAGGCTGCATGTTAGTACATTTTTACACCATTTTCATCATTGTCCAACATGCTGCCGATAGGAATATCTACGCACATACTCGCACGCCCTTGTCCCACAGGTGGGGTAGGCAGAGACTATGGACCCCCACTTTGCTGTCCTGACACAACTTCCTAGCCTCGCATATATCCACAACCGTTTTCATACATCTGTTATTCTTGTCACTTCGGACCCCAGCTGTTTTGAGATCAACTATTTTCAACAACTCTTATTGAGAGAAACTACTGATGAAAAGACACTGACGCCTCAAGGTCCTTATTATTTGGTAACGTAGTTCCTTCGTGAAAAGTCACAGTGAAGTTCCATGACGTTATTTAGCACCCATTTCTAGTACTTATTCGAATGAAGTTAGTCATGAGGCAGTCTTTAGCAAAATAATCAGGTAGTACAGAGTAGACTCCATGTTATTAAAATTATTTCGTTTATAATGTTTTATTTCGTTTTTTGTCTTAATCATTTAAAATTAGGAAGTCTTATGGCATTTATGAATCGAATGAAAAATTTAAATATTTATTGTTTTTACTTTGTCCAACAAAGAGGTCAACTCCATTGAATGATTTATTTCTTATGTTAATGTTAAAATATAGTTTTTGTTATTACAATTTTGTATGAAAATTTAATTGCAATATTGAATGATTTTTGTAAGAGAAGCAAATAAAAATTGGAGCAATATTATTTGAGATATTATTTCGAACCCAAATATATACCTAACAATCGTTTAAAGACAGTGGAACTAGCTTTATAGGAAAGATTTGAATACCCATATACCTAGTCCCATGTCCTTCACATATAATATAAAAATGCTGAATCGATTTTAACGAAACAAAGCTAAGACTGTCGTGGACTGAACTGGCCTTTAAACAAAATGAAACACATCGAAGTCTGTCCATCTGCATCAAAGAGATTGGTATACCAGGTATAGTAACTCTCATGATCTGTTCCGTTCATACTTTTTTGCGGCAACACAGCCGCTGGTGGCCTGTTGCTCCCAGTCTTAGTATTGGAGTTAGGTAGATTTTCAAATACAATAAACTCATAATCTCAATGACGACCTGAGTGGATCAGTTGGCCAATATGTTGGTCGCCACGCAGAGGTCCCGGGTTCGATTCCCGGCCGAGCAGAAATTGAAATTATGAATTTTAATTTATGTTACGGGTCTGGGTGTAGTATGTATAATATGTATTAAAAAAGAAGGTATATAAGTAGTTTACCAGTTATCTAACACCCAAAACACAAGCTTTGCTTACTTTGGGGCTAGATGGCGCTGTGTGAATTTGTCCAAGCATATTTATATTTATTTATAATCAGTCTATATTAGTCCACTGCTTGACATAGGCTTACCCCAACTCGCGCTAATGCATTGTCATCCTTCTCCTTGGCTACTGGCGCCAATGGATGCATTGTCATTGTCAATGGCCGCACCCACCTGCAACCACTGCTGACCATAGGCCTCCCTCAATTATAGGCATGAGGCATTTCATCTTAGTCCTCACAGTGGTAAAGCACCTGCGGTTCTACATTTTGTTGCCTGCGACCTAAATGTATGAATCGCCGATGTTATGGGCGACAGTTACTGCTTCCCATCAGTAGCCGTATTCACAATGGCTCGGAAATCGGATTCGGATACGGAATCGACAAAGGACCCCGCAAAGGTTCTTAAGAAAATATGGTTTCTGTTAATTTTGATGAAATTTTCATATGTTATAGAGAGTAGAGTTTCCGTGGAATCGATCGGGATTCTGAATAACAGTTTTCGAATCGATCGACACGGATTCGCCGCTTACGAATTTCGTGTCGAATCGTTCGGAAACGGTTTCGAATCATTGTGAATACGGCTACAGGTGGGCTGTTTGCTTGCTTGTCACTGTGTTGGATAAAGAAAAAACTGGCGCCAACGCACCCTGTCCTCGGCTTGGTGCATCCAGCACTGCAGCATTTCGCAAATCGTCACTCCATCTGGCCAGAGGGCGCCCCACACTACGCTTATCGACTCGCGGTCTCCACTCAAGAACTCGCTTAGCACAGCTGTCGTCGGTACTGTAGCCGTATTCACAATGATTCGAAACCGTTTCCGAACGATTCGACACGAAATTCGTGAGCGGCGAATCCGTGTCGATCGATTCGAAAACTGTTATTCAGAATCCCGACAGATTCCACGGAACCTCTACTCTCTATAACATATGAAAATTTCATCAAAATTAACTAAAACCACATTTTCCTAAGAACTTTAGCGTCCTTTGTCGATTCCGTATCCGAATCCGATTTCCGAGCCATTGTGAATACGGCTACTGGCCCACTACCACTTCAGGTTGATAATTCTATCCCTACGCTATGTCGGCAACTTTTCTTTGTCGGATTACTTCGATCGAAGTCACTGGTGGGCATTTAATATTTGCAGAAATTAAAAAGAAATCGGTTGGTAGACTCGGTCTAAAAAGTAAAGCGACTTGAGAATTTAGAAGACTTATTGAAATCAACAAGAGCTCCCTACGAAGTCTCAAGACCTCAAAGGCCGGTACCGCATCCTTAGGTTGTAGATATCCTGGACGACGGTGGGCACTTTCTATCAATAATAAAAAAAAAATTGGACACTTTTTTAGAATTCCATCTATGCGCACTCAGCATTTTGCTAACCCTTTTCTGTTGCGAATGGCAAGGGACTGGAACTCACTGTCTGTACCTACATGTTTTCCCTGAGCGCTACAACTGAGGTCTCTTTAAGACAAGAGTGAATAGGTATTTAATAGACAGGTATGCGCCATCGTAGACTAACAGGTGAGATGGCAGTCAAATAAAACACAGTTACTATGAAATTTTATTTTTATTTTGTTTATTAACATGAATCAACACCTCTTTTTTGTTACAAATGTATACTTAGTCTATTATTCCATACATAAGCCAATTACTGATTCACACTTTGTTTCCAAAAAATATAAAATTTAAACTATATGGGTGGGTACTTGCACATGTTAAATTTTAATTAAATCTTAAATAGGAGGTAGAAATTAATTTGACTCGTAGCAAATCTCCCTGCACGGAGAAGTAGTTGTGAATGTAAGCTATGAGTGTGTTTTTGTATAGTGTAGGTAAGTGTAGTGTGTGTAGGTATGTGTGTTTGTGTGTGAGAGATCAGTGAACACAGTGTAGGTACTCGGTGGCGGCGAGAGAAATGTTTTGCTCGATAAGCGTTGGTTCACATGGCAATGAGCATCGGTGGCCTAATGGTTACGGAGTCCGACCCGAACCCCGAGATACCGGGATAAATGAAGTTTATTTTGTTTGAATGTCTGTAGATCTCCACGGCTAGCACAAGCACGCGACACAGCTCGCGTCGCAAGATAGCGTTCGTTTCCTTCTCTTAATACTAATATGATAGATTAGATCTATGTCGCGCTTTCTCTCGCTTATCGCGCACACTTGTACTGTCGAGTTCAGTAATATGTGAGCATTACCAAAGCTCCAAATATAAATGGAAGGGTACTTATATATCTGAGCAGATTCATCAATCAAACATATGTACATCTGCTCAGATATATAAGTACCCTTCCATGTACATTTATATTTGAAGCCTTGGCAATGCTCACATATTAATGAACTCGACTGTACCAGTCGTGCTGGGTACATCTTTTCGACATATTTCGGCACAAAACTAACTTAACCGAATTGAAACCCTCATATGAAACCACAATATCATACATTTTGCTTTCGTATGTATACGTACATACATACACAACATCACGCCTGCTTCACAAGACCCCTACACAGTAGGCAGATTCCAGGTTACCAAAACCTGTATATTCTTGGTCTGTGGTACCACGATTCTTTCCAATCTGTGGTCGGTCGTCTATTTTGTCTTTGCCCTCTTCACTTTCTTGTGCACTAGCTTATAATGGTTGTACAGCGCGGCTCGTTGCTTGAATGTGTCTCCGCAGTCTTCACACATGTAACTTCGTTGATCCGAGTGTATTAAGCGATGGCTTTTCAATGTGGATAGTGTCTGAAACATATTTGGTTCTTTACTATATGGGTACCACGACAAGAAAACAAAGAAACTCGAAGCTATTGAGTAGTCTATAACCTTAATAAGCCGCCTTCGTTATTGTACAAAAATTAAAATTTGTCGGTTTATACTGTCTAAGTTTGGTGCCAATGTTTACTACGTGAAATGTTGACATATTTGACAAGAATCATAATTCCATGAAGGAGGGCGCTAGGGTTTATTCTGAAACGTCATTCTAATTTCACAATCGGGACATGCTAGTTAATTTTTCCGTTCCTTCTGGCCTGGCCCCTGAGGTGGCCGACGAAGCCGAGTCAATCGCCAATGTACAGCCAGTGAGCACGAATTTTTTCTTTTGTTTGTTAGAGCTCGTCTAATCTAAAATGACGCGCTCCACTATCGCATTAACGCACACAAGCAAGTTTAAAATATGGACGCAATACATCTACAAATGCCGTTGTAATTGGTAATTCAGTTGCCGGTGAGACACCAACGTAGGAGCACGCGTCGTTTGATTGCAAAAGTACCGTTCCCACCACCTCCCACACAGATGAAGTGTCGTTATCAATATTTGCACTCACACATCGAAATCAACTAACTAAGTAGTGGGGCGCGTCATTTTAGACTAGACGAGCTCTACCCGACTTTTGGAAAAATAGCCCAATCTTTCATTGTTAAAGCTTCCAGTGTAATTTATTTTAATTGTGTATTACACTTTCTGTTTAAAAAAAGCGATGCTAGCTGAAAACAGCAGAAGTCAGGCAACCAACTTAGAGTCGAAGTTTTAGTCCACCACTATACAATAAAGTGCAAAAAAAGTAAGTAAGTAAGTTTGTGGATTCCTCGGTTGTATTTTAAAATTTTAAGTAAAAAAAATAAAAAAATTTGAAGTTTTTCTATGATGTTTTTTGTGTCCAGCCCAGAATTTCGTATCGGTACATCCTGGGGTTGGCACCAGACCATTCTGGGGTTCCCCTCCTCCTTCCTACGCCTATGGGAGTAAGTATGTATGTATATATTGTAGCATAAATTACTATAACAGGGACTTACATGGAATTTCTTTCCGCAAACGTTACATGTGCAATCCCTACTCCTGCTGGCGCCGTGCTGCGTCTGTCTGTGAGTCACCAGACGATAGGACGATATGAACAACTGTGAACGAGATGTGGCATTCGAATAGAAATAGAAATCTTTATTTGCCTATAAATTAACAGATTTTTGTAACAACCCATTGTTTAATACAAAAGTTTCTTATAGACGAAATGGTCCATGACTAAATTCAGAAGCAAAAGGCGTGAGAGCAAATCAAAGTGAAATGTATTGCTCATAGAATAAGGTCCATTTTTGTACCACTTATATTATGTTATGCGTCGCTCCGCTTTTCAAAAGCCGTGATACAAAAATGGACCTTATTTTGTGAATAATACATTCCACTTTGATTTGCTCTGACGCTTTTTGCTTCTGAATTTAAGCTATTGAATTTAGTCAATCAGCGCATTAAGACTAAAAATCTACAAGTGGGTAGTTACAATTAAGGTACGTATAAAAAAAAATCATCTTAGCGTTAATGTCCCGGTTGTGCTCTCGAGGACGAGGGCCCGGGGTCCGCCTTGACCATGATCCAGGATTTGGCGATCAGGTAATTACAATGGAGCGACTACCATCTGACCTCCGTGACCCTGCTACGAGGGGAACCTGACCAGATTGGATCATGGTTACAAATAAAGTTGCCTGAATTTGCAGGTTTCATCACGATGTTTTCCCTCACCGTAAGAGCATCGGTTAGAAATTAACTAATGTACATAACTCAGAAAATAGTCAGTGGTACATGGCCGCAGCGGGGTTCGAACCCGGTACCTCTCGCTTACGAGTCGAATACTCAACCGCCCGGCCACCGACGCTAATTACGGTACGTATATGGCATAAAAACAAAATTAAAATTAACTTGAAGTATAAAAGTATCATCATGATGAGAATAGCTCATTGAACCTTACCAGAAACCGTGGTCTAGACCTTCGATTAGACATTTTAAGAGATATAGCGATAAAGCGGGGTACCCCGTTCGAATTGGAGCCACCCGACTGGGGAAGTACCTCCACATTCATCATCATTATATATCAGCCGATAAACGCCCACTGTTGGGCATAGGCCTCCCGCAGAGATCTCCACGGCGGCCGGTCCTGTGTCTTCCGCATCCAGCTACCTGCGATCTTTACCAGGTCGTCGGACCACCTTGTGGGAGGCCTACCCAGGCTGCGTCTTCCGGTACGTGGTCGCCACTCGAGAACTTTACAGCCCCATCGGCCATCTGTTCTGCCCACTGCCACTTTATACTGCAATCCTTAGGGCTATATTGCCTAAGCATATTTATTAATTTCATTTATTATAATTACCTTACTACACAACTGACACTTGTACTGGGACTTGTGCAAATGATAGAACTCGTAGTGTCGCTTCAGGTACCCCTTGGAGACGAACTTCTTCCGACATTCCTTGCATTCGTAACTGAAAATGGAAATTAAACACATTGTTTCAATAGAAAAGGACAAAGAAATTGCATTCAACTAGGCAAAATGAAACTAACGTGCCGCAAATGGAGGGGAACTGTACTCGTTATCACAGCCCATATCAGTCAACTGCTGGATTTATGGCCTCTCCCACGAAAGAGGAGGTGATACCATAATCTCCACGCTTGGCAGGCGGGTTGGAGATCGCAGTGTTATAAATAAAACAATGGAAAACGCTGCTGCCCATTTTCCAGCCTACGGTGACTCTAGACTAGATCTTTTGCCTCGAAAATATTAGTCGCCTAGTATGACACCCAGGAGTGTAAGGGGTTGGTGCCATTCTACTCTGCCGGACACCACACGGCCAACTGTACTGCTAATACTGCGTTAAAATTGTACATATCTACTAGGGAAGTCTGGATGAAGACCTAGCTGTCGACCTGTGCTCGACGCTTTGGTTTTCAAATCGAATACAAACGTCAGTTCTCTCATATTCTGCGTATATTGCTTCAGCTGACTGTATAACATTTATTGTAATAAGATTGTTGCAGTGTGAAGAGATAATCAAAAGTATTTTACTGAAAAGACAACTGAGGCCCCCCTATGTTCTACAAAACATGCATATTATAATAGGGTAACGCTGAAATTCTTTTTTTGTTGGGCTTGTAACTGTCAAGCTAAGGTTTGTATGGAAGAAAAAATGGGTAGGTTAGTAGGATACGAGCAGGGTTGGTAGTGTAGGGTAGCGTAGGTGTAAGGTAGGGTACGGTAGGGGTAGGAGAGTAGCGTTCAGTTTCTGAAACGTCTGTCAATGTTAATCACCGATTAAAACTCTTTCCTTACTGTCTACAACTCAGCATAGATAAGGATTGTGAATTTGAATTGCTGAGTAAGAATATATTAGCGTACTACCAACAGCCGTAGGTGTTGAGAAGGGTAGGGTAGCATAGGTGTAGAGTAAGGTAGGGTAGGGGCAATCCACCAAAACCATAGAAGCCGCACCATCCCATCCAGTTACAAACAAAAAAGAACTCACGCCTCGGCCGCATGGCTGGCATTGTTCCGCAAATGATTCCTGTACACGTAGATATTCTTGTATTGGACCTCGCAGAGATTGCAATACGACAGTGACTTGGCTATGTTGGCCCCGTGCCTGGTCCTGTGGACTTCCAGCCGGGATTGGGTCTTGAAGTTCTTGCGGCAGACGTCGCATGTGTATGGGCGGTGGGCACCGTGCGTGCGACTGATGGTAAGAAGCAAAAATACTAAATTAAGACCACAAAAATACTAACATAAGTAGAGCTCGTCTAGTCTAAAATGACGCGCCCCACTACTTAGTTAGTTGATTTCGATGTGTGAGTGCAAATATTGATAACGACACTTCATCTGTGTGGGAGCCAATGAACGACGCGTGCTCCTACGTTTGAATCTCACCTGCAACTGAATGACCAATTACAACGGCATTTGTATATGTATTGCGTCCATATTTTAAACTTGCTTGTGTGCGTTAATGCGATAGTGGGGCGCGTCATTTTAGATTAGACGAGCTCTACGAATCGCTTGCTAAAAAAAGCTCTGTGTTCACGCCGAGATCCGCCTTACGTATTCTTATGCGAAATTGCATCGCTCTGCGTTTTTGCCTGTTAAATGTATTAAGGAACTCTGCATTTCTTTATTAGCCACTACCTACACAAATCACCTACCTACCTACTACCGACACTTTTGTATCGGCCGTCGTCGAAATAACATTGTTTATTAAGTTTTTACTATTATATTCTAAATTGAAGTCTACGAGTTTTATTGGGAAGCTCCAGCATGTCCTGCAGAGACACTCTGTATGGCAAGTTTTTAAACGTCATAGAACGTCATTAATAAAAATAAATAAAAGTCATGACAAACAATTTGATTTCTGTAGGATTGTTCATTTTCGTGAGTTATGAGAAATATTATTAAATAATGGGCAAAACAATTAAAAAAGAAGTGCGGGAGATAATTTTCAGCATGATCAATAATTTAGACAAACTAAAAGTACAAGTTCAAGCTAATAGTGACCAAATATCTGAATGTTTACTAGAAGAACTGACAAGGACAGATTATCCCCAGATTATTGCCATATCCACATTGTATAATTTTTACTACTGTCAGTCAATACGGACTTATCGCGGTCCTGATACAGTAACAGACGCTCCGATTTGGGCGACCGAACTGCCAGTTGCAGTCGATACTAATCCTTACGCAGTACAAAACAAAGTCGCTTTTGGATTAATTCGGATGCGTAGATGAGCCGACCTTGGTCGGACGCCCGAGCACGTCCTCCGCACCCAAAAGCGACTTTATTTTATACTGCGTAGATAGTGATTCAAAAGGTTTATAAGCAAGAAAAAAAGGGTAGGTAGGGTTGAAGTAGCCGTGTAGCTCCGGCTAAGAATAGAGCTACGGTCTTTCCCGCCTGTAAGAGGTGACTAAAGGGGGTCATCGGAATTGCTGACACTTGTGGTGGGGGCTACAATGTCCGACCAAACGACTCCGGGGACGGTGTCGGCTTGGGATGGTCATCAAGCCGATACACACCGGAACGGTGTAGGGGCAGGTTTGGAGAGTACACAACCTGCCTAGCGATTGGCCTTCGGGCGCGGTGTTAAATGGGTTCCGATTGCGTTCTTTTGAGATCTCGGAGCCTATCGAACTGCACCGAGGTAGACCACCGTGGAGTTTTTAGTGGTTAGAAGTCCCACATAACCCAGCTCTTCCTCCAAGGGGCTGGGTACCTGGATCGCAGGTTTTCTCCACTTTACCAAACAAAAGGGGTGGAGTGGAGGTGTACGCGAACGAAGTAGCGCCGGGTCCACTTGTTTATTAATGAAATCAAAAAGTTACGAGAATTTTCTTTATTGCCTAGTGAGGCACACGGTCTCCCTAATGGAAAATGGCCACCGTCGTGCAGGACATCTGCAATCTATGGCGAGCGGATGCGGTGCCGACCTTTGAGGTACTTGTTTCCGTTATGTTTGCGCCGAGCGTCATTGTCGTATCAGGAATGTGACGGAATTACGTTTTAAAGCGACAATGGCGGTGACAGGATGAAGCCACCGCTGCGGATGGGAGCGTATCGATAATCTTACCTTAAGTGCACCCTGAGAGAGTGCGCTTCCTTGAATTTCTGGCCACACTCATTGCATATGAACCCATGGGCCGAGTTGACGTGTTGGGCCAACTCTTCGGGAGATCTGTAACGCGATTTAGTATATTTTACAGTCACATATATTTTTATTTTATTTTATTTTATTTACTTAAGGAAAACCAACAGCAATGATTACAGTATGAAATAATACTGGCAGCACAGAGCCAATTACAGGTTTCCACCGATAGAAACTGGTTAAACTAATACATACTTAACCAATCGTTAAGCATACCGAACAGTCTACAAGACTTTACAATTTCAAATTTAAACTAAAATATATCTACAATACTCGAAAGTAACGCAACAATAGTCAATTTCATAATAATCTGGTTTGAAAAAATGCTACAACGAGTCGAAGTAATACTTGAGTATGCGGTTCCTCGCTGACTCACAACTTGTGTTAAATAAATCAAGATCAATTCTCCTGGATAAAACATTAAAATTATTCATTGCTCGCAATAGAAAGGTGTTCCTTCTGTAGTTGGTAGAAGCTTCTGGAACATGCAACGGGTCATTGCGCCTGAAGCATCTCACAGGTGTTTTAAAATATAAGCAAGAAAGAAGTTCCGGGCAGTCGACAACACCAGACGCAATTTTGAGAAGCATTGTCAGATCAGCTATTTCCCTACGCATGAAGAGAGGAGGAAGGTGGTGTTTCTTGCACAGAGAAAGGTAATGCTCCGACCCATAGCGTTGACCCACTCGGTAACACACATAACGCAGAAACTTTTTTTGGATAGCCTCAATACGTGAAATGTAGACAGCGTAACACGGACTCCAAACCTGAGAAGCATATTCAAAGATACTCCTGACAAAGGTACAATAAAGAATTTTAATAGTTTTTATAGAATTAAATTCCTTAGAGCATCTCATTATAAACCCAAGTGCCTTATACGCTTTAGCTGTTATAGAATTAATATGATGATCAAACACAAGCTTGGAGTCATGGAGAACACCCAGATCACGCACCACCGACTCTCTCTGCAAGATTTTAAATTTGAGGCGATAGTTAAAAAGTATAAAGTCGCGCTTACGACCATATGTTACAGCCGAGCATTTTCCGGGGTTGAGATCTAACTGATTAGTACTACAGTACTCTTCAAGGCGTACGAGATCGGTTTGTAAGGCCTCAGCATCAGCAATGGAGGTTATAGTGGCGTATATTTTCATGTCATCAGCAAAACACAATAGACTGGCTATTGAGAAACATGAATTAATGTCATTTATGAAAATAATGAATAGTAGAGGCCCCAGCAAAGATCCCTGTGGTACCCCACTAGGAATAGTAACCCAGCTAGATACATAATTGCTGACGACAACCGCCTGAGATCGATTGTTTATATAAGAGGCGAACCACCTAAGCAGATCGCCGCTGATCCCTATACCGGCCAGCTTATTTATCAGTAGCTTGTGGTTGATTCGATCGAAGGCCTTGCTGTAATCAGTATAGATTACATCGACCTGCGAGCCCCTCTCCATAGCCACAGTAAGGGCATTATTAAAAAGTGTTAAGTTCGACACCGTAGAACGACCCTTCACAAATCCGTGCTGAGAACCACTGAGAGAACCGCTCAGAGAAGCATAAACTTCCTTATAGACAACACTTTCAAAAATTTTAGATACAATACACAATTTGGAGATAGGTCTGTAGTTACTAATTTCAGTTTTAGGCCCCTTTTTGTGAACTGGTGTGATATATGCCCGCTTCCAAATGCTTGGCATGGCACCCGTACTTAATGACTTCCTAAATAGCAGTGATATCGGCACGGCCATAGTATCGGCACACTTAATGAGAAAAATAGCAGGTAAGTCATCAGGACCTGCGGATTTAGAGGCATCCAGGTCAGCCAATAACTTTTGCACTACAGCAGAGTCAACATAAACTGACGAGATATGCGCTGTGCCTGATGATGATGATGGGGAACTTATGTTTAAGTTACTATTAGATGAATTAAGGTCTGAATCAAGAAATGTAGATCGAAAATAAGTTGAAAATGCATTGCATATATTTTCGCCAGTGTTATAAGCAACCCCATTATGATTAAGGCAGCTTGGCATTGCATTGTTATTAGATTTGGCTTTAATATAGGACCAGAAGTATTTTGGATTGCTTGCTATCGAAGATTCGACTGAAATTAGGTACTGTTTATAGCTCTCTTGCTCTAGGTAGCTAGCACGTGTCCGTAATAGCATAAAAGTTGCCTTGTCGGAGGCATTGCCATACCTCTTATATTTCTTAAAATACTTGTATTTTTCTTTAATTACTTTAATAAGAGTCGCAGAGTACCACTTGGGATAGACATTAGATTTAATTAATCTAGACGGAATAAATTCACTACGTAACCTAATAAAAACATTATAAAAGTACTCCACCGCCTCCTCTAAAGACTTTTGCGTCAGCTCAGCATGCCAATCTATATTGGAGATTTCGCGATTTATTGACTCGTAGTCCCCCTTAGTATAATTATATTTTTTATAAGGTGCACATTCTAGTATTTTTTGGAATGGAAAATTAAAATTAATACATAAGGCACCATGAAATTTGTCTATTGGTACCAGAGGGTCGGGGCAGTTGGCCACTACCACTTCAACGTTAGATAATACTAGATCCAATGTCTTATTATGGCAATTTTTAATACCATTGTACTGATTAAGCCCCAATAGATTAAGTTCATCGACTAGTAGAATTTCATCCTGACTCGTATAATTGGACGGTTCAAAGTAACTATAATTGGAGGTATTCCAACTTATACCACTCATATTAAAGTCACCAATAATAAGGTATTTATCCGATGGGTATAATTGCATAACTTCATTTAACCTAGTTGTAAAGTTAACTAACTGTTGTGAAAAAGTAAAACCAAGATGCTGACTAATTAGGTACAATACACAGATTTGTAGATTAGAGGAACTACGTTGATTACTAAATCCCACCGTAATCCACAAATCCTCCGCGGATGAATGAAACCTAGGCTGGGCTGTAACACATAACTCCCTACGCGCTGCAATGAGTACACCACCTCCCTTCCTCTGGCCAGTCGCACTATAGTCTCGGTCCCGGCGCCATACTACGTACCTATTGTCAAACAGTTCGCTATCCAAAATGCCATCCAACAACCAGGTTTCCGTTACTAAGATTAAATCATAACTATTTATGCACACATTACGATAAAACATTGTGGTCTTAGTGCGCAGGCCCCTCGCATTTTGGTAATACACATTGAGAAGTGTGTTAGAAGCCATAACAATAACAAATACCGTAAATATTAACTAATAGCAATGTAAGAAAATGATTTATTATGACGAGAGGGCCTGAGCACTTTACCGCAACGCACTCATTCGACACAAGTCTCACTGTCCGCGAGCAAATTAGTAGTGGCAGTAAGTACCTATCGCAAAAGTGAAAGTTACGTCCACGGCCCGCGACCTTGGGAGTGGACAATACGCATAATATGGCATTAGTGTAAGCGAGACTGCATTTGTTATTAATACGAGCATTTAGCGGTAAGCAAGAGATAGCAACAACACATTGTGAATAAGCGAGCAGCAAAGCTAACCAGTAGCGACGACGAACTGAGATCGCTAGAAACAAGTCAGGGGTAACACACCTTTCATTACTTTCGAGTCCAAAAATAGAACAGTCAGCCAAAAACAGCGACAAAGCACAAACAAAAGCGAGTGAAATATTTGAAAGTAAGCAATGATAATTAATAGCAAATTTTAAGCAACAAACTAAATAATTTTGTTTAAATCCTTTTCGGTGATAACAATTATGACGTCCGTGTCCACGTCCTTACGTACGTGAATCTTGCCATACTTCACCCAGACGAATCGATAGGCCTTTTCGGTGGCAATGGCCTTAGCTTTGGTTAATAGCTTCTTGTAAGTTGGAGTAAGGTGGTCGTTGACGAAGATGCGTTGCGTGTTCCCAATGTACCCGATGTCAGCCGCTGTGATAGTCTTTCTCTCGCGCGCCGCCGCAATGAACTCCTCCTTCACGTATTGATTGATAAAACTCACTACTACATTTTTCTCCTTAGAGTTATACGTCGGAACTCTGGCAATGTAGTTGATTTGTTGTTTCGGAAGGGTAAAGTTAACAACATTGGCTACAGAATGCATTACCGTAAAAAGGTTTTCATCACTTTTTAGAGGAATTCCCTTTATCTCAACATTTGCCAAACGAGACCACTGCTCCTTCAACGCAAGTTCCTTTTTCAGATTGAAAATTTCCTCTTGGTTGGATTTGATAGAAGTCTGTAAGAGGCTAACTTCGGATAATTTCTTATCGGTCTCCTTGATTTTTTCCTCCAATTTATTAATTCTCTCGCCGTTGAAGTTGCAAGCCAACTTCAAGTCCGCAACATCACCTTTAATGGTCTTGATATCCTCAATTAGACCTGGAAGACCGGAAAGCTGAAGTTTCATCTCACGAAGCTCTCTCATGATTGCCTCAAGAGATACCTCCTCCACAGCCTTGATGGGGGTAGGGGTGGGGGCAGGAACGGGGGCGGGGGCAGGGGTAGCCGCCTTACAATGTGGACATCTCCAGGCTGCTCGACGATCTGCTCCCAGCTTGCGATAACCAACCTCAGTAATGTCCGCACAATTGAAGTCATAATGCCTCTTACATATACTGCATCTCACTCCGTCGTTGAAGTCAGCATCACACGTTGCACACTTGTACATTTTAAAATTTTGATGAATTTAAAATTTTATTCTTTATTATTTAAAATGAGCCAAAGGTTGGTCAATTCTCGAGTTAAAGTAAGTGTCTGTCTCTTTTGACCGCTCGGCGAGTACTGTATATTGAGTATATTGCTCCACTAGAAATGTATCCTACTTTGACAGGTTGCAGAAAATGAGTAAGGTATATTAAACTTATTTTACTGGCAATCATCATCGTCCTAGCGCTCATCCCGGCCTCTGCCAGAGTCCGCTTTCCTACTCAATCTCCTCTACTTCGCCCGGTCTTCGGCATCCTCGCGTCGTAAGCCGTTGGCTCTCGCATTCGACTCAGTGATGTCAATCCATTAAAAATAATGGATTGACATCACTGAGTCGAATAATAAAAATATTAATATTTATTTATTTACCATAAAGGGCTCTGGACAACCCACCCAATATGACCAATAACGTTGAGCTATATGTCACAGCGATTCGAGAGTTGTTGCCATAGTAGAAGTTGTATAAAAAAATCCTTTCCAATGGCATATCGCTCAAAGTTATTGATCATATAGGCTGGGTTGTCCGAACCTCTTTTACAGCTTAATATGTAAAAGCTAGCTTAGTATGTGTGTTTGTACCTACTTTGTTTCTGTTTGGTATTGAAGTGTTCCAAAATTTTCATAATAATATGTAAACGCATATGGATTTTTGTGATATGGCTGCCAATAAATATGTCAATGTCTAAAAGTAGCATAGCTCCATGGGGTGGCTTTGGCAGTGGAGTGGCATTTGCCTTTTTGCTGCCAGAGCAACGTGTCATAGAGGTGGGCAACGCATTGGCGATACTCTTGGTGTTGCTAATGTCTATAGGCAGTGGTGACCGCTTTCCATCGGGTGGCCCGCTTGCCTGTTTGCCTACCGTATGACGTAAAAAAAAAGCATACTTACGTCAGAATCTCATCGCACTTCGTACAATGTATCTCTTGTGGCTTGTCCCGACTATGCGTCCGTAGACAGTGCTGCCTCACCGCCGCGACGGCAACAGCCTTGTAGTGACACAGCCGGCATTGGTAGCGAGCGTAGTGGGTGGACTCGTGTTTCGCTAACGACGACAGTGTGGTGTAGCGCACTTGGCATACTTTGCAGGCGTGTGGGCCGATGCTCTGTCGGACGGACGAGCTTTGCTTAGTTCGGGGATGGCGTATATGTTATTGGCCGTGTGGTGTCCGGCAGAGTAGAATAGCACCAACTTGTGGGTGCCGTACAAGGCGACTTATGTTTCCGAGGCAAAAGATCTAATCTCTGTAGGCTGGAAAATGGGCAGCAGCGTTTTCCATTGTTATATTTACAACACTGCGATCTCCAATCAGCCTGCCAAGCGTGGAAATTATGGCAATAATCTTCCCTGTTAGTGGGAGAGGCCTTAAGTCCTGCAGCGGACTGTTAATGTCCCGGTTGTGCTCTCGAGCACGAGGGCCTGGGGTCCGCCTTGACTATGATCCAGGATTTGGCGATCAGGTAATTACAGTGGAGCAACTACCATCTGACCTCCGTGACCCTGCTACAAGGGGAACCTGTCCAGATTGGATCATAGTTACAAATTCAGTTGCCTAAACTTGCAGGTTTCAACACGATGTTTTCCCTCGCGGTTAGAATTTAACTAATGTACATAACTCAGAAAAGAGTCATTGGTACATGGCCGCTGCGGGGTTCGAACCCGGTACCTCTCGCTTACGAGTCAGATACTCAACCGCCCGGCCACCGACGCTCGACGTAATAATTATCTGATAAATATCCCACAATTATCAAAGAAAATAATTATCTTGATAATTACGACCCCAGCGCGGCTAGCAATAAGTATCCTGCAGTGGACTGTTATGGGCTCTGATGATGATGATAAGTAGTTTATCAATTTTCTGGCACGATGGCTGGCTAGATGGCGCTGTGTCAGGACAATTCATCCAAGCATGATTGTTTCTTTTATTTCTTTGTTGTTTAAGAGTTTAGATGTTAGTAAAAATAAAAAAACAAATACCTCATCATGTAATTTCTCCATATGCAATTCATACGTATCTCTCCTGGTAAATCCTATAACACAGGAGTTACATTTATACGGGATCTTCTTATAATTTGGATGACTACGTTTCTGTTCCCTGTTCAGCTCCATTTGTTCCTCGGTAAAGATGATTTTAACAAACTTTCCTTCATCATCATCTTCCTCTTTTATTTTGGATCCTTTTCTCTCTTTATCTTTTGCAATTTTTGTCTTCACTTTATCTCTATTTGTCAGTTTCAGTTTCAGCGGTTCAACATATATCTTAGTCGTATTAACTAATTTCGGATCACTAATTTTTACACATGTTTTCTCGGATTCTTCATCGTCTTCATTATTAAAGAGCTTTTCTTCACTATTTGAGTTGTTTTCGTCATTGTCTGAATCGTATTCTTCTTTTATATCAACTACTTCCTCAGCTTCTTCAGGATAATTGTGTGAGAAGATATAGTCATAGGAGTCAATATTCTTTGGACCGATTGTGCTTAAAGTCTTCAGTTGTGTCGACTGGGACTGTAGAAAAAAAAATTTATTTTCACAAATTGAGGTAAACAAAAGTGAAAGCTTTACACTCGAAGGTATGAAAGAACGTTTCTCGCTCATACGACTCGGATATGGAATGCCGCCCAGCCAGTGTTTCCTTTGGACTGTGACATGGGATTGTTGAAGAGGTATATTAGAGGTCTCTTCAGAGGCGGGCAACGCATTGGTAAATCCCCTGGTGTTGCTGATGTTCATAGGTGGCGGTGACCACTTTCCATCAGGTGGCCCGCGTGCCTGTTTTTCCGCCGTATAACATAAAAAATGTTGTGGGTTTCGTACAAGGCGATTAAAGCTTTTGAGGATAAAAGTTCTGGAGTCTCCGTAGGTTGGAAAATGGGCGGGAGCGTTTTCCATTTTTGAATTTACAACATTGCAATCGATATAGCTCTAAGGATTGCCAGACTGAAGTGGCAGTGGGCAGGGCACATAGCTCGAAGAACAGATGGCCGATGGGGCAGTAAAGTTCTCGAGTGGCGACCACGTACCGGTAGACGCAGCTTGGGTAGGCCTTCTACAAGGTGGACCGACGACCTGGTAAGGATCGCAGGTACCAGCTGGATGCGGAAAGCACAGGACCGGTCTTTGTGGAGATCTCTGGGGAAGGCCTATGCCCAGCAGTGGGCGTCTTCTGGCTGATATGATGATGATGATGAATCGACAACCTGCCTGTCTTGCATGGACATTATGGCAATAACCTTCCCTCTTATGGGAGAGGCCCTAAGTCCTGCAGTGGACTGTTATCGGCTGTGATGATGATGATGAACCACATGAAAGTCTTAACCAAATAATTTTTTTCAGGCAACATTTTATAGATTACGTCATCGAGATTTGGAAGCTTCCCGATTGTAACTAAACCTAAACATTGTAGTAATCAGGAATGGTTGCAACTTGTTTTTTCATGACACATGGTAGGCAAACAGGCAAGCAGGCTACCTGATGGGAAGTGGTCACCACGGCCTATAGACATTAGCAACACCAAGAGTATCGCCAATGCGTTGCCCACCTCTATAACACGTTGATATAGCAGCAAAAAGGCAAATGCTCCTCCGCTGCCAAAGCCATGGTTTCTCAAATCCCCACCCCATGGAGCACTGGAGACCTGACTCACAGGCAGAAAGACAATAATATTTAAGAGAACTGGTGAAGAGAGTCACAAACCCTTACATTTACTATGCCAAGAGTGAGAGAAGAAGTAACCATGAAGCAGTCTAGTAAATTATACTAAGCAAACTTGAGCGTTTGCAAAATGTCTGCATAAGGTTTATTTTTGGTCTACAAAAGTATGATCATATCTCTCTTTATCGATCGCAGCTCAAGTGGCTACCGATTCGTTATCGCAGGAACGCTCATATCCTTTCCATGCTCTACAATATCCTCAACAATCCCTCTGCTCCCTCATATCTCCGCAACTCCTTCTACTTCTCCCGGGCCCAAGACAAGCCTTGTCGGTCCAATGTAAAATCATTGTTATCCATCCCTATCCATCATTCCAATTTCTTATCCTACTCCTTCACTGTCCATGCAGCGAGACTATGGAACTCACTGCCACATAATGTGCATGACAGTCAGTCACTGTCTATATTTAAAAAGAGAGTCAAGGAATATTATCTTTCTCTGTCTACTCTATAACTTATATTTTATATCGCTTGTTTTAATAATATATCACTTAATTTATATTAGCTTTATATTTTTGGTAATGAATTTAAATAGATATGAAATTGTAAATTCTGAAATAAATGATTATTTATTTATTTATTTATACCTATATATTATAATATAATATATTTATGTATTTATATATTCAATTATTGTGCACGTCGTATCTGCTTTACTTTAGTCTAACATCTCTCTTCTGAAGACCTGCTGGTAGAAATTTCTTTTTAGAAATAAGCAGCGCCTGTTGTGTCTTTTGTTTTGTAATATTTCTCTGTATATAATTATTGTGTACAATAAACAGTTAAATAAATAATAAAAAAAAAAAATTATGAATAGGTGGTAAGAGGACACTAGCTGAAGCGGGGAATATTCTGGTACCACTTTTTTAATTTCCTCCTCCACTTTGCCCAGTCTGTAAATCATGAAGATGTGGAAAGTGAACACTGGCACAAGCAGGGAATATTCTGAGACCACTTTCTTACCTTCCTCCTCCACTTTACCCGGTCTAGCGGCTATGCTCTATCTCTATATGCATGTTGCTATGTCTGTTTTGACAGCCTCATCGGTAGCTGAGGTAGGCTTGGGCTCAGGAGATGAGATTGTGGTAGGATTATCAGGCATGTTGAAAGGGTTAAGGTATTACCTGTTTCTTAGTAAGCAGTAGTCTCTGAACTGTCTGGACTTGCAATTGAAATTTGTGGAACTTTGTAACAAGACCAGTGCATTCCCAGCATACGCCACCATCGGCTGTATACAACTGAAACATATATTTTATTTTTCATATGGTTGGCAAACAGGCAAGCAAGCCACCTGATGGAAAATGGTCACTACTGCCTATAGACATTAGCAACACCAAGAGTATCGCCAATGCGTTGCCCTCTATAAACGATGTTCTGGCAGCAAAAAGGCAAATGCCATTCCACTGCCAAAGAAACGGTTCTCCAAATGCCTACTCCATGGAGCACTGGAGACCTTACTCACCGGCAGAAACACAACACTATTTAAAAGAGTATTGTTTAGCTTTGTAAGGTAAAATGTAGAACCCAATACTGTTAACACAACCAATTTTGTCTGTTCGCGATAAACTTAAAAACTATAAAACGGATTTCCATGCGGTTCTCACAAATAGACAGAGTGTTTCATGAGGAAGGTTTAGGTGTATAATTTGTAATTGAGGCGCGAAACAGGGGCAGGTCGCTAGTATTAGTTAAAACATTGAGATACATTCACTTGTCTTACCTCACATCGTAATTCGAGAAATAAACTTCGTAATTGGTGTATTGGATACAGTCTGCGGTTTTGTGCTAAACATGCGTTGCAGTACATTACACTAATTCCCATTTAATTAATTGTCGGGAAGAAAACAAGAGAAATACACGAATTTTACGATATTCAAAATAACAACATAATCTAAGTTACAGGACTATATTTTTGACATTGATTGATTGACATGACATGACAGTGGGAAAGGCAAAGAGATCTTGCCCAAACAGCCAAAAGAAGGAAAAAATTCGTAAACAGTTTTGCCAGACCTATAATCACAAAAAAATTATCAACAAATATAAAGCAAAGTTGGTTGAGCCTCAGCAATACAACATATGTAGTTACAGACATTCACTACTCGGTTTAGCAAGAAATGTCAATAATAATAATTATTACTAATCTAACTCTAGGAGCTTGACATGTCTTTTTGAGTACTTCTCAGATTTTGGTTTAGGTCACAACAAACATGTTCGAATTTACGTGCAAAGCTTTCCATCAATTAGCAACGTATCCATTTGAATAAGCTTTTTAGTTAGAATCCTCTCTCGAGAGAAAAGGAACCAGGCTTTGGAGAGGGAGTCACACTGACAGTATTTTGTATGGTAGGTTAGGATGTGATAGATCATCCTCGTTTTTCAAGATAGTCAGGAAAAAGTGATAGTAAGTTACTTACTTATGAGTAAGTATTTTTTGTTAATGTTGATTAGATAAGTACGTTACCTACTTTCCGCAGCCTTGAGAGTTGTTCCTGCATAGGTACTTTGTTGTGCTATAAATATCTTGGATGACATGATTATAGCAGAAGCGTGATCTAATTATCACTCATGTCACTGTATTTGATACTTGACGGCAATTTTGTCATTGAAAGAGTTCACCAATTACTTTAATTAATTTAGTCTACTGATGTTATGGTTTTTGACGGATCATGAGAAGTCCGCATTCGAGGCCAGCGAGCCATGAAGCGCAGTATCATGAGAGTCAAATTGTCGGACCGTATAAGAAACAGTGTATTGCGCTCCAAATATCAATTGGCCGATAGGGGTTAAAAAGCTGCCAACCTGAAGTGGGACTGGGCAAAAATATCTATGATGAGTATCGGAGATGGCGAGACGAGTTGGACGCCTTTTCTAAGGACTGGCCGAGGAAAGCATTCGACCGGGAAGCCTTTGCTCTGCAGTGGGACAGAGATGGCTAAAAAATAAAAATAAAATGTTTTGGTAACACCGGCACACAAAAAAAAAAAAATTGTCTGTACACCGGGCGCCACCTATCTACGGGCATGTTTTTCGACCCGCTGAATACGAATTTTAAGTCAGTTTAGGCCGTCCAGCCTTCAATTTTGAGTAAATTGCAAAAAACCACAAAAAATAGCGAAAATACGATGTTTTGGCAAGAAAAAAAATTTTGACATCTAAGGCAAGCATAATTTTTATGTATTTTGATCTGTTAAATACTAATTTCAATCGTACTTTAATCATAAACTTATTTAATTCGAAAAAAATTATAAAATATCCTTAAAAATTGCAAAAATCGTAAAAAATTTGGATTATCTTGGTACAAAAAATTTTGTGAACCCGGATTAACAAAGATTTTCATGTAATTTAATCTGCTTGATCTGATTCTGCAATAAATTTGGCCCATAGTCCCTCCAAACATTCATAAAATTGCAAAAAATTCATAAAATAGCAGAAAATTGCTGCTGAAAAAATTGAAAAAAATCTTTTAATCACAATTAAACAAATTTTTTGTATTTTTTATTTACAAGATACAAGTAATTAACATCCAAGAATGTACACAAATTGGATTTTCAACTGTTTTTCGAGGATCATCGAACATCAAATTTTCGCTATTTTTTGGGGTTTTTTGCAATTTACTCAAAATTGAAGGCTGGACGGCCTAAACTGACTTAAAATTCGTATTCAGCGGGTCGAAAAACATGCCCGTAGATAGGTGGCGCCCGGTGTACAGACAATTTTTTTTTTTTTGTGTGCCGGTGTAATTTATTCCGAGCGTTCATAACGCTATTGTACAGATAGTTGCAACTAGGATTGGAAGTCCTTAACGATCATAACAGTGATAAAGAGATCCTCTGTGTAGAAATGGATATTGTGTACGAAGTTTCATACGATGTAGTTAAGTTGGACAGAATAATGGTCCTGTAAGACAATACACAGGCGTTGTATTAGTTGGTATGTTGGTACCCTATCCTGGACACCTGGCGCTGTCATCCGAACCATACTCTGTGCTTGAGTTGGTATAGGAGTCAGTAATTAGAACCAGATAGTGTATGTGTGTTTATGTTTATTCTGGACACCTGATGCTGTCATCCGGACCATATTCTGTGCGGGAGTTGGGAGAGGAGTCAGTAGTCAGAAACAGATGGTAGATATACGAGGGCAGTCCCATAAGTACTTAGCCCCACCGCCCGATGGCGCCACTATCGTAAAAGAAATTTACTATCGTGTAGTACATCCTCGTAGACGGCTACTGCCAAAATTTCAGGGCACACAGCCCTGGTTCTTAGCCGCTGATATCCGTATCCTGCCCTGTTGCGGGGTTTGGTTTGAAGGATTCAATGGTTAGAACTAGTTGTTTATGTGAGTCATACCGGGTATGTGCGGGTGGTTTAAAATAACCAAAGATCAGGCGCAGACGATGACTTTGGTACGTTTAAGGTTGATCTAGAGTTGCTTGTTACATGGTCACGATGTTCACGACGGCGAAGTAGATAAACATGGATGTACATTGTACCTACAGATAAATTTGGTTGATGGCTGCACATCAACACTATGGGGCTGTTTCATTGGACGCACATGATCGGTCCGTGTGCGTTACTTAGACGTTGTTGATGGGCAACTACAAATTAGGTTTAGTTTGCAGTTCTATATGTCGGGCTTGAGGCAATGGTGGAATATTGTCGTCTTGAGTTCGTTTGAGAAATTGGTGGCAATCATAGTAACAAATCTTGATTGTCAGGATGATCGAGCGGGTCACTAGCGGTGAAGCTGTTCGAACAACTTAACGTCCGAGGACGGTCGTATTATCAGAATGGCCGTGACGGTGCATCGAGTTATTGGTCGTGATAAGATGTCTATCGGTTAGATACTCTTTAGCTGGTCCTTGTTTGTTTGTTTTGTCGGTGGTTAGTTAACAATGGCAGCGCGCGCACGCATTATTGTGCGCTGTGATGTTCTTGTTTTGATTAACACCAGAAATCAAGCACCCACAAGGAATTGCTATATAAGTCACGAATACCAATACCATAGCCTTTAAACTAACGACGTTGTAAGTTTGTGTCGTGGTGGACCACGGACCCTCATGCGCCGCGCTGGAAAAGTCGGCTTTGATGTTAAAATGGTGATGATAGATCCAATTATAATGATGTCGGCTATCTAGACTCTAGGGCGCCGAAATGTTTATCTATGTTTATATCAAAGACTTTGGTTTACCAGGTTTATACTATCAAAAAACCCTCTTGCATATTGGCTAGTAACTATGGAACCCTATATTGCACGGACGCATGATATCTTAACCGTTTTTCTTTTATAAAAATAAGTTAGGCTACCGCCATCTCACTTGGTGGTAGTGACAATATGGCCGAAGAAGCGGCTGTCTAGAAACAGCCTATTCTCTCTAATTTGAAGGCGAAAGATCAGGGGGCTTACCATGAGCTCTTATAGCAGGACCGTAACAGAACTGCCTTCCTTAGAAAGAGACAAGCTTGTGTGACACGTATAGCGCTGTCTCTTTCTAAGCAACTCCTGCCTAAGGTCCTGCTATGAGCTCATGGTAAGCCCCTAGGGAACACTCGCAGGCAACGAATTCCATTCCATATCTTCCTTCCATACAAAGATTGAACCAACGCGGTATGTGCTGCTAGCTGAAAGGCCCACGCAGTACTTTTAGTTAAGTATATCTTTTATTTATGCATAGTTCACTAATTTTTAAACTGGAAATGTAGATTAAGCTTACAAGTGCCACTGGCGAATCTACCTACAACGCACGAAATACAAAACCTTCAAAACAACATCTGTACAAATATACATTTTATGTACAATACACTGAAACAATAAGTTTTACCAGCCCAGCCTTAAGCTTCATTTTCACCTGTCTATATTTTCGCGCTTATTTGACGCTACAGCTATGTACACAGTCGAATCAAATAGTTCTTGAAATCAATACAGCTATAAATAAATTAAAAATATTTCATTCTGATTATATATAGACAAAAGTATTATATTTCTCTATATAATCTCCTTCTAATGTAATACACTTATTGCTTCCGAAAAATAGACGTTTTCTGTACTCTCAAAACTCTCTACGGTAGCCGTTGCCGCGTCATCATCTTCAAATTCTATTCCACGACCTTGGGAATTTAATATTGCGAATAAGTGAAAATTATTATTGTCTAAGTCCGGAGAATATATGGTAGGTTATCAACGATTTCGAAGTCAGCGCTTCGGATTGTGGTTTGAGCGCAATTTTGGAACGATTAGCAGGAGTGTTATCCTAAAGAAAAATACGCCCAATGTCAGTTTAATAGCGTCGCGCAATTTTGTTATTTACGTTATATATAATAGGTTTATGGGCTCCTTTTTCCGCACTAGAACTCAAACTTGGTCACAAGAACGTAGTTAAGGCATGCTAATTTAGCCAGCCTGGCTCCTTCACCCCCTGCATAAAGGGCTGTCTGTAGCTCCTATTGTGAAAATTAGTTTGTTCAGGGGGACGTATCCTGTTATTGTACCAAGTACTGTCCTGAGTTCCTTCCGTTTAAGATCTACTGTCTACATCCTGATGTGTTTTGCCAACGGTTGTTGTGCTGGTGATTCGTGTGTTTTTTCACCCATGCTCGCAGTGTATTAAAAGAGAGGGGTAGGAACGGAGGACGACCATCAGTTTCCATCCCAGATCCCTTTCTTGCCAGCTCATCTGCGGCATCGTTCCCCATCGAATTGTTGTGACCCTTGGTCCATTGTATCGTAACCCTGTTTATCAGGGAGCTATCCTTCAGTGCTTGGTGGCACTCTAGGATTAGGGCAGAGTTTGTACTGTTCTTTTCCAATGACTTCAATACCGACATTCTGTCCGATAAAATTCGGATGCTTTGGTCGCTTATACCAAGTTTCTGGGCGTCTTCAACCTCCATTACGGAAGAAAATGTAAAAAATGTGGAGAATTTGGTTTTCGGAGAATAAATATAAAACATTTATCTGTGATCCTAAATATATCAGTGTTAACCGATTTACTGGGGTTCAAAAAAGTAGTTGGTACTCTGTAAATATATTTATATTTTTGTTCATTAGTTTGATTGCACAACATTCAAAAAGATTTGGCACGCCATATTTAGTAATTCTATCAATATTTTATGCATGCTCCTCCACTCCTACTACTTCACGAATGAGAGCTTGCCATTACAAAGTTTGGAAAATTGAGTACACTATAATCATTGTAGAGCGCATTATGTTCTGTTACACATATTACATCAACCCGTTTACCGTCATTATCAAGTTTATCCAAATTTTGGAGCAGTAGATCTGTTTTATTGATTAATACATTAAAGCTTTGAGATTTATAGTACAAAGAACGAAAAAAATATTTAATTTCGAAGTATCTACGTTTAAGTTTTGTTATGATTCAGCAGTCGAATTTCGAATTTCGAATCGAACGAGAAACACATTCAACTACAAATTTAAATCAAGCGAAGATTTGTGTTAGGGCATTCCGATAGTATGTGCCACATCGACTGAATTGGGGGACCGCAAGGACACTGGGGGGGTACACTCCATCCACAGCGATGTTTGTAGGAGGCACAACGGCCATGGTCGTTTGCGTAGTTTATTTAAGTTGCACCAATCTTGCCTAGACAGTTCAGGCCATGCACCATTATTCGTGGAAAGAGGATTACAGTCAGTTTGAGTACATTGATCTTTAGAGTTAGCTGTATAAGCTTGAGTTCTTTTCTTTTGTACATTCAGTGCAGTTGCATAGTCATTATACTGGGGCTACCGGGTCTTATACTAGATGTGTAAGATATCTCTCAATATATTACAACATACATGAGGTACAAATAAACCGCCTACAGGCATCATTAATATCAAGAAATAAACTTTTAATTTAAAAATAATTAATTTTTAGAGATATTTATTTTTCGGAACTTTGCTAATTATGATATTTAATTTTTTAAATTCGGACAACCACAAAAATAAATTGGACAGACAGCTGCTACATGTACAGGCTTGCTTTTGTAAACACAAGTGCAGATGGTAGGACTCTGTCAAGCCTGAGGAGTTCACTTGGGTGAGTCTATCTATTTCTACAGCCAAGCAACAATGCTTGCATTATTGTGTTCTGGGCTGAAAGATAAGGTCTTTATCGTCCTATAGTTTATCCCGGCCTCTGCCAGGGTCCGCTTTTCTGCTCATTCTCCTCCACTTCACCGGGTCTTCCGCATCCTCGCATCGTAGGCCGTTGGCTCTCGCATCTGACATGGCAATGACAATTCATCGTTGAAGGCTAAGGTAACCAGCGCAATTACAGGCATGAAGCATTTCATCATAGTCCTCACGGTGTGAACGCACCTACGTTTCTGCATTTTTGTTGCCTGCAACCTAAGAAGATATGGGCGACAGTTACCGCTTACTATCAGGCGGGCTGTTTTCTCGTTTGTCACAGCGTGAAATAAAAAATAAGGAGAATGAAACAAAGACTTGTGTTAAAGCTACTACCTAGAGAAATACGATAAAACTGACATTAAAGAAATCAGTCTGTTTTATAATATAATTCTGAAACTACAAGTTAAATTACGTTATTCGTACCTACGTACATTCGAAAATCTAAAAATAAATACCACCTGTGGCAACAAAACTCACTTTGCATGCGCGAGACTCATGGAATATTCCGCGCTATTGCGGCCTTTCAAAAACCAGAGCGTCGTGGCCGAGCAGTTTGGGTATCCGACATGTAAGCGAGAGGTTCCGGGTTCGAATCCCGCGCCGGCAATGTACGTATGACTCCTTCCTCAATGAAAAATCTTTTCCAATGACATATCGCTCAACGTTATTGGTCATATAGGCTGGGATCTATACATTTCTACCGGTCGTCCTTTTTAAAACAGTAGAATGAATTCATACATCAGAGCTTACGTTCCGGGCTTGGATTGCGTGTTTTATCCCATCGTCTCTTCAATGTGTCTCGCCGTTAATGATCAATGCACACTCGTTTCATACGTGTTTCATCATACTTGCAAGGAAAAATAGACCTGAGGGCTCCATGAGCACCATGAGCTCTTTTAGCAGAACCTAAACAGAACTGCCCTGCTTAAAGTGAGGCAGTGCTTTACGTGTCACATAAGCTTGTCTCGTTCTAAACCGGGCAGTTCTGTTAAGGTCCTGCTATAAGAGCTCATGGTAAGCCCCCTGGGGCCGTACTGCCGATCTCCAATAGAATGTCGCCATCTTATTCTATCCATCCAGAGTAGAATGACGTAATAACTTCTAATTCGAATTGGCTCTACTCCAATGGAGCCTATTCAGTAGAATTAATTGAAATGTACGATTTTGAACATCATGAAGTTGGTAATACTCCAAAAAACTTCATGGCACATTTCTCAAGTCGGTGTTTTAGCAAGTTTAGTTTTCACTTAAGATTGGTGTTGGTGCAATGTTTTTCTTATTAGGAATTCACAAGGGTCGCCTAAAGTTTAGTACAATCGCACAGTTTAGTGCAAATAAATGAATAAATACATCGGCCATTAATCTTTTATTATTATTTCTTGACAGCTGTACCGGATGGGGATGTGCCTGTAGTCATCTGACTATCTAGTAGAGGGAGATTCAGGGCGTATGCATGATGAAGAAAAACCGTGCATCATAGATGTCAATCCAACGTCAACGGCAATCATGTAACCAGTTTAGTTGGTCCGAAAATTCATTAAATTTTTTATCTAAATATTTATGTTTTATTTTTCACCGGATACTACTAGATTAGATTTTTGACGAGTACCTTGCATTGATAATCGAAAAATTCTTCTGTCAGTGAGAGTAGAGCTTTTTACAAATTATTCAGTGGCAAACGAGCAGACAGCCACCCACCTGATGGTAAGTGGTAACTGTCGCCCCTAACATCTACAATTCATACATTTAGGTGTCTCAGGTGATATTCATG
Organism: Blastobasis lacticolella; assembly: GCA_905147135.1. Taxonomy (NCBI): domain Eukaryota; kingdom Metazoa; phylum Arthropoda; class Insecta; order Lepidoptera; family Blastobasidae; genus Blastobasis; species Blastobasis lacticolella. The sequence continues at coordinate 9,494,176 of LR990065.1, read as the reverse complement.
CGTGGATCGAGGTGTAGACACTGGCTGCAGACAACAGAGGGCTGGCTGTAAGTTTTGATTGAACATTACTTTACTATCGCATTTTCGTTTACGTAGAAATTAGGAAGAAAAAACTTCATTTATCTACACTCATAGCGTAATGTTACAATTACATATTCGAAAACAGTCGTTTAAGTGTACACGTTTTTCACGCCAGTCCATAAAATTTAAAAAATTACTTTATTTTATAGCATTTCCCATACTACATTCATTACAGCTGTAACGTAAAATAACTTTTTAATCATTATTCAACACTTTTATTTTTTAAATTTTTGTCGAAATGTAGGCTGAATACCTAGATGTATTTAAGAAATTCATATCAAAATTCAGCAATGTAAACCAACACAGGTCTATTTTTACTCTTGCATTTAAGCAATTTGAGCTTGACATATATTTTTGGGTCACAGATGACTGCCGTGACTTTCCGCCATATACTCTGTTTTGGCGACATTCAGCTTCAGACCACTGTTTTCTAGCACATCCTTCCACATGTTTACCCTGGTCTCAAGGTCCTGCCTAAGCTTGCTCACCAGTACAATGTCGTCAGCGTACTTCATAAGCCAAGGAGATTCCGCTGAAAGGGCATCGAGCACAATGCTAAACAAGCAAGGGCTCAGCACTGGACCCTGGTGAACACCTACAGTAATCGGGAAGGAATTAGTATGGCCTACGATGGTTTTGACGACGGCTCCAGTATTGGCATACAGGTGCTCCATAACACAAATGTACGCCTCGGGCACAGACTTTGATCTCAGAGCCCACCCGATTATCTCCCGAGGGACACTGTTAAAGGCCCTCTGCAGGTCAAGAAATGCGTAATGTAGAGGTAATTTCTACTGCAGTGGGACTCCTGGAGGACCCTGAGGGTAAAGATTGGGTCCATTGTGCTGCAGCCCGGCCTGAAGCCGTATTGGCATTCCGACAAAGAGCTTTTCTGTCGAAGTCTCTGTTCTATAATACCTGCGAATAGCTTCATTGTGTAACTTATAAGTGTGATACCTCGATAGTTCCACTCTTGCACACTACTGCCTTTTCCTTTATAGATTGGCGGTGATAGATCAACTTTCCTGTAGGAAGGTTTTATTTTTTTTTGGATAAAAGTAGCCTATGTAACCGAGTAATAATGTAGCTTTATATTAGGGAAATAATTTTTTATTCGGTCCAGTAGTTATTCATTGCATACAAAAATACAATCTCTTCTCTTTGTAATATTAGTAGGTACCTATAAATGATGGAAAACCAAAACACTGTCAAAAGACACCTAAGACCATTCTCTCTCGAAAGCCCTAGTAGGTAGGTACCTAATTTAAATAAGTACAAACAACAACTTAATATTTGGAGAAATTTATTACTGTAAATGTTCTTGCTGACATTGACGTCGAGTTAACAGAGCAGGTGAGATGCGCCTGGTCCTGGTTATTCATTACCTGTAGAAGATAATAAAAAATAGTATAGTAGTTTAACAGTTATCTAACACCTATAACACAAGTTTTGCTTACTTTGGAATTAGATGGCGCTGTGTGAATTTGTCCAAGCATATTGATTATACAAAGTATTTTATGAATACGATAAAATTAATGAATTGTCGAAGAAAATGTGCAATCGGTGATTTTCTCACAGCTTTACGAGTAGGGCTCCCACAAGGTGGACCGAGGACCTGGTAAAGATCGCAGGTACCAGTTGGATGCGGAAGGGACAGGACCGGCCTTTGTGGAGATCTCTGGGGGAGGTATGCTCAGCAGTGGGCGTTTTTCGGCTGATATGATGATGACGATGCGATGATGAATTGTGCACGCAAGATGGGTAAGTCTGCTGTACTAAGGCATACCTTATGACATGGTCACCATAGTGACCCTGTCATTGTTTTTGTTGGGAATTGATCTTGTTGCCTCTCTGTCTAAATTCCATTTACAGCTCCAGTTACCCTGCGCTCACTCATAAGCATGTTTCATTGAAAAAAAGCAAAAGAATTGAGCTCGAACACGATACTAATGACCGTTAGGGAGGCGTCAGAATAGTTTCCATGGCATCGTATTAGTTCCTATGACACCACATTCAGTGTCGCACATCATCATCAGCCTATACTTGTCCACTGCTGGACATAGGCCCCCCCAAATGAGCGCCAATGCACCCTGTCCTCAGCTTGCCGCATCTAGCATCTACCCGCAGCCTTTCGCAAATCGTCACTCCATCTGGCCGGGGGGCGTCCTACACTACGCTTGCCGAGCCGCGGTCTCCACTCAAGAACTCGTTTACCCCAGCGGTTGTCGGTTCGTCGGCAGATATGGCCAGCTCACTGCCACTTCAGCGTGCTAATTCTGTGAGCTATGCCAGTCACTTTGGTTCTCTGTCGGATTACTTCGTTACGAATTTTGTCTTTCAGGGAAACTCCGAGCATAGCACGTTCCATAGCACGCTGAGCGACCTTGAACTGGTGAATAAGCCGCACCGTAAGTGTCCACGTCTCGGCACCGTAGGTCATGACAGGTAGGACGCACTGGTTGAAAAGCTTGGTTTTCAAGGATTGTGGTATGGGTGACGTGAAGACTCGGCGAAGTTTTCCGAATGCCGCCCAGCCCAGCTGAATCCGCCTCTTGGCCTCTTTCTCAAAATTGCCTCTACCTAACTGCAATGTTTGCCCCAGATATGTATATTCAGATACAATTTCAAGGCGAAGGCCATTTACGACTACAGGACTCTGGTTAACGTGGACATTAATCATGACTTCTAGAATCTAGATTCATGCCGAGACCTATCCGCTGCGAGGCTGATGCTAGGCCAGCCAGCATCCGCTGCAGCTCCTCCAGCGACTCCGCCACTAGGACTATGTCATCTGCAAATCTTAAGTGCGTCAGATGTTCGCCGTTTATGTTGATGCCCATACCTTTCCAGTCCAGCGTCTTGAACATATCCTCCAATGCATTTGTAAACAGTTTCGGGGAGATAACATCCCCTTGTCTCACTCCTCTGTGCAATTGGGAGTGTCGCACAGTAAGCAAAAACAAAGAATATGTATGCCTCAGGCATTAATATACAGAAAGTAAAAATCCTCGCGCCCTTTTCAGACGACATGGACTAAAGATTCTTGAACCATAATCACCATAGCCTAAGGACAAAATAGCATAATAACGCATGACACATGACAAGAGACGTCAGCATCGCCTCGCAAACGCAGCGCGCGTGCTCGAGAATTCCGCGGTATATGTCGGTATCCGTCGGAATGCTCCAGGAAACCTCACGTCTGACCTCGCCATCTACCAGTGTTAATACCTACCCACCTTAGAGGCAGACCAGCTGTCACCATAAAATGGACACTGACATTCTTCCCAAATGTCATAGGATACCTACTCTTATCATCTACATCCTAACGGTTAATTCTGGCCTCTGCCAGGGCCCATTTTTCTGCTCTTTCTTTTCAGCTTCGCTCGGTTTTCGGCATTCGACTTAGCGATGTTAATGCATTACTTCTTAGCCACCCTCGGGACTTCCTTCACACGGGTTAAGGCTCCTATTTCCCACGTATCCCTGACTTTAACTTTTGTTTTTAGCATAGTGAATATAGTAAGTAGGGAAAGTGCAGTCATATACACGTCCCCGTCTAGTGTAAGCGTGCTTCTGCTACCGCTGACAAAAGCCAACCGATACCGGTAACTGGATGAGTGACTGATTCGTACTTTGAGGCTTATCGAACTTCAGCGGCAACCGGCTCCTAATATCGTTGCCAAGCGAGTAGGGGTCGCAAACCAGGATTTCATATACCGAAAATATCGGGATTTTACTACAACCAAAATTTTCGGTATTCATTATTTTACAATTAAGTATATATTACTGTTATGCTATTACTGAATCAATTCAATTCAAAATCTAGACCAAAAAAACGCATAATAGTTTGCTTTAATATAATTTTCTCAAATACAAGACTTATCGATGGAAGATCTATAATAGAGGAAACTAAAATTAGATTTTTCTTCTAGAAAATAACCTTTCGTATGAAAACCTTGAACTATTTAGCAGCTGCTAGCATTTTTAGGTACTATTTAAGTCTGTCTATGACTTTTATGCTAGAAAGAATAAATCAATTATGAATTTATAAAAAATTATTAGCAACTTCTCCAAATCTCGAAAATATCTAAAATACCGAGATACCGGTCTTAACCTTATGTTTATACCGAAAATCCCGGTTTTGAAAAGATATACCGGTATTGCCACCCCCAAAAACGAGGTTAGCCTAGGTCGTCCGCAGGGGAAGTAAGAGACTAGTTACAGTGTCGGGAGCCAATTAGAACCTCGTGATGATATGAATATGATAGTATGAAGTTTGCCCAGGTGTATACTAGTTATTAGAGATATGACGACTAGTCGGCCCAAACAGCCGACTAATCGGTTATTCTCTTTACCTATACTCATGGATAAAATCAAATCAGTGTATTTCTTTGCAATCCTTTCGGTATCAGTAAACTATCTTTACGATTGTGTTAAGAGATTGTGATTTTATTGCAATGAATGTCGAATTCCATTTTAAAACAGGCATCTGTAGGTACTCGATAGAAAACAGAACTTGTGCCGATTAAGCTACCGGCTAACCTTTGAAATGACGCCGATTTTTTTGTGCTGCAGTTTTTGGTTTGGCTTTGAAGTACAGGTCGAAGCAAGAAGAAATGGGCTCCTTTTCATCCCTCCTTAATTCTACAGTAGATAAACTCTACGCACTTACCTTGTGGGAGAAATTATGTAAGCAAATAGAAGACTATGCAAGTCTCGGGCCCTAATAAAATTACTATTAAAGTACTAAGTCCTACGTGTGTGCGTTTAAAAGTTCTGTTCGGAGCATCGCGATAGTGACGCTCAAAACTCACGCTCATGCTCGTGCGTGTCAACTCGCGATTGTGTCTCCGGCATTGACTTTCTCTCACTATTGAATTTGGAATTCTAGAAACACACTTATGCGCGTTTATAAAAAGGTTGTGTAGGATAAGTAAGTAGGTCTCTACCTTAATTTACTAGGTACTAACTACTATTATTAACTACTATTTTTCTACAAAATGTAGGAACAGTAATCTCTTTAGACTTACCAAGGGGTGCGAAAGGTCCAGCTGTTAAACATGTAAAAATCATTAGACATGTAACAATTATTAGAGATGTACCGACTAGTCGGCCAAAACAGCCGACTAATCGGTTATTTTCTTTACCTATATTCATGAAGGGGTAAAATGAAATCAATTCATTTCATTGCAATCCTTTCGCTAACAGTAAGCTATCTTAACTATTTCACTTGCTTTTGATTTATTGAGGTGCCTTGAGGCTCTTAATAGAGGACTGCGCAAGAAATTGCGTCTCTAAATTGCGATTTTTTTGCAATGAATTACGAATTCCATTTTAAAACAGGCAGCTGTAGGTACTCGATAGAAAACAGAACTTGTGCCGATTAAGCTACCGGCTAACCTTTGAAATGACGCCGATTTTTTTGTGCTGCAGTTTTTGGTTTGGCTTTGAAGTACAGGTCGAAGCAAGAAGAAATGGGCTCCTTTTCATCCCTCCTTAATTCTACAGTAGATAAACTCTACGCACTTACCTTGTGGGAGAAATTATGTAAGCAAATAGAAGACTATGCAAGTCTCGGGCCCTAATAAAATTACTATTAAAGTACTAAGTCCTACGTGTGTGCGTTTAAAAGTTCTGTTCGGAGCATCGCGATAGTGACGCTCAAAACTCACGCTCATGCTCGTGCGTGTCAACTCGCGATTGTGTCTCCGGCATTGACTTTCTCTCACTATTGAATTTGGAATTCTAGAAACACACTTATGCGCGTTTATAAAAAGGTTGTGTAGGATAAGTAAGTAGGTCTCTACCTTAATTTACTAGGTACTAACTACTATTATTAACTACTATTTTTCTACAAAATGTAGGAACAGTAATCTCTTTAGACTTACCAAGGGGTGCGAAAGGTCCAGCTGTTAAACATGTAAAAATCATTAGACATGTAACAATTATTAGAGATGTACCGACTAGTCGGCCAAAACAGCCGACTAATCGGTTATTTTCTTTACCTATATTCATGAAGGGGTAAAATGAAATCAATTCATTTCATTGCAATCCTTTCGCTAACAGTAAACTATCTTAACTATTGCACTTGCTTTTGATTTATTGAGGTGCCTTGAGGCTCTTAATAGAGGACTGCGCAAGAGATTGCGTCTCAAAATTGCGATTTTTTTGCAATGAATGTCGAATTCCATTTTAAAACAGGCAGCTGTAGGTACTCGATAGAAAACAGAACTTGTGCCGATTAAGCTACCGCCTAACCTTTGAAATGACGCCGATTCTTTTTTGGTGCAGTTTTTGGTTTGGCTTTGAAGTACAGGTCGAAGCAAGAAGAAATGGGCTCCTTTTCATCCCTCCTTAATTCTACAGTAGATAAACTCTACGCACTTACCTTGTGGGAGGAATGATGTAAGCAAATAGAAGACTATGCAAGTCTCGGGCCCTAATAAAATTACACTTAAGGTACTAAGTCCTACGTGTGTGCGTTTAAAAGTTCTGTTCGGAGCATCGTGATAGTGACGCTCAAAACTCACGCTCATGCTCGTGCGTGTCAACTCGCGATTGTGTCTCCGGCATTGACTTACTCTCACTATTGAATTTGGAATTCTGGATACACACTTGTGGGAGTTATTACAAAGGTTGTGTAGGATAGGTAATTAGGTATCTACCTTAATTTAAGCGGCGAATTTCAAATTCAATAATACTGCTGTACCTCTTCCTTTCTTACCTCTACTCAATGCCTACCCCACCACTACTCCTTTATCGTTGCTTACCTATTTGTGCTGAGGCCAAAGCACACAGCAGCACCTGAAAAAAATTTGCTTTATTAAAAAGAAATAAAATAAAGAAGCAACATCGCCATAGCAAGTAACCTATACTTAGATTTTATTATGCTACGCAGTGACAAACGAGCAATCAGCCCACCTGATGGTAAGTGGTAGATAACTGTACCTATCGATACATGCATTTAGTCACTGAGGACTTAAATGAAATGCCTCATGCCTGTAATTGCGTCGGCCACCCTATCTTTCAAACCGGAACACAACAATTCAAGCATTGGTACATGACGGCAGAAATAGATAAGGCGGTGGTAGTCACCCAGGCGGGCTCCTCAGGTTTGACAGAGTCCTACCACCTGACATGACAATTCATCGCCAACCAAACACATCACATCTGCTTAGTCCTTACAGTTCACTGATGGACATAGCCTCCTCCACGTTAGTGAACGGTAGTGCGGTAAGTATAGTAGGAAAAAGCGTCGCTGGTCTAGTGGTTAACGTCCGTCTCGTTAACGAGAGGTACCGAGTTCGAATCCCAGTGCAGCCACATTTCACACGAGAACATTAAATAGTAGTCTACTCAACCCCTGTCCTAATTTGAACACCCACTGCTCTGACACCCAACTGACTGCTGCCATATAACCATAGCTCTTTTCTGAGTTATGTACCTATAATAAGTATTTGACCATTCATAGACACTCCAACCCAACTCAACCTTACAAGCGCAGGCTGAAAGTGTAACCATGATCAAATCTAGTTACTGGCAAACCCTGGATCATATACTAGGCGGACCTCGGCCCCACCTTAAATTAAATGTCAATGATAGAATTTAATCTCTATATTTAATCATGTCGATCAATTATTATTATATTTACTGCCAATGAAATTTTTCAAGTATTCGTTTACCGAATAAAATGGCTTACCCAACAAGAAGTCTTTAAGCAGATTCGCAAAATGTGTATAGCTACTAGCGTTTCTAATTTCAGCTGGCGGAAGCTCATAATACACTGGCCTTATAACGCGAGAATTTTTGTTGCTTGTGTGATATTGCGTTTTCCAGATTGAAACTAACTATTTTGCTGAGATTAGCTCAAATCAAAGCGTGCAAATGAATCAACTGTTCGACTTGTACATAGAACAATCTCATAGATATTGCTATACTTGGCTCACAATTTTATTTCGATGAAATGTTTATTGCGAAACTGCCTGCGTTATGCGCCTACCAATGTTCTGAGTGCCCGTTTTTTGTGCAATCAAAAAACGTTGTGATTCTGATGCGTTTCCCCATAGAATCATTCCATTAGACATAACAGAGTGTTTGGCGGGGAATTTTTAAGAGATGCGATAGGTTTCTATTTACCTATAGCATATGTTGCATTAGACAATTTTGCACAGACATTATCAATGTGTATTGCCGTAGAGAAAATATTTACAAAAGTAACGTTAGTAAATATTTTCTCTATGTGCATTGCCTATTTCAACGTGGCGTACATTTTGAAATTTAATCGTCGTGCATAATTGAATCGGGGTTTGCATCTCTCTCAAATTAGGTGACAATCTCTCCAAAAATATAATTATTTTGTACTTAATGCTATTTAGTAACAGTCCATTACACATTGGCGAACTCCAAGCCCCCACATGTTGCGCGGAAGCATTATCGGGATTTGATGTGGCGTCATCCGCAAACAGCACATTCTGATAATTTTTCATAAATTTGGTGAAACGTTGGAATACCGTGAATATTGTGTTTCTTAGAGAGGATCCCTGTGGAACATCTATTCGAACTTCAACAGTATGTGTGTACTTTATTTCTTAATAATTTAAAAAAATAATTTTCCAAAGCAAAGGGTTATCCCAACCGTCTGTTTTCTATTATGTATGAAATTTTGAATTGAAGCTTTTAGGCGTTACCTAATTTGCTGTATCGTGACAGCTTTTAGATGAGAAGCTCATGGTTAACAACATTAAAGCCTTTGATATGTCACAGAAGATTCCAGCGGTTTTGATCTTACTGTCTATATCGGTAATAATGTACTACTATGTTTTGACTTGTTAGACTATTATGTTTACGATATGCTAATGTTTTTGCCGTAATTAGCTTGTTTTTTTTTAAATATGTCAATATAGTCTATGCTTTCTATTCGATAAAATAAAAAATACGGTTATTGGGCATTAGTTATAGATATTTGTTCTTTTGCTATTATTTTTTAATATGTGACGTAAACCTTTGCTTTTTGGTACTAATATCTAAATATAAGTAATAAAAGATACTTTCAAAAATTTGATCTGACCAAATTGGATCTTGGTTTCATGTTCAAATCGCCTTTAAGTGCAGGTTTTCTCAAGATGTTTTCCTTACCGTAAGAGCATCGGTTAGTTGTCATCTGATCAACTAATGTACATAACTCGGAATAACCCAACTGACAAAAAACCGAATAACTCCCGACCAAGTTTACATATACTCAAATATTTTCTAAACTACTTAACTAATTTTAATAATATAAAGCTAATAATCATCTCGATTAAACTATCGGTCTATCTGTTCGGGAACAACGATGCCACCTACAGACATACAGATACACACGTGAAACTTGTAACACCCCCCTTTTTTATGACGGAGTTAAAAATATTGATACATGCCTGCACTGATGATTGAACTCGGTACCTCTCGCTCACGAGTCGGACCCGGCAGCCAATAGACCTCCGATATTCTTGTTATCCATTGCAAATTAATGATATGTAATTAATAAAACACTTACCACAAAGAAGAACGCCAGGTAGAACTTCATGATTGTTAGTTATTAGAAACTCGAAGTGAGTACTAAAATTAAATGTTTCAACATAATCTACTAGCATTTATACTGGAAGTTAACAATAGGAACAATATCGACAAGGTAAACAATATAATTTTCTATTGTCGAACCCAAAAATCAACAAGTATTATAAAATAATATCTGTATGATCATGAAATTGTTTGCTTACATGGGACAATTCGGATTGTTTACTCACCATCGTCATTTGCGTGCCCCAATACCTTGAAGTTAGGGTCGGCACAGTATGTTCAATTTAAATTTTATTTATAAGTAATTATTAATTATTTAGGCTTTTATTGTATTGTATTTTAATTAAGCACCATCTTTTGATATTGTGCACGTCTTATGTAATTGTCAGTATTGTCAGTATGAAATTATCACGACCTCTCTGCTGTAGGCCTGCTGGAAGATATTTTTTCATAGACATAAGTTGGCCTATTGTGATGTTGATGATGATGATTGTGTCTGATTCATTATGGCACACAGTTTTGTAACAATCTTATGAACAATAAATGGTTAAGTAAATAAATACTTTGTTAGTAATTTACACACAAATATATACATTCGGACGTATGGACGTAATGGATCATTAGAATAGACGCCGCGGTCATCGATTAGTTATAGTATCCGACTCGTAAGCGAGAGGTTCCGGGTTCATACCAATCACTGTTTTCTGAGTTGTGTAGATGCAGCTCAAAAAGTAACAACAAGATAATGTTAGTTTTCTCGTGAAAATGAATTTGAAAGTTACTTTTGAATATCGGCCACTGGTAACACTGCCCGTAAAAAGCATCCCAACACGTGGAGACTCCTTAAGGCGTGTCAAATCGCAGCTTTTGCTGACAGGTGCGTTTGTCGAATTTTTATTCGTAATATTTCAGTCATGTCAAAAAGTGGCCTATTATTGATGTTAGGCCGTTGTCAACCACACATCTTCGCCAACTACTCAAAATATTGACTTACTCCAATGAGGGTATTTATTGATATTAAATGCTTAATTGAATAAAATCATATTTAGGTAATAAACAATGTTTATTTTCGGAATTTTATTTTAGGTTGCCCAAGTCCAATAATGAAGCATGCCAACACAACCGCGCTTATGTTCAACCCAATCGCCCATTCATGAAAGTGTAGGTACAGGCGATGAAAAATATAGTCTTAGTTCTGTTGTACCTACGTTATAAAACACTTATATTGACGATTATTCCTTGCAATCATTATCAAGGCGCACCGACGCGACGTGTGCCACGGAGGAGACCCCGCATTTGATAGGTCAAACTAATAGACCACTTTTTGGCCGGCCGCCAAAAAAGTCATGTGATAGCTCCTAGCAGAAATGCATGTTGTGACGTCATTCCAGAGGATGGGATCATGCTGTTGGAGATCGGCGGTGCCGCTGCTGGACGACGGTGGCCGTTTTCCATCAGTTGGACCGTCAGTCCGTGTCCTAGGCAATACAAAACGTTTTAACTGTTCTTATATTACTTATAGCCTTAGGTGACGCTTAAGATATTCCTAAAATCAGTTTCATAGCAAGTTTTGGTTGGCGTTGGCAATGTTTTTCTTGAGTTTCCTAAGTTTAGTGCAATCTGGCAATAATCTTTTATTATTATTGACAACTGTGCTGGATGGAGCTATACCCGTAGTCGGATAGTAGAGCGAGATTATGATTGTTTCTATCACTTATAATCACTCTGTATATTAATTGAAGGTACTACACTATATACTTATCTATTGACACAGATTAGACATACAGATGTTCTTTTGTTTAAAATATGTACTTATTTCTGAAATGCTTTTGTATTAATTACAATCATTTGAATTACGTCATTCAGTTTTACCAAATATGATTACATCATCATTTACTTGTTAGGATGGTTTCTTTTGACGGTTCCCGACGTCTGTCCCTATGTAGCCATCTGACGGCGAATAGAGTTGTAAACAGTTTCATAATACAGATGCGATTTCAGAGATTTTTCGGTCTGACCAAACAAAATTATATTATTTCGGTACCTTGTCGGTATTGTTCCTTTTGTTATCTTGCACTATAAAATGTATGTAGATTGGATTGGAACATTTAGTTTTAGTGCTTACTTCGAGCTCCATTGTCAATGCGCTAGCTTGAAGTAAGCACTTAAATAAGTGATTACTCCTAGCTAGCGCCAACTGAGTTACGAAATAGCCTTCTCGTCATGCTAGTCTATTAACTAGTGCTGGACCGAACTTTCAGTTTTGGCTTCAAATTAGAAAATGTATGCATTGTTGAGGGAATAATTTATATATTAAAAGACTGTGCCGTTATTCGAAGTCTTATTATGTGAGAGAGGAGTTATTGTTTTCGCTGGCTGAGATAATCAATTTTGTGAAGTGCTAGATGCTCAAAAAACCATTCAATTCCTAGGAGTTATGTGGGATCCTACCCGCAATTTGAAATGGTTACCGGACGACAAATATCTACGTCTAACACCAAAAATTATTTAACGGGCTACAGTTACGGTCCGCAAATTTAAAAAGAATGCAGTCGCTTGTGGGTATCTTAAACGTTGCAAGTTTTTATGTGACAAGGGGTCGACTCAATCACTGATTTCTACTGAGTTTTTGCCAAAGCCTACGCGATTCGCACCTGCAAATGTTTTTTCCGATACATGTTCAGGTAATTCTCGAACTATATTGGTGGTTGCAAAACCGCAATACCCAATCAGTGATACTTGTAGCCCCAGTGTCTCACTACGTGACAACGGATGTTTTTTATCTGGGCTGGGGAGCCCAAGTCGACAACATGATGGTCAGTCCCCGAAAGTTTTCTGAATTCTAATCTAAAAGAAATGACAGCCATTTTAAAGTATTCCAATTCATGGTCCCCTATGTTGTAAACGCCACGGTGTCTATTCAGCCAGACAACCGAACAACTCTGTACTATCTGTGGAAAGAAGGCGGTACATGTATATACAACTATATATCGTCTATACAGCATAAGTTTACTCTACACTATCTGCCTGGCCGCTTCAATGTAGAGGCGGACCACTTATCGCGTCAGAAACCAATTCCCGAATGGCACCGTCTACCCAAAGCATCTCAAAATATATTTTCGAAATGGGGGGTCCCGTGGATAGATTTGTTCGCCTCGCGGAGAGCCCATGTTCTCCCTCGTAATGTAAGCCTGGACATAGCCGACCACCAGGCAGAATTTCACGATGCATTAAGTCAGCAGCGGGAGTATCGCCTAGCCTGGGTGGTTCCGCCCCCCCTTTCTACTGCCACGGGTACTATCGCATCTCAACCTTGCTCAGGGAATGTACTTAGTGGTAGCCCCCCACCAGGTAGGTGGGAGAAAGCGTATTGCAAGCATTTGGGTCATCAAAATACTTTAAATTAGATGATTTCTCTATAATGTTATTTCTAAAACTGTTTAGACGGTTGTTGTTAATTGGTACAAATTTAATAGTATTTTTTGTTTCTTTCCTCATATTAACATTAAACACAGCTAATTGACCACAATGATCGGATTGTAATTTGTTTATTACAGACTGGCTATGTAGCCAGTCTGTAATAAACAACATTTTTTGTAATATCCAGGCATGTGCCTGGATATCACAAAAAATGTTGTCTAGACAAGTTAATGTAGTACTTGTTATTCTAGTAGGCTCTAAAAATAAGTTGATTAAATTATGACACTTAAATAATGATATTAGCCTACCAGTATATTTACAAGATACGTCTAATAAATCTATATTAAAATCTCCACAAACAACAATATTTTTATTACAATTGCTAACTTTAATAAGGGCTTCATCCATAATTTTCTCGAACAAATCAAATGATGAAGCCGGAGGTCTGTATACGCTCATTACAATAAGTCGCTCAAGTTCTATACAGGCAATTTCAGCAGATCGTTCAACAGACAGCTTGACAATATCAGTGCGTTCCTTGCATTTTAGGCAATTACGAGCAAGTATTAGGGAACCTCCATGAATTGCCTGCCCTCTTGTGAACGAACTTGCAAGTTTATGGTTGTTAAAGCCAAATATGAGCTGGTGATCTTTTAACCAATGTTCAGTAATGCAAAAAATATCAACATTCTCACCGTTCATGAATAGCTCAACTTCCAATTCTTTATTCGTCATGCCTTGGATATTTTGATGTACTAAGTTAACTATACAATTTTGTTTATTATTATAACATTTTACTTTACGTACATCCAAAGGCTTATTACCACTATTTACTAATGACTTTATGCCAGAGCAGTCCTGTATATTCTGAACAATATCAAAAGATTTACTGTTTAAGTCTAACAGTGGACTGTTATATGCTGCTGATATGATACAGGACGGCTCCTTTGTCTTACATACTAGTTTAAAGAGTGACCCTTTTTGTTTATTAACAAATCGGCACTCTGGTCATATCTACCTACGGTAGGAGAAATCAATAAATTAATATGGTACGCTAACATTGTAGCCAGTTTGATTTTATTTTTCTATCTACATTACATGTACCTAGTAATACTCACCATATCTGTTTATTCATTAAAATTGCTACTAAGCTATGGTACGTACCTACTAGGGTTTTCGAATACCCGACGTTTTTGATAAAAATTCAAAAAATCAAAAAATTCAAAATTTCTCTATTGATTAGGACATTAAATATCTCTTTCAATCGTCAAAAAGGAAAGTAGGAAGGAAACACACAGTGACACGCTGACCGCCCCATGGCCGTAGATAAACGTATCCCTTGCCAACCACGACCGAACCGTGCTCGACAATGCCAAGCAGAGCCGGAACGCTATATTATATTATATAGGTATGTCTAGTATAATTAAGAAAAACCACCTAAAACTACAGCAAGAGTAAGCCAGTCCACCAAGGCAGCACCCGTTCACGAGTATAACGCAGGGCCCAGCCATCGTCCAATTCAACCATATTTGAGGGAAAAGAGCGACCCGGCCCCCACGCCACCGCCAGACAGACTTTTAAGTGAGCGTGCATCACACATGCTGTATGTGGTAGGTAGTCGCTACCACCCTACTCTATCCTATCCCTTCCCTATCGCTACCTTACCCCTACCCTATCCTACCATTGCCTTAACCCTACCCTACCACTACCTTACCCCTACCCTACCACTATCTTACCCCTACCCTACCACTATCTTACCCCTACCCAACCCTATACTACCTTACCGCTATCTTACTCCTACCCTACCCTACCCTACCCCTACTCTTACTACTACCCTACCCCTACCCTAGCGCAGACAGGAGACACCATGTGTGGGAGAGGAAGGAAAATTAATTATTTTCCTTATTAGATACCCGGGTATACCCGGGTATATGCCCATTTTTTAAGAAATAGTAAGTAAAATATTAATTTTTAAACCATTGGTATCCAATTGAAATATAATAAAATAAAATAAATTTAATATCAGTGAAACTAGCCTTATTGGAAAGCTAATGAATAAGATTTCGGTCATGTGGCCGCTGCGTGTTTATTCTAACAAAAGTCAAAACCATTAAACCAAAAGTGGGCTTCAGCGCTAAACAAAATTTTGTATGGAGGTAAAAATAAACATCAATGAATAATGTCACGTTGGAAATCCAGATTGTGCAATCAATGGAGTTATATTTTAAATTATTTTCTTTATAAGATAGAGACAATAGAATCCATCCCTGTACAGAACAGAACATCCTGTTCCTGTTGCACGTAAATGATCTGCTCGTATCCGGTGCTTTTGGGTATGCAGATGGCACCACAGAGACGGTCAGGTACACATTATAACGTATCACTTTCCCACGGACAGTGCCAGGTTCAGTTGATAAAGAAAACTCAAGATTCAGGGTAATTTCTATCCAGAAAACTAGCCACTACAAATGAATTTATAATAATAATCTAATAAAGCACAAAAGTTCTAAAAAGAGTCTACTCCACCTAACCTTAGTCCAGGCAGGATAACTGAATTCACTTGGATATCGTTAGAGCAAGCCGAAAAGTACTGTTTGCAAACTGACTAAGCGACTATGTCAGTTTGAGATTTTCAGAAATAAATATTGATGCAACTATGTGCATTTTTTAGTCTGAGACTTCAGAGAGAAATATTGATGCAACCCTGTGCATTTTTTAGTTTGAGACCGATCACTTGTATTCATTTTTGATCTTGAAAACAGTAACATCGGGGTAACAATATAGATCCAAATTCTAGTTCGAAGGCTGGGAGAGCTCTGCCCATCCCTCAGGCACGAAAGAAAATAAAGTCTTGATAGCCAGTACTCATAGTCAACCAGCCAGTTCCCGAAATAGGCAATATTAATTTTCGGACGGTCTCGTGTTTGACAGCCAAGGATATAATTCATGCAGACATGTTGAAGAATAGGATACAGCAGTTATCTAGAATAAAAGGAGCACAAAAAGGATTAAAATCTCCTTCGACTATAAAAAGTTGTCCTCATAACAACATATGACGTGACAAGAATAAAAAAACAAAAGGGTAAAAATGGAACCTTAAAAGTGTGATTTTATGTAGAAATAAATGTAAAGATTAAAATATACGGCTCCCAATGAGCAGTTTTCCCATAGGTATCTAAAGCATTTCTAACCACTCACTAGATGGCACCCCGTCATTTTTGGTAATTGATAATCGCTTGAAATAGGTTCTTAGCAAAGAGGATATAAGCACTGGGTACATTGTATTGGATAATATTGTATTTAAAAAATAACATTTATTGACACGAACAACACAACATTGAAAAATATACAAGATAAGAAAAACTACAATGAATACCTACATTTAAAATACCAAAAATATATACAGTAATACATATAAAATATACTAAACTAAACCCTTATAAGATATAAATATTTTATTATCTAACTAACCTAAATTAAAAAAGATGTAAAAAACCAGGGCCACGCGGTAAGGTGCCCATCATGGCGGCGGCATTCCCGCGCTGGATGGCGATACTTAACCGCTGCGCGAGAAAGCTGCCGGCACGTGAGTCACCCGTCGCCTCCCTGAGCCGCTTACCAAGCTCCATGAAGAGTGAGTGTGCGCCCGGGCCCCACGGACCCAGTGTCTCGACACCAAATGCGACAAACTCGTATTGGGCGCCGAGACAACTGTACTTGCCCACCTTCGAGCGCTCTCGTATCTCAGCCGCCGCGCCAGCCCGTTTATTGTATTTGTCAATAATTTTCAACCATTTTAGAGGTTCATATTCAATGGAACATAGTACCAACTTATATAAATATTTCTTTGTACATTTCGTTCAACCTTTAACAGTTATGTTTATATTAATAAACATTTTATTTTTAAGATTAGTATAAGTTGGCAGCAAGAAATCACTGCAACCATTGTGCAGATTAAAAAAGATTACCAAAATTGTAGGAGCGCCATCTATTGATGCTGTTTGAAACTGTCTCATCAGGACATTATGAAAACACAAGGTCTTTTATAACTTGATTGTTTATTTCCTCAGGTTTTAATTTATAATAAACAAGCTTTAGTGTAGAACTGTTGTCGTTGAAGTCAGAGAGAATGATGAAACGTAATGATGATGCAGATTGATAAATGACAGTTTGAGATGGAACGCCTGATAGTTTCCATTAGCGAATGTTCATATAGACGTTATTGTAGGCGTTGTTGCCTAAACATAGTCCCCCTGTTGAAAGGCTCGTCTTTCAAGCTATTTTCATGTCTTCAGGCTTCGGGAGAGGGCATAGTCGTACTAGGGGTCGACGGAAACATCCACGAGTCGTTTTTACATCTGCGACACGAGTTATTCCATCTTTTCCAGGATACATGTGAGTAACTTTTCCCAATCGCCAACAGAGAGGAGGTACATTATCTTCTTGCAGCAGTGCTGCACGAGATCGCCAAATTTCAGTTGAGTGGTATCTGTCTTCCATTTAGTGCGCTGTTGCAATTCGGCGAGGTACTCCTTTTGCCACCGCTGCCAGAAATGTTGTCTTGTTTGCTCCAAACGGGCATATCTTTTCAGGCTGCTTGTAGGATCTTACTTTGCCTTATGTAATACTTACGGTTGTGAGGACTCCTGTTTAAACGTTGTTTTCAACACGTTGACACTTTTATTCTTAATTTTTCCACCTTTATTAGTTTATTATGGGCATCTTTGGATCTGGCCCTTCAGGCTCTGATTGTCAATCATTATTTCCTGGAAAATATGTTAATTCTGTATTTGATGTAACTACGTTTTTACTAATGTGTTTAATTTAAATTGAATATAATAGAATATAGGGTTTTGCTTTGACTTGTGTTAGTACTTACAGTTATTAGGACTTTTAGACACATTTTTGTGTAGCATGTTGATGCTTTTTAATTTCCAAATTGTCACTTTTTATGGGTATCTTTGGATTTGGCCCTTCAGGCTCTGATTGTCCATAATTTCTCCCTGGAAAATTAAGTTTATTCTGTATGTCAGACTATGTTGATTACTACGTTCTATTAATGTTTTGACTATAATAGATTTTGGGGAATGTACTTGTGATATATAGACACCCAAATGATAAAAGTAATGATGGTTTCCGAATGAAAAGCAGGGGGCAATGGCGTGGTCTGGATTCTTACCTTCGTAACTTCTTGTTTTTTTAAATATTCTGAATCCGGACGGGCCCCAATGCTTCGGAGGGTTGTTTGTTTCGATGGGGTTTGAATTATATATGGTTTCCAATACGAATTATACACATAAATCCGCATTTTTATTAAAAGCGGGTTCTTTCTATTATTGTACTCTTGTCATGTCATTTGATGTCAAGTGAAATTTTTAATAGTCAAAGGAGATTTTAATCTTTTTTGTGCCTCTCTTATTCTAGATAACTGCTGGATCCAATTCCTCATCAGGTCGGCATGAATTATATCTTGGCTGTCGAACACCAGACCGTCCGAAAATTAATATGGACCATTTCGGGAACTGGCTGGTTGACTATGACTACTGGCCAACAAGATCTTATCTTCCTTTGTGCCAAATGGTTCCAGAAGGTTTTTAAACGAGGACCCGAGCCTTCAGTAGAGGAAGCAGAGAGGCATTCAGTTGAGTTTTGTTTTTCCTAGCCTTCGGCCTTGGAGGTGAATAATTTATAACGTGACGTTACCTTGAAATAATAAATCGCCAAAAGTTGTTATGTGTGCGGTATAAATCTGAAAAGTATATGCTATGAGGCATCAAATCCTATCTCCGATCATGACCCAGTTCTAAGGGTATGCACCTAGTCGCATGAACCACCAACTCCTATAAGAATCCCAAGCTGACGTAGTCGCTCAACCAGTTCACAAACCGGTACTTTCGGTCTGCGTGGAAAAGTGAAATAAGTGCGCCAGCCCGGATAGAAGGTTATGTGGACAAACTCTTTTTTATAACGTTTGTGCTTTTGTAGATTATTTTTGATAAATTCCTTGTTTTAAATAGATTATACTGATGGACTGAATACATACCCACTACCCTGATTCTTTTGTTTTCTTTGCTCACATTGATTTTACAACTGAACCCGACCCACTGCTAGGCAGTTTGTTACGTTACAGTTTGGCGCCTTCATACGTGGTATTTCAGTCCAGAAGTAAATAGTTATACTAGTTATATATTAATTCACTTATTTTGCGTAAATGCGTAAATAAAATCTTTAAATATATATATTAATATTCATACTCAACACTCTTAACATACCATTATACTTACATCTATACTACGTTGGCATCGGTCCCAGGGCTACCCTCTGGCGGTGCTAACCATCATAACATTATACACACAATTCTATTACGTTGGCATCGGGTCCCAGGGAAACCCTCTGGCGGTGCTAACATAACTACTTTATATCTAACTATATATTTCTCTAAATTCTAAAGCAAGACAAGCACTGTCTCTAAAGTAGATAGAAAGTATTTCTGTATTTTGGCACTAATATTTGGCTTTTGAATAAGTAATCATGGCTCGTCCTATTAACTTCATACTCTTAAACAAGAACGAATTAGAATACGAAGTGAGAATACGTTTAGAAACGCCCGCTTTAGATTTATTTGGACTAAACAAACAAATTCTTCTCATTTCTGAGACTTTTTCGGCTGATGTAATTGAGTCAACTTTGCCACTTGATGAGGATGTTGCTCAGATAGAGTCAGTTTGCTCTATGTAGAAGAGAGACTTAACTCTCTCCAAAAGAGGTTTATCCTCCAATAAAATTATAACCTACCTAAATCACTTATTTTATAGATTCGAGCGCCTAGACTATGGTGGTTGCTCCCTGTCTCTAAATTCTACAAGAAGACAGGCACATGTCTTTAAAGTAGATATACAGTATTTCTGTAATTTGGCTCTGGTATTTTGGCTTTTAAAAAAATAATAATGGCACGTACTTTCAACTTCTACTTAAATTCGTAATAAAATTTTAATTACGTAGTTCTACTCGTGGGCTCTCTTATATCGGTTTATTTCTTTCATTTTATTATTGTATGATATAGTTTTCTTTGCCGACTTTAGAATATGTTTATTAATATGCTATATATATCTTCTATCCTATATTATATTTTTGTTTATTTTTTCTGGGTTATGGGTAGGGCCGTCCGGTATAAAGAAGCCTACACCGAGTGCGGTTCGCGACACTTTAAATAAGCCTTAGATGCATCTTCTTAGAGCGGTTGGTGACTCTCCAAACCCGTGTTAGGTCCCGCTTGATTCCCCAAATATTTATTTCTTTACTTTTTGTTTTCGTGACGAGTAGGGCCGTCCGGTATAAAAAAGCCTACAGCGGGTGCGGTTTGCTACACTTAAAATAAGCCCTTAGCTGCACCTCTTAGAGCGGTGGGTGACTCTACCATTCCGTGTTAGGTACCGCTTGTTCCCTCAAATATTTATTTCTTTAATTTTGTTTTCATGATGGGTAGGGCCGTCCGGTATAAAAAAGCCTACACCGAGTGCGGTTTGCAACACTTAAAATAAGCCCTTCGCTGTATCTCTTAGAGCGGTTGGTGACTCTACAATCCCGTGTTAGGTACACCGCCTGTTCTTTCAAATATTTATTTCTTTCATTTTGTTTTCGTGATGAGTAGGGCCGTCCGGTATAAAAAAGCCTACACCGAGTGCGGTTTGCAACACTTAAAATAAGCCCTTCGCTGTATCTCTTAGAGCGGTTGGTGACTCTACAATTCCGTGTAAGGTACCGCTTATCCACTTGTACATTCTTCTCGTTGTGGATGCTACGAGCGCCCGTAAAAGAGATCAACTATTGAATCCTATTTGCGGTCATCGTGTATTTCACAGATATATATTATAACGTATTTCTTGATTACACAGAACATTCGAATCTGTGAGTCACCCTTTTTATTTATTCTTATTTATATTTATCCTAACGTATTTATTTAATGTTTATTCAAAATATTTTAAGGTCGGAAAAGTCTTACTTATTTTAAATGATTGAAGTTTTCCTACTTCCTTAGATTTGAGCGCACGGTTGTAACCGAGCCATGTTTCTTTATGAATAATAAAACTTTACTATTTTCTTATTAAAATAATTACTTTTATCTGTTAAGTTGGGATGTTAGAAAAAAAATATTTAAACAAATTACGAATTTTATGTTACTTGAATTTCATATTCAAATTTCATTCTTATTGTATGTAAGCCATTAAAATTTTTTTTTCTTTTCCTATTAACTAACAATTAAACTCTTACAATTACTGAACACTTCCTTATGGGTCTTGTCTTTTCTTTTCTTCTTGTTTTCTTTTATTTCTGCAAATATTTAAAGATTTTAAATTTTTTTCTTTTTATAAGGGTTGTTCCCACATTAGTGTTTTTTTTACTTTGGTTGTAACTAAGGATTTTCTACATATTACCCATATTTATTTAACTCCCTCTACACTTTAACCCCTCTAAAGGGTTAGGGTTCTTTATTTTGCTTAAACTACTCTAAAGGATTAGAGTTCTTTATTACACTTTAACCCCTCTAAAGGGTTAGGGTGGACTTTATACTTTAACCTCTCTAAAAGGTTAGGGTTCCTCCTATACTTTAACCCCTCTAAAGGGTTAGGGTTGTCTCTATGCTTTAACCTCTCTAAAAGGTTAGGGTTGTCTCTATACTTTAACCTCTCTAAAAGGTTAGGGCTCTTTTAATATACTCTAACCCCTCTAAAAGGTTAGGGTTCCCTTACTATATTCTAACCCCTCTAAAGGGTTAGGGTAAACTCTTATCACTCAAAGTGATGTAGGAATTACTGGGAGCGGCTGACAACTCCTTAAATAAGCCATTGTTTTAACTTACTAACAAAATTAATAAACCTTACTTGTACTTAAGTTGCAAAAAATTTTCTTTATAGGTTCAAATTTTTTTTTTCCGAGTTTTTGGGGTAATATGTAGGATCTTACTTTGCCTTATGTAATACTTACGGTTGTGAGGACTCCTGTTTAAACGTTGTTTTCAACACGTTGACACTTTTATTCTTAATTTTTCCACCTTTATTAGTTTATTATGGGCATCTTTGGATCTGGCCCTTCAGGCTCTGATTGTCAATCATTATTTCCTGGAAAATATGTTAATTCTGTATTTGATGTAACTACGTTTTTACTAATGTGTTTAATTTAAATTGAATATAATAGAATATAGGGTTTTGCTTTGACTTGTGTTAGTACTTACAGTTATTAGGACTTTTAGACACATTTTTGTGTAGCATGTTGATGCTTTTTAATTTCCAAATTGTCACTTTTTATGGGTATCTTTGGATTTGGCCCTTCAGGCTCTGATTGTCCATAATTTCTCCCTGGAAAATTAAGTTTATTCTGTATGTCAGACTATGTTGATTACTACGTTCTATTAATGTTTTGACTATAATAGATTTTGGGGAATGTACTTGTGATATATAGACACCCAAATGATAAAAGTAATGATGGTTTCCGAATGAAAAGCAGGGGGCAATGGCGTGGTCTGGATTCTTACCTTCGTAACTTCTTGTTTTTTTAAATATTCTGAATCCGGACGGGCCCCAATGCTTCGGAGGGTTGTTTGTTTCGATGGGGTTTGAATTATATATGGTTTCCAATACGAATTATACACATAAATCCGCATTTTTATTAAAAGCGGGTTCTTTCTATTATTGTACTCTTGTCATGTCATTTGATGTCAAGTGAAATTTTTAATAGTCAAAGGAGATTTTAATCTTTTTTGTGCCTCTCTTATTCTAGATAACTGCTGGATCCAATTCCTCATCAGGTCGGCATGAATTATATCTTGGCTGTCGAACACCAGACCGTCCGAAAATTAATATGGACCATTTCGGGAACTGGCTGGTTGACTATGACTACTGGCCAACAAGATCTTATCTTGCTTTGTGCCAAATGGTTCCAGAAGGTTTTTAAACGAGGACCCGAGCCTTCAGTAGAGGAAGCAGAGAGGCATTCAGTTGAGTTTTGTTTTTCCTAGCCTTCGGCCTTGGAGGTGAATAATTTATAACGTGACGTTACCTTGAAATAATAAATCGCCAAAAGTTGTTATGTGTGCGGTATAAATCTGAAAAGTATATGCTATGAGGCATCAAATCCTATCTCCGATCATGACCCAGTTCTAAGGGTATGCACCTAGTCGCATGAACCACCAACTCCTATAAGAATCCCAAGCTGACGTAGTCGCTCAACCAGTTCATAAACCGGTACTTTCGGTCTGCGTGGAAAAGTGAAATAAGTGCGCCAGCCCGGACAGAAGGTTATGTGGACAAACTCTTTTTTATAACGTTTGTGCTTTTGTAGATTATTTTTGATAAATTCCTTGTTTTAAATAGATTATACTGATGGACTGAATACATACCCACTACCCTGATTCTTTTGTTTTCTTTGCTCACATTGATTTTACAACTGAACCTGACCCACTGCTAGGCAGTTTGTTACGTTACATGCTTTCCTTTTGATTCTCCAGTGACGACGCAGGCAGTGCAGTGATTGGTCTCCCAATGAGAAAGTGCCCTGGGGAGAGGGAAACAAAATCGTCAGGAGTGGAAGATAAGGGGCACAAGGGACGGCTATTAAGTATGGCCTCCACTTGAGCAAAAAGAGTCGTTATTTCCTCAAAAGTGAGGTGAGTGCTTCCCATAACACGCCTTATGTGGTGTTTAGCGGATTTAACACCAGCTTCCCAAATACCGCCAAAATGAGGAGCATATGATGGAATGAAATAAAACTTTATACTCTGATGAGCTGCAAAGTCAGATAAAGATTCTTTGTTAGACTCCAATAGTAATTGAAGCTCCTTGGCGGCACCCACGAAGTTCTTTCCGTTGTCGGAAAATATTTCTAAAGGTCTGCCTCGCCGTGAAATAAATCTACGTAGTGTCATAATGAACGCATCCTTAGTCATATCACTTACGGCCTCCAGGTTTAGACATTTATAACGCAGGCATACAAATAGACACAAATAACATTTGATTAACTTAGACCCACGTCCTTTGCGATTTAAAATCATGAATGGACCTGCGAAATCTACGCCTACTGACTGAAACGGAAAGCCGGGGTTAACGCGTTGTGAAGGGAGATCACCCATTTTTGGGTGTAATGTATTGCCCCGCATGCGTCGACATCGTACGCAATTGTAAACAACGCTTCTAGCAAGACGTCTTTCATTAATCGGCCAAATATGGTCCCTAACTGCAGCTAGTAGTGATTGGGGACCAACGTGCATATTGCGTTGGTGCTCAAACTGAAATATAAGCTTAAGTAGAATTAATCAGTATGGGGTGCCTTTTTTGATAGGAACAATCAGCCGCGTTTATGCGTCCATCAACACGAATTAAGTTGGTTTTATCTACAAATGGCGATAATCTTAGAATATTACATATAATACTTAGTGGTTGATTTTGTAGTAAAGTTTTATATTCTTTAGCAAAACATTGCTGTTGCGCAACGGTACAAAGATAGTAGAATGATTCATTTAATTCATCAACTGTCAATGAACTAGTGATTTTATTTTTAGGGTTTGTAGGTTATGTATAAAACGTTTGACATAAGCCATTGTTCTTTGTAAAAATATTAGTTTAGAATACTTTTCGAACTGTATAATAGGCTCGCAAATTATTGACACGATAGCCGTGGTTTTTAGTTCAGGTAAGTTATTATTATTAATATTTAAAGTAGGCCATTGATTGGGCTCATTTTTTAGAAAGCTGGGTCCCCCCCACCACAAACTTAGGTCCACTATTTGGTTAGGATAGACTCCTCTAGAAATTAGATCGGCAGGATTGTGATCTGTCGGCACATAACGCCAAGAAGAAGGCTGTGATTTCACCTACTCGGTTGGCTACAAATGTTTTTAATTTTCTAGGAGAATCGCCCAGCCAGCCGAGTACTACGCTCGAGTCACACCAGTGGTAAACACGAGTAGGTACGTATCGAATGGATTCTAATACGCTATTACTAATTCTAGCGGCCAGTAAGGCGGCGCAGAGCTCCAGCCGTGGGATTGTGGTAGGTTGCAGTCTGGCTACTTTTGATTTGGCGCACAACAGATTGACAGTGACTTCTTTATTGTCACTTATGGTTCGCAGGTACACACAAGCACCGTAGGCAACTTGTGAGGCATCGCTGAAGGAGTGCAATTCTATGTTAAGTGGTGAGTCGCAGAGAACTGACCTGGGAATATTAAGACTAGATATTAAATGTATATTGTTGATAAAGTTAGTCCAAATATTTTCTATTTCTGGCGGGACTGAGGAATCCTAATCTAGTTTTTGTTGCCATAATTTTTGTAACAACATTTTAGGTATGATAATACAAGGACTTAGGAGTCCTAATGGATCAAATATTTTGAATGTACTTGACATAATAAGTCTTTTTGTGATTTTTTCAGATTAAGCGGGGAAAGTTGCAGGAAATTGTAGGGTATCTTTTGAAGGATTCCACCCTAAGCCATGTGTGCTGGATGACTCACTTAAGGTAAGGTTTTCTTTATTTGAGAAGTTGCTAGAGTTACTAAATAAATCGGATAGGTTTGTTTTGAATTTTCGTAGGTTGAAACCGGCTGAATGTAGCGCTTCGGTAATTGCATTTTGGATATAGAATAATTCATCCTTTTTATTTGATCCTGTAATAAGGTCATCTACGTAAAAGTCCTTTTGTATTATTGTCTTAATTAGATCATTATTGCACTCTTCTCCGACTTGCCAAAGACAACGCGTACTTAAATAACTAGCACTAGCGGTGCCGTAAGTGATAGTATTTAATTGTAGTGTTTTGATGGGTAGGGACTCATCTTCTCTCTACAGGATCAATTGCAA
The DNA here is from genome assembly GCA_905147135.1 of Blastobasis lacticolella. NCBI lineage: Eukaryota > Metazoa > Arthropoda > Insecta > Lepidoptera > Blastobasidae > Blastobasis > Blastobasis lacticolella. The sequence goes on along the minus strand of LR990065.1, from coordinate 9,468,263 downwards.
GTTGCGATCGTTTTCATGAACCACAACTTGGCGATACATTTTTTCTATATCTCCAGTTAAAAGGTATTTGTACTGCCTCGCTCTAACCAGAATGGAGAAAAGAGAGTCTTGGACGTTTGGACCCACGATTTGGATGTCGTTTACAGAGAAGCCAGATGAGGTAGGGGCCGATCCGTCGAAAACCACACGCAGTTTGGTTGACGCGCTTTGTTCCTTTAAGACTGCATGGTGACAAAGAAAATAGGATGGACTTGGAATTGCGACTAGTGACTTTGACAGATGCCCTAAGTCTGAGTACTCTCGAATGAAATTAACATATTGCCTTTTTAGATCTGGATTTTTACGAAATATTTTTTCTAAATAAAGTATTCTTTTTTTAGCTAAATTGTACGAGTTTCCCAAGTAGTCAGGCGAGTCAACTAATGGCAGTCTTACGCAATATCGGCCTGAACTTAAACGCCTGGTAGTATTGACAAATTGTTGTTCGCAATACCTTTCATTTTTTGTTAATACTGTTTTTGGAGGTAGCTCTTCTAACTCCCAAAATTATGTAAGTAGGTTCTCTAAATTACTGTTCGTATTTGAAATGAGTGCATGATTACAAAATGTTTTTGTGGTTGTCTTTGTTTTTATAGGACCTGATATAAGCCATCCGAATTTTGATTCGATTAATTTAGGATTATTAGTACCGAGAGATTTTTGTTGACATCCCACGATATCCCAAAACAACTCTGCACCAATCAATACATCAATGAGTAAGGGTTGGTGGAATTTAGGATCAGCTAAAATAATACCCTTTGGCAGATCGAATTGTCTAAAATTAATTGGAGTTTTTGGCAACTCGCCTGTTAGTTCATTCAAAACAAAACAGGATAATTTGACATTGTGTTGATTGTATGTATTACTTGAATTTATTTGTATAGTGCATGTTTCTTTTATTTGATTATTTGTATTATTGCCAATACCGATCACATTAACGTTTGTAGTATTAGATTTAAGTTTTAATTGTTGTTGCAATGATTTACTAATGAAGGAGGACTGACTGCCACAGTCTAGAAGTGCGCGTACCTCTTTTGCTTCATTAGTTATGGGGTTAGTTACTTTTATTTGCGCTGTTGACAGCAAAACCTGATTTGTACTTTGCTTAGAAAAATTTACAACTTGATCAACACTGTCCTCTACCAAGACATTTGTAGAAACTGAATCTGTCGTGAGTCTGTCTGTCTGTGAGTCGATTTGGATTTGAAAGTAGGACAATCATATAGTTTGCGATTTTTGAACTAGTAGCTGCAGCATACTTATATACATACATATTCTGCGATTGTTTGACACCGCTAGGCGGCTGTGTTGGGGTTGAATTTCGATTAAAATTTGGAAAATTTGTTGTCATTTTGTAACTTGTTGCGATTGATTGCCTCTAATATGTCAGCACGATCAATCAGAAATTTATAGAATTGTTCCAAAGTTGGGATTTCATCAATATTGTTACGATGCTCCTCCCACTTCATTAATGTGACATTGTCCAACTTAGAACACAACATAAATATTATTAATGTATCCCACTGATCGGTAGGTTGCCCGAGGCTGGACAAAGCTCGTAAGTTTTTAGTGACTTCGTCAACTAAAAATCTAATTGCTCGCTCTGATTCGCGCGTAATGGGTTGATAATGGAATAATGACTTTAAATGGTGGTTTATAAGCAATCTTTTGTTGTTAAACCTATCACAAAGTAGTTTCCATGCATCTTCATAGCCTTTGGAAGATATCTCGAGATTAGAAATTATGCGAGCCGCATCTCCCTCTAAATATGAAATTAAATAGTGAAACTTTTGTATTGACGAGATGCGATCATTTTGATGTATTAGGTTTAAATAGGTATCATGGAACTCAAGCCAACGAAAGTAGGCTCCATTGAACTTAGAAATTTGTATTTGTGGCAGCCTTACACCCGAGTCACTCGAGCGATTGCACTGAACAGCTTCAGCGATGGATTCGCGTCTCTCTTCAGCTTGTTGTTTATTTAAAATGGTTTTGGCCGTAGCCACGGTAATAATGAAATCCTGCTCAATGCTGTCCCTCTCATCGATCTCGGCTGGAAGGCTGTCTGAATTTAAAACCTCTATCTCTCCTTGCAGCTCATCGAATCTCAGCAACAAGGCCTCAAACTTGCCAAGCCTGATGGACAGCTCAGCTATTTCAATAGTCGAGAGTTGTTCATGCTTCGATATTTTATCCAAATAGTTTTTAAACTTCGTAATTTGGCCTTTAATTGAGCTTCGTCTAGTAATTAAATCTTTCAAAGAGCTTGCAAGACGCTTGTCCGGATCATTACCCATTGTATAGGTAGTCAAGTATGTATAGGTACTTAACTACAAATACAGAACGCAATAGTATGCAACTTACTTATAAAAGATAAAGCACTAAATAGTTCGCCGTAAACAAGCGTCGTACAAGTGAGCACAAAGTGTTATTTTAAAGAAATGTAATACATAGGTTATTTAACGCTCCTCATTCAAACGATACTCGCCGATCGGGAAGCTGGTGATTAGAGGCAGGTATAGGTACTCATGCGTCGCCACAGGTAGCTTGATCCGAGTTCCAAGACAATAGACGCTGCGACTTGTTATCAATGTAGGTATGATTCGATCGGCGACGAACAGTCTGGAATGTTCGGCGTATTTCGTTAAAATACTGTAGATTTTTGAATATTTGGATATTACGTAGGATTTTAAGGAATTGGGGTGGAAATTAGAGCACTTATCTGATTGTGGATGGTTGCACTGCGCTGCGGTGACCTTTTGCCCTCAAAAAGAAAGTACTTGTTGCAGATTGATTGCAGGTTCGTGTCCAATGCATTTGAATGATAAAAGCTTTATTAATCATGTAGTCCTGTCACGGTCGCCACTTTAATGTCTCATCAGGACATTATGAAAACACAAGGTCTTTTTAAAACTTGTTTGTTTATTCTTTAGATATTAATTTATAATAAAAATCTTTAGTTAGGAACCGTTGTCGTTGAAGAAAGACGTAACAGTGATGATGCAGATAGACACTTGACAGTTGGAGATAGAACGCCTGATAGTTTTTATTAGCAAAGTTACAGGTAGACATTATTGTTGGCGTTGCTGCGTGAACATTACCTAAACTTGCCGACTCACTAGGGTTGCTATTGTATTTATTCTGAATTTTAAAAAGAGTATTTAAATGCTCGAATAGAATTTTAAAGATCGTTTACAATAACATGTCCCTTGCAAAGGACCAAAATCTAATCCTTGCCATAATGTAATCATAATTGTCAGTTGATCTGATGATGGAGAAGGAAAGTGGTCAGCGATTTTTTTATATTAGACTAAACAGGCATTTCCGACTAGAAACCGTTAAGGTGGCCATTACGGTTTATTATTGTTAAAAACTGTCACGTGGTGCCTGAAACTGTACAACTAGTTCTAGGATCTCTAGCGGAAGACCTTGGTTAACCTCGCTTTACCATCGGCATTAAAACTCGTAGCGGTGCTGAAGTTCGATTAGCCTCAAAGTCTGAAATGATCACCTATCAGTTATTGGATTCTGCGTGCGTTGCTTGTATGTTATTAAGTAATCGTAGTTACGTACAAGTACTATTATTTTATCAATAATAAAATAGTTTAATTATATAATATTATATTTAAGTCGACACTACAATGAATTCTCGCGTTAATAATAATCGCGACCGAGCACTGCTTGAAACTGCGTGAGAATCCCTGTAAACGTAACGTCAATGTGTTCGTGACGGACATGGCGCATTGTTTCTAGTGGACCTTCTGCTTGGGGCGGGCCGTTCTTTATTTTGTACCATCGGCGCCAGGCCGATTCATATTACCGTCGAGTGGATTCTCACCATCCATCTCTTAATAAGTCGATCTGTTCCGGAGTCCAAGCTACTAATGCTTTATTCCACCCCCACATATCCAAATTTCGTTGGTCATTTCTAGAACTTTGGGAGGGGGGAGGTTGGTCTCCACGTCTACCAACACTTCCTCGAGGTCCCTATTATGAAAGAAGTAGACATGGATCGATTGCGAAAATAATACGCTTTCTCCCACCTACCTGGTGGGGGGCTACCATTAAGTACATTCCCTGAGCATTGTTGAGATGCGATAGTACCCTTGGCAGTAGAAAGGGGGGCGGAACCACCCAGGCTAAGCGATACTCCCACTGCCGACTTAATGCATCGTGAAATTCTGCCTGGTGGTCGGCTATGTCCAGGCTTACATAACGAGGGAGAACATGGTCTCTCCGCGAGGCGAACAAATCTATCTTCGGAACCCCCATTTCGAAAATATCGTTTGAGTTGCTTTGGGTAGAAGGTGCCATTCGGGAATTGGTTTCTGACGCGATAAGTGGTCCGCCTCTTCATTGAAGCGGCCAGGCAGATAGTGTAGAGTAAACTTATGTTGTATAGGTCCAGAATACGGAATATTTGGCAGGCCAAGTCTAATAGGGCTTGTGAGCGTGTACCGCCTTCTTTCAATGAATAAATGAATGAATTATTTATTGCTTCAAAATGTGGTATAAAAATGATTTTACAATAAGATACTCGCTTCTCACACTTTACCAGAATCTGGCATGTGATATTTAAAGTAATTGGTTAATCTAGTTAATAGCAAAACTTACGTTGGTAACAAATTTCATAAGTAATAATTAATCTACAAAATAAATATGTCAATCCAAATAATAAGTTAAATAAATTTAGTCTTTTACAACAATTAACTAAGACGAAGATAAATAGATATGTCATTACAATTATGGTAATTTTAATGTCAAAATAAGAAACAACGTTATAGCAGCAACCAAACGCTAACATTACACTGGCAACATTTCCCTACGTCATAACCACTTTAGACCGATGTCATATTGCTACCGGTCATTTTGACTCTTCCCAAACGACAAGCGAAATATGGATTGGCGAGCTATTTTTCTTGTGATTCTTCTTTCCTGTGATTTCAAAAGTGGTCTATTAGTTTGATAAACCCCGTTGCACACGTCGCTCAGGGTGAGCCTAGATAATTATTGCAAGAAATAATCAACAATATAAGTGTTTAATAACTAACTAACTTCAAGGTATTGGGGCACGCAAATGACGATGGTGATTAAACAATTAGATTGTCCCATGTAAGCAAATAATTGGAGGATAGGAATGGGAGTATTTTGAAAAAGAAATGAGGGAAATGATTTCATCCCTGTTCTCCTCTCAAAGAACCGACCTGCAGGCTATTTCTTTATATCAAAAAGAAATCCAGAAAACTAATGCTAATATTGAGAAATCCATTACCTTCCTGGCTGCACAGCATGACGAACTAAGAAGCCAAGTTAACTTATTGGAAATCCAAGCGAAGGATGATGAAATATCATTGCATCTCTCGAGAACAAAATCGAAGACTTGGAAAGAAGGAATCGTACGGGCAATCGCGTGATAAAGAACGTCCCCAAGCAAGCCGATGAATCTAGAGAGAATTTGAAGGAAATGTTTTACGGGACTGTCAAAAACCATAGGTATAAACATAGGTAGCAACTCCGACATCAGTAACTATACCGAGTGCAAGGAAAAAAAGTGAAGGAACAAAATGCTCCTGTTATAATGGAACTATCATCTACTTCTCTAAAGACAGAATATCTTAAACAATGTAAATTATATAGTAAAATAAATAACACCAAAACACCTAGGCTTACGAACTAATGAAGATGCTCCTATATACATCTCTGAACAACTGACACCGAAGGGCTCTCGTCTCCATTTCCTCGCTCCTGATCTAGCCAAATCCAAGAAATACAAATACTGCTGGACCACCCACGGCAAGGTTTACGTAAGAATGGAGGAACATTCCCATATATTATTAATTAGTAGCGAGTCGCAGGTCCAAGAATTAATGCTTTTGTGACTAGGTCTATGTAAACAATGTTTGGTTAATACAACAAATGTTATTCACCTACACCTGCAATACTACAACTTTTATTCAATACCTCACTAAAATCACTTAGCAATGCTGCCCCTCGGCTGTAATAAACATACACATGCATTTCAAATCATCATGACTACTAATAAAATGTGCCGAACTATAACATACTATATGTATAACTTTAAGGATTAAGGATCATCTGCGATTTAATAACAACTCATTTTTATTTAACTACCTACGTGTGAATAGCAATTTAAATGGGTACAAATAGCAAAGTATTTACAGATATTATAGACAATACTGAATTCATAAGGTGCGACCAAATTACAGATCCATCGCAATGCTTAGAGATAGACAGGGTCAAACTTATAGCTACGGTAAACTTTGTTTATTGAGTCACAACATTCGCAGTATTAACAAAAATTTGGACAATTTTCTAGTGTTCTCGTCTTATATTAACGTTCAGATTGATATGTTTATTTTTAGTGAATGTTGGATAGGTCCCGATTTTGTCCCCCCGACAATCGATGGATATAGGTAATTCATTCTATACAAAACTTAGCTAAAACAAAAATGACGGAGTGGTCATATATATTAGAAAACAACTGCAATGTAATGTTTGCGAGCCGGCTTGCGTGTCTGACTGTAACTGTCTGGTTGTTACGGTGGACAATAGGATAGCCATACTTTGTATTTATCAGCCACCAAGTTTTCACAACCCTAGTAAGTTCTTAGTCTCTTTAAATCAATTCTTACAGTCTTACTTACAGTCAAAAACATCATACTCACAGTGGACATAAATATTGACACTCTTAATACCAATCTAAATGACACCAGTGATTACTTAGAACAGTTAGCCTCTCAAGGCCTAGTGCCGGGCATTACTGTGCCTACACGCTCACCGTCTAACACATGCCTTGACCATTTTATGGCTAAATGTCACTTCCCTTGGCAAACAATTCTATTTGAGCAAACTGTTATTACTGATCATTGTCCTATATTATTTTATTCTAATAACTCAAGTTGCACAGAAAGTAAACAACCGCCTAGCATTAACACTAGGATTAATTATGAAGCTGTTTCGGTCTATTTGAAAGATATCGATTGAAGTGTATATTATAACAGTAGTGATGTGAACTGGTGTACCAATTTCCTAAGCGACAAATTGCAAAATTCCATTACGAACTATTCAATCTCTACCAAAATAGCTAAAAGGCGAAAACCCCTGAAGCCATGGACCACGGTCGGTGTGATAAAAGCTCTTCGCAAAAGAGATAATTTACATAAAACCCTAAATTCATCCTACAGTGATCACATGAAAACTCTGTATGTCTCTTATCGTAATTGGTGTACTAAAATTGTTAAATCACTCAAACAAGAATATTATCAAAATCAGTTAGCAAAACACTCAGAAAACATAAAGGAGACTTGGAGAATAATTAAAGAAGTGGGTAATATAAAGAGAAGTGATCAAACGGCTGCTGTCTTGCTTGAGACTTGGGAAAACCCCACAGATCCACTAAATTTAGTTAACAACTACTTCACTTCAGTAGGGAGTGACCTTTTTTTTTTTTTATGTTATCCGGCAGACAAACAGGCATGCGGGCCACCTGATAGAAAGTGCTCACCGCCGCCTATGGACATCAGCAACACCAGGGGAGTCACCAATGCGTTGCCCGCCTCTGAAGAGATCTCTAATATACCTCTTGAACGATCCCATGTCATAGTCCAAAGGAAACACTGTGGCTGGGAGCTCATTCCACATCCGAATCGTACGAGCGAGAAACGTTCTTTCAAACCTTCGCGTGGTGACCAACAGAGGGTCTACGTAGTGGGGATGAGTATCCAGCCCACGGCGGGTGGTGCGATGGCGGAATTGTGCTGTGACCTAGCCAATATCATCCTTAAAAAATTAGGAACCACCGAGACTGAATTGGCTAAAAGATATGGCTCTTCTGAGAGTTCGGATTCCATGTCTCTGTATCTGACTGATCTGTATGAAATAAATTCTGTAATATCCACCTTAAAATCTAAGTGTACCCCTGGTTGGGATGGTGTAGCAAATGATTTTTTTAAAACTTAAACCTCTTCTTTGCGAACCTATTGCTTACCTATGTAATATTAGTTTCACGACTGGGGTTTTTCCTGATATCTGCAAAAAAGCAATAGTAACTCCGATATTTAAGACTGGCGATGATAAAATTCCAAATAATTACAGACCAATCTCACTACTAATGACAGTGTCTAAAATAATGGAAAAATTGGTTAATAAACGACTTGTCAGATGCCTGGAGTCTAACAATCTTCTTTCAGCAAATCAATTTGGTTTCCGAGCACGTCTTTCTACTGAAGACGCAGCTTTAAATCTTACCTCTAAAATAACGGAACATCTTGAACATAAAAGAAAGTGTGTGGGGGTTGTTCTTGGATTTACAAAAAGCATTCGACACTGTGTCGATTCCAATATTGCTTAACCGCTTGGAAAATATGGTAGTTGGTGGAGTGGCACAGGATTGGTTTAGAGATTATCTTTCAGATAGGAGTCAGATAAATAGGGTTGGAGGTCATGCGAGTGATACTGCAATCTGTAGGTATGGTGTACCACAGGGCAGTACCTTGGGTCCAACGTTATTCCTTGTATACTTAAATGACCTCTGTAAAAAGGCACTGAAAAATTGTGACACGTTTACGTTTGCAGATGACACTGCACTCATTTTTCACGGTTCTACTTTGGAAAATGCCCGAAATAATGCTGAATGTGGTCTGTCGCAAGTGTCTGCCTGGCTCGAAAATAATCTGTTGTCGCTCAATGTCTCTAAAACCAAATACTTGTGCTTTAGCATAACCAGCGCTGGTAACCCCAAAGAACCATTCGCCCTGTGCATGCACACCTATCCATGCAATCAAAATCACAGTGCCCGAGTAGCCTGCAATTGTCCAACTTTAAATCGAGAAAAAACAGTTAGGTACCTGGGAGTGATGATCGACGAACACTTGACATGGGAATCATACATTTCTCTAACATCTGGACGTATCAGAAAGTTAATGTTTGTTTTCAAAAACTAAAGATCAGTAGCACACAACACTTTACTTATAAGAATATATAAAGCCCTTGGGGAATCTTTAATTACCTATTGTATCTCGGTCTGGGGAGGTGCTGTGCAGTCACATCTTATACGACTTGAAAGAGCCCAAAGTGGCGTATTAAAAGTACTTCTGACACTACCATTTCGCTTTCCGACCTCTCAACTATATAGAAGGACCAAAGTTATTACCAATGTTAGCCTTGGAGTTCCTAGATCGGCGTTTATCAAGCTTACACCCAAGCAAAAGACTTCGTGGAAGTGCAAACCGTGCTCGCAACCGAAAGAACGGAAGGGGGACAACACTCCTGTACGAGACGCTTCGTCCTCCCAGCTGGGACCCGATGTGCGTAATGCGGGAGCTGGATCTTCCGAAGGGGTTATTAAAGAAGCCGACCCTGCTCCCTTACCGGTCGTTACCGCACCCGAACCTGTGATGGTTAGCACGGAAACGACGTTGGTACCGCCCGTGAATGCCGCGCTGCTGCAGACAATATCTGAAAATAATGATAGGTTGATAGCAACGCTTACATCGGTTATCAACGACAAACAGTCTGAAAGTAATAGGGCACTACTGGACAGACAGGAAGCTATAAGCCAGCAGTACAACAGCATGTTGGAATCGCTAAATAAATATAGCTTACTGTTCGATGAGACGGTACAGGACATCAATTCCATCAAGGCTGAATTGAAAGAGGTTCGTAGGACTAGGGACGAGGTAACAGAGTTGAGGGCAACCGTAGATGACTTACAGCAGAGCTTGAACAGCTTTGAGCAGCGGAATAGGCTGCTCAACTTGGAGATATTTGGCGTTCCCGAGCGAAAGTCTGAGCAAGTCACCAATGTAGTGGTGTCCATCGCGAAAAAGGTCGGTGTCTCCATTACAAGCGCAGATATCACGTCGGCGATTAGGATACCAACCCGAAACACTGACGACCTTCCCAAGCCTATTATTGCCAAGTTCATTTGTCTAAATAAGCGCGACGAATTACTTACGGCAGTCCGAAAGCAGAGGGGTGTAAATACTGAGGACATAGGTTTACCTGGAGACCCCCGCCAAATACATGTAAATGAACGTTTAACACCTGCAAACAAGGCATTACTGAGGGACACTAAGCTGAGATGCAAGGAGCTGGGGTTTCGGTATTGTTGGACACGCAACGGCAAGATTTTCGTTCGACAGGCGGACAACCTCCCTCCATTACGCATAAGCAAAAAATCACAGCTGTTGTGTTTAAAGAAAGCCGCCTGAGAGTTATTAAACATACGTTTACTCGCTTACTGCTGTTTCGGTTCGGTTTATGTCAAATGGCTATTGTTATTTTAACCGTACATGTCTCCGGTTTCGATTTGTTTTGTTCGTTATTGTTTTGTTTCTCTGTACACTACACACCATACAACATCACTTGTACAACTCCTCAACACTACATAAATACACACCTACATTACCTTCTTCCTGACTCGGTAATTTCGACTGTTTTGCTTTTTAACTGTGCTCATGTTCCCTTTGAATCAATTTCTAACCTAATTATTTATATCTTTCACAAATGGCACAATTAACTGTTTATTTACAGAATGCACGTAGTATAAGGGGTAAGACTGTTCAATTTAGGCAGGGACTACTAAACAACAACTATTATGATATCGTGGCCGTGTGTGAGACTTGGCTGGTGGACGGGGTATATGATTCCGAGGTGAGTGACTCGCGATACGACGTGCATCGCCGGGACCGGGCGTGCATTGCGCGCGGCGTCGGCGTGCGGGGTGCGGCGCGGCCGGTCGGCGGCGGAGTGCTCCTACTCAGCCGCCGCTCGCTCGCCGCGCGCCGCGCCCCGCCGCCGCCGCCGCGTGCGCCGCCGTTGTCCGACACGATGGGCCTCGAGTTAGTGCACATTATTATAGGGGCGCGCGCGATTCATTCTGAGTTGGATTTGCACATTATTTGCGTCTACTTACCGGGTTCGGGGTCCAGTCATGATGATCAATTACGCAGACTTACTGTTTATTTGCGGGAGCAGTGCACAGCGAAATTTTCATTTAAAATTCGGTCAGTTCTACATTAATTTCTGCATGTTTACATTTTGCGAAAATTCTCGGCTTGACAGTTGACGTCGATTTGACACTTGGCATTGGATTGACCATGCCTAAGTTACAGGACTATATTTTTGACATTGATTGATTGACATGACATGACAGTGGGAAAGGCAAAGAGATCTTGCCCAAACAGCCAAGAGAAGGAAAAAATTCGTAAACAGTTTTGCCAGACCTATAATCACAAAAAATTTATCAACAAATATAAAGCAAAGTTGGATTTGAAAATATTTCACACTATAATGTGTTTATCTATGTTTATATCAAAGACTTTGGTATACCAGGTTTATACTATCAAAAAACCCTCTTGTATATTGGCAAGCAACTATGGAACCCTACATTGCACGGACGCATGATATCTTAACCGTTTTTCTTTTATAAAAATAAGCTAGGCTACCGCCATCTCACTTGGTGGTAGTGACGATATGGCCGAAGAAGTGGCTGTCTAGAAACAGCCTATTATATGCTCAGAACCGTTATTCGAGACCTATAGAGTGAGAGAGACATCAACGCTTACGTCATTCGAAACAGCTCCAAACGATCCCTACCACACCTTTTCCCGCCATTTTGGTTCTGAGTGGTAGGGGAACTTAGCTTGCCACCCGACGTTAGATTATTCCTTCACATTGGCATCGACTTTCGTCGAGGTAACACCCCAAGTAAACAGCGTAGCTGTTCGTGGTATTTGGTAACTATTTTACATTGAAATTTTTTCTGCTTACCTATTACTTTCTGTTTCCAACAATTATTTTGTGTGTTGTGCCTATTCGTTTTGCACAGCGTTTCAGTATAACTGGTAGCTCTGCGGAAAAGCTTATTTTAAGATATGGATGAAGAACAGGCTCCGGCTCAAGCTCATCCTCCGGATAGTTCATCCAGTTCTAGTGAATCATCCGCTTCCTCGGAATCATCGAGAAATACATCATCACGACGGAAGAGGTCTCGAAAACGCTCACGATCTTCTGATAGTAAGAAGATGGAGTTGCTATCCAAGCAGGTGAGCGACATAGTTAACTTTCTAAAGTTAAATCAATCGAAACGTTCTAATCGTGAGTGTGAAATCGGCAGCTCAGAGTCCGACATCTCGTTACACCCAGAGGAAGGACTCAAAGCTTCATTGTTAGAGGGCAATGGCTTCTTAGCTAAACCTAAAAAAGTAACTTCTTTTGACTTCAATATAAATACGAATTTGAAGGAGCCTGTCGTGGAAAATTCGTCAGATAGTAGATTAAGTTTGCTATCTAAATTACAGCATTTTAATTCAAATGTAATGGAGGAAAGGGTTAGATATTATGAAACAGAGAAAAAATATCTAGCTAAACCCGGATTTTTTGAACTGTCCGTCAATACTGATATACGCTATCACGATCCAAATTCGTCATGGTTAAAATCACTCGATCGATCTCTTGGGGCTATGACGCATGCTATAATTCAACAAACTGAATTTTCAAAAAAGAAAATTCCTCCTACCGTCAGTGAACTTTTTAATGCAGAAATATTAAGCACTTTTTTGCAAAAAATAGGTGGAACAAACAAAATATTTTCCACGAACAAAAGGTCTGCCGAAGAACCAATTTCGTCTATGCGGAATAGACAGGAAATACGCGCCAAGAAACCGCGGAGGTTTTTCCAAGCGCAGGAACTAGACCACGATAAGCAACCACCCTCGACTTCTCAGGGTTATCGTGATTCTTTTCCTAAGACTCCCCGGACTCGCGGGTATGCAGGTAACAAATTTGGCACAAAACAACAGACTGGTTCTAACAAAAAGTATTATGATAAAGGCGGCCGAAAAGATAAAAAATTTCGTAAATGACTATGCCCTACCCATTACACAAAACATCTTTTATGGCGGGCGGCTAATAAATTACTTAAGTGTTTGGAAATATTTCGACGCTCCAGATTGCGTGCTAAAAATAATGTCGGGGTACCGACTACCTTTTTTACAAGTACCTCCATTAATAGAACCCCGATTATTAATAAATTATCAGACTCCTACAAGTTTACAAATGGCAAATCAAATAATCGAACTAAAAAGGCAAAACATCCTGATACCCGCCCCGAAAACACCAAACTTTGTGTGCCCAATGTTTTTGATAACGAAATCGGACGCGAGCGATCGCCCGATATTCAATTGAAAGAACTTAAATTTTTACATTAGTCCGTTCAAGTTCAAATTGATAAATGTCCAGAAAGTGCCACATTTTTTACAAAAAGGAGATTGGGCAGTGAAGATTGATTTGACTCACGCATACTTCCTGTATGCAAAGCCCACCAACCGTTCCTGCGAGTTCTTTACAAGACTGCAGAAGTAATGGAGCTATTACAAATAACTTGTGTACCCTTCGGGCTGTCTTCGGCACCCAAGGCGTTCGCAACAGTATCGAACTGGCTAGCCCAGATACTGCGCAGCAGAGGTCTCAGTGTAATTGTCTATTTAGACGATTTTCTCATTGTGAACCAAGACAGAGATGTTTTAAAAGACCACGCTGTTGAAGCTGTCCACTTCCTGACCCTTCTTGGATAGACCCTAAATTTTCAGAAGTCTGTTCTCAAACCGACCAAGCTCATAGAATACTTGGGTATCCAGTGGAATCTGTGGTGAGACGTGAAAGAACTTCCCAAGGAAAAATGGTTGAAAATCAAATGGACTGTACGCTCACTGTTAGCAAAAATGGTCTGGAATCTAAAGACCGCTCAGAGCCTGATCGGACTACTGAATTTCGCAGTATTTGTCGTACCAAGAGGGCCTCTTCACTGCCGCCGCTTACAAATGGCATGTTCTCGTCTTCCGAAGGAACATCCATATCGAAAGTGTCCGATAGAATCGTGTGCCCTGGAAGAACTGCAATGGTGGCTGGATCCTGGTGTGACCATAACAGCTATACATGTTTAATCAGTCAGCCACTTTGTAACTACAGACGCATCGGCATCAGGATGGGGAGCAGTTGTAGATGGTCATCCTTACAAAGGCAAGTGGCTACCAGGTCAAATGAAATGGCACAGCAATCTCAAAGAGATGTGGGCCATAGTACAGACAATACAGAATCATCGCAGACTTCTTCGATATTCAACTATTCTGCTGCAATCAGACAACAAATGCGTGATAAGCTATATAAAAAACGAAGGCAGATTGAGATCGAGAAATCTTTTCGAAATGACTTGTGTCCTCTTACAACTGCTGGACAGATACAGCATTCAAGTAGTTCCACAACACATTCCAGGAATACTGAACATAGAAGCCGATCGATTATCTCGGCAAAGACTCCAGAGCGAGTGGACACTAGTTCCAGAGGCATGCCAGTTAGTATTCAATCAATACGGAAAGCCCGAAATAGATTTGTTTGCTTCCAAGAGCGCACACGTCGTTACGCGGTACGTGTCTAGAGATTGCAACGATTGGAACGCAGAATATCACGATGCATTCAGCAAACAATGGGACTATCACAGGGCATAGGCCTTCACACCGCCGCACCTCCTGCCTCGAGTCTGAGCACATCTCAACTGGGCCTACGGCCTATTCATTGTGGTGGCCCCTCGGTGGCACAAAGTGTATTGGCGGCCGGATCTCAAGAGACGGGCGGTGAGTGCTCCGTTCACCATAATGGATCTTCATCACAGGCTAGTGGACACCAGTACTCAAATGCCTCCTCCACACGTCAATCAGCTTTGCCTGGAAGCCTGGTTAGTGAGGGGTGGGAGCCCCAACTGACAGAATGGACCATAGAAGAGGTGGAGTTATTGAACTCCAGTTGGCGATCGTCTACAAAAAAGGTATATATGTCTATTTGGTCTAAATGGCATAAATGGTGCAAGGACAATTCTGTCAACCCTGTACACTCCTCGGGTGCACAGTTAGCAAAATACCTTGCTTACCTGCACTTAAAATGCAATCTTTCTTACAAAACTATATTGGTATATAAATCTACTATCGCCACTTTATCTAATCCTGACTCTGAAAGTTTAAGTAATAATACTATTGTTAAAAGAATCCTTAAATCGATCTCAGCTGCAGGAGCCGATCGACAACCAAAGAAATCATATACATGGGATCCAAGGTCAGTCGCTCAGTGGCTAAGCAACAATCCAATTATCAATCATACTTTGTTTGAGTGGTCTCGACGCACAGCTCTGATTTGGCTACTTGCATCTAGTAGACGGGTGCACGACCTTACTTTTGGATCAATTACAATTTATTATACTTTATTATACTGGATTAGATACAATTTTTCGATCAAAAACAGACAATTATGTTCACAGGCAATCGTCGTGGAAGCTTTTGAAATCAGAAGATGAAAGCTTGTGTCCCGTCTCATTACTTAAAAATATAATTGAAATTTCTAAGCAACGACGATCCGACACTGGACTGACGCAATTATTGATATCGCCCACTGGTCGCGTGCGAGCGGCATCCCGCACGCAGATCGCGGGCTGGGTGAAGGGGCTGCTGCGGGCGGCCGGTGTGAACGCCAGCGCGGGCAGCACCCGCGGCGCCGCCGCCTCCGTCAACTGGCTGGACAACGCCACTATCGATGACGTCATGAGAAAGGGCAATTGGAAATCTCCTAAAACCTTCGCTAGATACTACAGCTCGTAAATTCGATTACTATAACGTTATTAACGTTATAATTTGTCTAATAGTTTTGAGAATGTTTCATAATTCATCATTACAGCCCGTAACAGTCCACTGCAGGACTTAGGGCCTCTCCCACGAAAGGGGAGGTTATTGCCATAATCTCCACGATTGGCAGGCGGGTTGGAGATCGCAGTGTTTAAATAAAGCAATGGAAAATGCTACTGCCCATTTTCCAGACTACCGAGACTCTTGATATTTTGTCTCGAAGACATTAGTTTCATAATTATTAAAGATATTTCATTTAAGATTAATTTTAAAATTGTGTCAAAGGTATAAATGTTTCTATGATTTAATCCATTTATACTCATAATCTGATTATGTACTTATGTCATTTTTGTATTTACCAGGATATAATTTGATTAATTTTTGCACCTAAGTATCAAGGTTATAGGTAAAATAAAAATGCTTTGTTTTGTTTACGAAACTTTTTTCTTACAAAGTTTAGCCACTCAAATTTCGATTTTCATAGTATTTTGTTCTGAAAATTATAATTTTTACTAGCTTCATACCTGTAGCATGCATTCTTTACACTTGCCAAAGCACGCTTGCTAAACTACTATCACACATTGGCTTTTAGATTATACTTGCTACCAGGCGATAACAAACAAATCTCACTCTATAGGTCTCGAATAACGGTTCTGAGCATATAATATACTTGTTTTACCTACCAATAAAACAATTATTATATGCGGAAACCTTATTCGAGACCTATATTTACATTCCTGCCTGATGGCATAATTATTTCCATAGTGAGATTCAATGTGAAGGAATAATCTAACGTCGGGTGGCAAGCTAAGTTCCCCTACCACTCAGAACCAAAATGGCGAGAAAAGGTGTGGTAGGGATCGTTTGGGGCTGTTTTTGAGTGACGTAAGCGTTGATGTCTCTCTCACTCTATAGGTCTCGAATAAGGTTTCCGCATATAATAACTGTTTTATTGGTAGGTAAAACAGGTATATTCTCTCTAATTTGAAAGCGAAAGATCGGGGAGCTTACCATGAGCTCTTATAGCAGGACCGTAACAGAACTGCCTTCCTTAGAAAGAGACAAGCTTATGTGACACGTATAGCGCTGTCTCGTTCTAAGCAACTTCTGCCTAAGGTCCTGCTATAAGCTCATGGTAAGCCCCTAGGGCACACTCGCAGGCAACGAATTCCAATCCTTATCTTCCTTCCATACAAAGATTGAACCAACGCGGTATGTGCTGCTAGCTAAGAGGCCCACGCAGTACTTTTAGTTAAGTATATCTTTTATTTATACATAGTTCACTAATTTTTAAACTGGAAATGTATATTAAGCTTACAAGTGCCACTGGCGAATCTACCTACAACGCAGTGGCGTGCCTAGGGGTTCAGAGTAAGGCAAGCCGAGAGATGAAGTTTGTGTAGTTTTTACGGTTATTAAAAATAAATCCATCCCCTTGCCACATTACGGAAATAATTTGTTATTTTCTGAGAAATTATTATAAACTTTACCTTTTCCATGCAAATCAAAACTTGTGCACATTTTAAACCATCACAAAAGACTCTACTTCGTCTATTGTTAATCAATCTAATTAAATCACTTTTACTACAAAACACAACACAAACACAACAAAAAACTAATTACTTATCCGCCCAAACGGCTCAAACAAAACAATAGTGAAGTTGGTACGTATTACAGCATTCAACAAACGTACCTACTGCGCATGCGCGAAGTTGCCAATTTCAAAGATCCGTGTACAACTTCATACGCATGCAGGGCTTAAAGTCTCGTACAATTTACCATATAAACAAACGTATAGTTATATCTCATTATAGGACAGTTTTCATATGTAAGAAAGAGACATACCGGCCGGAATCAAAGCCCGCTTACAAGCCAGCGCGTGCGAGTGAGATGACTGACCGAGTCTCAATTTCCTCAACTTGCGTGTGCGTTCGGATCGTGTTTCGTAACCTGGGCGCACGATGGCGCTGCTTTGCGGCGCGGCGGATGCTTTGAAATGCATTAGGATCGCGAACCTTAAATACTTCGCGCTCGCATTATCTTTGATTTTTTATCGATAATTATTTTTATAAGGCAAGCCCGGCTTTTGGGCTTGTATGACAGTAACGCCACTGCTACAACGCACGAAATACAAAACCTTCAAAACAACATCTGTACAAATATACATTTTATGTACAATACACTGGAACAATAAGTTTTACCAGCCCAGCCTTAAGCTTCATTTTCACCTGTCTATATTTTCGCGCTTATTTGACGCTACAGCTATGTACACAGTCGAATCAAATAGTTCTTGAAATCAATACAGCTACTTATAAATAAATTAAAAATATTTCATTCTGATTATATATAGACAAAAGTATTATATTTCTCTACATAATCTCCTTCTAATGTAATACACTTATTGCTTCCGAAAAATAGATGTTTTCTGTACTCTCAAAACTCTGTACGGCAGCCGTTGCCGCGTCATCATCTTCAAATTCTATTCTACGATCTTGGGAATTTAATATTGCGAATAAGTGAAAATCATTATTGTCTAAGTCCGGAGAATATATGGTAGGTTATCAAGGATTTCGAAGTCAGCGCTTCGGATTGTGGTTTGAGCGCAATTTTGGAACGATTAGCAGGAGTGTTATCCTAAAGAAAAATACGCCCAATGTCAGTTTAATAGCGTCGCGCAATTTTGTTATTTACGTTATATATTATAGGTTAATGGGCTCCTTTTTCTGCACTAGAACTCAAACTTGGTCACAAGAACGTAGTTAAGGCATGCTAATTTAGCCAGCCTGGCTCCTTCATCCCCTGCATAAAGGGCTGTCTGTAGCTCCTATTGTGAAAAGTAGTTTGTTCAGGGGACGTGTCCTGTTATTGTACCAAGTACTGTCCTGAGTTCCTTCCGTTTAAGATCTAGCAGTTTATTAGTTAGTCTTGGTGATCGCTCGGTCACCACCAACTTCTACTGTCTACATCCTGATGTGTTTTGCCAAAGGTTGTTGTGCTGGTGATTTGTGTGTTTGTTCACCCATGCTCGCAGTGTATTAAAAGAGAGGGGTAGGGACGGAGGAGACCATCAGTTTCCATCCCAGATCCCTTTCTTGCCAGCTCATCTGCGGCATCGTTCCCCATCGAATTGTTGTGACCCTTGGTCCATTGTATCGTAACCCTGTTTATCAGGGAGCTATCCTTCAGTGTCTGGTGGCACTCTAGGATTAGGGCAGAGTTTGTACTGTTCTTTTCCAATGACTTCAATACCAACATGCTGTCCGATAAAATTCGGATGCTTATACCAAGTTTCTGGGCGTCTTCAACCTCCATTACGGAAGAAAATGTAAAAAATGTGGAGAATTTGGTTTTCGGAGACAGAAGAATAAATATAAAACATTTATCTGAGATTCTAAATATATCGTTTGGTAGCATTCAATCAGTGTTAACCGATTTACTGGGGTTCAAAAAAAGTAGTTGGTACTCTGTAAATATATTTAGATTGCACAACATTCAAAAAGATTTGGCACGCCATATTTAGTAATTATATCAATATTTTATACATGCTCCTCCACTCCTACTACTTCGCGAATAAGAGCTTGCCATTACAAAGTTTGGAAAAAAGCGCATAATGTTCTGTTACACATATTACATCAACCCGTTTACCGTTATTATCAAGTTAATCCAAATTTTGGAGCAGTAGATCTGTTTTATTGATTATTGGTACATTGCCGGCCCGGGATTCGAACCCGGAACCTCTCGCTTACATGTCGGATACCCAAACTGCTCGGCCACGACGCTCTGGTTTTTGAAAGGCCGCAATAGCGCGGAATATTCCATGAGTCTCGCGCATGCAAAGTGAGTTTTGTTGCCACAGGTGGTGTTTATTTTTAGATTTTCGAATGTACGTAGGTACGAATAACATAATTTAACTTGTAGTTTCAGAATTATATTATAAAACAGACTGATTTCTTTAATGTCAGTTTTATCGTATTTCTCTAGGTAGTAGCTTTAACACAAATCTTGGTTTCATTCTCCTTTTTTTTTATTTCACGCAGTGACAAACGAGAAAACAGCCCGCCTGATGGTAAGCGGTAACTGTCGCCCATATCTTCTTTCGCCCAAATTTATTTTTGTGGTTGTCCGAATTTAAAAAATTAAATATCATAATTAGCAAAGTTCCGAAAAATAATAATCTCTAAAAATTAATTATTTTTAAATTAAAAGTTTATTTCTTGATATTAATGATACCTGTAGGCGGTTTATTTGTACCTCATGTATGTTGTAATATATTGAGAGAAATCTTACACATCTAGTATAAGACCCGGTAGCCCCAGTATAATGACTATGCAACTGCACTGAATGTACAAAAGAAAAGAACTCAAGCTTATACAGCTAACTCTAAAGATCAATGTACTCAAACTGACTGTAATCCTCTTTCCACGAATAATGGTGCATGACCTGAATTGTCTAGGCAAGATTGGTGCAACTTAAATAAACTACGCAAACGACCATGGCCGTTGTGCCTCCTACAAACATCGCTGTGGATGGAGTGTACCCCCCCAGTGTCCTTGCGGTTCCCCAATTCAGTCGATGTGGCACATACTTTCGGAATGCCCTAACAGAGGGCCTATCGGCTATCTCAGTGGACAACTGAATTTGACATAAAAAAATCTGACACTACTCTAATTTGGTACTAATTTGGTAGACGCTATTGCCAGTTTTCAACGTAGATGACGTGGTGTAGAATTATCTAGTGTCAAATACAGTTGTCAACTGAGTTAGCCAATAGCCCCGCAGAAGTCTTTGCTTCATTTAAATTTGTAGTTGAATGTGTTTCTCGTATAACCTCGTAAGTCCTGTCGTACTATATTTAGTACAAAATGTTACAAGAGGTTCAGACCTAAGCTTTTTAAAGAAAAGCAAGCGTAACTGCCTAACGTACTAAAAATAGTACAAAATATTAATTTACCCATTTTAGGGCTACCCATTTTCTAATGACAGCTCTGTAGAAGCAATTTGCTTCTATGGTCTATGACCAGTCATGTCATCATCAAAACGTGATGTCAGTTGTCACTGTCAGTGTAATTTTTTTCCAAAATGGCCGGGCGAGAGAGTGGACAAGAAAGACGTGTTAAGCTAATTTCATTAAATGAATATAATCTTAAAATTTTTACTCTTTTATTTATTAGTAATATTTAGTTGAATATATAAAGAATGTAATTAAAAGAAATGTTTCATTGAAATTCACATGGAAATTATCTGACATGCTTTTAAAATAATTTGTTCTTTATTTAGTATGTTAGGCTTCTGTTACATTAATATATCCTCAACATTTGTACTTTAAATAGTACGTTAGGTCTTGAGCTCATAATAAATAAATAATCTATTTTCTTTTAAATTCTCAGTGAACTTGAATGTTAGCCTTACTAAATGATTCTGTTTTCGAAGATTACATATTAGAAGATACTTATGCTACAAATCGACAAATTGTAATAGATTAATCCACTACGTCGTCAAATGAATCAGATCATGAATTAAAACACTAGGGTAATGTCAAC
The DNA here is from genome assembly GCA_905147135.1 of Blastobasis lacticolella. Lineage (NCBI taxonomy): Eukaryota > Metazoa > Arthropoda > Insecta > Lepidoptera > Blastobasidae > Blastobasis > Blastobasis lacticolella. The sequence continues at coordinate 9,446,992 of LR990065.1, read as the reverse complement.
GACGACCTATGACGCGATGTTGGCGAAGTGGAGGAGAATGAGTAGGAAAGCGGACCCTGGCAGAGGCCGGGATAAGCGCTAGGACGATGATGATGATGAGTAACCGAACTTACATACAAAGAACAGGAAAGTGCTTAAATTTAACATAAGCTATTTATAATAATTACCGTCCAATTCAATACTATTTTAGTGAGCGACAATTCATAAGATTTGCAACCAATTTAACCAAAATGATAAATTTACCTAGATTAATAAAACATTATTCTGTCAAATGTGGAAAATTGATTCGAAAATAAAGGTATTAAGAAAAAAAATAAATTTTTATTTTAATTTGTTAGATCACATTACGTCCTAATGTACTAAAAAAAGTACAAAATAATTTCCAATACCGTCTTCATAAATTGGTTATAAATGCAACACACATACATAAAAAAATACATAATACTTGGTATTGTATAAAAAACCAATGAAATATGAAAAATAAATTGTCGGTCTGACTCACTATTTTTATTATGTACTATAATCCATTAGGTCTCTACACTTAAAACTATTCTAAACAGTCGGGACTTACGAGGATAATGTATTTTTGCCATACGAATAAATAAATAAATGATGCTCAAAGTCCTACAAACGTTACTCTAAATTCGACTGCTGAATCATAACAAAACTTAAACGTAGATACTTCGAAATTAAATATATTTTTTCGTCCTTTATACTATAAATCTCAAAGCTTTAATGTTCCAATGACATATCGCTCAACGTTATTGGTCATATAGGCTGGGATCTATACATTTCTGCCGGTCGTCCTTTTTAAAACAGTAGAATGAATTCATACATCAGAGCTAACGTTCCGGGCTTGGATTGCGTGTTTTATCCCATCGTCTCTTCAATGTGTCTCGCCGTTAATGATCAATGCACACTCGTTTCATACGTGTTTCATCATACTTGCAAGGAAAAATAGACCTGAGGGCTTACCATGAGCTCTTTTAGCAGAACCTAAACAGAACTGCCCTGCTTAAAGTGAGGCAGTGCTTTACGTGTCACATAAGCTTGTCACGCCATCTTATTCTATCCATCCAGAGTAGAATGACGTACTTAATAACTTCCAATTCAAATTGGCTCTATATATAATAATACTAAAATGTCAAATGAATACATATTAAATTAGTAATGTCACAGTTGACACAAAATTGTAATACATTGTCAATAAATACTATGGGTATACGTAATAGTATACCTACTAACTAAAAAATAAAATCATTGTCAATTTCTCAAATAATTAAAATGTTTACACAAAAATAATTAATCAGTACCGATGCAGGTACAAAATTGTATCTAATAAATAAATATACCTAATGTTAAACCTTCATGTCAATATAATCTTTTATTGAATACAATGGGGTATCCAACAAGAGGCCCCTCAGTTGGCGCCTAAACGTTTCGTCACAACGTTCATTCTTAATATCTGCGGGTAGGTGTTCATAAAATGTTGGTCCGACAACGCGCGGGTTTTATCAAGTAACGCCAACCGCCGCGATACAGATTTTAGTCGGCCTGTTTGGCGCGTTACTCGACAAGGAATGTTCATGCGTTCGAAGTCGCATATATTGCGGCGCGTAAACATTATGATTTCAAATACGTATTGGGAGTAATGTGATAGAATTCCGTATTTTTTTAACAATTCCCTACACGAGTGCCTCAGTCATACGCCTGCTATTGTTCCTAAAGCTCGTTTTTGTATCTTAAATACTCGGTCAGAATCTGTCGAGTCACCCCATAGTATTATTCCATACGATAACAGTGAGTGGAAATAGGCGTGATATGTTTGTAATAAGGCTTCTCTAGACATTATAAAATACATAAAAAATGACATAAAAAATGTTTATGATACTGAAAATGACATGACATGTTGAATACTTTGATGTATAATTTGACTTGCAATCAGAAAGACGCATTTACCTTTTTTGACTGAAATAAATTTACAGATAAAGTAGTTTTAACAGAAGATACTATGTATCTTCGACGTAGGTACAAAGTCAAACTGGCTACAATGTTAGCGTACCCTATTAATTTATTGATTTCTCCTACTGTAGGTAGATATGACCAGAGTGCCGATTTGTTAATAAACAAAAAGGGTCACTCTTTAAACTAGTATGTAAGACAAAGGAGCCGTCCTGTATCATATCAGCAGCATATAACAGTCCACTGTTAGACTTGAACAGTAAATCTTTTGATATTGTTCAGAATATACAGGACTGCTCTGGCATAAAGTCATTAGTAAATAGTGGTAATAAGCCTTTAGATGTATGTAAAGTAAAATGTTATAATAATAAACAAAATTGTATAGTTAACTTAGTACATCAAAATATCCAAGGCATGACGAATAAAGAATTGGAAGTTGAGCTATTCATGAACGGTGAGAATTTTGATATTTTTTGCATTACTAAACATTGGTTAAAAGATCACCAGCTCATATTTGGCTTTAACAACCATAAACTTGCAAGTTCGTTTACAAGAGGGCAGGCAATTCATGGAGGTTCCCTAATACTTGCTCGTAATTGCCTAAACTGCAAGGAACGCACTGATATTGTCAAGCTTCCTGTTGAACGAACTGCTGAAATTGCCTGTATAGAACTTGAGCGACTTATTGTAATGAGCGTATACAGACCTCCGGCTTCATCATTTGATTTGTTCGAGAAAATTATGGATGAAGCCCTTATTAAAGTTAGCAGTTGTAATAAAAATATTGTTGTTTATGAAGATTTTACTATCGATTTATTAGACGTATCTTGTAAATATACTGGAAGGCTAATATCATTATTTAAGTGTCATAATTTAATCAACTTATTTTTAGAGCCTACTAGAATAACAAGTACTACATCAACTTGTCTAGACAACATTTTTTGTGATATCCAGGCATGTAGCCAGTCTGTAATAAACAAATGACAATCCGATCATTGTGGCCAATTAGCTGTGTTTAATGTTAATATGAGGAAAGAAACAAAAAATACTATTAAATTTGTACCAAATAACAACAACCGTCTAAACAGTTTTAGAAATAACATTATAGAAAAATCATCTAATTTAAAGTATTTTGATGATACATATGAATATTATAATTCAGTTTTACACATGACAAAAACTGAAAATAATAGTATATTCAAACCAAAGGTGAAGGCAGTAAACAGCAAACCTATGTTTAGCGATTGGGCGACAGCAGGAATACATAAGAGTAGAAATAAATTATATGAGCTCTATGCAAAACGGGCGTATAATAAAAGCGTAGAATTTGCTGAGTATGTTAAACATTATTCGAAGTGATTTAAACGCGTTTGTGCTACAGCTAAATCGAATTTCGTTAAACACAAACTAAAAAATAGCACAGATGTAGTAAAATCCACATGGCAGATAATAAATAGTGAAACTGGAAAAGTAACAAATCGCGATACTAAGTACAGTTTAAAGATAAATGATAATGTTGTTACCAAAAACTCGGAAGTTGCGGAGGCATTCAATAAATTTTTTACAGACATTCCATTGTCAACTACGAAATCCTTAAATTCGTCTCCTGCTCTCGCTGAATCCTTGTTAAAACAAAATGTATCCGAGAGTGTCATCGATTTTAAGTTCGAGCATGCAACACCTCAAGATATAGTTAAGGCTTTTAAAACCATAAAAATGAAAGCAACTGCCGACATTGATGGTATGTTAGTAAAAATGATTAGATCTGTAATTGATGTTATTGCTGTCCACTTAGCGAATATATTTAATACTTGTGTTGATAATGGTGAATTTCCTGACCTGATGAAGCACAGTAAAGTTATTCCATTGTTGAAAACTGGTAATACAACGGATCCTACAAATTTTAGACCAGTTTCAATTTTACCGGCTCTAAGTAAAATATTTGAGAAAATCATATTAAATCAACTAAAAGCTCATTTTTATGGAGGTAACCTATTGCATCATAAACAATTCGGTTTTACTCGCGGTCGTTCAACAGCTTATGCAGGTGTTGAACTTATGAAACATATCTTTGGGGCCTGGGAGGAATCACGTGATGCCTTTGGGGTTTTCTGTGATTTATCCAAAGCCTTTGATTGCGTTAATCATGATATTTTGGTCAGGAAAATACAACATTATGGAATAAAGGACTTGGCCCTAAACTTGCTAAATTCATACTTGAGTCATAGAATTCAAAAAGTTGATGTAAACGGAGAGACATCTATGGGGTCTGTTGTCTCTATGGGTGTCCCCCAGGGATCTATTTTAGGGCCGTTTTTGTTTCTTGTTTATGTAAATGACTTACCGTACTTTGTAAAAGATACCCATGAAATTGTCTTGTTCGCGGACGATACATCTTTAGTGTTTAAAGTAAAAAGACAACAATTAACATATGAAGACGTGAACAAGGCTATTGCAGAAGTGGTAAACTGGTTTACGGTTAATAATTTATTACTGAATGGCAAGAAGACAAAATGTTTAAAATTCTCTTTGCCAAATGTTAGATCAGTGCCCACTAATGTACAAATGAAAGGCGAAAATTGGAATCTTGTTGATTCTACAGTATTTTTAGGCTTTACTCTGGATAATAAATTGCGATGGGGTCCTCACATTGATAAATTGGCGAAAAGGCTAAGTTCTGCAGCATATGCTGTAAAGAAAATACGGGGTATTTCTGACGAGGCTACAGCAAGATTAGTTTACTTTAGTTATTTCCACAGTATTATGGCCTATGGCATACTGCTGTGGGGACACGCTGCCGACTGGCACAATGTATTTGTATTGCAGAAAAGGGCTATTCGCGCGATTTATCAATTGAGACCTAGAACTTCACTAAGAGATAAATTCAGGAATATTGATATAATGACAATGCCGTCACAATATATATATATATATGAGAACTTAATGTATGTTCATAAAAATTTACACTTATTTAAGAAGAATAGTGATGTTCATAATATTAATACGAGAAATAAAGATAAGCTTGCTGCTTGTGCTTGTCGTCTAGCCAAAGTCCACAAATCATTTATGGGTCAATGTGTACGCTTTTATAATAAGGTTCCAACAGATATTCAGAATTTACCATTGAATAAATTTAAACTCGCTATAAAAAACAATATATGTCAAAAAAGTTATTATGTAGTAAATGACAAAAGTCCATGGGACTGAACTGCTGTTCTATACAGGTATTTACTTTTAAGATAGTATATAGGACAAATAATGTATTAGTATATAAGACATGTTTAAAAAAAAAAGAATTAACGTAGGCTCTGTGGGCTTCTTGCTGTTTCTTTTCCCCACGGAGAACCACCTTGAAAGCGGCGTTAATTTTCCTTCCTCTCCCACACATGGTGTCTCCTGTATGCGCTAGGGTAGGGGTAGGGTAGTAGTGGAGGAGGAAGGTAAGAAAGTAGTCCCAGAATATTCCCTGCTTGTGCCAGTGTTCACTTTCCACCTCTTCATGATTTACAGACTGGGCAAAGTGGAGGAGGAATTTAATAAAGTGGTACCAGAATATTCCTCGCTTCAGCTAGTGTCCTCTTACCACCTCTTCATAAGTTTTTTAATTAACTGTTTATTTAACTGTTTATTGTACACAACAATTATATACAGAGAAATATTACAAAACAAAAGACACAACAGGCGCTGCTTATTTCTAAAAAGAAATTTCTTCCAGCTGGTCTTCAGAAGAGAGATGTTAGACTAAAGTATAGCAGATACGACGTGCACAATAATTGAATATATAAATACATAAATATATTATATTATAATATATAGGTATAAATAAATAAATAAGTAATCATTTATTTCAGAATTTACAATTCCATATCTATTTAAATTCATTACCAAAAATATAAGTAATATTTTCAATTGAATTAATAAAATTGAAATCTAAAACAAAGTAACATGACATAGATAAATGAAATTATATTACATAAGTATAAACTATTTTATAATATCTTTTAATGGTAAATCAAGTACTTACTGAAAATTTGTTTTCCAATGTATACACTAGTAATGAGTGAACACGATTACTACATTGTGTAATGTTTATATATTTATTTAATTTTTTTATACTGTTTTCGTGGGCGGCGTCATTCATCGACACTTCTAATTGACAGGTTTTTTTTTTTGTTGGTCTAGCATGGTGATGTGAGGCATGACCACAAACATATAAACTCACGCATCGATGGGTTTGATCCACTGACCTCTAATAGTAGGTGATGGTCGGGAATGGTGCAGCGCGCGACGCATTATTGCATAAGTAGAATTTAATGTATTTTGTATTTTTTTATTTTTTATGACTTTCAATAAGTGTATTTTTAATGTACCTATGTTGAATAAAAATTTTGAAATTTGAAAATTTAAAATAAAGCTAATATAAATTAAGTGATATTAATGTCGTCGCGTGAAGGAAAGGGTGTATCAGGATCATTGTCATCAGGGTGGTCAGATAAATTAAAGAAAAGGTTCACATTTACTCCACTGTATTTATTTTAATTCATTTTTGCACATCACTTATAATTTCACTTGAAATCAGAGCAGTATCACAATGAAGGCAGTTGAGGTAATTAACTTTCTTATCTCAAAAGTGATTTTAAAATTACTTTATTTTCAATAGTAAATAACACTTTCTTTAAACGAAATGTGGAGACAGTTTCAAGACGCGTCACTTCTCGGCGGCGGTGGTGCCAAGAATGGCCGCCACTCCGCCCGAGTCGTGCCGTCGAGACTCTGTCAGCACGCCCCACCAGAGGGCGCACTCCCACTTCCGTTTTCTTCGTCATGAGTCCGTACTATTGACCACACGATTCCATACTATTGACCGCATCCGTCACGGCCGTCCTGCTATACACACGTCCTCGTGTGTTATCTGAAACATGAAAATCATAGCACAGTACCATATTCGCTCGGTCACTTCTGACCACAACACATCACCCAAGTAAGTCTTATGAATCATGTGATAGGATCTATCACGACTGCTTTAACCCACCAATACTTAAGTAACTGCTATTTGTGTACACATAAAACATACGTACATTATCATTTATCATACTAAACTTCCGTAGATTGAGAGAGACTTGAGAGAACAACATCATCTCGTACACAAATTATTCTTTATAAGTTGCCGACATAAATTCAGCTACGGCTTCAGTTTATGAGAGAGGCGTGACAGGACACCAGACTATGAACCGTATCACAATTACCACAAATGAAGGTTTCATCATCATCACCAGTGTTTTCCCCTTGATGATATTGTTGAGTGGGAAACATCACAAATCCAATCACAAAGCTCGCGTACTGTCCCCGACCTTCATTGCTGTAGGTACTTAGATTCACTACAAATATGTGACATACCTACCTAAATAAAATTTTCAGTACTCAGCAAAAGACCCAATGTTACTTCGAGTGTAATTGAAACACTCCTTCATTAAATGCCATATGATTTTTGGTCATCCGTCAGCGCCATCCTAATTTAAAAAAAAGAGTAATGTTACCATACAGAAGAAATGACACACAGGCGAACCACCACACTGACGAACGCTATCAGACGGGCAGCCACGCATTCGGGCCGGCACGCAACCGGGCCGGCACGCAACTGGACCTGCACAATAGCGAAATACCACACGGACTAGGTGCCACACGGACTAGGTGCCACACGGACTAGGTGCCACACGGACTAGGTGCCACACGGACTAGGTGCCACACGGACTAGGTGCCACACGGACTAGGTGCCACACGGACTAGGTGCCACACGGACTAGGTGCCACACGGACTAGGTGCCACACGGACTAGGTGCCACACGGACTAGGTGCCACACGGACTAGGTGCCACACGGACTAGGTGCCACACGGACTAGGTGCCACACGGACTAGGTGCCACACGGACTAGGTGCCACACAGACTGGGTGTCACTCTGGTCAGTGTCACTCTAATCGTCAAACTATGAGTTTATTCTATATCCTGTATCACGTCTGCCATAGCACGATACAGGTAAGATGTCACACAAGGGTAAATGGCACACAGACTAAATGTCACACAGACTTTATACTACACAGGCGGGATGCCACACAGGCGAGATGCCACACAGGCGGGATGCCACACAGGCGGAATGCCACACAGGTGGGTGCCACAGAGGCAGAAGCCATACAGGCGGGAGCCACACAGGCGGGAGCCACACAGGCGGGAGCCACACAGGCGGGAGCCACACAGGCGGGAGCCACACAGGCGGGAGCCACACAGGCGGGACAAATAAATATAAGTTAATAAACATTTCCAACATATAAGCTCAGTGTTGTTCATTCGTCACTTTTTTTAAACCGGTAGGTACTTATAGACTCTAGTAATACTTCTTTCTATAATATAGGGGCACTGTAGTAGCCGTACTTATATAACCTGTGCGTAGGTATCTACTGTTAGATTATACAGTAAGATTTTAATATGAAAGCGCTGAAATCATGAAGTAGTAACATTAACACGCTTTACTTCACTAATAGCTGTCTATAGACTCTCAGCTCGTGGTCAATTCTTCGACCAAATCTGTACTAAGTCAGTGATAGGTAACACAGTCATATCTGCTATCATAACACGTAATAACGGTCTACGAGTTACATAACAAGTAATCGTCACAGACCCGAACAACTGTTCACGGTGATATCTCTACAAAAACAACATTATCTCCACTGCTCAATATCAAAACTAAATCAGGAGTTTAATAGGAGTTTAATAATGCGTTTATCTGTTACGCTAGTCATAGGTAAGTTGTTACCATCCAGTCCATATGTTACCACACCAAAACTAAACAAGTAATAATCATCGTCATCAATTTTAACTGTTCGAACAAGTATACTCTATCTAGACTTTACGTTACGTTTAAGCCTCCCATTTTGGAACGATTTAACAATGTTTGTAATAATGAAGGTGTCCCATATCCAGACGCCTTCTAAAAACATTACAACATTCAATTTGCCATCTACAGCCACAACATCGAGACTTTCGGGGCTCTCAGCCCAATGAGTCACACACATGACTCCCAGGCCACTCCAAGTCAGCCAAATAAATCAGGATGTTTGACTTCAACAACAATTCAGGTACTACTAAACTTGTACTGGCAGAAGGATATAAAATCTCACCATTGCTTACACTGCCTCATCTTACTGGTACAACAACAAAACTCGATAAAGTTACTTTATATCGGTAATCAAGGAAATTTCAGTACTCGGAGCTAAAGTTAATTTATAAAACGGACTATTGAACAATTACCAAAATATCTGGACTTTCTTAACATCATTATCGTTCAACATTTTCTTAAAAAGCTTGACCTTACCTTCTATTAGCCACGCTTCCATAGCCTCCATCAGGCCGGTAAGCAACCATAAAACTCTCCCATAGGCTCCATCAGCCCACCATCGGTGATAAACCACGATCACCTCTATCCGATGATGCGAATTACGAAATTTTGAGAAAACAAAACTAACACATAAATCTTATAAAAACCTCGGCTCGATAGTCGTCACATATTGAGTTAGCTTCTTAGATAGATCCGTCTAACAAAGTCTTTATCCAGGTCAAACTAAGTCACATGAACATAGAACAAATGGTTTTCGGTCGAACTAAGTCACAGGTTTATCTTTAGTTACTCAAACCATAATTCGAAATTATCTACCGTCAATCAGTTCACTTACTTTTTTATTACGAATTTACTTTTTTTTTGCGATTAATAACTTGATACCAACATAAAATTAAATTACTAACCAAACTACCCCTTTTTTCAATTTTGTAGTTTACAAGAAACGTATATGGGTGATCCCATTAGAATAGAATAGAATAGAATGTCTTTATTGCTTAAAATGTGGTATACAATAGGTTCTTATAAATAAAATTTTTGACTCACACACTTTGCCAGAATCTGGCATGCAATAATTTATGATAATTTAATAATACTAAAATGTCAGATTCAATAATTAAAAATAATTAATAACCCAATACTTAAAATGTGGTATAACATGTGATAAAATAATAAATTAAATTGATATAAAGTTAAAAATTCAATAATAAGTACAATGTCACTTTCAATACCTAATTAAATTAAGTCCCAATAAATAATTATTTATCCAATAAATTAAAATAAAATATGTCATTAGAAATAAATAATATGTCAAGGTACTTATTTACTAATAGTACCTATTCATTATATGTCATAACAAATTCATAAAATTATTAAAAGACCCACATCATTATAAAATAATTTTATACCTACTACCTTCACTATTTTTAGTTCTTATCCACGTTTACACGAGTCCAAGAATTCCTTTACTGTATAAAAACAGTTTTCTATCAGCCATTTTTTTTAATTATATTTTAATTGCGTTAATGGCAGAAGTTTCATGTCAGTGTCTAAGCTGTTATATATTTTAATTGCCATCGAATAACTATTACAGCTGTAAAGTGTCGTTGAATGGGTAGGGACAACCAGTCTATCGGGAAACCTTGTATTAAATTTAGTAGTATCGGATATTTTTTTTAATAGATACAGATGACTTTTTACAAATACGCAGACCTCGTATATATACATGCAAGGCACAGTCAGCAGGTTAAAATATTTAAAAAGAGGTCTACACGAGGTTAGTGTATCTACGTTGCAGATGGCTCTGATACATTGCTTTTGACAGAGAAGAACTCGATTTGCAAGTGATGAATTTCCCCAAAGTATAATAGCGTACCTCAAAATGGAGCACACATAGCCATGGTAAGCTTGCAATGCCACCTTTTGGCTGCTGATTTTTGCGAGGCGCCAAAGTGCAAACACAAACGAATTTATTTTATTGCACAAGTTTGAGATATGTGAGTACCATGTGCACCGGTCGTCCAGTACAACCCCTAGAAATGGAGTTTCATTAGATTCTCTAATAACTTGATCTTCAAATGATACCTTTAATTTATTTTTCCGACCATTCTTATTAACAAATTGTATGTATGTAGTTTTATTTATATTAACTTTAAGATTGTTATTATTGAGCCATTGTATTATTTCGCTAACTGTTTTATTTATTTCATCATTATATGTATCCATATCTTTGCAGTGTATAACAACGGATATATCGTCAGCAAATAATGTGCAATCATAATCAGATACTTCGGATAAATCATTTATGTAGAACAAAAATAGCAATGGTCCCAATATACTGCCCTGTGGAACACCTACTCTATTTACTTCAGTTGAAGAAGTGTAGGCTCTGCGTTCTCCATTAGTATCGACATTTTCTATTTCTACGTACTGTTTTCTATTGTCCAGGTAACTCTCTAACCATTGAAGAGCTAGTCCACGTATGCCATATCGCTCGCATTTTTCGAGTAGCTTCCCATGCAATACGCAATCAAAAGCTTTGCTCATATCGAAAAAGATAGCTGTAACGGCAGTTCTCTTATCGAGCCCTTTCAAAATATTTTTTATCAGGGAAAATGCAGCTGAAGATGTGGATTTGCCTTTCTGGAAACCGTACTGCTCCTCTTTAACTAATTTAAATGCATTTACAAAACTAGTTATACGGTCATGCATTGCTCTTTCAAAAACCTTCGAGAAAATAGATAACAGTGCTATAGGTCGATAATTACTTATCTCACCCTCACTTCCTTTTTTATGTAATGGCTTTATGACTGTGACTTTCAATTGTTCTGGAAATTTGCCATTAGTGAACGATAAGTTTACCAAATAGCTGAGAACGGGTGCAATTTCTAATTTACAGGCTTTGACTACTTTTGTATGTATGCCATCATAGCCAGTCGCATTTGATGAATTCAAGGAATTTATTATTTTAACAATTTCATGAACGTTAGTGGGCTTTAAAAATATACTGGCGTTATTTGGCTTAATGTGTGTTCTGGTAGATGCAGAGTCAAGAGAATTTGAATTAGTCAAACTAAGATAATATTTATTGAAAGAATTAGCAATGCCAATGGGATAATTAATTGTAATGTCATTTAAATGTATTTTGTCAATGTATTTATTATGCGCAATATTGTTCGTTGTATTTTTTATTACGTTCCATGTAGCTCCACAGATGTTCTTAGACTGAGTTATGTATTTAGTATTTGAGATTTTTTGAGCCTGATTTACACATCGTCGAAGTAGTTTCGAATATCTTGTATATTTTACTTTTGTTAATGTATTTGAGTTGGTGTAGTAGCTGTATCGTAAATGTCTTTTTGTGATTGTAGACTTTCTTAGCCCCTTAGTGATCCATGTTGTAGGATGTTTTTTGAGGAGACATTTATATTTTTGATTTGGAAAACATAAATTATAAAACATTACAAAACACTCATAAAAATTTGTAAACGCAGTTTGTAAGTCATTTGCTTCGTATATGTCTGTCCAAAGTAATGACTTCATACAGTCCCGAAACTTCGCAATATTTTCCTGGCATAAGTCCCGCTTCCAGTAATACTTGCAAGTTTGAGGTTTACTTTGTTTTGTCACAGTAAAATTAATACTCTGCGCTGTTTCGTGATCTGAGAGGCCTAAGTAATGTATTTCACTTTCTACACCTACTAGATTGCTCATTACAAGATCTAAACACGCCTTTTTTCTTGTTGGTTCTTTAATATGTATTACGAAATTATTATTTTTAACTATTCTATTCAATTCGTTTGTTTCATGTGTGTCTCTCAGTGTATTTATATTGAAGTCTCCTGTTATTATAATTTTTTGTCTTGTTTTATTTTTTAATAAATTTAATAATCGCTCAAATTTTGTTAGAAACAGTTTCACATTAGATGTAGGCGTTCTGTAAATGCACAGAACAATGCATTTTATAGAGGGTATCTCTACACCACAACACTCAAAGACGTAATCCTCCTGAAATTCCATTAAAAATGTAACTTTTTTAGTAAAAGTTTCTCGCTTTGCTAATATGCATACTCCTCCACGTTTTTGATGCTGTCTAGAATATGTAGCCCCAACTTGGTAATCCTGTATTTGTATATTTTTTTCACTACCTAATTTTATAAAGGTTTCACTTAAGCAAATGATGTCAAAAGCCTTGTCTTTATTTTCAAGTTCATGTAATGTAATTTCAATAATTTCTCTTTTACTTAATAAACCTGCAATATTTTGGTGTAGTATCGTGAACTTATCAGCTACGAAAAAGCTCCCTACTATTGTCTTTAATTAAGGTTCTCTATGCCTCGGAAAATAGTTAGTTATTACTTTTTGCACCATTTGTCTTTTTCCTAGGTCACAATTTGGTTTCGTTTTAAATAGTTTTCCGTTTCCTACAATTGTAGCAATAGTTACTGACTTTTTACAACGCCTTCCAATATTTTGCTTATAACCTAAATATTTAGTGTCATAATAAATTGAGTCAATCTTTATATTGATTTTAAAAACTACCTTAGATAAGAATTTAATGTCAAAATATTCAATGTCACTTAAATCTAGTAATATACTATTTTTGAACTGTTTACACACAAGACGTAACATGTTGTTTATTTTATTTTCATTGAGATGTACACTGTTTTTTATACCCAGAACGATGATCATTGGCTTGGAGTGTGTCTTAAGAAAATATAATAATTCTGTGTAAAGTTTTGTCGGATTTACATTATTTTCTCCAATACTTTCAACAATCGCATCATTAGCAGTGGCTGTTTGTGTGTCTGCAGATTTCAAGATGTCTTCGCTGATTGCGTTAGGTTTAATGTAGGCTCTGATTTTGTAGTCTTCGTATTTTGTGTTCTCTCTGGATCTTATAAGCGCTGATGCTAATCCTGAACACTGTCTTCCTCCCAGAATGTAAATATGTCTATCTTCTTTTCCAGTTGTTGGTATTTTCTGCTCATTGGGTTGACCTTGGTCTCTGTCTTGGTGTTGCGCCGTGTCCGCAATATCCGTGTCCGTAACTTCCATGTTACAAGTTTCCGTATCATTGAAATACTGTATATTTGGAATTGATTGTGAAAAGTTTATTATATGGTCTCTTTTTGTCCTTCGTATTCCAAAACTATTATATGTCATATTTGCCTTGTTCTTGATTTTAGGCGTGGATTTCGCAATAAGTTTTAAGCAATTTATTTGGTTTTCATATTCCTTTAGTTTCAATTTCAATTGGTTATTTTCAAATCCTAGATCCGCTATTTCTTTATCCGCTGTTTCCAGATTTTCTTCCAGTTTAATCATTCTTTCTTTCAATTCCTCTAGTTCGTCTTTATAATTACTAGTTAGTTCAGGGCAACTTCGTTGCAGGGTTTCATTGCATAACGGAGAATCATTGAAATCCGTATCATGATCAGATAATGAGTCAAATGAGTTGTGTGTTGATACATTATATCTGCTGTGGGTTATGACTCTGCGCACGATATCTTTATTTACACGCTCATGATCCGACGATATTAATGTATTGGTAGATACTGGCAAGTCCAATTTGTTGGTTTCGGTAGTTAGCGGAGATGCTATTGATATTGGAGTTGAAATTTTCGGAGTGCTGGTTTTTTAATGATCACGCTTACAAGTAACTCATGTCCAGTTTGACTTCTTTTTATCGTCCATTAATAGATAAAGTTTTTCTCTGTTTGCGCACGTAAGATCATAAATCTTTTTACAAAGATTGCATGTTAAGAAATGTTTGCTAGAAATTATTTTATTGCATTTAGCGCACTTAATTCGCTTTGGTGGCATTATTTAAGGTTAATAAAAAAAAAATATAATGCAATCAGCTTGTTATTTTTTTCGTTCTGCGTTGATCGGAATAATAACAGATATAACGATGTTATAACGGTTAATCAATTTCTGAACGCAGCCTTAATGACGTTATGATGTCAACGGGCTGTCAAACGACTGTAAACTACACCAATTCGTATCCAATCAGCTGTTTAAGATATTTTGTGTGCTGTGATTTGTTGTGGTTCTTCTAAAAATATTTAAATTATCTCAAAAAACGGTCAAATTTGGCCCATACCTTGGTGTAATTCAGCGTAATAATCTCCACTTTTGTCACTTTATGTCCCAGGAAAGTCAACCAATCGTTCGACACTAAAATTGTGAGTTAAGGTTAAGTTTTTATTCTTACTTTGATTAAAATACGGACAACAGGTTATTTAATTATCACGGTACGTTCCGTTCCAGGTTGTTACCGGGTATATCGTCTATAACATTGGGAAACTACGACCACAATAACAAACATTATACTGAAATATGGAAAAGTTCGTTCGAATGTCTCCGATTAAATGTAAATAAACACGCTAACAATTTATCTGTTTTTTTTACATGTTGGCAACCTCCCGCTTGCAAATAAATCGCGGAGATCTGTACTGGGTCATTATTGAAATTTTGCACATTCGAAGCCTATCCTATCTCTAAGATACAACATCCTAAAGTTCACCAGCTAATTGTTCCACAAACTCACTGCTACGGCATCCCTGCCACACTTTTTATCAAATATTTACTTAATCAGCAATCTGGAACGACTTATGGTGACGGGAAAAGTCGAAGGCAAGAGACCCAGAGGCCGAAGTCCGAAGAGATGGGCAGACCAAATATCCGAACAATACATCGAAACCGATGGAGACATGCAGTTGACAAACTCCGAAGATGTCACGATCCTCAGCAGTGAGGCAACGATCAAGAAGAAGTCAATCAGCAGCAGTACCACCATAACGATGCTTACGTACTCAATTTATAAAAATAATAGGATTATGCTTTTAAGTATTTCTTATTCTTGTTTCATATAACTGACATGATGTTGGTAATTCGTTAAATCATAGCATACCATGTTTCAAGATGCTAAAATAATTTTAGATTAAATGTCACTTTTTTACTTTTAACACAGCGTACTGTAACATTTAGAGGGATTTAACATAATTCTTACTATTTTTGTGGAGTGATTTTTTCTTCTCAGTAACATTCTATTAGACAGCCCACATTAATTGACATAGGTACCCGCAAAAGCTAACATTTATTAAACGTGGCTGTAGTTTTTGACATCTATACTAACAAATTGTAACACTGACCATAAATGACGTTTTTTTTCTTTTGTTTACATTGTTTCTATTTGTAGTTTCAATAAAGATACAAATAAACCTGCCCTTCTCGCTACTAAGGGTATCAATAGATTTCTGTAAGAATACTTTTCTGAAGTATCAAAGTAAATAACTCCTAAAATCCGCTAGTGAGCCTCAGTTGAGGTAATTAACTTTCTTATCTCAAAAGTGATTCTAAAATTACTTTATTTTCAATAGTAAATAACACTTTCTATAAACGAAATGTGGAGACAGTTTCAAGACGCGTCACTCCTCGGCGGCGGTGGTGCCAAGAATGGCCGCCACTCCGCCCGAGTCGTGCCGTCGAGACTCTGTCAGCACGCCCCACCAGAGGGCGCACTCCCACTTCCGTTTTCTTCGTCATGAGTCCGTACTATTGACCACACGATTCCATACTATTGACCGCATCTGTCATATTATTAAAACAAGCGATATAAAATACATAAATATATAAGTTATAGACTAGACAGAGAAAGATAATATTCCTTGACTCTCTTTTTAAATATAGACAGTGACTGACTCTCATGCACATTATGTGGCAGTGAGTTCCATAGTCTCGCTGCATGGACTGTTAGGTTCTGAAAAATAATTTGAGTTGATTCTAATATTTTGTATAAATAAGTTGCTCATTTAATTATATTGAAGAAATAATATAGATGGAAGTCGGTGTTAAGACGTTGAACAGACCGGTCGAGTAAACTCTGTACCTAGTCCTACACAAGATCTGAATAAATATTGTTGAAAGTTTAAGAAAGTGATTTTATTATAAATCAGAAGTGCTACGCCTACAACATGTCAAATAGTCGACGTGAGTGTTCCGGTTCTCCTATCCTCGTCTGCAATACAAATCGTCTCCGGAGTGGGTCACGCCAAGATCCTCCACGTGACTATATTCCGCCAGATCCGACACATTTTCAACGCAGATTGATACCAGCTGACTGCAGCAGCGACGAGTCCACTAAACAGCGAACATCGCGCCGTCGCTCACGCGATCCAGGGAACAGAAATGGTCGACGTCGACGTCATAATATTTCAAGTCCAAATGAAAGACATTCCGGCAGTTCTGACAGCTACGGTTATGCTAGAAGCAAACGTTGTCGTCCTACAATATCGAAACTGAGCGCACAACAAGAAGTGCGGGCTGGAAGATCCCGTCCACGTGATATTGGAAGCAACAGAGCGAAATAAGGCTATCGGCGCAGCGTGGAACGACCCCGCAGCCCACGCGAAGCACGCCGTGAGGTGCCTGCAGACCAGCGCGACACCGAAGCACCAGCACCATCACGAGGCGGCGCCGGCGATACCAGGTCATGTAGCCCTTCTTTTTCTACTAATGACTTAGTAAACATTTTGAATTCGATAAAAAAATTGACGTCACAGTCATCTACAAGCACAGTTCATAAACACATAGACTATTAAAACATTTTGCCATCTTTTGATCCTTCAAAAAAGAATCACAGAGTAGACACATGGCTAAAGAAAGTTAACGAGTGTGCTACTGTATATGGCTGGGACGACAAGACTACAGTCCACTTTGCTATGCAGAAATTGCAAGGTTTAGCTCTAACCTGGTATGAAGGGTTAAGTTCTATTTTATATTCCTGGCCTGAATGGCAGGAAAAATTACTTAGCGCATTTCCGTGCGAACAAAATTATGGGCAACTGTTAGAGGATATGTTACGGAGGAAAAGTCGCTTTAATGAACCTATTGAAAATTATTATTACGAAAAACTCGCTCTTTTAAATCAGTGTGATATATCTGGCAAATGTGCCGTTGATGCTATCATTCACGGTCTAAGTGATAAAACAAAGAAAAGTAGTGCTTTGGCACTACGATGCTCTCACCCTGATCAACTACTGCAATTTTTAATGAGTAATCGAGACTCCAGCAACTATTCAATCGCTTCTATTTAAAAAATAAATCCACTTTAGATCCCAATGACAATACGAAAACCGATAATACAGCTAGGATCAACAAAAAACCTAATCAGTCCCAATCAATATTCTGTTTTAATTGCAAAGAGAGAGGTCATCCTTTCTTACAGTGCCCCAAGCCTTTGATCAAGTGTACGCGCTGTTTCAGAGTAGGACATAAAAATGAAGAATGTAGTAGTAACCAGCCACCAAAACGGAATACATCGGCAGGTGAGAATCGTGTCTTGAACATTACTAATTCATTGCAAAATGGTAAATTTCACAAATTAGCATTAATAAATGGAATTAAATTGCAAGCTTATATTGACTTTGGTAGCGAGGTCACATTAATCAGAGAGTCAGAATCATTAAAGATAGGCATTAAGTGCGACAACAGACAAACTATTTTAAAGGGCTTCGGCAAAGGGATTGTCCAATCGATAGGAAAGGGTTATGCAGAAATTATTATAGATGGCGTTCAGGCGACGGTAATGTGTGTAATTATAAAAGATGAATTTTTAGACTTTCCTATTTTGATCGGGCAATCCTATACCGAACTACCCCACATAATTACGTACACAGATTCGAAGTGCTTGCGTTTTCGCTAATAAGCGAAGAACTACCCTCATGTGTAGAAAGTGACAATGACAATGACCAGTTGCTAAAATTGACAGTGCATGAACTTACTATGTTAAAGTGTAACACGTTAGTAAAGGTGAAAACGAATTGCAGTGATTGTTTGATATTTGTTGCCGGAAAAGTTATAGGTAAACCTAACGAGCAGTACTTAGTGCGGGGAGGCTTATACAAAGTAGTAGAAGGTTTCGTTGGAATAGTAGTAACTCCACTGTCTGACTTACCTATTGTTTTGCCTCCGGGACTTACTATAGGCCGTGCTGATAAAGTAGATGTGGTTCCCCAAATATTCACCGTCCAGGAAGTGACTAATAGTGATAAAAAAGTCAATAGAACTCAAGTGAGAATAGGTAGCGATTTAACAGATTCCGAGAAGGAATCACTCATGAGTTTATTGGATGAATACAGTTGCTGTTTCGCGTCTAGTTTAAAGGATCTAGGGTGCACTCATACTACGGAAATGTAAATAGAATTAAGCAGTTCTCGTCCGGTGGTTTACAGGCCATATCGTCTCTCCCATCATGAGCGCGAAAAGGTTCGTACGATGATAGATGATATGCTCGAGGCAAACGTGATTCGTGAGTCCACATCGGAGTACGCAAGTCCAATTATTCTTGTACGTAAAAAAGACGGCAATACGCGGTTGTGTGTTGATTACAGGATGCTTAACAGCATAACAGTCAAGGAACGTTATCCTATGCCGGTAATTGAAGACGAGATCTCAAAATTAGCCTGTTCAAAATTCTTTATCACGCTCGATCTTGCGTCTGGATATTATTAGGTCCCAATCGCAGAATCCAGTAAAAACCTTACGTCATTCGTTACGCCGGATGGGCAATACGAATTCAATCGTATGCCCTTCGGACTGGCAAATGCTCCCGCAGTTTTTCAGCGTATGATTAATAAGGTACTTGGCCAATCACGTTACAGTAAAGCAGCTGCATACATTGATGACCTGTTAATATTCGGCAAAACGTTCACGGAATGCTAAGATAATTTAAAACACGTGTTGGGACTTCTTCGGGATTCAAATCTTACTCTAAACCTCTCAAAATGCGTGTTTCTACAAAAAAATATCGATTACTTGGGGTACGATATAAGTTCAGCCGGGATTCGACCAGCCGAAAAGAAAATACAAAGCGTTGTTGATTTTCCGCGACCTATTAATCAGCACACTGTCAGACAATTCTTAGATCTTGCTAGCTATTTCAGAAAATTTGTTGAAAATTTTGCTCAGATTGCCAATCCATTACATAAATTATTAAAAGAAGGGGTAGATTGGTGCTGGACAGCCGATCAAGAGAATTCATTTAAAACTTTAAAAGAAAGGCTTATTGCTAGGCCAGTGCTTGGTATATACGATCCAACTGCCGACACGGAACTCCACACTGACGCCAGTAAATAAGGAGTAGGAGGTATTTTGATGCAGCGACCTCAAGGGAGTGACGAAGCTTTTCGCCCAGTCGCCTATTACAGTCGCCAGACATCCCCGGAGGAAAGAAAGTTTCACGCATATGAATTGGAAACGCTGGCAGTTGTATGCTCTTTAAAAAAGTTCCGAGTATATTTGTTAGGGAAACAATTTAAAATAATCACGGACTGTAGTGCACTGCGGTCGACTTTAATAAAACGCGATTTAGTTCCTCGTATTGCTCGCTGGTGGTTATTGCTACAGGAATATGACTGCTCTGTCGAATATAGGGCAGGTACTCAAATGTCACACGTTGATGCCTTATCACGAAATCCCTTAATTTCCGAAGAGTTACTGGATTTAGATGGCCAGTATCCATCTGTCATGAGCATAAATAGTTCTGATTGGCTTCAGACATTACAGACAGGGGATCCAGATTTCGATAAAATACGAAACGCATTATCATATGACCTCGACGCAAAAGTTTCAAACAAAGTCATATGAAGTGATTTGACGTAAGGTGGAATCTCTCGTCGTGCCCTGTTCATAGTTCCTACAATCGTAGTGCGTTTCGCGAGGAAGTTATTTGCCAAGCTTACCGATGTAAAGAAGTTGTCAGTAGTTATATTTCGGCCAGTATTTGCAAAAAGGTCCACGAGACGCATAACAACGGATTCACCAAGGCTTTGGTTTTGTGGCCTGCTTTCATCCTTTCCTAAATAAGGAAAGCCGTTGAGCACAAACTTTGAATCCATATCGACACAAATCCAAAATTTTATTCCAAACTTATCAGGCTTGTTAGCAATGTATTGAAGAAACCTGCATCTAACCTTAGTAGAAAGCGGTTGTTCGTCTACTGTAATATTTTCTCCTGGCTTGTAGCAGGATAAGCAGTTCTCAATAAATTTCTTCCAAACGTCTGATATTAGTGCAAATTTGTCTTGTTGAAGTCGTGAACTTCTTTCAGATCTGTGATCAAATCGCAAAAACTTCATAATTTCTTTGTATCTGTCACGAGAATTAACTTTTGAAAAAATAAATTCTCCCCAAGTTTTACTCCATAGCTCATTTACTAGAATATTTTTTGCACCGTAGGCACCTCGTGCATAGCAAATAGCGATAAAACTTTCCAACTGTTCCAAAGTTAGTATCCAATTGTTGTGGCCTAGTTGCCACTTAGCTTCTTCTTGAGTACATTTCTAAATATGTCTCAATATAGATTCATCAATCACAAGCCTCCACGAATCTGAAATACTTCCCGTGAAATTTCTTCTTGCATATGAGGTAGGCTATTCTTGCTCAGTTATGATATTGTGCCGTGCTCGGCGACCACTTTGAGTTGACTTCACTTGAAGTAACCACGACGTACCGTCGGTAGAGGTGATAAGACCTTGAAGCTCAGAATCATCTGAACTATGACTCCTACCACGGCCTCGACCACGAGCACAGCTACGACCACGGCCACGGCTACGACCACGGCCACGAGAACTCAAAGTGTGAACATTTTGTAAAGTTGCAAGAGGTACCTGATCTTCCAGGTCACTTTCTTCCGTAGAGGAACTCGAACTGACAAGTGATACCGCACAATCATCGTCCCTATCGCGTTCTGCGCTTTCAGAGCCACAATCCGATTCATCTTCACGAATATTTTGCAAGATTGAAAGTATTTCTTCACCCTGAACCCTTCGAGACATTTTTCACAAATTACTTACAATAATTTCGACTAAATTCACGGGCAGTCGTAACTATACTGACTTCTTTGACTAACAAACTACAAGCAACTGATAAACGTACCTAATTTATGTTCTACCCTCTCACATTACAATTATAAACACTTATCGGATCTCAGCCGTCAAATGACTGCCGCCTTCTTTGTCGATATATCAAGATTTTAAATAATAAGCAAAAGCGATGTGAGTGATTTTCATACATAGTTTCATTTAACTACTAATATTAATAAAAGCCACAAAGTTTCAATACGTTAAGTCAAATGGTTTGTGAATTATTGAACATTTAAATTCAAATTGCAGTCAAATGACTGCTCCCGTCTTTCTAGTGTTATAGTGCAAGATAACAAAAGAAACAATACCGACAAGGTAAATAATATAATTTTGTTTGGTTAGACCGAAAAATCTCTGAAATCGCATCTGTATTATGAAACTGTTTACAACTCTATTCGCCGTCAGATGGCTACATAGGGACAGACGTCGGAAACCTTAAAAAGAAACCATCCTAACAAGTAAATAATGATGTAATCATATTTGGTAAAACTGAATGACGTAATTCAAATGATTGTAATTAATACAAAAGCATTTCAGAAATAAGTACATATTTTAAACAAAAGAACATCTGTATGTCGAATCTGTGTCAATAGATAAGTATATATATAGTGTATTACCTTCAATTAATATACAGAGTGATTATAAGTGATAGAAACAATCATGATCTCCCTCTACTATCCGACTACGGGTATAGCTCCATCCAGCACAGTTGTCAATAATAATAAAAGATTATTGCCAGATTACACTAAACTTAGGAAACTCAAGAAAACATTGCCAACGCCAACCAAAACTTGCTATGAAACCGATTTGAGGAATATCTTAAGCGTCACCTAAGGCTATAAGTAATATAAGAACAGTTAAAACATTTTCTATTGCCTAGGACACGGACTGACGGTCCAACTGATGGAAAACGGCCACCGTCGTCCAGCAGCGGCACCGCCGATCTCCTATAGCATGATACCATCCTCTGGAATGACGTCACAACATGCATTTCTGCTAGGAGCTATCACATGACTTATTTGGCGGCCGGCCAAAAAGTGGTTTATTAGTTTGATCTATCAAATACGACAAACGCACCTGTCAGCAAAAGCTGCGATTTGACACGCCTAAAGGAGTCTCTACGTGTGGGGATGCTTTTTACGGGCAGTGTTACCAGTGGCCGATATTCAAAAGTAACTTTCAAATTCATTTTCACGAAATTCAAAATTCAAAATTTCTTTATTGATTAGGACATTAAATATCTCAATCGTCAAAAAGGAGGGGAGTAGGAAAGTAGGAAGGAAACACACAGTGACACGCTGACCGCCCTATGGCCGTAGATAAACGTATCCCTCGCCAACCACGACCGAACCGTGCTCGACAATGCCAGGCAGAGCCGGAACGCTATATTATATTATATAGGTATGTCTAGTATAATTAAGAAAAACCACCTAAAACTACAGCAAGAGTAAACCGGACTGGCATTCACGACCAAGGCGTTCACGAGTATAACGCAGGGCCTAGCCATCGTCCAATTCAACCATATTTGAGAGAAAAGAGCGACCCGGCCCCCACGCTACCGCCAGACAGACTTTTAAGTGAGCGTGCATCACACATGCTGTATGTGGTAGTGGTGTGGTACTATCACTATCTTTTTTTTTTTGTTAACTTGGAGAAAACCTGCGATCCAGGTACCCAACCCACTGGGGGAAGAGTTGGGTTATGTGGGACTTCTACCCACTAAAAACTCCACGGTGGTCCACCTCGGTGCAGTTCGATGGGCTCCGGGATCTCAATAGAACGCAACCGGAACCCTTCTAACACCGCGCCCGAAGGCCCATCGCGAGGCAAGGTTGTGTATTCTCCAACCTTGCCCCTACACCGTTCCGGTGTGTATCGGCTTGATGACCATCCCAAGCCGACACCGTCCCCGGAGTCGTTTGGTCGGACATTGTAGCCCCCACCACAAGTGTCCGCAACTCCGATGACCCCCTATAGTCGCCTCTTACGACAGGCGGGGAAGACCGTAGCTCTATTCTTAGCCGGAGCTACACGGCTCGGGCACACTGGAGTTTACACTTCAGTGTGCCCCCTCCCGTCAACAGAGGTTTCAAGCAACCCTGTCGTGTGCTGACGCACATCAGAGACTTCGCTGCTAGTCGGAGCTCTTCGTCGTCGTCGTCGTCTCGCGGGGTCCGCGCGCTCGCGTTCCCGCTCCGCTGACTCCTTCTGGACCATGACGGTCTCGCAGAAGGTGCTAACGGCCTCCCAGGCTACAGAACTTCCGAGCATTGCAGCGACTACTGCAGACAGGGAAAGGTCTGGGCCGATTTCTTGGACCAGGTCGCTTCGCTCACAGAGCCAAGCAGGGCACTCCTCTAGCGTGTGCTGCGCCGAGTCCTGGTCCACACCGCAATGGTGACACTGCGGTGTCTATTCCCTCCCTATTCGGTTGAGATATTCACTGAAACAGCCATGTCCGGTGAGTATCTGGGTCATGTGGAAAGTCACCCGACCTTTCCTATCCAGCCATGCTTGAAAACATGGCAAGACGGCTCCAATGAACCGCTGCCGAACACTACGCGGCTCATGGAGACGCTCGCGCCAGCGGTTTATTGCGCGTCTGTGGGCCCTCACCCTTATTTCTTCGTTAGAAGCGGTTCCACCTCTTTGGCGAAGGATACGGTAGACTCTCGCATCCATATCAGCCAGGATATCGAGAGGTGGAAACCGCGCCAGCACAGTTGCCGCCTCGTACGAAATCGTCCGGTATCCTCATGCGACCCTGATGGCAATGCGTCGCTGCATAGAATTGTATTTCGCCACGTGGCTCTGAGCGCCTGACAGTCGATCTGACCATACTGGTGCCCCATAAAGCGCAATGGATCGCACTACACCCGCATAGAGGCGGCGAACTCCTTCCTGCGGTCCCCCAAGATTCGGTAGCAGTCCATGCAGAGCACCCGCTACTTTTTCAATCCGGGGAACCAGGCGGTCAAAATGATCTGCGAAAGACCACCGTCCGTCTAATACTAGGCCCAGATATTTCATAGTTTGTCCTATCTGGACCTCTGCTTCTCCCACCCTCACCACAGAGGCAGGAGGGCTCTCTCGCCGAGGGAGTCCGTGGAACCATAGTGCCTTGCTTTTGTGAGGTGCAATCGCCAGACCTAAGGCACTGATTCTCCTCACGACACAAGCTACACCTAGCTCTGCTAGTCGTAAAGCCCTCTCAAAAGACTCCGCTTCGGCTAATATTAGAGTATCGTCTGCGTAGCAGACAACACTAATGCCAGCTGGGAGTTGGGTCTGGAGCACCACGTCGTATGCAAGATTCCACAACAGAGGGCCTAATACCGACCCCTGAGGAACCCCGCAAACGACCTCTCTCTGTTCGACTTGGCCGTCTCTACCAACGTAACGAATCCTTCTCTGGAAAAGATGATCCTCTATTACAGCACGGAGATAATGTGGAATCTGATGCCGGACGAGGGCCTCCCGTATCGCACCCCAGGGGAGAGAGTTGAACGCATTGACGATGTCAATACTGACAGCCAAAACTACTTTCCCTTGGGAGACTGCCTCTTCAGCCACGGAGCGGACTCGAAGGATCGCATCTACTGTCGAGCGACCCTGCCGGAAACCAAATTGGCTCTCTGATAGGTCCGGTCCGGTCTCCCGCAGGTGCTTATTGATTCGGAGGGCTATGATCTGCTCAAAAGACTTACCCGAATCATCCAACAAGCAAAGGGGCCGGTACCCGGAGGGTGAATCCTCGGGCCTCCCTTCCTTTTTCAAAAGGACGAGTCTTGCTTCTTTCCACAGTGCCGGGAAGTACTCATGGCGAAAACAAAAGTTTAACCAGCGTCTCATCCTCTCTCCTAGCACACTAAGCGCTATGACTAACGCTCGCCCAGGAATCCCGTCCGGACCCGGAGCCGTGTTTCGTGCAGCAAGACGTCTCACCGCGTATGCCAGCTCTCCATCCGTTACCTCCAGACTCTCGGACCAAGCTTCTAAAGCCAATGTCGCACGAGAAACGTCTGAGCTTCTCTCGAGTGGAAAAAGGGTCTACCACTCTCTTGGTAAACTGGGGTTCAAGAGTTTCCGTCAGAGGAGGACCCAAGGGCGCAACTTCCCCAAGACCATCCTGTACGGGCGTCCCCATGGGTCCCTATTCAGGCCATCCAGCAGATCGTTCCACGAGCGCGACTTGACATCGGCTATTGCCGACTCTAGGGCGACTGTGGCAGCTCGATAAGCGGAGTACGCATTATCTTTTTCGGCTTGAGTTGATGCTCTCCGTCTTCTTGTCCGAGTGAAGAGCCTGCGCGAGGCAAGACACGTCCTACGAAGGGCAGCAATGTGCTCCGACCACCAATAAACCGGCTGCTTTGAAGGAGACCTGACCCTTGGCATAGCAGCATCACATATTGTGGTCATGCTAGCTCTGAACCATTCCGCCTCCCTTTCGGTTGCAAAGGGGTTTTCAAGGTCAGGTGCAGGTAGCCAGGTAGTATGAGCCGCGGCAATCAATTTATCCCTGTCCAGCCGCTTAAGCGACCAGCATGCTTGCACCCCATTCCGTTGTATCGCTGCAGCGACAGGACGGTTAGGGATAACGGAGAAGATGATATGGAGGTGTTCAGATAGTGTTACAACCTCCTCTGCTACTCTCCAGTCCGATACCAAGCAGTCAGCTGTCCGGTTAGCCCCGGACAGATCTACGATTGACTCACCCTGCCATCTGACAAACGTGCTAACCGAGCCCCTGTTCAACAATCGGAGATCGAGACCGGCCGCCCATTCAAGGACGGTCTCGCCCCGCACGTTGTCCCGGACGTCTCCCTAAACCCGAGAACGGGCATTAAAGTCGCCCAGCACTAGTATCGGGTGAGGGCTGTATCTGCGTATAAACACCTCCACTTGACCCAGATACTCCACAAAGTTTTCGAGATTGCAGTTGGGAGAGATGTAGCATCCCATCACGAAGAGAGAGCCCCACTCAACCACTACAATGCCGGGTCTTGACGCCACTTTACGGCACGCGGGGTCTCCGCGCCCTCCTCCCCAGTATACCGCAACGTTTCCAGTGTCATCTCCGAACCAACGGGGATGGACTGGGGTTCTGTATGGCTCCGAGATGACTCCAAGGGCAATTGAACACTCCACAAGGTTTTGCATGAGCAGGTCTTGCGCCTTGCGGCAGTGGTTTATATTACCCTGGAGTATTTTGTGCGTAGGACTAAATGTTAGGCCTCCATTTCCTCTTTGGTCAGGTTGCTAGCGCTACCCGCTCTGGTCCCCACACCATCAGGCGTGGCCCCACCTCTCATGTCCGTAGAGCTAGCCGGAACATTAAAACCGACCGCAGTCTTTCTTTTGTCGCCCCTTTTGGGGGGCTTGCAGCCCTTACTGCCGACGCGGTGGTCAGCCGGGCGCCCGTGATCCGCACACAGAGGACATCTAGGTGCTTGTGCCTCACATTTGGCCGCCTTGTGTCCAGGTGTACCGCACTTGTAACACAAGGCAGACCGGTCAATTGCGCTAGTACAGTGATGGCGTGGATGTCCTAGCTCCAGACAGCGGAAGCACTGTAATGGTCTCGAGGCCAGAACCTGCAATCTGGCTGAAACCCATCCCACCCGTACCCTTTTCGCGGCCGCCAATTTGTGTACGGCAGAGAGAGGGCAACGGACCCAAGCCGAGCCCAAGGAGCCAGGACGAAGACCGCGGATCTCTCCTACTTGCACGGCAGCCACTTCGCAACTTCCGGCTGCGGCGACAGCCGCCGCCACCTCCTGTGGGGTGACCGATTCGTCCAAGTCCATCACTCTGATCTCCCCCTTCTTTGCAGGCCGCGAGATGTACACGCCCATGTCACCAAGGGCTTCTCTCATTTTGAGGGCTAGGGTATCGGCCTTTGCTGCGCACTCCTGTCCCGGTATCTCCAGCAGGATGCCACCGTTCAGAGCCCTCTTCTGGCGTATTTCACTGATGCCGAGGTCTTCTGGCTGTATCTTTTCATTCGCTTTAGCCATCACCTGTGCATATGTGATGTTGGCCCCCTCCGGTATCGTGACGGCTACAGCGGTAGATCGCGGCAGCTTTGGCGGTTTGGCCTTCTTCGCCTTTTTAGGCAGTGCAGCGGTTGGCTTAGCGGCATTCGCCACCTGGGCCTTTGAAGCCTTTACCTTGGCCTTTCCACGAACCACAGTGGTCCAGGCAGGTTCTTGCGCTGGCTGCTGTTGCGACTGCGGGGCCGGACGAAGCAGCACTGCAGGCTTAATCAGGGTTGCGAGCGTCGACGCAGAAGTCGAAGCAGTTACCGCTGAAGCCGCTGGGGTTGGCTTCCGTAATTTCTTCTTCTTTTTCTTTCTGGCCGTCTCTATAACACTAGGCTCAGTGGGTTTCGCCACCTTCTGCCCCAGTGGGGGCCTGATAATTCCCTCCGGGAATATCTTCGCCTCCAGATGTGCCAACTTGTCCTCAATCATAGCCTTCATTTGGCTCATAAGGACATCGTCAGCACCTCTGGGGGCACAATGTGCTGCCTCCATATGCTGGCCACGAAGTTGGGCCAGTTCACTTGTCAGCATTGCCAACTTCTCACTGTGGTCCTCGAGCTGAGAACGTAGCAAGGCGTTCTCCCGCAGCAAAGCATTCTCCCGCTCAAGGTGACTGGTATCCACAGTAGATCTTTGGGTCATCTCGGTTACCGCCGCCGTCACTACACGCACCGCTATACGCAGTTTGTGCACCATGCCCCCCTGGAGGTTCCGAGATTTGTTGGCTACAGCCTCAACCGTCTCCAGGCTCTCCAGCACTCTGCTGGTAAGGTCCACAGACGGCTGATGCCGCATCTCGGCACCAAGTTCCTTCGCAGAGATGACATCGCCCTAGTCTTCTTTTGTACAGGGTCAGGTATCGCAAAGATGTCCACCTCATCCATGTCGAGACATAGACATAGACATAGACAGTATTTTATTCGGATCTTCATTACATCCTTAACCTAAGGTAAGTACAGTAAATTATAATTATTGAAAATTACATAAGACCAGCCAGTGATGTAATGGAAACCGAAATGGACCAGTCTCAGCATAAAAGAAAAGTCAAAGTGGCACAAACGTTATAAACAGTTTCAAAATCCAAGAGACTATGACACTTTTAACTTATTGCGTAAAAGATGTAAATTGCTTCTTGATCAGTGTTACAAAACATACTTATCATCGGTGGAGAAGTCATTAACGACAAATATTAAAAATTTCTGGCGGTATGTTAATAATAGAAAGGAAGACAACTGTATACCCTCGACAGTGAGGTACGGAAATGTCTCATCGAGTAGCGCAGAAGAGGTTTGCGAACTATTTTCTAGTTACTTTAGCTCGGTCTACGAGAAGGACCAAACACCAATCAATATTGAAACATATATTAACAAACACTGCTCAACTCTTGCTACTATAGATATCTCTCCTGCTGATGTACTGACTAAGATAAAACAATTAGATGCTAATAAGGGTGCCGGCCCGGACGGTATTCCAGCGTCCTTTATAAAAAAATGTGGTGAAGAACTATGTGGCCCATTATCAATTCTGTTTGGTATATCTCTAAGATCCGGAGTGTTTCCTGATTGTTGGAAAACAGCATATATAGTTCCAATTCATAAATCTGGAGACAAATCTAAATGTGAAAATTACAGACCTATCAGTAAATTATCGTGTTTCGCAAAATTATTCGAAGCCGTGGTATACAGAGATTTTAATTTATATTTCAAACAATTTTTGTCCAATAAACAGCATGGTTTTGTCACGGGTCGCTCGACAACTACGAACCTATTGGAATACAAGAATTATTTATGCTGTGCCTTCGCCGAGTCAAATCAGGTAGACTCGGTCTACACAGATTTTTGTAAAGCGTTCGATAAAGTAAATCACTCAATCCTGGTACAGAAACTTATGGGTAACGGAATTCACGGCAATTTAATTCGATGGATAGAATCTTATCTTCACAATAGGAGTCAGTTAGTTTCTGTGGGGGGTCATAAGTCTTTACCAGTTACTGTAACTTCTGGAGTGCCACAAGGCTCGCATCTAGGACCTCTTTTATTTGTGATTTTCATTAACGACCTTTCTGGTAGCATCAAAAGCCCATGTCTGCTTTATGCTGACGATCTTAAAATATATCGAAAGATCACTAGCGTCGTGGATGCTATTGAGTTACAACAGGACCTTGACTTGGTGGCTGACTGGTGTACACGTAATATGATGTCGTTAAATACTGAGAAGTGCTTTGTTATCTCTTTTACTCGCAAAAAAAACATGGCCGTTAACAATTATACCATTGCCAATACTATCCTACAGCGTAAATTTGTGGCAAAAGACTTGGGTGTGTATCTTGATAGTAAACTATCCTTTGTTCACCATTACGAACACATTGTTAACAAAAGCATGCGTACTCTGGGTTTCATTTACAGGTCCACCAAAGAATTCAAAGGCACTCGTTCTGTAATATATTTATATAATACGCTTGTCAGGACTATTCTTGAATATAATTCTGTAGTGTGGTCTCCTTTCTATGGGGTTCACGGTGCACGTATTGAAGGAGTACAGCGGAAACTTCTCAATATGCTTTGCTACCGACGCCACGTAGGCAGACAGTTACGCTCTTATGCCGATAGATTGTTGAGATTTCGTATTGATAACACTTGGAAACACGTCGCAATTGCAACGATTTGGTCACGCTTTACAAAATAGTCCACAACTGTTATGACTCTCCAGCGCTCCTCTCTTTATTAAACTTTGATACCCGCTATAAATCACGTAATCCTAGTCAGAGACTTTTTGCCCTTCAAGTTTACTCGAATAATACATCTTATTATAACCCTGTAGTCCGTATTTGTCGCCAATACAATGAAGCGGCTCAAAAACACTCGTCGCTTGACATATTTCATCCGAGTTTATCAAAATTTAAGAATAATGTGTTTGCTTGGTATTCTTCTGTTGGTAACTAAGCAGTTCGAGCTCTCAAAAATCATACAAATATGTTTGATTTTTGAGAGTTTGAACTTCTCTAGTTCAATCACCACTGACATTTTGATGTTTTTTGTTCTAATTAACCAATACTACTAACACTATTATAATTTTAGAAATACTTTAAGCCATGCTGTGCACATAATGGAAAAGAATTATAGTCTAGTACTTACATTTAAGAAATTATGCACAGTATTGTTTAATGACTGTAATTTGTTGTATGTGCCTTTTAAATAAAATAAAATAAAAAATGCTGTGAGGGCTAATGCCTGTCACAGCGCATCTCGGTTTCTTTTTCGAACTGACGCACGAGACGCACGAGACGTGGCCGAGACCATAGACACCTCAGAGGTATCCGATTCGAAGCCGTCAGTACTACACTCCGAGTCACGGAACCTAGGTCGCCCAATGCCTGAGTAACCAGGTATATTTTCATTAGTCTGGGACCTGTCAAATATCTCCTCTTTATAGCGCGTACACGCTGGAACCGTTTCCTTCGCCTTCTTTTTTGAGGCCCCCCGTACGGGCTAGGGCTTGTCGAACCCCATAGCAGGCGACGCGGACGCGCCGCCAACACCGCCCTTTCCGGGGCCAGTCACGTTCGGTTCGGCACCCCACCCTACCACTATCTTACCCCGACCCTACCACTATCTTACCCTTACCCAACCCTATACTACCTTACCGCTATCTTACTCCTACCCTACCCTACCCCTACTCTAACTACTACCCTACCCCTACCCTAGCGCAGACAGGAGACACCATGTGTGAGAGAGGAAGGAAAATTAACGCCGCTTCCAAGGTGGTTCTCCGTGGGGGAAAGAAACGGCAAGAAACCCACAGAGCCTAAGTTAATTCTTTTTTTTTTAAACATGTCTTATGTACTAATACATTATTTGTCCCATATACTATCTTAAAAGTATAGAACAGCAGTTCAGTCCCATGGACTTTTGTCATTTACATATTCAGATATACTATAATAACATTTTTGACATAATTTGTTTTTTATAGCGACTTTAAATTGATTCAATGGTAAATTCTGAATATATGTTGGAACCTTATTATAAAAGCGTACACATTGACCCATAAATGATTTGTGGACTTTGGCTAGACGACAAGCACCAGCAACAAGCTTATCTTTATTTCTCGTATTAATATTATGAACATCACTTTTCTTCTTAAATAAGTGTAAATTTTTATGAACATACATTAAGTTCTCATATATATATTGTGACGGCATTGTCATTATATCAATATTCCTGAATTTACCTCTTAGTGATGTTCTAGGTCTCAATTGATAAATCGCGCGAATAATGTTTTTGTATTCTGCAATACAAAAACATTGTGCCAGTCGGCAGCGTGTCCCCACAGCAGTATGCCATAGGCCATAATACTGTGGAAATAACTAAAGTAAACTAATCTTGCTGTAGCCTCGTCAGAAATACCCCGTATTTTCTTTACAGCATATGCTGCAGAACTTAGCCTTTTCGCCAATTTATCAATGTGAGGACCCCATCGCAATTTATTATCCAGAGTAAAGCCTAAAAATACTGTAGAATCAACAAGATTCAAATTTTCGCCTTTTATTTGTACATTAGTGGGCACTGATCTAACATTTGGCAAACAGAATTTTAAACATTTTGTCTTCTTGCCATTCAGTAATAAATTATTAACCGTAAACCAGTTTACCACTTCTGCAATAGCCTTGTTCACGTCTTCATAAGTTAATTGTTGTCTTTTTACTTAAAACACTAAAGATATATCGTCCGCGAACAAGACAATTTCATAGGTATCTTTTACAAAGTACGGAAAGTCATTTACATAAACAAGAAACAAAAACGGGCCTAAAAAAACACCTGCATCAGCTGTTGAACGACCGCGAGTAAAACCGAATTGTTTATGATGCAAAAGGTTACTTCCATAAAAATGAGCTTTTAGTGGATTTAATATGATTTTCTCAAATATTTTACTTAGAGTCGGTAAAATTGAAACTGGTCTAAAATTTGTAGGATCCGTTGTATTACCAGTTTTCAACAATGGAATAACTTTACTGTGCTTCATCAGGTCAGGAAATTCACCATTATCAACACAAGTATTAAATATATTCGCTAAGTGGACAGCAATAACATCAATTACAGAGCTAATAATTTTTACTGACATACCACCAATGTCGGCAGTTGCTTTCATTTTTATGGTTTTAAAAGCCTTAACTATATCTTGAGGTGTTACATGCTCGAACTTAAAATCGATGACACTCTCGGATGCATTTTGTTTTAACAAGGATTCAGCGAGAGCAGGAGACGAATTTAAGGATTTCGTAGTTGACAATGGAATGTCTGTAAAAAATTTATTGAATGCCTCCGCAACTTCCGAGTTTTTGGTAACAACATTATCATTTATCTTTAAACTGTACTTAGTATCGCGATTTGTTCCTTTTTCAGTTTCACTATTTATTATCTGCCATGTGGATTTTACTACATCTGTGCTATTTTTTAGTTTGTGTTTAACGAAATTCGATTTAGCTGTAGCACAAACGCGTTTAAATAACTTCGAATAATGTTTAACATACTCAGCAAATTCTACGCTATTATTATACGCCCGTTCTGCATAGAGCTCATATAATTTATTTCTACTCTTATGTATTCCTGCTGTCGCCCAATCGCTAAACATAAGTTTGCTGTTTACTGCCTTCACCTTTGGTTTGACTATACTACGAGAAAAGTAACATTATCTTGTTTTATATTTTTATAGTTACTGTTCTCGTAAAACTGTTACTTTTTGAGCTTCATCTACACAACTCAGAACACAGTGATTAGAACATGACTGCAGTGAGATTCGAACCCGGTACCTCTCGCTTACGAGTCGGATACCATAACTAATCGGCGACCGCGGCTTCTATTCTAATGATCCATTACGTCCATACGTCCGAATGTATATATTTGTATGTAAATTACTAACAAATTATTTATTTATTTAACCATTTATTGTTCATAAGATTGTTACAGAACTATGTGCCATAATGAATCAGACACAATCATCATCATCAACATCACAATAGGCCAACTTATTTATATAAAAAATTTCTTCCAGCAGGCCTACAGCAGAGAGATCGTAATAATTTCATACTGAGAATACTAACAATTACATAAGACGTGCACAATATCAAAAGATGGTGCTTAATTAAAATACAATACAATAAAAGCCTAAATAATTAATAATTACTTATAAATAAAATTTAAATTGAACATACTGTGCCGACCCTAACTTCAAGGTATTGGGGCTAGAGAATACAAATAGAGAATAAAAAATCCCGGGATCCCGACCGTTTTTTGGCCCCGAAAATCCCGGGACTGTACTTGGCTAATCTCGGGATTTCCGGGATTGCTACAAACAAGTCTAGTTTGTATTCCGTAGTCCGTTGCGCCTTGAAAATAACCTTGCCTAGATTATTTTAATACATTACGACAAAAAGCAACTCGTACAATACGTAGGTACCCACTATTTACTACACAGGTACAGTCCTAATAATATGTTTGTCGTAGAACTTAGAAGGGACTTCCCCACTCGGAATACTTTAATACAATACTCTTAAGGTAATTCCCCAACGAATCAACAGGGGAATCACCCGATCATCTCATATCATAATATTTTGCGGGTATTTCCCGTCGGGGATTCCCTGTACGAAAGTATAAATATGCAAATCAGGTTTTATTTTTTTCTTTTATTGTTCTGTCACTGTCAGTGACGGGTTACGTAGGCTACGTCAGTGACGACGGGTTACGTAGGCTACGTCATTAAAATTTAAAAGTCAATTATCTGAAATTAAGTATTTCAAATGGCGGGAGACTTTGTTAAACATAAAAAAGACAATGATACGACGTCAGTGTGGAGTTATTATTTTGTTGCGAAGGACGGGAACAGTGCTAAATGTAAGCGATGCCCAGCCACCCTCAAGACTTTGGGTGGATCAACTAAGGGATTACATACACATTTGTTATCAAAACATAACATCAAGGTTATATCAGCTTCAACAAGTCAAGATTCTGAAAATCTGAACACAGCACCGCCGCCAGCCAAGCGAAAGTTAGATAATTATTTTACTAAAAGTGCCGACGATAGCCTGGATGATATTTTGGCAAGAATGATTGCATTCGATGGATTTCCATTCAGTGTATTCATAACCTCAGATGATTTGAGAAAATTGCTCTTAGCAAAATACACGGATTTACCAAAGTCAGCCGTCACTGTTCGAAAACGTGTTATGAATTACAGTGAAAAAATCAGAAAGCAAGTAACTGCAGAATTAAAACATTTGAAAAGTGCAGGTGAAAGATTTAGTCTTTCTTTCGACGAGTGGACTTCAACTTCCAATAAACGATACATGGCGGTCAACGTTCATTCATATAAAAATTTTTGGAACTTAGGACTTGTTCCTATTTACGATAGTATGACAGCTGAAAATTGTCTTCGTATATTGCAAGAGCGTCTAAGTAAATTTGACATTTCCCTAGAAACTGACATCGTGGCTATTGTAACCGATGGACCGAATGTTATGATAAAGGTGGGGCGGCTTTATGTGTGCTCTGTGATGTGCTTTATGAAAAACATAATAATTTGCAAGATAGCCCTACCTCAGATGATACTATAAATGAACCAGCTGTGACTGTTGATTATATGGACGACAGCGATGATGAACACCATTTAGAAGACTTAGACTGTCCAGAATCAGGTTGAATCGTAATGTCACAAAATGATCTTGCGCCAGAACACGTACCAGAGTTAACACAATATGAAAATATTAATGAGCTGATAAAGAAAATCCGCAAAGTTGTAGTGTAATACAAAAGATCTCCATTGGAAAATGAAACAGTACTTCAAAAATATGTGAAAATTGAACATGGAAAAGAGTTGTCACTTCTTTTGGACTGCAAAACCAGGTGGAATAGTCTTTTAACAATGCTAGAGCGATTTTATCTTTTAAAAGCATGCATTCAAAAAGCTCTTATAGATCTCAATCATACAATTCGTTTAGAAGATGTTGATTTTGAATTGGTAAATAAAATTGTTGATGTGCTGACCCCAATTAAATTGACAGTAGAAGCAATCTGTCGGCGAGATGCTAATTTATGCACAGCTGATGCCGCTTTGAAATTTCTTATAAAACAACTGTCTAGCTAAAACTCAGCACTTGCCAAAAAAATTAAAACATCTTTAGTGGAACGTATAAAGCAACGACGAAGTGATGATTTAACTGGCGTGTTAAATTATTTACAAAATCCACGAATGGATGTTGAAAATCAGTTATTATCGGATTTGGAATGGCACGACTTATTTCCAGTTCCGACACAGGCTTTAGTGAGGAAGCAAATAAAGAGTATTGTTAAAAGACTTAATAGTCGAGATTACACGGAAGAAGAAGCAAGGTCAGGATCACAAACAGATGATGAGCTAAGGTCAGAAACCTCCCAACCCCAATTGACATTAAAGGAAAAGTTACAGCTGGAAATTAACAAGAGTATGAAATCCCCAGATCCTGAAGTACAAGTACAAAATGAATTGGGGTTGGAAAATAGTATTAGACGTGAAATAAGCCTGTTCGAAAATGGAGGAGTTCGTGGATATCACTTAGAAACATCATATAAGTATCTATTGTCTATTCCTCCAACCAGCATAGAAGCTGAACGAGCGTTTTCAGCTGCTGCTTATGTTGGCAATAAACTACGAAGCAGGGTCGGAAGTCAAACATTGGATGCTTTGATATTTCTGCGATTATATTTTCGAAATTCTAAATAGTTATTTTGTGCTGTTTTTTAATTTCTTGCAAAAGTATAGTATTTTTTGGTTTGTGTTTTTTCTTTTCTTATTATTATTCTGATTTGTGTTGTGCAAAGACATTAAAGACATTTTTTTTAATTACTCGTGTTTTTTTTATTTTAGCCCAATTAGAAACCACATAGTCTAATCCCGGGATAGGCCCGGGATCCCGGGAAAAGGCTTCAAAAATCCCGTAAGCCCGGGATTGAAAAACATGCTCGGGATTGTATTCTCTAATTGGGGCACGCAAATGACGATGGTGAGTAAACAATCCGAATTGTCCCATGTAAGCAAACAATTTCATGATCATACAGATATTCTTTTGTAGTACTTGTTGATTTTTGGGTTCGACAATAGAAAATTATATTGTTTACCTTGTCGATATTGTTCCTATTGTTAACTTCCAGTATAAATGCTAGTAGATTCTGTTGAAACATTTAATTTTAGTACTCACTTCGAGTTTCTAATAACTAACAAACATGAAGTTCTACCTGGCGTTCTTCTTTGTGGTAAGTGTTTTATTAATTACATATCATTAATTTGCAATGGATAACAAGAACATCGGAGGTCTATTGGCTGCCGGGTCCGACTCGTGAGCGAGAGGTACCGAGTTCAATCATCAGTGCAGGCATGTATCAATATTTTTAACTCCGTCATAAAAAAGGGGGGTGTTACAAGTTTCACGTGTGTATCTGTATGTCTGTAGGTGGCATCGTTGTTCCCGAACAGATTAAAATTAGTTAAGTAGTTCAGAAAATATTTGAGTATATGTAAACTTGGTCGGGAGTTATTCGGTTTTTTGTCAGTTGGGTTATTCCGAGTTATGTACATTAGTTGATCAGATGACAACTAACCGATGCTCTTACGATAAGGAAAACATCTTGAGAAAACCAGCACTTAAAGGCGATCTGAACATGTAACCAAGATCTAATTTAGTCAGATCAAATTTTTGAAAGTATCTTTTATTACTTATATTTAGATATTAGTACCAAAAAGCAAAGGTTTACGTCACATATTAAAAAATAATAGCAAAAGAACAAGTATCTATAACTAATGCCCAATAACCGTATTTTTTATTTTATCGAATAGAAAGCATGGACTATATTGACATATTTAAAAAAAAACAAGCTAATTACGGCAAAAACATTAGCATATCGTAAACATAATAGTCTAACAAGTCAGAACATAGTAGTATATTATTACCGATATAGACAGTAAGATCAAAACCGCTGGAATCTTCTGTGACATATCAAAGGCTTTTAATGTTGTTAACCATTAGCTTCTCATCTAAAAGCTGTCACGATACAGCAAATTAGGTATCGCCTAAAAGCTTCAATTCAAAATTTCATACATAATAGAAAACAGACGGTTGGGATAACCCTTTGCTTTGTA
Organism: Blastobasis lacticolella; assembly: GCA_905147135.1. Taxonomy (NCBI): domain Eukaryota; kingdom Metazoa; phylum Arthropoda; class Insecta; order Lepidoptera; family Blastobasidae; genus Blastobasis; species Blastobasis lacticolella. The sequence continues at coordinate 9,409,005 of LR990065.1, read as the reverse complement.
AAATTTTTTTGAACTCCTGTATTCATTAAGAAATAAAGTACATACATACTGTTGAAGTTCGAATAGATGGTGTCATAGGTCAGATGAAGTCAGCATAACGATAGGTGTTCCACAGGGATCCTCTCTAAGAAACACACTATTCACGGTATTCCAACGTTTAACCAAATTTATGAAAAATTATCAGAATGTGCTGTTTACGGATAATGCCACGGTAGTAGTACGGGCACCAACGCAAAAAAATGTAGAGAGTAATACCCGAGCTGCATATTCGCGGCTTAATTAGTGGTTGCAGAGTAATAGACTGAAACTCTTGGCGTCAAATCCCGATAATGCTTCCGCGCAACATGTGGGGGCTTGGAGTTCGCCAATGTGTAATGGACTGATACTAAATAGCACTAAGTCCAAAATAATTATATTTTTGGGGAGATTGCCACCTTATTTGAGGGAGATGCAAACCCCGATTCAATTATGCACGACGCCTAAATTTCAATATGGACGCCACGTTGAAGTAGGCAATACACATTGATAATGTCTGTGCAAAATTGTCTAATGCAACATATGCTATAGGTAAATAGAAACCTATCGCATCTCTGAAAAATTCTCCGCCAAACACTCTGTTATGTCTAATGGAATGATTCTATGGGGAAACGCACCAGAATCACAACGTTTTTTGATTGCACAAAAAACGGGCACTCAGAACATTGGTAGGCGCATAACGCATGCAGTTTCTACTAGTTAATGTTCTCGTGTGAAATGTGGCTGCACTGGGATTCGAACTCGGTACCTCTCGTTAACGAGACGGACGTTAACCACTAGACCAGCGACGCTTTTTCCTACTATACTTACCGCATTACCCATCACTAACGTGGAGGAGGCTATATCCATCAGTGAACTGTAAGGACTAAGCAGATGTGATGTGTGTGGTTGGCGATGAATTGTCATGTCAGGTGGTAGGACTCTGTCAAGCCTGAGGAGTCCGCCTAGGTGAGTACCACCGCCTTATCTATTTCTGCCGTCATGTACCAATGCTTGAATTGTTGTGTTCCGGTTTGAAAGATAGAGTGGCCGACGCAATTACAGGCATGAGGCATTTCATTTAAGTCCTCAGTGACTAAATGCATGTATCGATAGGTACAGTTATCTACCACTTACCATCAGGTGGGCTGATTGCTCGTTTGTCACTGCGTAGCATAATAAAATCTAAGTATAGGTTACTTGCTATGGCGATGTTGCTTCTTTATTTTATTTCTTTTAAATAAAACAAATTTTTTTCAGGTGCTGCTGTGTGCTTTGGCCTCAGCACAATCAGGTAAGTAACGATAAAAGAGTAGTGGTGGGGTAGGCTTAAGTAGAGGTAAGGAAGGAAGAGGTACGGCAAAGTTAAGGCAGAAGTAGGCCAGGTTTATTCAGACTTTTACACCTACCTACCTACCAACGCTACGTATATACATTTTAAAATAATTTCTCACTATAGGTAACTATGACACTTATACATTATTTCATTTTTACAGGTGTCCCAAACATGAATGGTAAGTCTAAAAAGATTACAGTTCCTACATTTTATAAAATGAAGGTAGTTAAGTACCTACGTACTTAATTTTATCAACAACAGTATTTTTGAATTTGAAATTCGCCGCTTAACTTCAAAGCCAAACCAATAACTGCACCAAAAAAGAATCGGCGTCAATTCAAAGGTTAGGCGGTAGCTTAATCGGCACAAGTTCTGTTTTCTATCGAGTACCTACAGCTGCCTGTTTTAAAATGGAATTCGAAATTCATTGCAAAAAAATCGCAATTTAGAGATGCAATCTCTTGCGCAGTCCTCTATTAAGAGCCTCAAGGCACCTCAATAAGTCAAAAGCAAGTGAAATAGTTAAGATAGCTTACTGTTAGCGAAAGGATTGCAATGAAATGAATTGATTTCATTTTACCCCTTCATGAATATAGGTAAAGAAAATAACCGATTAGTCGGCTGTTTTGGCCGACTAGTCGGTACATCTCTAATAATTGTTATAAACCTCAGCAAACTTATTTAATAAAGCACATATCAGCCCACACAATCATATCTTCACGAGGTGCCAATTGGCTCCCGAGACTGTAACTAGTCTCTGACTTCTCCAGCGAACGACCTTTGAGTAGGGGTAGGGGAAGGAAGGGATAGGGCAGGGGCAGAAATAAGCCAGGTTTATTCAAACTATAATATCTACCTACCTACCAAGGCTAGGCACATACATTTCAAATTAATACCAAACACAGTCCTGCCGTGCTCAAGTTTTTACCTCTGCATACTTGCATAGTCTACCCAAGCTTAGACTTATTTATCACTGTAGGTAACTTAGGCACTTATACATTTTTTCATTTTAACAGATCTAACTGATGGTGACAGCGGTAAGTCTAAAGAGATTACAGTTCCTACATTTTATAGAACAATGGTAGTTAAGTACCTACGTACTTAATTTTATCGACACGTTATTTTGCATATGAAATTCGCCGCCTAAATTAAGGTACACACCTACTCACCTATCCTACACAACCTTTGTATGAACGCGCATATGTGTGTTTCTAGGATTCCAGACACAATCACGAGTTGTCACGCACGAGCATGAGCGTGAGTTTTGAGAGTCACTATCGCGATGCTCCGAACTGAACTTTCAAACGCACACATGTAGGACTTAGTATCTTAAGGGTAATTTTTTTTAAGGCCCGAGACTTACATATTCTTCTATTTGCTCACATTATTCCTCCCACAAGGTAAGTGCGTAAAGTTTGCCTACTGTAGAATTAAGGAGGGATGAAAAAGAGGCAGCGATTGGAGTCGAGAGTTCATTGTTTGTGTTTTCCACCAAACGGAGCCCATTCCTTCTTGCTTGGGCCTGTACTTCAAAGCCAAACCAAAAACTGCAGCCCAAAAAAAATCGGCGTCATTTCAAAGGTTAGGCGGTAGCTTAATTGGCAAAAGTTATGTTTTCTATCAATTACCTACAGCTGCCTGTTTTAAAATGGAATTCGCCATTCGTTGCAAAAAAGTCGCAATTTAGAGACGCAATCTCTTGCGCAGTCCTCTATTAAGAGCCTCAAGGCACCTCAATAAATCAAAAGCAAGTGAAATAGTTAAGATAGCTTACTGTTAGCGAAAGGCTTGCAATGAAATGAATTGATTTCATTTTACCCCTTCATATAGGTAAAGAAAATAACCGATTAGTCGGCTGTTTTGGCCGACTAGTCGGTACATCTCTAATAATTGTTACATGTCTAATGATTTTTACATGTTTAACAGTTGAAGAATTACCTGACGCACTCCCTGGTAAGTCTAAAGAGATAACTGTTCCTACATTTTGTAGAACAATAGTAGTTAATAATAGTAGTTAGTACCTAGTAAATTAAGGTAGAGACCTACTTACTTATCCTACACAACCTTTTTATAAACGCGCATAAGTGTGTTTCTAGAATTCCAAATTCAATAGTGAGAGAAAGTCAATGCCGGAGACACAATCGCGAGTTGACACGCACGAGCATGAGCGTGAGTTTTGAGCGTCACTATCGCGATGCTCCGAACAGAACTTTTAAACTTACACACGTAGGACTTAGTACTTTAAGAGTAATTTTATTGGGGCCCGAGACTTGCATTGTCTTCTATTTGCTTACATAATTCTTACCACAAGGTAAGTGCGTAGAGTTTATCTACTGTAGAATTAAGAAGGGATGAAAAGGAGCCCATTTCTTCTTACTTCGACCTGTACTTCAAAGCCAAACCAAAAACTGCAGCACAAAAAATATCGGCGTCATTTCAAAGGTTAGGCGGTAGCTTAATTGGCATAAGTTCTGTTTTCTATCGAGTACCTACAGCTGCCTGATTTAAAATGGAATTCGACATTCTATTATTTATTTATTTAACAGTTTATTGTACACAATTTAACAAAACATCCGTTGCTAAAAAATCGCAATTTAGAGACGCAATCTCTTGCGTAGTCCTCTTTTAACAGCCTCAAGACACCTCAATAAATCAAAAGCAAGTGAAATAGTTAAGATAGCTTACTGTTAGCGAAAGGATTGCAATGAAATGAATTGATTTCATTTTACCCCTTTATGAATATAGGTAAAGAAAATAACCGATTAGTCGGCTGTTTTGGCCGACTAGTCGGTACATCTCTAATAATTGTTACATGTCTAATGATTTTTACATGTTTAACAGTTGAAGAATTACCTGACGCACTCCCTGGTAAGTCTAAAGAGATTACTGTTCCTACATTTTGTAGAACAATAGTAGTTAATAATAGTAGTTAGTACCTAGTAAATTAAGGTAGAGACCTACTAACTTATCCTACACAACCTTTTTATAAACGCGCATAAGTGTGTTTCTAGAATTCCAAATTCAATAGTGAGAGAAAGTCAATGCCGGAGACACAATCGCGAGTTGACACGCACGAGCATGAGCGTCACTATCGCGATGCTCCGAACAGAACTTTTAAACGCACACACGTAGGACTTAGTACTTTAAGAGTTATTTTATTAGGGCCCGAGACTTGCATTGTCTTCTATTTGCTTACATAATTCCTACCACAAGGTAAGTGCGTAGAGTTTATCTACTGTAGAATTAAGAAGGGATGAAAAGGAGCCCATTTCTTCTTACTTCGACCTGTACTTCAAAGCCAAACCAAAAACTGCAGCACAAAAAATATCGGCGTCATTTCAAAGGTTAGGCGGTAGCTTAATCGGCACAAGTTCTGTTTTCTATCGAGTACCTACAGCTGCCTGATTTAAAATGGAATTCGACATTCCATTATTTATTTATTTAACAGTTTATTGTACACAATATAACAAAACATCCGTTGCTAAAAAATCGCAATTTAGAGACGCAATCTCTTGCGTAGTCCTCTATTAACAGCCTCAAGACACCTCAATAAATCAAAAGCAAGTGAAATAGTTAAGATAGCTTACTGTTAGCGAAAGGATTGCAATGAAATGAATTGATTTCATTTTACCCCTTCATGAATATAGGTAAAGAAAATAACCGATTAGTCGGCTGTTTTGGCCGACTAGTCGGTACATCTCTAATAATTGTTACATGTCTAATGATTTTTACATGTTTAACAGTTGAAGAATTACCTGACGCACTCCCTGGTAAGTCTAAAGAGATTACTGTTCCTACATTTTGTAGAACAATAGTAGTTAATAATAGTAGTTAGTACCTAGTAAATTAAGGTAGAGACCTACTAACTTATCCTACACAACCTTTTTATAAACGCGCATAAGTGTGTTTCTAGAATTCCAAATTCAATAGTGAGAGAAAGTCAATGCCGGAGACACAATCGCGAGTTGACACGCACGAGCATGAGCGTCACTATCGCGATGCTCCGAACAGAACTTTTAAACGCACACACGTAGGACTTAGTACTTTAAGAGTTATTTTATTAGGGCCCGAGACTTGCATTGTCTTCTATTTGCTTACATAATTCCTACCACAAGGTAAGTGCGTAGAGTTTATCTACTGTAGAATTAAGAAGGGATGAAAAGGAGCCCATTTCTTCTTACTTCGACCTGTACTTCAAAGCCAAACCAAAAACTGCAGCACAAAAAATATCGGCGTCATTTCAAAGGTTAGGCGGTAGCTTAATCGGCACAAGTTCTGTTTTCTATCGAGTACCTACAGCTGCCTGATTTAAAATGGAATTCGACATTCCATTATTTATTTATTTAACAGTTTATTGTACACAATATAACAAAACATCCGTTGCTAAAAAATCGCAATTTAGAGACGCAATCTCTTGCGTAGTCCTCTATTAACAGCCTCAAGACACCTCAATAAATCAAAAGCAAGTGAAATAGTTAAGATAGCTTACTGTTAGCGAAAGGATTGCAATGAAATGAATTGATTTCATTTTACCCCTTCATGAATATAGGTAAAGAAAATAACCGATTAGTCGGCTGTTTTGGCCGACTAGTCGGTACATCTCTAATAATTGTTACATGTCTAATGATTTTTACATGTTTAACAGTTGAAGAATTACCTGACGCACTCCCTGGTAAGTCTAAAGAGATTACTGTTCCTACATTTTGTAGAACAATAGTAGTTAATAATAGTAGTTAGTACCTAGTAAATTAAGGTAGAGACCTACTAACTTATCCTACACAACCTTTTTATAAACGCGCATAAGTGTGTTTCTAGAATTCCAAATTCAATAGTGAGAGAAAGTCAATGCCGGAGACACAATCGCGAGTTGACACGCACGAGCATGAGCGTCACTATCGCGATGCTCCGAACAGAACTTTTAAACGCACACACGTAGGACTTAGTACTTTAAGAGTTATTTTATTAGGGCCCGAGACTTGCATTGTCTTCTATTTGCTTACATAATTCCTACCACAAGGTAAGTGCGTAGAGTTTATCTACTGTAGAATTAAGAAGGGATGAAAAGGAGCCCATTTCTTCTTACTTCGACCTGTACTTCAAAGCCAAACCAAAAACTGCAGCACAAAAAATATCGGCGTCATTTCAAAGGTTAGGCGGTAGCTTAATCGGCACAAGTTCTGTTTTCTATCGAGTACCTACAGCTGCCTGATTTAAAATGGATTTCGACATTCTATTATTTATTTATTTAACAGTTTATTGTACACAATATAACAAAACATCCGTTGCTAAAAAATCGCAATTTAGAGACGCAATCTCTTGCGTAGTCCTCTATTAACAGCCTCAAGACACCTCAATAAATCAAAAGCAAGTGAAATAGTTAAGATAGCTTACTGTTAGCGAAAGGATTGCAATGAAATGAATTGATTTCATTTTACCCCTTCATGAATATAGGTAAAGAAAATAACCGATTAGTCGGCTGTTTTGGCCGACTAGTCGGTACATCTCTAATAATTGTTACATGTCTAATGATTTTTACATGTTTAACAGTTGAAGAATTACCTGACGCACTCCCTGGTAAGTCTAAAGAGATTACTGTTCCTACATTTTGTAGAACAATAGTAGTTAATAATAGTAGTTAGTACCTAGTAAATTAAGGTAGAGACCTACTTACTTATCCTACACAACCTTTGTAATAACTCGCACAAGTGTGTTTCTAGAATTCCAAATTCAATAGTGAGAGAAAGTCAATGCCGGAGACACAATCGCGAGTTGACACGCACGAGCATGAGCGTCACTATCGCGATGCTCCGAACAGAACTTTTAAACGCACACAAGTAGGACTTAGTACCTAGAGTATAATTTTATTAGGGCCCGAAACTTGCATAGTCTATTATTTGCTTACATAATTCCTCCCACAAGGTAAGTGCGTAGAGTTTATCTACTGTAGAATTAAGGAGGGATGAAACGGAGCACATTTCTTCTTGCTTCGACCTGTACTTCAAAGCCAAACCAAAAACTACAGCAAAAAAGAATCGGCGTCATTTCAAAGGTTAGCCGGTAGCTTAATCGGCAAAAGTTATGTTTTATTTCAAATACCTACAGCTGCCTGTTTTAAAATGGAATTCGAAATTCATTGCAAAAAATCGCAATTTAGAGACGCAATCTCTTGCGCTGTCCTCTATTAAGAGCCTCAAGGCTTCTCAATAAATCAAAAGCAAGTGAAATAGTTAAGATAGCTTACTGTTAGCGAAGGGATTGCAATGAAATGAATTGATTTCATTTTACCCCTTCATGAATATAGGTAAAGAAAATAACCGATTAGTCGGCTGTTTTGGCCGACTAGTCGGTACATCTCTAATAATTGTTATAAACCTCAGCAAACTTATTTAATAAAGCACATATCAGCCCACACAATCATATCTTCACGAGGTGCCAATTGTCTCCCGAGACTGTAACTAGTCTCTGACTTCTCCAGCGGACGACCTTTGAGTAGGGGTAGGGGAAGGAAAGGATAGGGCAGGGGCAGAAATAGGCCAGGTTTATTCAAACTATAATATCTACCTACCTACCAAGGCTAGGCACATACATTTCAAATTAATACCAAAAACAGTCCTGCCGTGCTTAAGTTTTTACCTCTGCATACTTGCATAGTCTACCCAAGCTTGTGACTTATTTCTCACTATAGGCAACTTAGGCACTCATACATTATTTCATTTTTACAGGTGTCCCAAACACGGATGGTAAGTCTAAAAAGATTACAGTTCCTACATTTTATAGAACAATGGTAGTTAAGTACCTACGTACTTAATTTTATCGACACGTTATTTTGCATATGAAATTCGCCGCCTAAATTAAGGTACACACCTACTCACCTATCCTACACAACCTTTGTATGAACGCGCATATGTGTGTTTCTAGGATTCCAGACACAATCACGAGTTGTCACGCACGAGCATGAGCGTGAGTTTTGAGAGTCACTATCGCGATGCTCCGAACTGAACTTTTAAACGCACATATGTAGGACTTAGTATCTTAAGTATAATTTTATTAGGGCCCGAGACTTACATATTCTTCTATTTGCTTACATTATTCCTCCAACAAGGTAAGTGCGTAAAGTTTGCCTACTGTAGAATTAAGGAGGGATGAAAAAGAGGCAGTGATTGGAGTCGAGAGTTCATTGTTTGTGTTTTCCACCAAACGGAGCCCATTCCTTCTTGCTTGGGCCTGTACTTCAAAGCCAAACCAAAAACTGCAGCCCAAAAAAAATCGGCGTCATTTCAAAGGTTAGGCGGTAGCTTAATCGGCAAAAGTTATGTTTTCTATCAATTACCTACAGCTGCCTGTTTTAAAATGGAATTCGCCATTCATTGCAAAAAAATCGCAATTTAGAGACGCAATCTCTTGCGCAGTCCTCTATTAAGAGCCTCAAGGCACCTCAATAAATCAAAAGCAAGTGAAATAGTTAAGATAGCTTACTGTTAGCGAAAGGCTTGCAATAAAATGAATTGATTTCATTTTACCCCTTCATGAATATAGGTAAAGAAAATAACCGATTAGTCGGCTGTTTTGGCCGACTAGTCGGTACATCTCTAATAATTGTTACATGTCTAATGATTTTTACATGTTTGACAGTTGAAAAAGTACCTGACGCACATCCTGGTAAGTCTAAAGAGATTACTGTTCCTACATTTTGTAGAACAATAGTAGTTAATAATAGTAGTTGGTACCTAGTAAATTAAGGTAGAGACCTACTTACTTATCCTACACAACCTTTTTATAAACGCGCATAAGTGTGTTTCTAGAATTCCAAATTCAATAGTGAGAGAAAGTCAATGCCGGAGACACAATCGCGAGTTGACACGCACGAGCATGAGCGTCACTATCGCGATGCTCCGAACAGAACTTTTAAACGCACACAAGTAGGACTTAGTACCTAGAGTATAATTTTATTAGGGCCCGAAACTTGCATAGTCTATTATTTGCTTACATAATTCCTCCCACAAGGTAAGTGCGTAGAGTTTATCTACTGTAGAATTAAGGAGGGATGAAACGGAGCACATTTCTTCTTGCTTCGACCTGTACTTCAAAGCCAAACCAAAAACTACAGCAAAAAAGAATCGGTGTCATTTCAAAGGTTAGCCGGTAGCTTAATCGGCACAAGTTATGTTTTCTATCGAGTACCTACAGCTGCCTGTTTTAAAATGGAATTCGAAATTCATTGCAAAAAAATCGCAATTTAGAGACGCAATCTCTTGCGCAGTCCTCTATTAAGAGCCTCAAGGCACCTCAATAAATCAAAAGCAAGTGAAATAGTTAAGATAGCTTACTGTTAGCGAAAGGCTTGCAATGAAATGAATTGATTTCATTTTACCCCTTCATGAATATAGGTAAAGAAAATAACCGATTAGTCGGCTGTTTTGGCCGACTAGTCGGTACATCTCTAATAATTGTTACATGTCTAATGATTTTTACATGTTTAACAGTTGAAAAAGTACCTGACGCACATCCTGGTAAGTCTAAAGAGATTACTGTTCCTACATTTTGTAGAACAATAGTAGTTAATAATAGTAGTTAGTACCTAGTAAATTAAGGTAGAGACCTACTTACTTATCCTACACAACCTTTTTATAAACGCGCATAAGTGTGTTTCTAGAATTCCAAATTCAATAGTGAGAGAAAGTCAATGCCGGAGACACAATCGCGAGTTGACACGCACGAGCATGAGCGTCACTATCGCGATGCTCCGAACAGAACTTTTAAACGCACACAAGTAGGACTTAGTACCTAGAGTATAATTTTATTAGGGCCCGAAACTTGCATAGTCTATTATTTGCTTACATAATTCCTCCCACAAGGTAAGTGCGTAGAGTTTATCTACTGTAGAATTAAGGAGGGATGAAACGGAGCACATTTCTTCTTGCTTCGACCTGTACTTCAAAGCCAAACCAAAAACTACAGCAAAAAAGAATCGGCGTCATTTCAAAGGTTAGCCGGTAGCTTAATCGGCACAAGTTATGTTTTCTATCGAGTACCTACAGCTGCCTGTTTTAAAATGGAATTCGAAATTCATTGCAAAAAAATCGCAATTTAGAGACGCAATCTCTTGCGTAGTCCTCTATTAAGAGCCTCAAGGCACCTCAATAAATCAAAAGCAAGTGAAATAGTTAAGATAGCTTACTGTTAGCGAAAGGATTGCAATGAAATGAATTGATTTCATTTTACCCCTTCATGAATATAGGTAAAGAAAATAACCGATTAGTCGGCTGTTTTGGCCGACTAGTCGGTACATCTCTAATAATTGTTATAAACCTCAGCAAACTTATTTAATAAAGCACATATCAGCCCACACAATCATATCTTCACGAGGTGCCAATTGGCTCCCGAGACTGTAACTAGTCTCTGACTTCTCCAGCGGACGACCTTTGAGTAGGGGTAGGGGAAGGAAAGGATAGGGCAGGGGCAGAAATAGGCCAGGTTTATTCAAACTATAATATCTACCTACCTACCAAGGCTAGGCACATACATTTCAAATTAATACCAAAAACAGTCCTGCCGTGCTCAAGTTTTTACCTCTGCATACTTGCATAGTCTACCCAAGCTTGTGACTTATTTCTCACTATAGGTAACTTAGGCACTCATACATTTTTTCATTTTTACAGATCAAACTGATGGTGACAGCGGTAAGTCTAAAGAGATTACAGTTCCTACATTTTATAGAACAATGGTAGTTAAGTACCTACGTACTTAATTTTATCGACACGTTATTTTGCATATGAAATTCGCCGCATAAATTAAGGTACACACCTACTCACCTATCCTACACAACCTTTGTATGAACGCGCATATGTGTGTTTCTAGGATTCCAGACACAATCACGAGTTGTCACGCACGAGCATGAGCGTGAGTTTTGAGAGTCACTATCGCGATGCTCCGAACTGAACTTTTAAACGCACATATGTAGGACTTAGTATCTTAAGTATAATTTTATTAGGGCCCGAGACTTACATATTCTTCTATTTGCTTACATTATTCCTCCCACAAGGTAAGTGCGTAAAGTTTGCCTACTGTAGAATTCATTGTTTGTGTTTTCCACCAAACGGAGCCCATTCCTTCTTGCTTGAGCCTGTACTTCAAAGCCAAACCAAAAACTGCAGCCCAAAAAAAATCGGCGTCATTTCAAAGGTTAGGCGGTAGCTTAATCGGCAAAAGTTATGTTTTCTATCAATTACCTACAGCTGCCTGTTTTAAAATGGAATTCGCCATTCATTGCAAAAAAATCGCAATTTAGAGACGCAATCTCTTGCGCAGTCCTCTATTAAGAGCCTCAAGGCACCTCAATAAATCAAAAGCAAGTGAAATAGTTAAGATAGCTTACTGTTAGCGAAAGGCTTGCAATGAAATGAATTGATTTCATTTTACCCCTTCATGAATATAGGTAAAGAAAATAACCGATTAGTCGGCTGTTTTGGCCGACTAGTCGGTACATCTCTAATAATTGTTACATGTCTAATGATTTTTACATGTTTAACAGTTGAAAAAGTACCTGACGCACATCCTGGTAAGTCTAAAGAGATTACTGTTCCTACATTTTGTAGAACAATAGTAGTTAATAATAGTAGTTAGTACCTAGTAAATTAAGGTAGAGACCTACTTACTTATCCTACACAACCTTTTTATAAACGCGCATAAGTGTGTTTCTAGAATTCCAAATTCAATAGTGAGAGAAAGTCAATGCCGGAGACACAATCGCGAGTTGACACGCACGAGCATGAGCGTCACTATCGCGATGCTCCGAACAGAACTTTTAAACGCACACAAGTAGGACTTAGTACCTAGAGTATAATTTTATTAGGGCCCGAAACTTGCATAGTCTATTATTTGCTTACATAATTCCTCCCACAAGGTAAGTGCGTAGAGTTTATCTACTGTAGAATTAAGGAGGGATGAAACGGAGCACATTTCTTCTTGCTTCGACCTGTACTTCAAAGCCAAACCAAAAACTACAGCAAAAAAGAATCGGCGTCATTTCAAAGGTTAGCCGGTAGCTTAATCGGCACAAGTTATGTTTTCTATCGAGTACCTACAGCTGCCTGTTTTAAAATGGAATTCGAAATTCATTGCAAAAAAATCGCAATTTAGAGACGCAATCTCTTGCGTAGTCCTCTATTAAGAGCCTCAAGGCACCTCAATAAATCAAAAGCAAGTGAAATAGTTAAGATAGCTTACTGTTAGCGAAAGGATTGCAATGAAATGAATTGATTTCATTTTACCCCTTCATGAATATAGGTAAAGAAAATAACCGATTAGTCGGCTGTTTTGGCCGACTAGTCGGTACATCTCTAATAATTGTTATAAACCTCAGCAAACTTATTTAATAAAGCACATATCAGCCCACACAATCATATCTTCACGAGGTGCCAATTGGCTCCCGAGACTGTAACTAGTCTCTGACTTCTCCAGCGGACGACCTTTGAGTAGGGGTAGGGGAAGGAAAGGATAGGGCAGGGGCAGAAATAGGCCAGGTTTATTCAAACTATAATATCTACCTACCTACCAAGGCTAGGCACATACATTTCAAATTAATACCAAAAACAGTCCTGCCGTGCTCAAGTTTTTACCTCTGCATACTTGCATAGTCTACCCAAGCTTGTGACTTATTTCTCACTATAGGTAACTTAGGCACTCATACATTTTTTCATTTTTACAGATCAAACTGATGGTGACAGCGGTAAGTCTAAAGAGATTACAGTTCCTACATTTTATAGAACAATGGTAGTTAAGTACCTACGTACTTAATTTTATCGACACGTTATTTTGCATATGAAATTCGCCGCATAAATTAAGGTACACACCTACTCACCTATCCTACACAACCTTTGTATGAACGCGCATATGTGTGTTTCTAGGATTCCAGACACAATCACGAGTTGTCACGCACGAGCATGAGCGTGAGTTTTGAGAGTCACTATCGCGATGCTCCGAACTGAACTTTTAAACGCACATATGTAGGACTTAGTATCTTAAGTATAATTTTATTAGGGCCCGAGACTTACATATTCTTCTATTTGCTTACATTATTCCTCCCACAAGGTAAGTGCGTAAAGTTTGCCTACTGTAGAATTCATTGTTTGTGTTTTCCACCAAACGGAGCCCATTCCTTCTTGCTTGAGCCTGTACTTCAAAGCCAAACCAAAAACTGCAGCCCAAAAAAAATCGGCGTCATTTCAAAGGTTAGGCGGTAGCTTAATCGGCAAAAGTTATGTTTTCTATCAATTACCTACAGCTGCCTGTTTTAAAATGGAATTCGCCATTCATTGCAAAAAAATCGCAATTTAGAGACGCAATCTCTTGCGCAGTCCTCTATTAAGAGCCTCAAGGCACCTCAATAAATCAAAAGCAAGTGAAATAGTTAAGATAGCTTACTGTTAGCGAAAGGCTTGCAATGAAATGAATTGATTTCATTTTACCCCTTCATGAATATAGGTAAAGAAAATAACCGATTAGTCGGCTGTTTTGGCCGACTAGTCGGTACATCTCTAATAATTGTTACATGTCTAATGATTTTTACATGTTTAACAGTTGAAAAAGTACCTGACGCACATCCTGGTAAGTCTAAAGAGATTACTGTTCCTACATTTTGTAGAACAATAGTAGTTAATAATAGTAGTTAGTACCTAGTAAATTAAGGTAGAGACCTACTTACTTATCCTACACAACCTTTTTATAAACGCGCATAAGTGTGTTTCTAGAATTCCAAATTCAATAGTGAGAGAAAGTCAATGCCGGAGACACAATCGCGAGTTGACACGCACGAGCATGAGCGTCACTATCGCGATGCTCCGAACAGAACTTTTAAACGCACACAAGTAGGACTTAGTACCTAGAGTATAATTTTATTAGGGCCCGAAACTTGCATAGTCTATTATTTGCTTACATAATTCCTCCCACAAGGTAAGTGCGTAGAGTTTATCTACTGTAGAATTAAGGAGGGATGAAACGGAGCACATTTCTTCTTGCTTCGACCTGTACTTCAAAGCCAAACCAAAAACTACAGCAAAAAAGAATCGGCGTCATTTCAAAGGTTAGCCGGTAGCTTAATCGGCACAAGTTATGTTTTCTATCGAGTACCTACAGCTGCCTGTTTTAAAATGGAATTCGAAATTCATTGCAAAAAAATCGCAATTTAGAGACGCAATCTCTTGCGCAGTCCTCTATTAAGAGACTCAAGGCACCTCAATAAATCAAAAGCAAGTGAAATAGTTAAGATAGCTTACTGTTAGCGAAAGGATTGCAATGAAATGAATTGATTTCATTTTACCCCTTCATGAATATAGGTAAAGAAAATAACCGATTAGTCGGCTGTTTTGGCCGACTAGTCGGTACATCTCTAATAATTGTTATAAACCTCAGCAAACTTATTTAATAAAGCACATATCAGCCCACACAATCATATCTTCACGAGGTGCCAATTGGCTCCCGAGACTGTAACTAGTCTCTGACTTCTCCAGCGGACGACCTTTGAGTAGGGGTAGGGGAAGGAAAGGATAGGGCAGGGGCAGAAACAGGCCAGGTTTATTCAAACTATAATATCTACCTACCTAAGAAGGCTAAGCACGTACATTTCAAATTAATACCAAAAACAGTCCTGCTGTGCTCAAGTTTTTACCTCTGCATACTTGCATAGTCTACCCAAGCTTGTGACTTATTTCTCACTATAGGTAACTTACTCACTTATAATTTTTTTCATTTTTAGAGTATTACTTTTTGGTAAGTCTAAAGAAATTACAGTTCCTACATTTTATAGAGCAATAGTAGTTAAGTATTTTCGTACTTAATTTTATCGACACATTATATTGCATATGAAATTCGCCGCCTAAATTAAGGTAGAGACCTACTTACCTATTCTACACAACCTTTGTATGAACGCGCATATGTGTGTTTCTAGAATTCCAAATTCAATAGTGAGAGGAAGTCTATGCCGGAGACACGGGCACTAGTTGTCACGCACGAGCATGAGCGTGAGTTTTGAGCATCACTATCGCGATGCTCCGAACTGAACTTTAAAACGCACACACGTAGGACTTAGTACCTAGAGTATAATTGTATTAGGGCCCGATACTTACATATTGTTCTATTTGCTTACATAATTCCTCTCACAAGGTAAGTGCGTAGAGTTTACCTACTGTAGAATTAAGGAGGGATGAAAAGGAGGCAGCGATTGGAGTCGAGAGTTCAATGTTTATGTTTTCCACCAAACGGAGCCCATTTCTTTGTTTCAAAGCCAATCGTTCAAAGGCATCATATCAAAGGTTAGGCGGTTGCTTAATCGGCACAAGTGCTGTTTTCTATGGAGTACAGCTGCCTGCTTTAAGATGTAATTCGAAATTCATTGCAATAAAATCGCAATTTACAGACTCAATCTCTTGCAGTCCTCTATTAACAGCCACAAGGCACCTCAATAAATCAAAAGCAAGTGAAATCTTTAAGATAGTTTACTGATAGCGAAAGGATTGCAAGGAAATAAACTGATTTGATTTTACCCATGGGTATAGGTACAAAGAATAACCGATTAGTCGGCTGTTCGGGCTGACTAGTCGTCACATCTCTAAAACTTAGTATAAACCTCGGCAAACTTCATACTATCATATCCATTAGCGTATCTTGGGCTATTTTCCAGGTGGGGCCCGGCCCCTGAGGATTCTTAGGTTGTATTTAATTTAAATTATGTTTGTATTACGTTTTTTATATACACATGTGCATACGGTACATACATCCTTGGGTGGGCACCAGACCTTTCTGGGGTGGGCACGGCCCACCCGGCCACCCCTCTGCCTACGCCTATGATCATATCGTCACGAGGTGCTAATTGGCTCCCGAGACTGTAACTAGTCTCTAACTTCCCCTGCGGACGACCTAGGCTAACCTCGCTTGTAGGGGTGGCAATAATGGTATATATTTTCAAAACCGGGATTTTCGGATTAACATGAGGTTAAGACCGGGATCCTGGTATTTTAGATATTTTCGGGATTTGGAGAAGTTGCTAATAATTTTTAATAAACTTTTAATTGCTATATTCTATATTGCATAAAAGTCATAGACAGACTTAAATAGTACCTAAAAATGCTAGCAACTGCTAAAGCTAAAGCTGCTAGAGGATTTCCTACGAAAGGTTATTTTCTAAAAGAAAAATCTAATTTTAGTTTCCTCTATTATAGATCCTCCATCGATAAGTCTACAAGACTTGAGAAAATGATATTGAAGCAAACTATTATGCGTTTTTTTGTGTAGATGTTGATTAAATATAAAATTGATTCTAATAGTACAACAGTAATATATAATTGTATAATAATGAATACCGAAAATTTTGGTTGTAGTAAAATTAATAGCGGTATTGTGAAGGTGTATTTTTCGCCCGGGATCCCGATATTTTCGGTATATGAAATCCCGGTTTGCGACCTCTACTCGCTTGGCAACAATATTAGGAGCCGGTTGCCGCTGAAGTTCGATAAGCCTCAAAGTACGAATCACTCACTCATCCAGTTACCGGTATCGGTTGGCTTTTGTCAGCGATAGCAGAAGCACGCTTACACTAGACGGGGACGTGTATATGACTGCACATTCCCTACTTACTATATTCACTATGCTAAAAACAAAAGTTAAATTCAGGGATACGTGGGAAATAGGAGCCTTAACCCGTGTGAAGGAAGTCCCGAGGGTGGCTAAGAAGTAATGCATTAACATCGCTAAGTCGAATGCCGAAAACCGAGCGAAGCTGAAAAGAAAGAGCAGGAAAATGGGCCCTGGCAGAGGCCTGAATTAACCGCTAGGATGTAGATGATAAGAGTAGGTATCCTATGACATTTGGGAAGAATGTCAGTGTCCATTTTATAGTGACAGCTGGTCTGCCTCTAAGGTGGGTAGGTATTAACACTGGTAGATGGCGCGGTCAGACGTGAGGTTTCCTTGAGCATTCCGACGATTACCGAGGTATACCGCGGAATTCTCAAGCACGCGCGCTACGTTCGCGAGGCGATGCTGACGTCTCTTGTCATGTGTCATGCGTTATTATGCTATTTTGTCCTTAGGCTATGGTGATTATGGTTTAAGGTTATTTAGTCCATGTCGTCTAAAAAGGGCGCAAGGATATTTACTTTCTGTGTATTATGCCTGAGGCATACATATTATTTGTTTTTGCTTACTGTGCGACACTGAATGTGGTGTCATAGGAACTAATACGCTGCCATGGAAACTATTCTGACGCCTCGCTAACGGTCATTATTATCGTGTTCGAGCTCAATTCTTTTGCTTTTTTTCAATGAAACATGCTTATGAGTGAGCGCAGGGTAACTGGAGCTGTAAATGGAATTTAGACAGACAGGCAACAACATCAAGTACAAAAACAATGACAGGGTCACCATACCTAAGTACAGCAGACTTACCCATCTTGCATGCACAATTCATCATCGCATCGTCATCATCATATCAGCCGAAAAACGCCTACTGCTGAGCATACCTCCCCCAGAGATCTCCACAAAGGCCGGTCCTGTCCCTTCTGCATCCAACTGGTACCTGCGATCTTTACCAGGTCTTTGGTCAACCTTGTGGGAGCCCTACTCGTAAAGCTGTGAGAAAATCACCGATTGCACATTTTTTTCGACAATTCATTAATTTTATCGTATTCATAAAATACTTTGTATAATCAACATGCTCGGACAAATTCACACAGCGCCATCTAGTTCCAAAGTAAGCAAAACTTGTGTTATAGGTGTTAGATAACTGTTAAACTAAGTACTATACTATTTTTTATTATCTTCTACAGGATAATTAACCAGGACCAGGCGCATCTCACCCGCTCTGTTAACTCGACGTCAATGTCAGCAAGAACATTTACAGTAATAAATTTCTCCAAATATTAAGTTGTTGTTTGTACTTATTTAAATTAGGTACTGTAGCGTGTGTGCTCATGCAGGCCTTAGGTAAGGACGGGTTCTAGGACAGGTAGGTGTCGGAGGCCGTATGTTTGGACGGGCTCTAAGTTAGGTAGGCATTCGGGTTGGCCTGCTGCTCCTATAGGGTAACCGGGGCTCTAGTCGGTTAAGTAGGTTAGAGTAAGTAGGATGTAGGCGTGTAGGTTTAGATAGGTCGGAGCAAGTAGGACGCAAGCTATTAGCTTGCGTCTATGGGCACACATAGCACTGGCTAGGTGGTAATTCAAATGTGTTCCATTTGAATTAGATCTAAGGTATTATATGTATTTTATATCATTCTTAAAACCAAACTGATCAATACAGTATCTATTAATCCTTTGCATTTTTATTTAAACTCAATATAGCAAACATTGCTACAGTGGTGGAGGCGCCGGGTACGAAGAAGTCGTACCTACAAAATATTTTGTTCAGAGAGAACTAGAAAAAAGTTCGAAACAAGAAATTTATGACAAAGTTGTCAGAACTAGTCAATTCTTTTCCGATTGTCAGAAAAGATATCGAAGATAAAAAGGGTCAAGAAAAGGCTAAAGAAAGTAAAGGAAAGGCTAACGGAAGAAGCCTATAAGAAAAGAGCAGTTAAAAGCACTCATAAAGCAATTAATTATGGTTTACGGGAAACCCGTAGACACGAATCCCAAAGTAAAATCTTCGAGCCTTCCATACGCCATGGATACCCATCAAAGCGTTCCAGTTCATTCCAATGATCCAGTTCAGGGGTCACCAATCTATCAAACCCCGCCTAATGTACATAGCGACACACCTCAAAGGCCGAGGGAACCAAGATATCCGCTAAGATCATATACACGCCAACAGCAGCTGCCTCAGCAGCCACAACAGCAGAGATACTTTGAGCGGCAACAACCGCATACACGCCAGCGGGCGCAACCTCAGCAGCCGCAGCAGCAGGGAGACTTTGTACAACATCATATCAGAGGTGCATTTGCCACGCAGAACGCACCTATGATGCCACAGCCATCTTCGGCTAATTTTGATACGGTCAGACCATACATCTTATGTAGATTTGGAAGTAGCCAGGATATTCCTGCGTTAGTCGATACAGGAGCATCTATCTCTTGTGTATCGAAAAGTGTTGTGGATAGAATAGGCTTAAATATGATGAACTGTGATGATATTTATGTCAAAGCCGTGAATGGCGCAAAAATTAACATTTTGGGAAAATGTAGCGAAATAATTAAGATAGATAGTAGGGAATATGTATTACCCCTAGTCGTAGTGGAACACCTAGGGTGTGAGGTCATAATTGGCCAAGATTTTTTATATCGCCACATGGCAAGTATAGATTTTTCTCAAAAGTGCGTGACATTGGGAAAGAACCATCACGTTAACTTTTTATTGAGGAGAAATATATCTAATGATAATGGGAATTTATACCAGGGTTCTCTAGATTCATTAGGGCACCAGGAGCAATTTGATTATATTTATTATGCGTCCTTAAACGAAAGGGCTGCGTCTCCAAAATTAATAAATACCGTTACCTCTCCACAGCTTCCAAAGGACAAGCAGTTGTTCTGGTTAAATGATGGTTTGCCTGGTCAGGATCGTGAGGAGTCAAGGAACCCGTCGAATGAACTCTTGGATAGATTAGCATTTGATAGTTCTAATTTTAGTCGGTCAAACGTGGTGACTACGGACGTGGGAACGTGTGATAAGGTTCCTATTCGTAGTTTTCCAAGTCGTGTTTCGCAGGTGCAGAACGAGAGTCCGAACACGAATACATGAATAAGGTTAAGGCAGATTATGGTTAGAACTTTGCATTGTTAAAGGATTATTTGAATTTTGCTTTGAAGAAGTAAATAAGTCAAGACAGTTTTGTGATAAGGTTCTGTAGGCCTTGTGCAGATTGGCATGGTTTTTTACGGGGTTTTGCCCAGCCTTGCTTTTGGGAAATGGCTCCCAAAAGCAAAACCCGTAGCAGGGTTCTTCTGCACAATGCCGGTAGTTAGATTGATTCCCCGTTTAGGTAGAATAATTTAAGTCTTAGTAAGTAGTTATTAATCCGATATTAGGATTTAATCATTGTATTCGAGGGGATTAAGAATAAACTAATTTTTTTTAAGAAATTACTACTTAATTTCTTTCTTTGGGGCGGGGGTAGATGTAGCGTGTGTGCTCATGCAGGCCTTAGGTAAGGACGGGTTCTAGGACAGGTAGGTGTCGGAGGCCGTATGTTTGGACGGGCTCTAAGTTAGGTAGGCATTCGGGTTGGCCTGCTGCTCCTATAGGGTAACCGGGGCTCTAGTCGGTTAAGTAGGTTAGAGTAAGTAGGATGTAGGCGTGTAGGTTTAGATAGGTCGGAGCAAGTAGGACGCAAGCTATTAGCTTGCGTCTATGGGCACACATAGCACTGGCTAGGTGGTAATTCAAATGTGTTCCATTTGAATTAGATCTAAGGTATTATATGTATTTTATATCATTCTTAAAACCAAACTGATCAATACAGTATCTATTAATCCTTTGCATTTTTATTTAAACTCAATATAGCAAACATTGCTACAGTACCTACCTACTAGGGCTTTCGAGAGAGAATGGTCTTAGGTGTCTTTAATGGCGATTATTAGAAACTTTACCTTTTGACAGTGTTTTGGTTTTCCATCATTTATAGGTACCTACTAATATTACAAGAGAAGAGATTGTATTTTTGTATGCAATGAATAACTACTAGACCGATTAAAAAAATATTTTCCTAATATAAAGCTACATTATTACTCGGTTACATAGGCTACTTTTATCCCAAAAAAATAATAGCTTCCTATAGGAAAGTTGATCTATCACCGCCAATCTATAAAGGAAAAGGCAGTAGTGTGCAAGAGTGGAACTATCGAGGTATCACACTTATTAGCTACACAATGAAGCTATTCGCAGGTATTATAGAACAGAGACTTCGACAGAAAAGCTCTTTGTCGGAATGCCAATACGGCTTTAGGCCGGGCTGCAGCACAATAGACCCAATCTTTACCCTCAGGGTCCTCCAGGAGTCCCACTGCAGTAGAAATTACCTCTACATTACGCATTTCTTGACCTGCAGAGGGCCTTTAACAGTGTCCCTCGGGAGATAATCTGGTGGGCTCTGAGATCAAAGTCTGTGCTCGAGGCGTACATTTGTGTTATGGAGCACCTGTATGCCAATACTGGAACCGTAGTCAAAACCATCGTAGGCCATACTAATTCCTTCCCGATTACTGTAGGTGTTCACCAGGGTCCTGTGCTGAGACCTTACTTGTTTAGCATTGTGCTCGATGGCCTTTCAGCGGAATCTCCTTGGCTTATGAAGTACGCTGACGACATTGTACCGGTGAGCAAGCTTAGGCAGGACCTTGAGACCAGGGTAAACATGTGGAAGGATGTGCTAGAAAACAGTGGTCTGAAGCTGAATGTCGCCAAAACGGAGTATATGGCGGAAACTCACGGCAGTCATCTGTGACCCAAAAATATATGTCAAGCTCAAATTGCTTATATGCAAGAGTAAAAATAGACCTGTGTTGGTTTACATTGCTGAATTTTGATATGAATTTCTTAAATACATCTAGGTATTCAGCCTACATTTCGCCGTGACCCGGCGCTCAACAAAAATTTAAAAAATAAAAGTGTTGCATAATGATTGAAAAGTTATTTTACGTTACATTACGCTGTAATGAATGTAGTATGGGAAATGCTATAAACTAAAATAATTTTTAAAATTTTATAGACTAGCGTGAAAAACGTGTAAACTTAAACGACTGTTTTCGAATATGTAATTGTAACATTACGCTATGAGTGTAGATAAATGAGATTTTTCTTCTTAATTTCTACGTAAACGAAAATGCGATAGTAAAGTAATGTTAAATCAAAACTTACAGCCAGCCCACTGTTGTCTGCAGCCAGTGTCTACACCTCGATCCACGCATGAATATCACCTGAGACACCTAAATGTATGAATTGTAGATGTTATGGGCGACAGTTACCACTTACCATCAGGTGGGTGGCTGTCTGCTCGTTTGCCACTGAATAATTTTAAAAAAGCTCTACTCTCACTGACAGAAGAATTTTTCGATTATCAATGCAAGGTACTAGTCAAAAATCTAATCTAGTAGTATCCGGTGAAAAATAAAACATAAATATTTAGATAAAAAATTTAATGAATTTTCGGACCAAGTAAACTGGTTACATGATTGCCGTTGACGTTGCATTGACATCTATGATGCACGGTTTTTCTTCATCATGCATACGCCCTGAATCTCCCTCTACTAGATAGTCAGATGACTACAGGCACATCCCCATCCGGTACAGCTGTCAAGAAATAATAATAAAAGATTAATGGCCGATGTATTTATTCATTTATTTGCACTAAACTGTGCGATTGTACTAAACTTTAGGCGACCCTTGTGAATTCCTAATAAGAAAATCATTGCACCAACACCAATCTTAAGTGAAAACTAAACTTGCTAAAACACCGACTTGAGGAATGTCCCATGAAGTTTTTTGGAGTATTACCAACTTCATGATGTTCAAAATCGTACATTACAGTGAATTCTACTGAATAGGCTCCATTGGAGTAGAGCCAATTCGAATTGGAAGTTATTACGTCATTCTACTCTGGATGGATAGAATAAGATGGCGACATTCTATTGGAGATCGGCAGTACGGCCCCAGGGGGCTTACCATGAGCTCTTATAGCAGGACCTTAACAGAACTGCCCGGTTTAGAACGAGACAAGCTTATGTGACACGTAAAGCACTGCCTCACTTTAAGCAGGGCAGTTCTGTTTAGGTTCTGCTAAAAGAGCTCATGGTGCTCATGGAGCCCTCAGGTCTATTTTTCCTTGCAAGTATGATGAAACACGTATGAAACGAGTGTGCATTGATCATTAACGGCGAGACACATTGAAGAGACGATGGGATAAAACACGCAATCCAAGCCCGGAACGTAAGCTCTGATGTATGAATTCATTCTACTGTTTTAAAAAGGACGACCGGCAGAAATGTATAGATCCCAGCCTATATGACCAATAACGTTGAGCGATATGTCATTGGAAAAGATTTTTCATTGAGGAAGGAGTCATACGTACATTACCGGCGCGGGATTTCAACCCGGAACCTCTCGCTTACATGTCGGATACCCAAACTGCTCGGCCACGACGCTCTGGTTTTTGAAAGGCCGCAATAGCGCGGAATATTCCATGAGTCTCGCGCATGCAAAGTGAGTTTTGAAACACTGAAAATTCATTAAATTTTTTATCTATATATTTATATTTTATTTTTCACCGGATACTACTAGATTAGATTTTTGACTAGTACCTTGCATTGATAATCGAAAAATTCTTCTTTCAGTGAGAGTAGAGCTTTTTTTAAATTATTCAGTGGCAAACGAGCAGACAGCCACCCACCTAATGGTAAGTGGTAACTGTCGCCCCTAACATCTACAATTCATACATTTAGGTGTCTCAGGTGATATTCATGCGTGGATCGAGGTGTAGACACTGGCTGCAGACAACAGAGGGCTGGCTGTAAGTTTTGATTTAACATTACTTTACTATCGCATTTTCGTTTACGTAGAAATTAAGAAGAAAAATCTCATTTATCTACACTCATATCGTAATGTTACAATTACATATTCGAAAACAGTCGTTTAAGTTTACACGTTTTTCACGCTAGTCTATAAAATTTTAAAAATTATTTTAGTTTATAGCATTTCCCATACTACATTCATTACAGCTGTAACGTAAAATAACTTTTTAATCATTATGCAACACTTTTATTTTTTAAATTTTTGTTGAGCGCCGGGTCACGGCGAAATGTAGGCTGAATACCTAGATGTATTTAAGAAATTCATATCAAAATTCAGCAATGTAAACCAACACAGGTCTATTTTTACTCTTGCATATAAGCAATTTGAGCTTGACATATATTTTTGGGTCACAGATGACTGCCGTGAGTTTCCGCCATATACTCCGTTTTGGCGACATTCAGCTTCAGACCACTGTTTTCTAGCACATCCTTCCACATGTTTACCCTGGTCTCAAGGTCCTGCCTAAGCTTGCTTACCGGTACAATGTCGTCAGCGTACTTCATAAGCCAAGGAGATTTCGCTGAAAGGGCATCGAGCACAATGCTAAACAAGTAAGGGCTCAGCACTGGACCCTGGTGAACACCTACAGTAATCGGGAAGGAATTAGTATGGCCTACGATGGTTTTGACGACGGTTCCAGTATTGGCATACAGGTGCTCCATAACACAAATGTACGCCTCGGGCACAGACTTTGATCTCAGAGCCCACCAGATTATCTCCCGAGGGACACTGTTAAAGGCCCTCTGCAGGTCAAGAAATGCGTAATGTAGAGGTAATTTCTACTGCAGTGGGACTCCTGGAGGACCCTGAGGGTAAAGATTGGGTCCATTGTGCTGCAGCCCGGCCTGAAGCCGTATTGGCATTCCGACAAAGAGCTTTTCTGTCGAAGTCTCTGTTCTATAATACCTGCGAATAGCTTCATTGTGTAACTTATAAGTGTGATACCTCGATAGTTCCACTCTTGCACACTACTGCCTTTTCCTTTATAGATTGGCGGTGATAGATGAACTTTCCTGTTGAAAGCTATTATTTTTTTGGGATAAAAGTAGCCTATGTAACCGAGTAATAATGTAGCTTTATATTAGGGAAATAATTTTTTTATTCGGTCCAGTAGTTATTCATTGCATACAAAAATACAATCTCTTCTCTTTGTAATATTAGTAGGTACCTATAAATGATGGAAAACCAAAACACTGTCAAAAGACACCTAAGACCATTCTCTCTCGAAAGCCCTAGTAGGTAGGTACCTAATTTAAATAAGTACAAACAACAACTTAATATTTGGAGAAATTTATTACTGTAAATGTTCTTGCTGACATTGACGTCGAGTTAACAGAGCAGGTGAGATGCGCCTGGTCCTGGTTAATCACCCTGTAGAAGATAATGAAAAATAGTATAGTAGTTTAACAGTTATCTAACACCTATAATACAAGTTTTGCTTACTTTGGAATTAGATGGCGCTGTGTGAATTTGTCCAAGCATATTGATTGTACAAAGTATTTTATGAATACGATAAAATTAATGAATTGTCGAAGAAAATGTGCAATCGGTGATTTTCTCACAGCTTTACGAGTAGGGCTCCCACAAGGTGGACCGAGGACCTGGTAAAGATCGCAGGTACCAGTTGGATGTGGAAGGGACAGGACCGGTCTTTGTGGAGATCTCTGGGGGAGGTATGCTCAGCAGTGGGCGTTTTTCGGCTGATATGATGATGACGATGCGATGATGAATTGTGCACGCAAGATGGGTAAGTCTGCTGTACTAAGGCATACCTTATGACATGGTCACCATAGTGACCCTGTCATTGTTTTTGTTGGGAATTGATCTTGTTGCCTCTCTGTCTAAATTCCATTTACAGCTCCAGTTACCCTGCGCTCACTCATAAGCATGTTTCATTGAAAAAAAGCAAAAGAATTGAGCTCGAACACGATACTAATGACCGTTAGGGAGGCGTCAGAATAGTTTCCATGGCATCGTATTAGTTCCTATGACACCACATTCAGTGTCGCACATCATCATCAGCCTATACTTGTCCACTGCTGGACATAGGCCCCCCCAAATGAGCGCCAATGCACCCTGTCCTCAGCTTGCCGCATCTAGCATCTACCCGCAGCCTTTCGCAAATCGTCACTCCATCTGGCCGGGGGGCGTCCTACACTACGCTTGCCGAGCCGCGGTCTCCACTCAAGAACTCGTTTACCCCAGCGGTTGTCGGTTCGTCGGCAGATATGGCCAGCTCACTGCCACTTCAGCGTGCTAATTCTGTGAGCTATGCCAGTCACTTTGGTTCTCTGTCGGATTACTTCGTTACGAATTTTGTCTTTCAGGGAAACTCCGAGCATAGCACGTTCCATAGCACGCTGAGCGACCTTGAACTGGTGAATAAGCCGCACCGTAAGTGTCCACGTCTCGGCACCGTAGGTCATGACAGGTAGGACGCACTGGTTGAAAAGCTTGGTTTTCAAGGATTGTGGTATGGGTGACGTGAAGACTCGGCGAAGTTTTCCGAATGCCGCCCAGCCCAGCTGAATCCGCCTCTTGGCCTCTTTCTCAAAATTGCCTCTACCTAACTGCAATGTTTGCCCCAGATATGTATATTCAGATACAATTTCAAGGCGAAGGCCATTTACGACTACAGGACTCTGGTTAACGTGGACATTAATCATGACTTCTAGAATCTAGATTCATGCCGAAACCTATCCGCTGCGAGGCTGATGCTAGGCCCGCCAGCATCCGCTGCAGCTCCTCCAGCGACTCCGCCACTAGGACTATGTCATCTGCAAATCTTAAGTGCGTCAGATGTTCGCCGTTTATGTTGATGCCCATACCTTTCCAGTCCAGCGTCTTGAACATATCCTCCAATGCATTTGTAAACAGTTTCGGGGAGATAACATCCCCTTGTCTCACTCCTCTGTGCAATTGGGAGTGTCGCACAGTAAGCAAAAACAAAGAATATGTATGCCTCAGGCATTAATACACAGAAAGTAAAAATCCTCGCGCCCTTTTCAGACGACATGGACTAAAGATTCTTGAACCATAATCACCATAGCCTAAGGACAAAATAGCATAATAACGCATGACACATGACAAGAGACGTCAGCATCGCCTCGCAAACGCAGCGCGCGTGCTCGAGAATTCCGCGGTATATGTCGGTATCCGTCGGAATGCTCCAGGAAACCTCACGTCTGACCTCGCCATCTACCAGTGTTAATACCTACCCACCTTAGAGGCAGACCAGCTGTCACCATAAAATGGACACTGACATTCTTCCCAAATGTCATAGGATACCTACTCTTATCATCTACATCCTAACGGTTAATTCTGGCCTCTGCCAGGGCCCATTTTTCTGCTCTTTCTTTTCAGCTTCGCTCGGTTTTCGGCATTCGACTTAGCGATGTTAATGCATTACTTCTTAGCCACCCTCGGGACTTCCTTCACACGGGTTAAGGCTCCTATTTCCCACGTATCCCTGAATTTAACTTTTGTTTTTAGCATAGTGAATATAGTAAGTAGGGAAAGTGCAGTCATATACACGTCCCCGTCTAGTGTAAGCGTGCATCTGCTACCGCTGACAAAAGCCAACCGATACCGGTAACTGGATGAGTGACTGATTCGTACTTTGAGGCTTATCGAACTTCAGCGGCAACCGGCTCCTAATATCGTTGCCAAGCGAGTAGGGGTCGCAAACCGGGATTTCATATACCGAAAATATCGGGATCCCGGGCGAAAAATACGCCTTCACAATACCGCTATTAATTTTACTACAACCTAAATTTTCGGTATTCATTATTATACAATTATATATTACTGTTGTACTATTAGAATCAATTTTATATTTAATCAACATCTAGACCAAAAAAACGCATAATAGTTTGCTTCAATATCATTTTCTCATGGACTTATCGATGGGAGATCTATAATAGAGGAAACTAAAATTAGATTTTTCTTCTAGAAAAAAACCTTTCGTAGGAAAACCTCTAACCATTTGGCAGTTGCTAGCCTTTTTTAGGTACTATTTAAGTCTGTCTATGACTTTTATGCAATAAAGAATATAGCAATTAAAAGTTTATAAAAAATTATTAGCAACTTCTCCAAATCCCGAAAATATCTAAAATACCGGGATCCCGGTCTTAACCTCATGTTAATACCGAAAATCCCGGTTTTGAAAAGATATACCGGTATTGCCACCCCTACAAGCGAGGTTAGCCTAGGTCGTCCGCAGGGGAAGTTAGAGACTAGTTACAGTCTCGGGAGCCAATTAGCACCTCGTGACGATATGATCATAGGCGTAGGCAGAGGGGTGGCCGGGTGGGCCGTGCCCACCCCAGAAAGGTCTGGTGCCCACCCAAGGATGTATGTACCGTATGCACATGTGTATATAAAAAACGTAATACAAACATAATTTAAATTAAATACAACCTAAGAATCCTCAGGGGCCGGGCCCCACCTGGAAAATAGCCCAAGATACGCTAATGGATATGATAGTATGAAGTTTGCCGAGGTTTATACTAAGTTTTAGAGATGTGACGACTAGTCGGCCCGAACAGCCGACTAATCGGTTATTCTTTGTACCTATACTCATGGGTAAAATCAAATCAGTTTATTTCCTTGCAATCCTTTCGCTATCAGTAAACTATCTTAAAGATTTAATTTGCTTTTGATTTATTGAGGTGCCTTGTAGCTGTTAATAGAGGACTGCAAGAGATTGTGTCTGTAAATTGCGATTTTATTGCAATTAATTTCGAATTACATCTTAAAGCAGGCAGCTGTACTCCATAGAAAACAGAACTTGTGCCGATTAAGCTATCGCCTAACCTTTGATATGATGCCTTTGAGCGATTGGCTTTGAAACAAAGAAATGGGCTCCGTTTGGTGGAAAACACAAACATTGAACTCTCGACTCCAATCGCTGCCTCCTTTTCATCCCTCCTTAATTCTACAGTAGGTAAACTCTACGCACTTACCTTGTGGGAGGAATTATGTAAGCAAATAGAACAATATGTAAGTATCGGGCCCTAATAAAATTATACTCTAGGTACTAAGTCCTACGTGTGTGCGTTTAAAAGTTCAGTTCGGAGCATCGCGATAGTGACTCTCAAAACTCACGCTCATGCTCGTGCGTGACCACTCGTGATTGTGTCTGGAATCCTAGAAACACATATATGCGCGTTCATACAAAGGTTGTGTAGGATAGGTGAGTAGGTGTGTACCTTAATTTAGGCGGCGAATTTCATATGCAATATAATGTGTCGATAAAATTAAGTACGAAAATACTTAACTACTATTGCTCTATAAAATGTTGCCTAGGTCTATTTTTTCTGTTTTGGGTTTGTAATTTCTTTAGACTTACCAAAAAGTACAGCTGTAAAAATGAAAATATTTATAAGTGAGTAAAATATCTATAGTGAGAAATAAGTCACAATCTTGGGTAGACTATGCAAGTATGCAGAGGTAAAAACTTGAGCACAGCAGGACTGTTTTTGGTATTAATTTGAAATGTATGTGCCTAGCCTTCTTAGTTAGGTACATATTATAATTTGAATAAACCTGGCCTGTTTCTGCCCCTGCCCTATCCTTTCCTTCCCCTACCCCTACTCAAAGGTCGTCCGCTGGAGAAGTCAGAGACTAGTTACAGTCTCGGAAGCCAATTGGCACCTCGTGAAGATATGATTGTGTGGGCTGATATGTGCTTTATTAAATAAGTTTTCTGAGGTTTATAACAATTATTAGAGATGTACCGACTAGTCGGCCAAAACAGCCGACTAATTGGTTATTATCTTTACCTATATTCATGAAGGGGTAAAATGAAATCAATTCATTTCATTGCAATCCTTTCGCTAACAGTAAGATATCTTAACTATTTCACTTGCTTTTGATTTATTGAGGTGCCTTGAGGCTGTTAATAGAGGACTGCGCAAGAGATTGCGTCTCTAAATTGCGATTTTTTTGCAACGAATGTTTTGTTATATTGTGTACAATAAACTGTTAAATAAATAAATAAATAAATAATAGAATGTCGGATTTCATTTTAAAACAGGCAGCTATAGGTACTCGATAGAAAACAGAACTTGTGCCGATTAAGCTACCGGCTAACCTTTGAAATGACGCCGATTCTTTTTTGCTGTAGTTTTTGGTTTGGCTTTGAAGTACAGGTCGAAGCAAGAAGAAATGTGCTCCGTTTCATCCCTCCTTAATTCTACAGTAGATAAACTCTACGCACTTACCTTGTGGGAGGAATTATGTAAGCAAATAGTAGACTATGCAAGTTTCGGGCCCTAATAAAATTATACTCTAGGTACTAAGTCCTACTTGTGTGCGTTTAAAAGTTCTGTTCGGAGCATCGCGATAGTGACGCTCATGCTCGTGCGTGTCAACTCGCGATTGTGTCTCCGGCATTGACTTTCTCTCACTATTGAATTTGGAATTCTAGAAACACACTTGTGCGAGTTATTACAAAGGTTGTGAAGGATAGGTAAGTAGGTATCTACCTTAATTTAAGCGGCGAATTTCAAAGGCAAAAATAATGTTGTCGATAAAATTAAGTACGTAGGTACTTAACTACCATTATTTTATAAAATGTAGGAACTGTAATCTTTTTAGACTTACCATCCGTGTTTGGGACACCTGTAAAAATGAAATAATGTATGAGTGCCTAAGTTACCTATAGTGAGAAATAAGTCACAAGCTTGGGTAGACTATGCAAGTATGCAGAGGTAAAATCTTGAGCACGGCAGGACTGTTTTTGGTATTAATTTGAAATGTATGTGCCTAGCCTTGGTAGGTAGGTAGATATTATAGTTTGAATAAACCTGGCCTATTTCTGCCCCTGCCTTATCCTTTCCTTCCCCTACCCCTACTCAAAGGTCGTCCGCTGGACAAGTCAGAGACTAGTTACAGTCTCGGGAGCCAATTGGCACCTCGCGGCCACGTGAAGATATGATTGTGTGAGCTGATATGTGCTTTTTTAAATAAGTTTTCTGAGGTTTATAACAATTATTAGAGATGTACCGACTAGTCGGCCAAAACAGCCGACTAATCGGTTATTTTCTTTACCTATATTCATGAAGGGGTAAAATGAAATCAATTCATTTCATTGCAATCCTTTCGCTAACAGTAAGCTATCTTAACTATTTCACTTGCTTTTGATTTATTGAGGTGCCTTGAGGCTCTTAATAGAGGACTGCGCAAGAGATTGCGTCTCTAAATTGCGACTTTTTTGCAATGAATGGCGAATTCTATTTTAAAACAGGCAGCTGTAGGTAATTGATAGAAAACCGAACTTTTGCCGATTAAGCTACCGCCTAACCTTTGAAATGACGCCGATTTTTTTTGGGCTGCAGTTTTTGGTTTGGCTTTGAAGTACAGGCCCAAGCAAGAAGGAATGGGCTCCGTTTGGTGGAAAACACAAACAATGAACTCTCGACTCCAATCGCTGCCTCATTTTCATCCCTCCTTAATTCTACAGTAGGCAAACTTTACGCACTTACCTTGTGGGAGGAATAATGTAAGCAAATAGAAGAATATGTAAGTCTCGGGCCCTAATAAAATTATACTTAAGATACTAAGTCCTACATGTGTGCGTTTAAAAGTTCAGTTCGGAGCATCGCGATAGTGACTCTCAAAACTCACGCTCATGCTCGTGCGTGACCACTCGTGATTGTGTCTGGAATCCTCGAAACACATATATGCGCGTTCATACAAAGGTTGTGTAGGATAGGTGAGTAGGTGTGTACCTTAATTTAGGCGGCGAATTTCATATGCAAAATAACGTGTCGATAAAATTAAGTACGTAGGTACTTAACTACCATTGTTCTATAAAATGTAGGAACTGTAATCTCTTTAGACTTACCGCTGTCACCATCAGTTAGATCTGTAAAAATGAAAAAATGTAATCTGATGAGCTAATTGGCTCCCTTAGCACATCTTGATGATCATATCGTCAAGATGTGCTAAGGGAGCCAATTAGCACATCTTGACGATATGATCATAGGCGTAGGTAAAGGGGTGGCCGGGTGGGCCGCGCCCACCCCAGAAAGGTCTGGTGCCCACCAAAGCATGAACCGTATGTGCATGTGTATATAAAAAACGTTATACAAACATAATTTTAAATACAGAATTAAGTCACAAGCTTGGGTAGAAATACCGGTTTTGAAAAGATACCTGTACCGGTATTGCCACCTTCAAAAACGAGGCTAGCCTAGGTCGTCCGCAGGGGAAGTAAGAGACTAGTTACAGTGTCGAGAGCCAATAAGAACCTCGTGATGATATGAATATGATAGTATGAAGTTTGCCCAGGTGTATACTAGTTATTAGAGATATGACGACTAGTCGGCCCAAACAGCCGACTAATCGGTTATTCTCTTTACCTATACTCATGGATAAAATCAAATCAGTGTATTTCTTTGCAATCCTTTCGGTATCAGTAAACTATCTTAACAACTAGTGCCCGTGTCTCCGGCATAGACTTCCTCTCACTATTGAATTTGGAATCCTAGAAACACACATATGCGCGTTCATACAAAGGTTGTGTAGAATAGGTAAGTAGGTCTCTACCGTAATTTAGGCGGCGAATTTCATATGCAATATAATGTGTCGATAAAATGAAGTACGAAAGTACTTAACTACTATTGCTCTATAAAATGTAGGAACTGTAATTTCTTTAGACTTACCATAGGGATCATAAGGTAAATCTGTAAAAAAGAAAAAATGTAAAAGTGCCTAAGTTACCTATAGTGAGAAATAAGTCACAAGCTATGCAAGTATGCAGAGGTAAAAACTTAAGCACGGCAGGACCGTTTTAGGTATTAATTTGAAATGTATGTGCCTAGCGTTGGTAGGTAGGTAGATATAATAGTCTGAAAAAACTGCCGTACCCCTTCCTTCCCCTACCCCTACTCAAAGGTCGTCCGCTGGAGAAGTAAGAGACTAGTTACAGTCTCTTACTTCTCCAGCGGTTACAGTCCTCCTCCTCGTGAAATCCCGGTTTTGAAAAGATATACCGGTATTGCCACCCCTACAAGC
This sequence comes from Blastobasis lacticolella, assembly GCA_905147135.1. Taxonomy (NCBI): domain Eukaryota; kingdom Metazoa; phylum Arthropoda; class Insecta; order Lepidoptera; family Blastobasidae; genus Blastobasis; species Blastobasis lacticolella. The sequence goes on along the minus strand of LR990065.1, from coordinate 9,376,080 downwards.
GAGGTTCACCTAGGTCGTCCGCAGGGGAAGTTACAGTCTCGGGAGCCAATTAGCACCTCGTGACGATATAAATATGATAGTATGAAGTTTGCCGAGGTTTATACTAATTATTAGAGATATGACGACTAGTCGGCCCAAACAGCCGACTCATCGGTTATTCTCTTTACCTATACTAATGGGTAAAATCAAATCAGTTTATTTCCTTGCAATTCTTTCGCTATCAGTAAACTATCTTTACGATTGTGTCAAGAGATTGTCTCTGGAAATTGCGATTTTATTGCAATGAATGTCGAATTCCATTTTAAAACAGGCAGCTGTAGGTACTCGATAGAAAACAGAACTTGTGCCGATTAAGCTACCGCCTAACCTTTGAAATGACGCCGATTCTGTTTTGCTGCAGTTTTTGGTTTGGCTTTGAAGTACAGGTCGAAGCAAGAAGAAATGGGCTCCTTTTCATCCCTTCTTAATTCTACAGTAGATAAACTCTACGCACTTACCTTGTGGGAGGAATGATGTAAGCAAATAGAAGACTATGCAAGTCTCGGGCAAGTCTAATAAAATTACACTTAAGGTAATAAGTCCTACGTGTGTGCATTTAAAAGTTCTCTTCGGAGCATCGCGATAGTGACGCTCAAAACTAACGCTCATGCTCGTGCGTGTCAACTCGCGATTGTGTCTCCGGCATTATCTACCTTAATTTAAGCGGCGAATTTCAAAGGCAAAAATAATGTTGTCGATAAAATTAAGTACGTAGGTATTTAACTACCATTATTTTATAAAATGTAGGAACTGTAATCTTTTTAGACTTACCATCCGTGTTTGGGACACCTGTAAAAATGAAATAATGTATAAGTGCCTAAGTTACCTATAGTGAGAAATAAGTCACAAGCTTGGGTAGACTATGCAAGTATGCAGAGGTAAAAACTTGAGCACGGCAGGACTGTGTTTGGTATTAATTTGAAATGTATGTGCCTAGCCTTGGTAGGTAGGTAGATATTATAGTTTGAATAAACCTGGCCTATTTCTGCCCCTGCCCTATCCCTTCCTTCCCCTACCCCTACTCAAAGGTCGTCCGCTGGAGAAGTCAGAGACTAGTTACAGTCTCGGGAGCCAATTGGCACCTCGTGAAGATATGATTGTGTGGGCTGATATGTGCTTTATTAAATAAGTTTGCTGAGGTTTATAACAATTATTAGAGATGTACCGACTAGTCGGCCAAAACAGCCGACTAATCGGTTATTTTCTTTACCTATATTCATGAAGGGGTAAAATGAAATCAATTCATTTCATTGCAATCCTTTCGCTAACAGTAAGCTATCTTAACTATTTCACTTGCTTTTGATTTATTGAGGTGCCTTGATGCTCTTAATAGAGGACTGCGCAAGAGATTGCGTCTCTAAATTGCGATTTTTTTGCAATGAATTTCGAATTCCATTTTAAAACAGGCAGCTGTAGGTACTCGATAGAAAACAGAACTTGTGCCGATTAAGCTACCGCCTAACCTTTGAATTGACGCCGATTCTTTTTTGGTGCAGTTATTGGTTTGGCTTTGGAGTACAGGTCGAAGCAAGAAGAAATGGGCTCCTTTTCATCCCTCCTTAATTCTACAGTAGATAAACTCTACGCACTTACCTTGTGGGAGGAATGATGTAAGCAAATAGAAGACTATGCAAGTCTCGGGCCCTAATAAAATTACACTTAAGGTAATAAGTCCTACGTGTGTGCGTTTAAAAGTTCTGTTCGGAGCATCGTGATAGTGACGCTCAAAACTAACGCTCATTTTCGTGCGTGTCAACTCGCGATTGTGTCTCCGGCATTAACTTTCTCTCACTATTGAATTTGGAATTATAGAAACACACTTGTGCGAGTTATTACAAAGGTTGTGTAGGATAGGTAAGTAGGTATCTACCTTATTTTAAGCGGCGAATTTCAAATTCAAAAATACTGTTGGCGATAAAATTAAGTACGTAGGTACTTAACTACCATTATTTTATAAAATGTAGGAACTGTAATCTTTTTAGACTTACCATTCATGTTTGGGACACCTGTAAAAATGAAATAATGTATAAGTGTCATAGTTACCTATAGTGAGAAATTATTTTAAAATGTATATACGTAGCGTTGGTAGGTAGGTAGGTGTAAAAGTCTGAATAAACCTGGCCTACTTCTGCCTTAACTTTGCCGTACCTCTTCCTTCCTTACCTCTACTCAAGCCTACCCCACCACTACTCTTTTATCGTTACTTACCTGATTGTGCTGAGGCCAAAGCACACAGCAGCACCTGAAAAAAATTTGCTTTATTTAAAAGAAATAAAATAAAGAAGCAACATCGCCATAGCAAGTAACCTATACTTAGATTTTATTATGCTACGCAGTGACAAACGAGCAATCAGCCCACCTGATGGTAAGTGGTAGATAACTGTACCTATCGATACATGCATTTAGTCACTGAGGACTAAAATGAAATGCCTCATGCCTGTAATTGCGTCGGCCACCCTATCTTTCAAACCGGAACACAACAATTCAAGCATTGGTACATGACGGCAGAAATAGATAAGGCGGTGGTACTCAGCCAGGCGGGCTCCTCAGGTTTGACAGAGTCCTACCACCTGACATGACAATTCATCGCCAACCACACACATCACATCTGCTTAGTCCTTACAGTTCACTGATGGATATAGCCTCCTCCACGTTAGTGAACGGTAATGCGGTAAGTATAGTAGGAAAAAGCGTCGCTGGTCTAGTGGTTAACGTCCGTCTCGTTAACGAGAGGTACCGAGTTCGAATCCCAGTGCAGCCACATTTCACACGAGAACATTAAATAGTAGTCTACTCAACCCCTGTCCTAATTTGAACACCCACTGCTCTGACACCCAACTGACTTCTGCCATATAACCATAGCTCGTTTCTGAGTTATGTACCTATAATAAGTATTTGAACATTCACACTCCAACCCAACTCAACCTTACAAGCGCAGGCTGAAAGTGTAACCATGATCAAATCTAGTTACTGGCAAACTCTGGATCATATACTAGGCGGACCTCGGCCCCACCTTAAATTAAATGTCAATGATAGAATTTAATATATATATTTAATCATGTCCATCAATTATTATTATATTTACTGTCAATGAAATTTTTCAAGTATTCGTTTACCGAATAAAATGGCTTATCCAACAAGAAGTCTTTAAGCAGATTTGCAAAATGTGTATAGCTACTAGCGTTTCTAATTTCAGCTGGCGGAAGCTCATAATACACTGGCCTTATAACGCGAGAATTTTTGTTGCTTGTGTGATATTGCGTTTTCCAGATTGAAACTAACTATTTTGCTGAGATCAGCTCAAATCAGAGCGTGCAAATGAATCAACTGTTCGACTTGTACATAGAACAATCTCATAGATATTGCTATACTTGGCTCACAATTTTATTTCGATGAAATGTTTTTTGCGAAACTGCCTGCGTTATACGCCTACCAATGTTCTGAGTGCCCGTTTTTTGTGCAATCAAAAAACGTTGTGATTCTGGTGCGTTTCCCCATAGAATCATTCCATTAGACATAACAGAGTGTTTGGCGGAGAATTTTTCAGAGATGCGATAGGTTTCTATTTACCTATAGCATATGTTGCATTAGACAATTTTGCACAGACATTACTAATGTGTATTGCCGTAGAGAAAATATTTACTAAAGTAACGATAGTAAATATTTTCTCTATGTGTATTGCCTATTTCAACGTGGCGTACATATTGAAATTTAATCGTCGTGCATAATTGAATCGGGGTTTGCATCTCTCTCAAATTAGGTGACAATCTCTCCAAAAATATAAATATTTTGTACTTAGTGCTATTTAGTAACATTCCATTACACATTGGCGAACTCCAAGCCCCCACATGTTGCGCGGAAGCATTATCGGGATTTGATGTGGCATCATCCGCAAACAGCACATTCTGATAATTTTTCATAAATTTGGTTAAACGTTGGAATACCGTGAATATTGTGTTTCTTAGAGAGGATCCCTGTGGAACATCTATTCGAACTTCAACAGTATGTGTGTACTTTATTTCTTAATAAATTCAAAAAATAATTTTCCAAAGCAAAGGGTTATCCCAACCGTCTGTTTTCTATTATGTATGAAATTTTGAATTGAAGCTTTTAGGCGTTACCTAATTTGCTGTATTGTGACAGCTTTTAGATGAGAAGCTCATGGTTAACAACATTAAAAGCCTTTGATATGTCACAGAAGATTCCAGCGGTTTTGATCTTACTGTCTATATCGGTAATAATATACTACTATGTTTTGACTTGTTAGACTATTATGTTTACGATATGCTAATGTTTTTGCCGTAATTAGCTTGTTTTTTTTAAATATGTCAATATAGTCTATGCTTTCTATTCGATAAAATAAAAAATACGGTTATTGGGCATTAGTTATAGATATTTGTTCTTTTGCTATTATTTTTTAATATGTGACGTAAACCTTTGCTTTTTGGTACTAATATCTAAATATAAGTAATAAAAGATACTTTCAAAAATTTGATCTGACCAAATTGGATCTTGGTTACATGTTCAGATCGCCTTTAAGTGCAGGTTTTCTCAAGATGTTTTCCTTACCGTAAGAGCATCGGTTAGTTGTCATCTGATCAACTAATGTACATAACTCGGAATAACCCAACTGACAAAAAACCGAATAACTCCCGACCAAGTTTACATATACTCAAATATTTTCTAAACTACTTAACTAATTTTAATAATATGAAGCTAATAATCATCTCGATTAAACTATCGGTCTATCTGTTCGGGAACAACGATGCCACCTACAGACATACAGATACACACGTGAAACTTGTAATACCCCCCTTTTTATGACGGAGTTAAAAATATTGATACGTGCCTGCACTGATGATTGAACTCGGTACCTCTCGCTCACGAGTCGAACCCGGCAGCCAATAGACCTCCGATATTCTTGTTATCCATTGCAAATTAATGATATGTAATTAATAAAACACTTACCACAAAGAAGAACGCCAGGTAGAACTTCATGATTGTTAGTTATTAGAAACTCGAAGTGAGTACTAAAATTAAATGTTTCAACAGAATCTACTAGCATTTATACTGGAAGTTAACAATAGGAACAATATCGACAAGGTAAACAATATAATTTTCTATAGTCGAACCCAAAAATCAACAAGTATTATAAAATAATATCTGTATGATCATGAAATTGTTTGCTTACATGGGACAATTCGGATTGTTAACTCACCATCGTCATTTGCGTGCCCCAATACCTTGAAGTTAGGGTCGGCACAGTATGTTCAATTTAAATTTTATTTATAAGTAATTATTAATTATTTAGGCTTTTATTGTATTGTATTTTAATTAAGCACCATCTTTTGATATTGTGCACGTCTTATGTAATTGTCAGTATTGTCAGTATGAAATTATCACGACCTCTCTGCTGTAGGCCTGCTGGAAGATATTGATGATGACTAGTGATGTTGATGATGATGATTGTGTCTGATTCATTATGGCATATAGTTTTGTAACAATCTTATGAACAATAAATGGTTAAATAAATAAATAATTTGTTAGTAATTTACACACAAATATATACATTCGGACGTATGGACGTAATGGATCATTAGAATAGAAGCCGCGGTCGCCGATTGGTTATAGTATCCGACTCGTAAGCGAGGTTCCGGGTTCATACCAATCACTGTTTTCTGAGTTGTGTAGATGCAGCTCAAAAAGTAACAGTTTTACAAGAACAGTAACTATAAAAATATAAAACAAGATAATGTTAATTTTCTCGTGAAAATGAATTTGAAAGTTACTTTTGAATATCGGCCACTGGTAACACTGCCCGTAAAAAGCATCCCAACACGTGGAGACTCCTTTAGGCGTGTCAATTTGCAGCTTTTGCTGACAGGTGCGTTTGTAGAATTTTTATTCGTAATATTTCAGTCATGTCAAAAAGTGGCCTATTATTGATGTTTGGCCGTTGTCAACCACACATCTTCGCCAACTACTCAAAATATTGACTTACTCCAATGAGGGTATTTATTGATATTAAATGCTTAATTGAATAAAATAACATTTAGGTAATAAACAATGTTTATTTTCGGAATTTTATTTTAGGTTGCCCAAGTCCAATAATGAAGCATGCTAACACAACCGCGCTTATGTTCAACCCAATCGCCCATTCATGAAAGTGTAGGTACAGGCGATGAAAAATATAGTCTTAATTCTGTTGTACCTACGTTATAAAACACTTATATTGTTGATTATTCCTTGCAATCATTATCAAGGCGCACCGACGCGACGTGTGCCACGGAGGAGACCCCGCATTTGATAGGTCAAACTAATAGACCACTTTTTGGCCGGCCGCCAAAAAAGTCATGTGATAGCTCCTAGCAGAAATGCATGTTGTGACGTCATTCCAGAGGATGGGATCATGCTGTTGGAGATCGGCGGTGCCGCTGCTGGACGACGGTGGCCGTTTTCCATCAGTTGGACCGTCAGTCCGTGTCCTAGGCAATACAAAACGTTTTAACTGTTCTTATATTACTTATAGCCTTAGGTGACGCTTAAGATATTCCTAAAATCGGTTTCATAGCAAGTTTTGGTTGGCGTTGGCAATGTTTTTCTTGAGTTTCCTAAGTTTAGTGCAATCTGGCAATAATCTTTTATTATTATTGACAACTGTGCTGGATGGAGCTATACCCGTAGTCGGATAGTAGAGCGAGATTATGATTGTTTCTATCACTTATAATCACTCTGTATATTAATTGAAGGTACACTACACTATATACTTATCTATTGACACAGATTAGACATACAGATGTTCTTTTGTTTAAAATATGTACTTATTTCTGAAATGCTTTTGTATTAATTACAATCATTTGAATTACGTCATTCAGTTTTACCAAATATGATTACATCATCATTTACTTGTTAGGATGGTTTCTTTTGACGGTTCCCGACGTCTGTCCCTATGTAGCCATCTGACGGCGAATAGAGTTGTAAACAGTTTTATAATACAGATGCGATTTCAGAGATTTTCCGGTCTGACCAAACAAAATTATATTATTTCGGTACCTTGTCGGTATTGTTCCTTTTGTTATCTTGCACTATAAAATGTATGTAGATTGGATTGGAAACTTTAGTTTTAGTGCTTACTTCGAGCTCCATTGTCAATGCGTGCTTGAAGTAAGCACTTAAATAAGTGATTACTCCTAGCTAGCGCCAACTGAGTTACAAAATAGCCTTTTCGTCATGCTAGTCTATTAACTAGTGCTGGACCGAACTTTCAGTTTTGGCTTTAAATTAGAAAATGTATGCATTGTTGAGGGAATAATTTATATATTAAAAGACTGTGCCGTTATTCGAAGTCTTATTATGTGAGAGAGGAGTTATTGTTTTCGCTGGCTGAGATAATCAATTTTGTGAAGTGCTAGATGCTCAAAAAACCATTCAATTCCTAGGAGTTATGTGGGATCCTACCCGCAATTTGAAATGGTTACCGGACGACAAATGTCTACGTCTAACACCAAAAATTATTTAACGGGCTACAGTTACGGTCCGCAAATTTAAAAAGAATGCAGTCGCTTGTGGGTATCTTAAACGTTGCAAGTTTTTATATGACAAGGGGTCGACTCAATCGCTGATTTCTACTGAGTTTTTGCCAAAGCCTACGCGACTCGCACCTGCAAATGTTTTTTCCAATACATGTTCAGGTAATTCTCGAACTATATTGGTGGTTGCAAAACCGCAATACCCAATCAGCGATACATGTAGCCCCAGTGTCTCACTACGTGACAACGAATGTTTTTTGTCTGGGCTGGGGAGCCCAAGTCGACAACATGATGGTCAGTCCCCGAAAGTTTTCTGAATTCTAATCTAAAAGAAATGACAGCCATTTTAAAAGTATTCCAATTCATGGCCCCCTATGTTGTAAACGCCACGGTGTCTATTCAGCCAGACAACCGAACAACTCTGTCCTATCTGTGGAAAGAAGGCGGTACATGTATATACAACTGAATATCGTCTATACAACATAAGTTTACTCTACACTATCTGCCTGGCCGCTTCAATGTAGAGGCGGACCACTTATCGCGTCAGAAACCAATTCCCGAATGGCACCGTCTACCCAAAGCATCTCAAAATATATTTTCGAAATGGGGGGTCTCGGAGATAGATTTGTTCGCCTTGCGGAGAGCCCATTTTCTCCCTCGTTATGTAAGCCTGTACATAGCCGACCACCAGACAGAATTTCACGATGCATTAAGTCAGCAGCGGGAGTATCGCCTAGCCTTGGTGGTTCCGCCCCCCCTTTCTACTGCCACGGGTACTTAGTGGTAGCCCCCCACCAGGTAGGTGGGAGAAAGCGTATTGCCGTCCGGATCTTCGCAATCGATCCATGTCTACTCCTTTCATAATAAGGAACCTCGAGGAAGTGTAGGTAGACGTGGAGACCAACCTCCCCCCTCCCAAAGTTTTAGAAATGACCATCGAAATTTGGATATGTGGGGGTGGAATAAAGCATTGGCAGCTTGGACTCCGGAACAGATCGACTTATTGAAAGATGGATGGCGAGAATCCACTCGACGGTCCTATAAATCGGCCTGGCGCCGATGACACAAAATAAAGAACGGCCCGCCCCAAGCAGAAGGTCCACTAGAAACAATGCGCCATTTCCGTCACGCACACATTGACGTTACGTTTACAGGCATTCACGCAGTTTCAAGCAGTGCTCGGTCGCGATTATTAACGCGAGAATTCATTGTAGTGTCGACTTAAATATAATATTATATAATTGCACTATATTATTATTGATAAAATAAAAGTACTTGTACGTAACGAAGATTACTCAATAACATACAAGCAACGCACGCAGAGTCCAAGAACTGATGGGTGACAATTTCAGACTTTAAGGCTAGTCGAACTTCAGCACCGCTACGACTTCTAATGCCGATGGTGAAGCGAGATTGACCAAGGTCTTCCGCTAGAGACCCTAGGACTAGTTGAACAGATTCAGGCACCACGTGACAGTTTTTAACAGAATAAGAAACCGTAATGGTTTCTAGTCGGAAATGTCTGTCTAAACTAATATTTAAAAATCGCTGACCACTTTCCTTCTCCATCATCAGATCAACTGACTAATAACATAATTTTGCATTTTCATCAATTTACATGTTTATGAAATTTTTAATTCAATTGATTACCGGGAAGTGGGTTAAATCCCATTTCAGGGAAAGGTCTGATGGGGACTAAGGGGGAAGGTCTAAGGGTCTGATGATATAATCAGGAGGAGATGAATTTTTAAAAAGTGATTAAATAGTAGATTCTTATTACGCCTATGTCTGAAGCTAGTATGGGAAATCTAATACACTTGAACACAATCTGAACAGCTTGGGAAGCAATTATGATCACATTATGGCAAAGATTAGATATTAGTCATGTTATTGTGAACGATCTTTCGATCTTCTATTCGAACTTTAAAATACTCATTTTAAAATTCAGAATAAATGCAGTAGCAACCCTAGTGAGTCGGCAAGTTTAGGTAATAATTTTCGAAGACGACGGTAGTGGACCTTCAGTTAGTTTTCTATTTTGTGCCGATGGTGCTCCTGGAGCCAATTTAACAAGGTATGTACGAACTCCCCAAGTGAATCTGATTTAGCCAGGTACCTTCCGGGCCTTTACCAATCTCATAAATTTTCTGAAACACTATTTTACTGTTTAAATCTGCAGTATCTACGCTATGTGACCCGGATAGGTCAGTTAAGTTAAGCTCTCATCCTTTAGTCCAACATATTATGAGATCAATTTCGAACAAATGCCCGAAAGGGGACAAGCCCCCTATCTGGAATATCGACTCTTGATGTTCATAGTTGACCAGAACATTTAAATCTGATGTCAACTCATATGACTGTTCTAAACGTATAGCTTGTTTTCTGTTTCTTTGTTCAGGGCAAAGGGTCCATGGCCTTATCCTGTTGTCCATTGATCCAAATAACTAGCCTAAATATGGTTCGAAGACCGATAACGCCGATTACAAGCAATCCAGTTGGAGACTTTTAAAAAATCCAGACACACAAACTCTGGACCCTATTTTCTGAATTAAGTCCTTAATCCGTCTATCAAAATCCAGTAGAGGCGAATGCAAGATGGACAACCTACTGTTAACAATTGGAGGATTAGACCAATACCGGCTTCTAGAGCCACCATTGCTAATTGGCTAAAGACACTGCTAACCATAGAAAACAAAGTAGTCTACTAACCGAAGCAGAAATCGTGGCCACACCAGGAAGTTTTCGACCAGCGGTGGCTTCTGAAAACTTGGAGCAAAACTTTAAAAAGAGGTAATTGGCGATCACGAAATGTTTTGTAAAATACTATAAAAGAGTTGTGTGTGATTCCAACGTTTTTAATCGAGATCTGTAACTAGTTTATTTTTTTGTTTGATTCAAAACTATAATTCCTTAAGGTTAACATTATTAATATGATTGTGCGAGAAGTTATTTATTTTATTGAATAAATTCTATAATCCACCTGTTCAAATAGTGTTTCTGTATTATTTTTCTATCTACATTACATGTACCTTAGTAATACTCACCACATCTGTTTATTCATTAAAATTGCTACTAAGCTATGGAACGTACCTACTAGGGTTTTCGAATACCCGACGTTTTTTGATACCCGGATATACCCGGGCATATGCCCATTTTTTAAGAAATTGTAAGTAAAATATTTATTTTTAAACCATTGGTATCCAATTGAAATATAATAAAATAAAATATATTTAATATCAGTGAAACTAGCCTTATTGGAAAGCTAATGAATAAGATTTCGGTCATGTGGCCGCTGCGTGTTTATTCTAACAAAAGTCAAAACCATTAAACCAAAAGTGGGCTTCAGCGCTAAACAAAATTTTGTATGGAGGTAAAAATAAATATCAATGAATAATGTCACGATGGACATTGTGCAATCAATGGAGTTATATTTTAAATTATTTTCTTTATAAAATAGAGACAATAGAACCCATCCCTGTACAGAACAGAACACCCTGTTCCTGTTGCACGTAAATGATCTGCTCGTATCCGGTGCTTTTGGGTATGCAGATGGCACCACAGAGACGGTCAGGTACACATTATAACGTATCACTTTCCTACGGACAGTGCCAGGTTCAGTTGATAAAGAAAACTCAAGATTCTGGGTAATCGGTAATTTCTATCCAGAAAATTAGCCACTACAAATGAATTTATAATAATAAAGCACAAAAGTTCCAAAAAGAGTCTACTCCACCTAACCTTAGTCCAGGCAGAATAACTGAATTCACTTGGATATCGTTAGAGCAAGCCGAAAAGTACTGTTTGCAAACTGACTAAGCGACAATGTCAGTTTGAGATTTTCAGAAAGAAATATTGATGCAACTATGTGCATTTTTAGTCTGAGACTTCACAGAGAAATATTGATGCAACCCTGTGCATTTTTTAGTTTGAGACCGATCACTTGTATTCATTTTTGATCTTCAAAACAGTAACATCGGGGTAACATATAGATCCAAATTCTAGTTCGAAGGCTGGGAGAGCTCTGCCCATCCCTCAGGCACGAAAGAAAATAAAGTCTTGATAGCCAGTACTCATAGTCAACCAGCCAGTTCCCGAAATAAGCAATATTAATTTTCGGACGGTCTCGTGTTTGACATGAAGAATAGGATCCAGCAGTTATCTAGAATAAAAGGAGCACAAAAAGGATTAAAATCTCCTTCGACTATAAAAAGTTGTCCTCATAACAACATATGACGTGACAAGAATAAAAAACAAAAGGGTAAATATGGAACCTTAAAAGTGTGATTTTATGTAGAAATAGATGTAAAGATTAAAATATACGGCTCCCAATGAGCAGTTTTCCAATAGGTATCTAAAGCATTTCTAACCACTCACTAGATGGCGCCCCGACAGTTTTGGTAATTGATAATCGCTTGAAATAGGTTCTTAGCAAAGAACTGCACTGGGTACATTGTATTGGATAATATTGTATTTGTCAATAATTTTCAACCATTTTAGAGGTTCATATTCAATGGAACATAGTAACAACTTATATAAATATTTCTTTGTACATTTCGTTCAACCTTTAACAGTTATGTTTATTTTAATAAACATTTTATTTTTAAGATTAGTATTAGTTGGCAGCATGAAATCACTGCAACCATCGTGCAGATTAAAAAATATTACCCAAATTGTAAGAGCGCCATCTATTGATGCTGTTTGAAACCAACTGAAAATACCTACTGGAAAACTCCTCATTGTAAGTAAAAAGGTCAAAGTGGCATTGGGGCCAGTCCGGATCCATATTAATAAGAAAACAAGAAGTTACAATGGTAAGAATCCAGGCACATTCCCCAATACCCCCGTTTTTATCCAGAAACCATCATTACTTTTACCAGTTGGATATTTAGAAAACGAGAAAACATTTCCCGAAATTCTATTCGAACAAAACATCAGTAGAACGTCCATGGTCCGTGCGTAGTCTTTTGAAATTGCACCAATCTTACCTAGACAGTTCAGACCATGCAACATTATTCGTGGAAAGAGGATTACAGTCAGTTTGAGTACATTGATCTTGAGAGTTAGGTGTATAAGCTTGAGTTCTTTTCTTTTGTAAATATAGTGCAGTTGCATAGTCATTATACTGGGACTACCGGTCTTATACTCGATGTGTAAGACTTCTCTCAACATATTTCTACAATCAAGAAATAAACTTTTATTTTTTTGAATATCTTATTTTTCGAAACTTCACAAATAATATTTGATTTTTTAATTTCGGACATTTACAAAAATAAATTGGACAGACATTGAGACAGCTAGATGTATAGTCTTGCTTATAATGTAAACATTAGTGCAGATGGTAGAACTCTATCCTCCGCCTGCCCAGAGCAATCCGCTTGGGTACCACCGCCTATCAATTTCTGCAGCCAAGCAACAATGATTGCATTATTGTGTTCTGGGCTGAAAGATAAGACTCATGGAATATTCCGCGCTATTGCGGCCTTTCAAATACCAGAGCGTCGTGGCCGAGCAGTTTGGGTATCCGACATGTAAGCGAGAGGTTCCGGGTTTGAATCCCGCGCCGGCAATGTACCTATGACTCCTTTCTCAATGAAAAATCTTTTCCAATGACATATCGCTCAACGTTATTGGTCATATAGGCTGGGATCTATACATTTCTGCCGGTCGTCCTTTTTAAAACAGTGGAATGAATTCATACATCAGAGCTAACGTTCCGGGCTTGGATTGCGTGTTTTATCCCATCGTCTCCTCAATGTGTCTCGCCGTTAATGATCAATGCACACTCATTTCATACGTGTTTCATCATACTTGCAAGGAAAAATAGACCTGAGGGCTTACAATGAGCTCTTTTAGCAGAGCCTAAACAGAACTACCCTGCTTAAAGCGAGGCAGTGCTTTACGTGTCACATAAGCTTGTCTCGTTCTAAACCGGGCAGTTCTGTTAAGGTCCTGCTATAAGCGCTCATGGTAAACCCCCTGGGGCCGTACTGCCGATCTCCAATAGAATGTCGCCATCTTATTCCATCCATCCAGAGTAGAATGACGTCATAACTGCCAATTCGAATTGGCTCTACTCCAATTGAGCCTATTCAGTAGAATTCACTGAAATGTACGATTTTGAACATCATGAAGTTGGTAATACTCCAAAAAACTTCATGGGACATTCCTCAAGTCGGTGTTTTAGCAAGTTTAGTTTTCACTTAAGATTGGTGTTGGTGCAATGTTTTTCTTATTAGGAATTCACAAGGGTCGCCAAAAGTTTAGTACAATCGCATAGTTAGTAGTGCAAATAAATGCATAAATACATCGGCCATTAATCTTTTATTAATATTTCTTGACAGCTGTACCGGATGGGGATGTGCCTGTAGTCATCTGACTATCTAGTAGAGGGAGATTCAGGGCGTATGCATGATGAAGAAAAACCGTGCATCATAGATGTCAATCCAACGTCAACGGCAATCATGTAACCAGTTTAGTTGGTCCGATAATTCATTAAAATTTTTATCTAGATATTTATGTTTTATTTTTCACCGGATACTACTAGATTAGATTTTTACTAGTACCTTGCATTGATAATCGAAAAATTCTTCTGTCAGTGAGAGCAGAGCTTTTTTATATTATTCAGTGACAAACGAGTAGTCAACCCTCCTGATGGTAAGTGGTAACTGTCGCCCATAACTTCTACAATTCTTAAGTGATAGTGATGCGTGGATCGTGGTGTAGATGTCGCAGCTGGATGGTTAAATTAGCCGGTTAACTAAACGGCTAGCTTTTTGAGCAATTATTTAGTTAAAAATTTGCCAATTTCATAAGATTTTAAAGTGATGTTGAAAGAACGATATTGCCTCGAGTTTACGCAGCTCTTTCACACATTGTTCCAATGCTAACCTACCCACAATAACTTCAAGGTATAATAATAGTTTGCATTAGGTTTCTATTCGGTTAGTTTAGGTTAGCATTATGACAATGAATGGAAGAGCTCCATAAACTCGAGGCAATATCGTTCATTTGACTTTACTTTCAAAGTTCATGAATTTGGCCAATTTTCAATTAAATAACTGCTTAAATAGCTAGCCGTTTGATTAACCGGCTAATTTAACCATTTGGCTGCGACATAGACACTGGCTGCAGACAACAGAGGGCTGAGTGTAAGTTTTGATTTAACATTACTTTACTATCGCATTTGCGTTTACGTAGAAATTAAGAAGAAAAAACTTCATTTATCTAGCGTAATGTTCCAATTGCATATTCGAAAAAAGTCGTTTGAAGATATACTTTTATCACGCCTGTCTATAAAATTATAAAAATTTACTTTGTCTACACTCATATATATATATATATTATATTTCTTCCAAAAACAACTTGTAAACCCTTACCAATATGTACATCATGGAAATATGTAAATTCGTCAAACACAACCCCAATATATTTGCTCAATACAGTAGCCTATCAACACGCTCAGTGAGAGATCCCGAACGCAAAATATACATGCATTGTCCCAATACCAGTCTATTTGTAAATAATTGTAGCCATATGTGTCTCAAAATTTATAATAAACTGCCGCGTGACCTAAAATCCTTAAAAGGCTTTACATTTAATAATGGGCTGCAAAGTTGGTTAATTAGTAAAACCTTTTATACACTGCAAGAATTTTATAACTATAATTTAAATTAGTAATTGTTAGGAGTCATTGTTATTGTTCTTTAATTAAATATATTAGTGTAGTAATAAACCTATTGTATATCTGTATGAGACAGATATTTACTACTGATCGAATGTCAAATACATATTTTTCCACCTATGTAACACAGTAAAAACAATAAAGATTTTTTATGATTTATTTATGATTTTATCATAGCGTTATGTTACAATTACATATTCGAAAACAGTCGTTTAAGTTTACACTTTTATCACGCCAGTCTATACAATTTAAAAAAAATACTTTATTGTACAGCATTTCCCATACTATATTCATTACAGCTGTAACGTAAAATAACTTTTTAATAATTATGCAACACTTTTATTTTTTAAATTTTTGTCACGGTGAAATGTATGCTGAATACCTAGATGTCTTTGACAAATTCAATCCAAAATTCAGCAATGTAAATCAACAGGTATAATTTTACTCTTAAATATAAGCAATTTGAGCTTAACAGGTATTTTTGGGTCACAGATGACTGCCGTGAGTTTCCGCCGTATACTCTGTTTTGGCGTCATTCAGCTTCAACCACTGTTTTCTAGCACATCCTTCCACATGTTTACCCTGGTCTCAAGGTCCTGCCCAAGCTTGCTCACGAGTACATTGTCATCAGCGTACTTCATAAGCCAAGGAGATTCCGCTGAGAAGGCATCAAGCACAATGCAAAACAAGTAAGGGCTCAGCACTAGACCCTGGTGAACACCTACAGTAATCGGGAAGGAATTAGTATGGCCTACGATGGTTTTAACGACGTCTCCAGTATAAGCATACAGGTGCTCCATAACACAAATGTACGCCTCGGGCACAGACTTTGATCTCAGAGCCCACCAGATTATCTCCCGAGGGACAAAGGCCCTCTGCAAGTCAAGAAATAATGCGTAATGTAGAGGTAATTTCTACTGCAGTGGGACTCCTGGAGGACCCTGAGGGTAAAGATTGGGTCCATTGTGCTGCAGCCCGGCCTGAAGCCGTATTGGCATTCCGACAAAGAGCTTTCTGTCGAAGTCTCTGTTCTATAATACCTGCGAATAGCTTCATTGTGTAGCTTATAAGTGTGATACCTCGATAGTTCCACTCTTGCACACTACTGCCTTTTCCTTTATAGATTGGCGGTGATAGATCAACTTTCCTGTAGGAAGCTATTTTTTTTTGGATAAAAGTAGCCTATGTAACCGAGTAATAATGTAGCTTTATATTAGGGAAATAATTTTTTTATTCGGTCCAGTAGTTATTCATTGCTTACAAAAATACAATCTCTTCTCTTTGTAATATTAGTAGGTACCTATAAATGATGGAAAACCAAAACACAATTAAAAGGTAAAGTTTCTAATAATCGCCATTAAAGACACCTAAGACCATTCTCTCTCGAAAGCCCTAGTAGGTAGGTACCTAATTTAAATAAGTACAAACAACAACTTAATATTTGGAGAAATTTATTACTGTAAATGTTCTTGCTGACATTGACGTCGAGTTAACGGAGCGGGTGATATGCGCCTGGTCCTGGTTATTCATTTACCTGTAGAAGATAATAACAAATAGTACCTATAGTAGTTTAACAGTTATCTAACACCTATACCACAAGTTTTGCTTACTTTGGAACTAGATGGCGCTGTGTGAATTTGTCCAAGCATATTGATTATGTATTTTATGAATACGATAAAATTAATGAATTGTCGAAGAAAATGTGCAATCGTTGATTTTCTCACAGCTTTACGAGTAGGGCTCCACAAGGTGGACCGAGGACCTGGTAGAGATCGCAGGTACCAGTTGGATGCGGAAGGGACAGGACCGGCCTTTGTGGAGATCTCTGGGGGAGGTATGCTCAGCAGTGGGCGTTTTTCGGCTGATATGATGATGACGATGCGATGATGAATTGTGCACGCAAGATGGGTAAGTCTGCTGTACTAAGGTATGGTGACCCTGTCATTGTTTTTGTTGGGACTTGATCTTGTTGCCTGTCTGTCTAAATTCCATTTACAGCTCCAGTTACCCTGCGCTCACTCATAAGCATGTTTCATTGATAATAAGCAAAAGAATTGAGCTCGAACACGATAATAATGACCGTTAGGGAGGCGTCAGAATAGTTTCCATGGCAGCATATTAGTTCCTATGACACCACATTTAGTGTCGCACAGTAAGCAAAAACAAAGAATATGCATGCCTCAGGCATTAATACACAGAAAGTAAAAATCCTCGCGCCCTTTTTAGATGACATGGACTAAAGATTCTTGAACCATAATCACCATAGCCTAAGGACAAAATAGCATAATAAAATAACGCATGACACATGACAAGAGACGTCAGCATCGCCTCGCAAACGCAGCGCGCGTGCTTGAGAATTCCACGGTATACGTCGGAATAATCGAGGAAACCTCACGTCTGACCGCGCCATCTACCAGTGTTAATACCTACCCACCTTAGAGGCAGACTAGCTGTCACCATAAAATGGACACTGACATTCTTCCCAAATGTCATAGGATACCTACTCTTATCATCTACATCCTAGCGGTTAATTCTGGCCTCTGCCAGGGCCTATTTTCCTGCTCTTTCTTTTCAGCTTCGCTCGGTTTTCGGCATTTGACTTAGCGATGTTAATGCATTATTTCTTAGCCACCCTCGGGACTTCCTTCACACGGGTTAAGGCTCCTATTTCCCACGTATCCCTGAATTTAACTTTTGTTTTTAGCATAGTGAATATAGTAAGTAGGGAAAGTGCAGTCTTATACACGTCCCCGTCTAGTGAAAGCGTGCATCTGCTACCGCTGACAAAAGCCAACCGATACCGGTAACTAGATGAGTGACTGATTCGTACTTTGAGGCTTATCGAACTTCAGCGGCAACCGGCTCCTAATATCGTTGCCAAGCGAGTAGGGGTCGCAAACCGGGATTTCATATACCGAAAATATCACAATACCGCTATTAATTTTACTACAACCAAAATTTTCGGTATTCATTATTATACAATTATATATTACTGTTGTACTATTAGAATCAATTTTATATTTAATCAACATCTAGACCAAAAAAACGCATAATAGTTTAATTCAATATCATTTTCTCAAATACAAGACTTATCGATGGAGGATCTATAATAGAGGAAACTAAAATTAGATTTCTTCTAGAAAATAACCTTTCATAGAAAAACCTCTAACCAATTGGCAGTTGCTAGCATTTTTAGGTACTATTTAAGTCTGTCTATGACTTTTATGCAATAAAGAATATAGCAATTAAAAGTTTATAAAAAATTATTAGCAACTTCTCCAAATACCGAAAATATCTAAAATACCGGGATCCCGGTCTTAACCTCATGTTAATACCGAAAATCCCGGTTTTGAAAAGATATACCGGTATTGCCACCCCTACAAGCGAGGTTAGCCTAGGTCGTCCGCAGGGGAAGTTAGAGACTAGTTACAGTCTCGGGAGCCAATTAGCACCTCGTGACGATATGATCATAGGCGTAGGCAGAGGGGTGGCCGGGTGGGCCGTGCCCACCCCAGAAAGTCCTGGTGGCCACCCAAGGATGTATGTACCGTATGTACATGTGTATATAAAAAAAGTAATACAAACATAATTTTAATTAAATACAACCTAAAAATCCTCAGGGGCCGGGCCCCACCTGGAAAATAGCCCAAGATACGCTAATGGATATTATAGTATGAAGTTTGCCGAGGTTTATACTAAGTTTTAGAGATATGACGACTAGTCAGCCCGAACAGCCGACTCATCGGTTATTCTTTGTACCTATACTCATGGGTAAAATAAATCAGTTTATTTCCTTGCAATCCTTTCGCTATCTGTAAACTTTCTTAAAGATTTCACTTGCTTTTGATTTATTGAGGTGCCTTGTAGCTGTTAATAGAGGACTGCAAGAGATTGTGTCTGTAAATTGCAATTTTATTGCAATGAATTTCGAATTACATCTTAAAGCAGGCAGCTGTACTCCATAGAAAACAGAACTTGTGCCGATTAAGTTACCGCCTAACCTTTGATATGATGTCTTTGAACGATTGGCTTTGAAACAAAGGAATGGGCTCCGTTTGGTGGAATACACAAATATTGAACTCTCGACTCCAATCGCTGCCTCCTTTTCATCCCTCCTTAATTCTACAGTAGGTAAACTCTACGCACTTACCTTGTGGGAGGAATTATGTAAACAAATAGAAAAATATGTAAGTCTCGGGCCCTAATAAAATTATACTCTAGGTACTAAGTCCTACGTGTGTGCGTATAAAAGTTCAGTTCGGAGCATCGCGACAGTGACGCTCAAAACTCACGCTCATGCTCGTGCGTGACAACTAGTGCCCGTGTCTCCGGCATAGACTTCCTCTCACTATTGAATTTGGAATCCTAGAAACACACATATGCGCGTTCATACAAAGGTTGTGTAGAATAGGTAAGTAGGTCTCTACCTTAATTTAGGCGGCGAATTTCATATGCAATATAATGTGTCGATAAAATTAAGTACGAAAGTACTTAACTACTATTGCTCTATAAAATGTAGGAACTGTAATTTCTTTAGACTTACCAAAGGGATCAAAAAGTAAACCTGTAAAAATGAAAAAAATGTATAAGTGCCTCAGTTACCTATAGTGAGAAATAAGTCACAAGCTTGGGTAGACTATGCAAGTATGCAGAGGTAAAAACTTAAGCACGGCAGGACCGTTTTAGGTATTAATTTGAAATGTATGTGCCTAGCGTTGGTAGGTAGGTAGATATAATAGTCGGACAAAACTGCCCTACCCCTTCCTTCCCCTACCCCTACTCAAAGGTCGTCCGCTGGAGAAGTAAGAGACTAGTTACAGTCTCGGGAGCCAATCAGCACCTCGTGACGATATGATCATAGGCGTAGGCAGAGGGGTGGCCGGGTGGGCCGTGCCCACCCCAGAAAGGCCTGGTGCCCACCCAAGGATGTATGTACCGTATGTACATGTGTATATAAAAAACGTAATACAAACATAATTTAAATTAAATACAACCTAAGAATCCTCAGGGGCCGGACCCACCTGGAAAATAGCTCAAGATACGCTAATGGATATGATAGTATGAAGTTTGCCGAGGTTCATACAAAGTTTAGAGATATGACGACTAGTCAGCCCGAACAGCTGACTCATCGGTTATTCTCTTTACCTATACTCATGGGTAAAATCAAATCAGTTTATTTCTTTGCAATCCTTTCGCTATCAGTAAACTATCTTTACAATTGTGTCAAGATATTTTGTCTGGAAATTGCGATTTTATTGCAATGATTGTCAAATTCCATTTTAAAACAGGCAGCTGTAGGTACTCGATAGAAAACAGAACTTGTGCCGATTAAGCTACCGCCTAACCTTTGAAATGATGCCGATACTTTTTTGCTGTAGTTTTTGGTTTGGCTTTGAAGTACAGGTCGAAGCAAGAAGAAATGGGCTCCTTTTCATTCCTCCTTAATTCTACAGTAGATAAACTCTACGCACTTACCTTGTGGGAGGAATTATGTTAGCATATAGAAGACTATGCAAGTCTCGGGCCCTAATAAAATTACACTTAAGGTACTAAGTCCTACGTGTGTGCGTTTAAAAGTTCTGTTCGGAGCATCGCGATAGTGACGCTCAAAACTCACGCTCATGCTCGTGCGTGTCAACTCGCGATTGTGTCTCCGGCATTGACTTTCTCTCACTATTGAATTTGTAATTCTAGAAACACACTTGTGCGAGTTATCACAAAGGTTGTGTAGGATAGGTAAGTAGGTATCTACCTTAATTTAAGCGGCGAATTTCAAATTCAAAAATAATGTTGTCGATAAAATTAAGTACGTAGGTACTTAACTACCATTATTTTATAAAATGTAGGAACTGTAATCTTTTTAGACTTACCATCCGTGTTTGGGATACCTGTAAAAATGAAATAATGTATAAGTGCCTAAGTTACCTATAGTGAGAAATAAGTCACAAGCTTGTGTAGACTATGTTAGTATGCAGAGGTAAAAACTTGAGCACGGCAGGACTGTTTTTGGTATTAATTTGAAATGTATGTGCCTAGCCTTGGTAGGTAGGTAGATATTATAGTTTGAATAAACCTGGCCTATTTCTGCCCCTGCCCTATCCTTTCCTTCCCCTACCCCTACTCAAAGGTCGTCCGCTGGAGAAGTAAGAGACTAGTTACAGTCTCGGGAGCCAATTGGCACCTCGTGAAGATATGATTGTGTGGGCTGATATGTGCTTTATTAAATAAGTTTGCTGAGGTTTATAACAATTATTAGAGACGTACCGACTAGTCGGCCAAAACAGCCGACTAATCGGTTATTTTCTTTACCTATATTCATGAAGGGGTAAAATGAAATCAATTCATTTCATTGCAATCCTTTCTTTAACTATTTAACTTGCTTTTTATTTATTGAGGTGCCTTGAGGCTGTTAATAGAGGACTGCGCAGAGATTGCGTCTCTAAATTGCGATTTTTTTGCAATAAATGTTTTGTTATATTGTGTACAATAAACTGTTAAATAAATAAATAAATAAATAATAGAATGACGAATTTTATTTTAAAACAGGCAGCTGTAGGTACTCGATAGAAAACAGAACTTGTGCCGATTAAGCTACCGCCTAACCTTTGAAATGACGCCGATTTTTTTGTGCTGCAGTTTTTGGTTTGGCTTTGAAGTACAGGTCGAAGCAAGAAGAAACGGCCTCCTTTTCATCCCTCCTTAATTCTACAGTAGATAAACTATACGCACTTACCTTGTGGGAGGAATTATGTAAGCAAATAGAAGACTATGCAAGTCTCGGGCCCTAATAAAATTACACATAAAGTACTAAGTCCTACGTGTGTGCGTTTAAAAGTTCTGTTCGGAGCATCGCGATAGTGACTCTGAAAACTCACGCTCATGCTCGTGCGTGTCAACTCGCGATTGTGTCTCCGGCATTGACTTTCTCTCACTATTGAATTTGGAATTCTAGAAAAACACTTATGCGCGTTTATAAAAAGGTTGTGTAGGATAAGTAAGTAGGTCTCTACCTTAATTTAGGCGGCGAATTTCAAAGGCAAAAATAATGTTGTCGATAAAATTAAGTACGAAGGTACTAACTACTATTATTAACTACTATTGTTCTATAAAATTTAGGAACAGTAATCTCGTTAGACTTACCTTCGGTTGGGTTAGGTAAATCACCACCTGTTAAACATGTAAAAATGTATAAGTGCCTAAGTGCCTCGTGAAGATATGATTGTGTGGGCTGATATGTGCTTTATTAAATAAGTTTTCTGAGGTTTATAACAATTATTAGAGATGTACCGACTAGTCGGCCAAAACAGCCGACTAATCGGTTATTTTCTTTACCTATATTCATGAATAATAAATAAATAAATTTATTTATTCTAATAAAATTAATCAGAAATTACAAGTTAGTTAAAAATTACAACATACCTACTTATAGTAAATGGGTACAAATAAAATAAAGGCTACATATTTGCAACTCTTGCACAAATAATAATAGGTACTTAATTCTAGTTATTGATAGTTTGGACACTTAAACTAAGTATATGATTTACTTGTATCTTAGGCATCCAGGTTAGTAGGTCTTAATATATAGGTTAATTCTTACATGTATTTTGTGTAACAATAAAGTGGTTAAATTGTATGAATAGGGTACAGTAGGATAAGTTTGAAGTACTAAAACTTACGTACTATGTTTATAGTTAACCAACAACTTCCAGAATTTTCTCTGTCTCCTTGTAGGACTTACCTTTTAACCAATATATGATAGTTAATATGCAATTAAATTTATTCATAAGGTGGATACTTAGGTTGCGATTTAATTTGTTATAAAGATATGTGCCAAGGAAACAGAAAAACCTGTGGGAGTGCTGTGTGCGAAATAATTCATAGTTGCACACCATGTCCGCACCTTTAGTGAGAAATTATTTTGAATTGTATATACGTAGCGTTGGTAGGTAGGTAGGTGTAAAAGCCTGAATAAACCTGGCCTACTTCTGCCTTAACTTTGCCGTACCTCTTCCTTCCTTACCTCTACTCAATGCCTACCCCACCACTACTCTTTTATTGTTACTAACCTGATTGTGCTGAGGCCAAAGCACACAGCAGCACCTGAAAAAAATTTGTTTTATTTAAAAGAAATAAAATAAAGAAGCAACATCGCCATAGCAAGTAACCTATACTTAGATTTTTTTATGCTACGCAGTGACAAACGAGCAAACAGCCCACCTGATGGTAAGTGGTAGATAACTGTACCTATCGATACATGCATTTAGTCACTGAGAACTAAAATGAAATACCTCATGCCTGTAATTGCGTCGGCGTCGGCTATCTTTCAAACCGGAACACAACAATAAATATAAGGAATAAAAGATACTTTCAAAAATTTGATCCGACCATATTGGATCTTGGTTACACGTTCAGATCGCCTTTAAGTAAGTAAGTAAGTAAAAACTCTTTATTGCAAACACAAAAAAAAAAAATTCATAACAAGAAATAATTAAAACAATTTATATGCGCGCAAAGGCGGCCTTATCGCTTTAAGCGATCTCTTCCAGACAACCTTTGGGAAGAGGTAAGTTATCACAGTATCTCATAGTAGTGCAAGAGCAAATAAGGGGAAAAAACTACAAGATGTGCTTACACATGTCATCATAAATAAATATATAAAGAGAATACTATAAATATATTATTATTAAACTATGGATAAACATAATTCTATACAATAAACATAATTCTATATACACAATAAAATAACTATAATTATTGCAAACAAACAGTTTTTGAGAGGAAATATTCGTGTACCTTCTTTTTGAAGATGGGTAACGATGTACTGTGACGTATTTGTCGTGGCAAAGCATCCCACAAGTGGGTAGATTGGATTGTAAAAGATTCCTTATAATAACCCGACCGCGTAAAAGGGGCTCTGAGGAGATTGTCAGATTTGGACCGAAGACCACGGTCGTGTTCAGCACCAAGAAACTGAAACCGCTTGGACAAATATCCCGGTGTGAGTGGATTGTGGAGGACATTATAAACTAATGTGAGTGCATGTGCATCCCTTCGTAACCTGACCGGAAGCCACCCTAGCTGAGTACGGAAATCTGAGACGTGGTCGAACTTGCGCAGCCCGAATATGAACCTGATGCAGAGATTTTGTAGACGCTGAAGCTTATTGAGCAGGTCCTCATTGAGATCTAAGTAGCAGGTATCCGCATAATCCAAAATGGGGAGCAGCAATGCTTGCGCAAGCTCGACTTTAGTCTTAAACGGCAACAGGTTCTTCCACCGCTTCAGCGCTCCAGCCGCAGCAAACCTCTTCCGACTCACCTCCGACACTTGCGGTGCCCAGGACAGCGTACTGTCGAAGTAAACCCCCAGATTCCTAACTACTGTATTAAAAACTAGTGGCGTATTTTCGAACATGACTGGTGGGAGATCGTCCAAGCTAAATCGAGCCAGCTGCTTCGTTCCACCAATAATAATTACTTGAGATTTACTTGGATTTACCGTAAGGCCATGCCTACGACTCCAATCAAGTATCGCCGCCAGGTCGCAGTTAATCTTAGCAATGCCTGCAGCAATATCATCAACCGGTACCTGTGTATAGACTTGTAGATCATCCGCGTATAGGTGATGCTGGCACTTAAGGACAGGGGTAAGGAAATTTATAAATATGGAAAATAGGAGAGGGGACAGGACTCCGCCCTGGGGCACACCAGCCGCGACATCGCAAAAGGAAGACACTCCTCCATCATAACGGATACACTGTCTTCGTCCGTATAGGTAGCTACGAAACCACTCCACCGCTACAGGAGACACCCCAAGTGACTGTAACATCGCAAGAAGAATATCGAAATCTACCGTATTAAAGGCGTTACTAAAATCAAGTAGTGCGAGGATGGTGATCTGTTGATTTGACATTCCCAAGCGGATGTCATCAGACACCTTAACAAGAGCTGTCACTGTACTGTGCCCCGGACGGAAGCCAGATTGGAGAGGACTGAGGAGGGAATTAATGTTTAGAAATGAACACAGTTGTTGGTGTACAAGACGTTCCAAGACCTTAGAAAGGAATGGCAGGATAGAGATCGGACGGTACTGGGAAGGAGAAACAGGATTGCTGGATAAGATTAAGGATTGCTTTAAGTGCAGGTTTTCTCAAGATGTTTTCCTTACCGTAAGAGCATCGGTTAGTTGTCATCTGATCAACTAATGTACATAACTCGGAATAACCCAACTGACAAAAAACCGAATAACTCCCGACCAAGTTTACATATACTCAAATATTTTCTAAACTACTGAACTAATTTTAATAATACGAGTATGAAGCTAATAATCATCTCGATTAAACTATCGGTCTATCTGTTCGGGAACTACGATGCCACCTACAGACATACAGATACACACGTGAAACTTGTAACACCCCCCTGTTTTATGACGGAGTTAAAAATATTGATACATGCCTGCACTGATGATTGAACTCGGTACCTCTCGCTCACAAGTCGGACCCGGCAGCCAATAGACCTCCGATATTCTTGTTATCCATTGCAAATTAATGATATGTTATTAATAAAACACTCACCACAAAGAAGAACGCCAGGTAGAACTTCATGATTGTTAGTTATTAGAAACTCGAAGTGAGTACTAAAATTAAATGTTTCAACAGAATCTACTAGCATTTATACTGGAAGTTAACAATAGGAGCAATATCGACAAGATAAACAATATAATTTTCTCTGGTCGAACCCAAAAATCAACAAGTATTACAAAAGAATATCTGTATGATGATGAAATTAATAATATAACTTTATTTATTTTCTTTACACCGAGTAGTCATGTAGTGGGTGTTATGCAGACATTTTAAGTAATACAAATTTAGATTATTTAACACAAAACTTTGTGTAAAGACTGGCGCCTGCTATAGGTTGTACACAATCTGTACTACTGGACACCAGGTCTTCACCCCTAGTTTACATAGCACATTGTTCCTATTACATAATATATCCCCTAAAACTCTATACATGTCTACTATAATATCAACAATAAATTTAACATATGATATGGAAAACAGAAAAAAATATACATACAAACCTTAAAAATAAATCGAAAATAATAAAGCCGTGAGATAGTGATATCTCCATAAAATCTTGCATTTCGATGCCGATTTTAAATAATGACTAAAAAAGAAAAAGCGGTTTATTGGTATAACTATTATTACACATGCATAACATCTGCCGTGTACAAATAAGGTATAAAATAATTTTTTTTTAAATCATAAAAAGTTGATAAACTTCGTTTTCTTCTATGTCAATAGGTGTTCCATAAGTTTTTGTTTTATTTGGTAATTACTGTATTGTTTTAGCTTAAGATTGGTATTCAACATATTATATATCCTGGAAGCAAGAAAAGTATAAGACCTTTGAGCAAAGCTGGTTTTATAAAAGGGAACAACACAGCGATCAGGTCTATTATCCAAAGCGGGTAAAAAGGGAATTTCTTTGGTGTGAAATCTGCGTATGATTTGGAAAATAAACAACTTACGCACATTCATAACTTTGGTCCTTCTATATAGTTGAGAGGTCGGAAAGCGAAATGGTAGTGTCAGAAGTACTTTTAATACGCCTCTTTGGGCTCTTTCAAGTCGTATAAGATGTGACTGCACAGCACCTCCCCAAACCGAGATACAATAGGTAATGAAAGATTCCCCAAGGGCTTTATATATTCTTATAAGTAAAGTGTTGTGTGCTACTGATCTTTAGTTTTTGAAAACAATCATTAACTTTCTGATACGTCCAGATGTTAGAGAAATGTGTGATTCCCATGTCAAGTGTTCGTCGATCATCACTCCCAGGTACCTAACTGTTTTTTCCCGATTTAAAGTAGGACAATTGCAGGCTACTCGGGCACTGTGACTTTGATTGCATGCACAGGGCGAATGGTTCTTTGGGGTTACCAGCGCTGGTTATGCTAAAGCACAAGTTTTTGGTTTTAGAGACATTGAGCGACAACAGATTATTTTCGAGCCAGGCAGACACTTGCGACAGACCACATTCAGCATTATTTCGAGCATTTTCCAAAGCAGAACCGTGAAAAATGAGTGCAGTGTCATCTGCAAACATAAACGTGTCACAATTTTTCAGTGCCATTTTACAGAGGTCATTTAAGTATATGACGGCGCATCGAGTTATTGGTCGTGATAAGATGTCTATCGGTTAGATACTCTTTAGCTGGTCCTTGTTTGTTTGTTTGGTCGGTGGTTAGTTAACAATGGCAGCGCGCGCACGCATTATTGTGCGCTGTAATGTTCTTGTTTTGATTAACACCAGAAATCAAGCACCCACAAGGAATTGCTATATAAGTCACGAATACCAATACCATAGCCTTTAAACTAACAACGTTGTAAGTTTGTGTCGTGGTGGACCGCGGGCCCTCATGCGCCGCGCTGGAAAAGTCGGCCCTGATGTTAAAATGGTGATGATATATCAAATAATAATGATGTCGGCTATCTAGACTCTAGGGCGCCGATATCAGAAGTGGGATCCAACACGACGCCCACTTTAGGAGATGAAATCTGAATATGATAATCACACCAAGGTGAGGTCGTTCCTATGGAAGGTAAGTCTTACCAACAGACAACTGGTTTCCACTGGACGTCTGATTCCTGTCTTATTCGATGTATACGAGTCCCGCTACAATAAAACAGAGAGCAAATCATGTTGTTGTCAAATGGCTCATGCCTACAAGGAAGAGAAGAAAAGAAAGCAATGTGAGGTTCCCCTCATTGTGATCACATCGTGTAAGAGATCAACAAAACAAAGTATAAGGTTTGTGGTAACTATGGTATTCAGGTCCAGTGTCAAATGCTATTTTATTATATTGTCCCATATCAACAGTTTAATTGGTCCCATTTTTATAAATCCTGCCGTACAGGTACAGAGCCTACCATCATAAATTGTGCTCCTTTTGAATGTGCTCCCAAACCATTCAATATACCCAGTCATGGTACCTATATTGATTTGAATATTTCAGTAAATATCCAAGAGAATTTTATACATTGAATTTAATTTCATAATAGCAGAATGATGTAATAAGTTGAAGATTAAGATGTAATAACCTACCTATTGATTGTTGGGATAGGCCCTGTCAGAGCCGAATAGTATAATTAAGTTCCTAAGAGGCTATGCCAATGGATTTGGGTTGGATTTGGTTGGAACGGTTTGAAGAGACTGATTTGAAATTTTGTTGTACGGGTTGTTATTTGTGTTTTTATTCAATTTTTTATTTGGAATATGTGTGGTGTATGTATGCAGATACTATAATGTAATACTGATTTACATAGTTAGTCATGATAATATGTAACTTCATGTTTCAAGTTTTCTTGTCATTAAGTAACCTATGGAATAAATAAGCAATTCTAATTCTTAGATTGCCATGGAGCTTATTTCTATTCCAAACGAAACTCTCTTGGAGTGTCAATACCATGGCACCCATAGCTATTTGTGCAGAGCTTAATACAAACAATTGATATTGTAGCAGCAAGTAAATTATTTACAAAAAAATTATGATGAAGTTACAAATTGAATTTAATTGCAGGTGCATACCTACCTATATTGAATTTAAGTACTGATTTGAACTATTTGGGATGTACTTGCCTACTTACACTCTTTAATATTATGTTGCTGGTATTATCATAAATCCATAATGATGTTGTTACCGCTGTGTCAGTTAAATTGTGACCCTGCTGCTGCGCGGATTCTCCCTGCCTAAGTGGTCCATAGTAGTCTTTGTTGGAAACAGAAAGTTGTTTTGTATCACCACACCATGTTTAGCCTTATTGGAGGCATACAAACATTGAATTGGATGTAGGAGCATAATGGTACAGTGTGAAAGAATTATTTAATGCTTTTGTGCATCTCTATCAACATTTTGTCAAGAGCCTTAAGATATTTAGGTTTTTGAGATGGAGCAGGTGGACGATGATGATTTGGATGTTTTTACACTAAAGGTGAAGGCTCACTATTTCAAGTTTTAAATAGATCTACTTAGGTTTAGATAATTATTTGTGTAGTGTATTCTGAATGGAATTTCATGCTAATAATAAAATATTTATTGAGCAAGTACTTAGTCATACACAATTGATCAAGCTGTAGGTAAAGTAGGTGGCAGCCTGTGCTGCAGGCAGCCACCAGCTAGCGGAAATAATGTTCATTTTGCCAAACAGTACTTTTGAAGAGAACATTGGACTTACAAGCTATTGTGTGCGTATTGTGTATTGCATTGTGTTATGTATTTGGTAAAACGTAGGATAGCAGGTAACTAATTTGGAGGACGAATTGGGCACTCAACAGTTTCATAGGAGAGGTTCTGGAGCCAGTTTGTGACACTTGCTTTGGCCAGTTTGTTACACATGATAGTATATTATTGATGATGACGAAGATACTGATCATGATTTATTAGAAACCGGTCGCAATGTGTAGAGTATATTTTGATGATAGTGGAACTTGTGAAAAATAATTATGTTTTAATTGATCATGCTAAGGCTGTAGTAGATACTTACTTTGTGTGACTTAATTTTAAAATATTACCCAATCTTATAAATGAAATGCTATAAAAGAAAGTCTTAATTTTACATGCTTATCTTTAACGCACACTCATGCAGTGCGCCGCGCGGCGCACTGCACGATGTGGCAAAACTTGTTACACGCCGAGCAATTTGTATGCAAGTACATTGACATGTGGCGATATGTACCACTGTGCAGCGCGCCGCGCGGCGCACTGCATGATGGGGCAACACCCGCAATTCCAGCCCGAAATGTCAGTTCTGTATGAATTTTGTCCACGTTTTTCAATTTAGCCCCATCGTGCAGCGTGCGGCGCGATGTCAGCAGATGTCAACATGAAACGTCACATCTGACTGTTTCTTTTTACCAACAGTTCGAATCTTTCCTCCTTATGTGACACAGTTCACACACATATATCTGTCTACTTTTTTTAGTACAGATACAACGCGTGTGAATGAAATAGGAAACCGACCTTGTCAAAGAAAGTTTGACCGATGATGCGTAAGCCCCTCCCCTTTTTCTGATTTTTTAATATTATCGTAGTTGTTTCGCTTTCGTGATCCTGTCGTCATTCTCTTCTCAGTTCATCCCGAAATATAAATAAGGCCTGTTTGGTTCTAGAACACTAGTTTCTAAATAGAAATGCTGGTTCTCGTAGAAATCTACATTTTAGATGGCACCTGTCAAACTTAAAACTGTAATAACTCTGAAACTATTGGTGCTTGAATACTAGTTCCTAAAGAGAAATGATAGTGCTCGTCGAGATCTACATTTCGGTTGACAGCTGTCAATCTTAAAACTGTAATAACTCTGAAACTTTTGGCCTTAAAACGCTTGTTCCAGAACAGCAAATACTTATAGATATCGACGGGCACTATCATTTCTTTTTAGGATCTAGTTTTCTAAGAGCAATGGCTTCCGAGTTATTTAAGTTTATACTTACTACTGATGTTATACTTTGTAGTTATAATTTTGAATGAGCCACCATGGTATACATGCAGTTTAAGTAAACATTCGTAAAGGACAGAAATAACAACGTTTAAAAACATTTTGTCGTAATATTGTCCCAAAATCATGTCTTCAACCAGCTGAGGACAAATTTAAGTAGTGCGGTATATCCCACAACAGAATCAATCAATGTGAATAACAAATTCCCAACATGACCGAATCAATCTTCTGAATTGAAAAATTTTGAAGTTTTTATGTTCTTATATCCTCAAGATAATATATTGAATGTATTATCATAGAGCCTGTAACCATCGGACAATCAATACGCTTTTAACGAAAATCGGCCAAGTAGTTTTTGAGCTAGAATTAACATCCATATAAACATTCATATCCACATACAAACCCCTTTCTCCCGCAAGAGTAGGTAGAGACGACATTGTTCCACTTGACAAATCTCTGTCGATTCTTCCACGTTTATCAATTTTACATACATAGACAGTTAACTTCATTACCCTTCCTTGGCATCGTAGTCGGGTAAAAACATCAGTTATCATAGTATTCGAGGAAGATCAATCGAGGTGGTCCAATTTAAATAAAAAAAAAGCAACATTCGCGTTTCATACATTTTTGGATCAAAAATCTAAGTGTCGGCCAGAACAAAATTATTAGTTTCCAATAGAGAAAACAGTTCTTTACATTGTTTACTGTGACGTCAAATTCGCACGTCCGACGGTCGATTGTTATTGCCTTTTAAAAAAGCGATACTTAGTACCTACTGTACGCCCGGTGGTACATAGTGGTGGTGGTGGGCGTACTGGTTTGGCAACATAGTAAGAAATAATAGAACCTTAGGGGAACTAGATTGATGGACGTGGTAACTCGACAGGACGACATTGATGATACAAAGTGAGAACAAGGTGACTGTCGAGGAAGGTTATATCAATCAATATGTGTGTTATGGTTTATTTTTTTAAAGTTAACTGATGGCTTACGTACCAGACGGGTAAGTTTTATTAGCTAAGTGCCTAGTGGTCGTATGGGGGCTTCGGTGATGTTTCGGCGAGTTGTTTTAAGCCTTATGAGAAAATCTTAATTGATAGTATGACAAAGTTTGGTTGAAGATACTGATTTTATATCATATTATCTTTGGTCAAAGCGTGTGGTAAATCACATGCCCTTGATGAGTAGAATGAGTAGAATGAGTAAATGAGTAGGATGAGAGGAGCACGTACTTGTTGAAAGTCAGTTTAGACTTAGTTACAGTTGCGGCATAGGCTTTCCTCTTGGTCGGTCATTTGATGCAGAGTGTCGTAACTTCTACCTTTATCAACTAACTGCTTCCATTGGCTGCGTTCCGTCGTTTGGTACAGTGTAGCGCTGACTGGAGTTTCCAACTCTTCGGATACCTGCACGACATAGTTGTCGACTCTTTTAGTGTGTCTCATTGGATAGTTAATATTATGCTATTATAATGATACAACGAAATCAATTGTCGCGTGATAAAAGTAGGCTGGAAAGTCTTGATCTGTATTTTGTTCGTAACTCATAGACCCAGAAGATATAGATACCAACCAATCAAGTCAACACTGAGTAAGCGCGGTTGAGCCTCAGCAATACAACATATGTAGTTACAGACATTCACTACTCGGTTTAGCAAGAAATGTCAATTATTATTACTTATCTAACTCCACGCGACTAAGGGACAAATCCGAAAGGTGGGCAGCAGCATCTTTCTGGGTAGATTTACATCAACTGCACTGCGATCTCCAATCCGCCTGCCAAGCGTGGAGATTATGGCAATGACCTCCCCTTTCGTGGGAGAGGCCCGAAGTCCTGCAGTGGACTGTTATGGGCTGTGATGACGATGATGATGATCTAACTCTAGGAGCTTGACATGTCTTTTTGAGTACTTCTCGGATTTTGGTTTAGGTCACAACAAACATGTTCGAATTTACGTGCAAAGCTTTCCATCAATTAACAACGTATCCATTTGGATAAGCGCTTTTTAGTTAGAATTCTCTCTCGAGAGAAAGGGAACCAGGCTTTGGAGAGGGAGTCCACACTGACAGTATTTTGTATGGTAGGTTAGGATGTGATAGATCAGCCTCGTTTTTCAAGATAGTCAGGAAAAAGTGATCGTAAGTTACTTACTGACGAGTAAGTATTTGTTGATAATGTTGATTAGATAGGTACGTTACCTACTTACCGCAGCCTTGAGAGTTGTACCTGCATAGGTACTTTGTTGTGCTATAAATATCTTGGGAAGCGTGATCTAATTATCACTCATGTCACTGTATTTGATACTTGACGGCAATTTTGTCATTGAAAGAGTTCACCAATTACTTTAATAATTTAGTCTACTGATGTTATGGTTTTTGACGGATCATCAGAAGTCCGCACTCGAGGCCAGCGAGCCATGAAGCGCAGTATCTTGAGAGTCAAATTGTCGGACCGTATAAGAAACAGTGTATTGCCCTCCAAATATCGATTCGCCAGGGGTTAAAAAGCTGCCAACCTGAAGTGGGACTGGGCAAAAATATCTATGATGAGTATCGGAGATGGCGAGACGAGTTGGACGCCTTTTCTAAGGACTGGCTGAGGAAAGCATTCGACCGGGAAGCCTTTGCTCTGCAGTGGGACAGAGATGGCTAAAAAATAAAAATAAAATGTTTTGGTAATTTACTCCGAGCGTTCATAACGCTATTGTAGGCCAAGGCAGAATAGCAGGCCCGTAGGCATCTTTGCGTATCTGCGGAACTGAGCTTTGGCCTCTTTAGCGTTTAGTGTTTATATAATTTTTTTTTTTCTTATTATTTTTTTTTCTCTGGTTTAATTTATTTTAATTTTATGTAATTTTTTTTTATATGTCAGCTAAATGCTAAATAAATACCTTTTTATTTATTTTTTTATTTTTATTGTACAGATAGTTGCAAGGATTGGAGGTCCTTAACGATCATAACAGTGATAAGGACCATACTCTGTGCGGGAGTTGGGAGAGGAGTCAGTAGTCAGAAACAGATGGTAGATATATGTTTGTGTATCCTGGTCTGTGCCGTTGATATCCAGATCCTGCCCTGTTGCGGGGTTTGGTTTGAAGGATTCAATGGATAGAACTAGCTGATGTTAATGTGTGCCCTGGTTCTTAGCCGCTGATATCCGGATCCTGCCCTGTTGCGGGGTTTGGTTTGAAGGATTCAACTAATAGAACTAGCTGATGTCTATGTGTACCCTGGTTCTTAGCCGCTGATATCCGGATCCTGCCCTGTTGCGGGGTTTGGTTTGAAGGATTCAATGGCTAGAACTAGTTGTTTATGTGAGACATACCGGGTATGTGCGGGTTGGTTTAAAAGAACCAAAGATTAGGCGCAGACGATGACTTTGGTACGTTTAAGGTTGATCTAGAGTTGCTTGTTACATGGTCACGATGTTCACGACGGCGAAGTAGATAAACATGGATGTACGTTGTATCTACAGATAAATTTGGTTGATGGGTGCACATCAACACTATGGGGCTGTTTCATTGGACGCACATGATCGGTCCTTGTGCGTTACTTAGACGTTGTTGATGGGCAACTACAAATTAGGTTTAGTTTGCAGTTCTATATGTCGGGCTCGAGTCAATGGTGGAATGTTGTCCTCTTGAGTTCGTTTGAGAAATTGGTGGCAATCATAGTAACAAATCTTGATTGTCAGGATGATCGAGTTGGTCACTAGCGGTAGAACTTAACGCCCGAGGACGGTCGTATTATCAGAATGGCCGTGACGGCGCATCGAGTTATTGGTCGTGATAAGATGTCTATCGGTTAGATACTCTTTAGGTGGTCCTTGTTTGTTTGTTTGGTCGGTGGTTAGTTAACAATGGCAGCGCGCGCACGCATTATTGTGCGCTGTGATGTTCTTGTTTTGATTAACACCAGAAATCAAGCACCCACAAGGTATTGCTATATAAGTCACGAATACCATTACCATAGCCTTTAAACTAACGATGTTGTAAGTTTGTGTCGTGGTGGACCGCGGGCCCTCATGCGCCGTGCTGGAAAAGTCGGCCATGATGTTAAAATGGTGATGATAGATCCAATTATAATGATGTCGGCTATCTAGACTCTAGGGCGCCGATATATACAAGGAATAACGTTGGACCCAAGGTACTGCCCTGTGGTACACCATACCTACAGATTGCAGTATCACTCGCATGACCTCCAACCCTAACAATCTGACTCCTATCTGAAAGATAATCTCTAAACCAATCCTGTGCCACTCCACGAACTACCATATTTTCCAAGCGGGCAAGCAATATTGGAATCGACACAGTGTCGAATGCTTTTTGTAAATCCAAGAACACCCCCACACACTTTCTTTTATGTTCAAGATGTTCCGTTATTTTAGAGGTAAGATTTAAAGCTGCGTCTTCAGTAGAAAGACGTGCTCGGAAACCAAATTGATTTGCTGAAAGAAGATTGTTAGACTCCAGGCATCTGACAAGTCGTTTATTAACAAATTTTTCCATTATTTTAGACAGTGTCATTAGTAGTGAGATTGGTCTGTAATTATTTGGAATTTTATCATCGCCAGTCTTAAATATCGGAGTTACTATTGCTTTTTTTCAGATATCAGGAAAA
Source organism: Blastobasis lacticolella (assembly GCA_905147135.1). Lineage (NCBI taxonomy): Eukaryota > Metazoa > Arthropoda > Insecta > Lepidoptera > Blastobasidae > Blastobasis > Blastobasis lacticolella. The sequence goes on along the minus strand of LR990065.1, from coordinate 9,340,712 downwards.
ACCCCAGTCGTGAAACTAATATTACATAGGTAAGCAATAGGTTCGCAAAGAAGAGATTTAAGTTTTAAAAAAAAAATCATTTGCTACACCATCCCAACCAGGGGTACACTTAGGTTTTAAGGTGGATATTACAGAATTTATTTCATACAGATCAGTCAGATACAGAGACATGGAATCCGAACACTCAGAAGAGCCATACCTTTTAGCCAATTCAGTCTCGGTGGTTCCTAATTTTTTAAAGATGATATTGGCTAGGTCACTCCCTACTGAAGTGAAGTAGTTGTTAACTAAATTTAGTGAATCTGTGGGGTTGTCCCAAGTCTCAAGCAAGACAGCAGCCGTTTGATCACTTCTCTTTATATTACCCGCTTCTTTAATTATTCTCCAAGTCTCCTTTATGTTTTTTGAGTGTTTTGCTAACTGATTTTGACAATATTCTCGTTTGAGTGATTTAACAATTTTAGTACACCAATTACGATAAGAGACATACAGAGTTTTCATGTGATCACTGTAGGATGAATTTAGGGTTTTATGTAAATTATCTCTTTTGCGAAGAGCTTTTATCACACCGACCGTGGTCCATGGCTTCAGGGGTTTTCGCCGTTTAGCTATTTTGGTAGAGATTGAATAGTTCGTAATGGAATTTTGCAATTTGTCGCTTAGGAAATTGGCACACCAGTTCACATCACTACTGTTATAATAGACACTTCAATCGATCTCTTTCAAATAGACCGAAACAGCTTCATAATCAATCTTAGTGTTAATGCTAGGCGGTTGTTTACTTTCTGTGCAACTTGAGTTATTAGAATAAAATAATATAGGACAATGATCAGTAATAACAGTTTGCTCAAATAGAATTGTTTGCCAAGGGAAGTGACATTTAGCCATAAAATGGTCAAGGCATGTGTTAGACGGTGAGCGTGTAGGCACAGTAATGCCCGGCACTAGGCCTTGAGAGGCTAACAGTTCTAAGTAATCACTGGTGTCATTTAGATTGGTATTAAGAGTGTCAATATTTATGTCCCCTGTGAGTATGATGTTTTTGACTGTAAGTGACTGTAAGAATTGATTTAAAGAGACTAAGAACTTACTAGGGTTGTGAAAACTTGGTGGCCGATAAATACAAAGTATGGCTATCCTATTATCCACCGTAACAACCAGACAGTTACAGTCAGACACGCAAGCCGGCTCGCAAACATTATATTGCAGTTGTTTTCTAATATATATGACCACTCCGTCATTTTTGTTTTAGCTAAGTTTTGTATAGAATGAATTATATCCATCGATTGTCGGGGGGACAAAATCGGGACCTATCCAACATTTACTAAAAATAAACATATCAATCTGAACGTTAATATAAGACGAGAAAACTAGAAAATTGTCCAAATTTTTGTTAATACTGCGAATGTTGTGACTCAATAAACAAAGTTTACCGTAGCTATAAGTTTGACCCTGTTCCAGTATCTCTAAGCATTGCGATGGATCTGTAATTTGGTCGCACCTTATGAATTCAGTATTGTCTATAATATCTGTAAATACTTTGCTATTTGTACCTATTTAAATTGCTATTCACACGTAGGTAGTTTAATAAAAATGAGTTGTTATTATATGTTATAGTTAGGCATATTTTATTAGTAGTCATGATGATTTGAAATGCATGTGTATGTTTATTACAGCCGAGGGGCAGCATTGCTAAGTGATTTTAGTGAGGTATTGAATAAAAGTTGTAGTATTGCAGGTGTAGGTGAATAACATTTGTTGTATTAACCAAACATTGTATACATAGACCTAGTCACAAAAGCATTAATTCTTGGACCTGCGACTCGCTACTAATTAATATTATATGGGAATGTTCCTCCATTCTTACGTAAGCCTTGCCGTGGGTGGTCCAGCAGTATTTGTATTTCTTGGATTTGGCTAGATCACGAGCGAGGAAATGGAGACGAGAGCCCTTCGGTGTCAGTTGTTCAGAGATGTATATAGGAGCATCTTCATTAGTTCGTAAGCCTTGGTGTTTTGGTGTTATTTATTTTACTATATAATTTACATTGTTTAAGATATTCTGTCTTTAGAGAAGTAGATGATAGTTCCATTAAAACAGGAGCATTTTATTCCTTCACTTTTTTTCTTTGCACTCGGTATAGTTACTGATGTCGGAGTTGCTAATGTTTATACCTATGGTTTTTGACAGTCCCGTAAAACATTTCCTTCAAATTCTCTCTAGATTCATCGGCTTGCTTGGGGACGTTCTTTATCACGAGATTGCCGGTACGATTCATTCTTTCCAAGTCTTCGATTTTGTTCTCGAGAGATGCAATTATATTTCATCATCCTTCGCTTGGATTTCCAATAAGTTAACTTGGCTTCTTAGTTCGTCATGCTGTGCAGCCAGGAAGGTAATGGATTTCTCAATATTAGCATTAGTTTTCTGGATTTCTTTTTGATATAAAGAAATCGCCTGCAGGTCGGTTCTTTGAGAGGAGAACAGGGATGAAATCATTTCCCTCATTTCTTTTTCAAAATACTCCTATTCCAATCCTCCAATTATTTGCTTACATGGGACAATCTAATTGTTTAATCACCATCGTCATTTGCGTGCCCCAATACCTTGAAGTTAGTTAGTTATAAAACACTTATATTGTTGATTATTCCTTGCAATAATTATCTAGGCTCACCCTGAGCGACGTGTGCAACGGGGTTTATCAAACTAATAGACCACTTTTTGGCCGGCCGCCAAAAAAGTCATGAAATGCATGTTGTGACGTCATTCCAGAGGATGGGATCATGCTATTGGAGATCAGCGGTGCCGATGCTGGACGACGCGGCGATGGTGGCCGTTTTCCATAAGTTGGACCGTCAGTGAATAAAAAACGTTTTAACTGTTCTTATATCTATACTTAATATTATAAAGAGGAAATGTTTGATTTTTTGTTTGTATTGAATAGGCTTCGAAACTACTAGACCGATTTCAAAAATTTTGTTACCGTTGGGAAGCTACACTATCCCTGGGTGACAAAGGCTATATTTTATTTTCTAAAAATTACGGATCATTAATAAAACTCCAATAATGTAACCCAAGGTGTAAAAAAATACCCAAAAAATTCCTTACATCGCGTGTGCTGCGAAAACTATTGATGATAGAACAAAATAATGTACTACGACTTTGCAGAACACATCATTATCTACAAAAAGTGTCTCGACAGTATATGTCTAACTATTATAGTTATGTCACAAAATGTTCTTTTATTTTCAAAATTTAATTAAAATGCCGCCGCTAAAAAACGCTCTTTATTTGTACCTTGGTATTAATCCTTATCAAAATCAATTACTTCATATTCACGACTGCTTCAATACCTTTATATATAACTCCTTGAATTATTCAATTCAGACATTCCATTCGAAAGATATCACGAGTTTAAAAATGTGAATATTAGAAAAAAGTCGTGTGTTCGCCGCTCAGTCCGCTCGGCTATCTAGGCAGCACGGGGTACGGGAGGGGAGTCAATGTCAAGTAATAAACAAGTGCCGCGCGCGCGGCTCCCTACGCAGCGGTCGTGTGTAACCCGTGTACCCGTAGTGGTACCCGTGCGAAGCCGGGGCGGGCCGCTAGTTACTTATAAGAACAGTTAAAACGTTTAGTAAACGCCTTAGGTGACACTTAAGATATTCCTCAAATCGGTTTCATAGCAAGTTTAGTTTTTATTGAAGGCGTTGGCAATGTTTTTCTTGATAGGATAGTTTAGTGCAATTCGGCAATAATCTTTTATTATTATTGATAACTGTGCTGGATAGAGCTATACCCGTAGTCGAATAGTAGAGGAAGATCACGATTGTATCTATTACTTATAATCACTCTGTATATTAATTGAAGGTAATACACTATATACTTATCTATTGACACAGAGTCGACATACAGATGGTCTTTTGTTTAAAATATATACTTATTTCTGAAATGCTTTTGTATTAATTACAATAATTTGAATTACGTCATTCAGTTTTACCAAATATGATTACATCATTATTTACTTGTTATGATGGTTTCTTTTGATGGCTTCTCAACCTAGTTGAAAACAAACACGGTTCCCGACGTCTGTCCCTATGTAGCTATCTGATGGCGAATAGAGTTATAAACAGTTTCATAATACAGATGCGATTTCAGAGATTTTTCGGTCTGACCAAACAAAATTATATTATTTACCTTGTCGGTATTGTTCCTTTTGTTATCTTGCACTATAAAATGCATGTAGATTGGATTGGAACATTTAGTTTTAGTGCTTACTTCGAGCTCCATTGTCAATGCGCTAGCTTGAAGTAAGCACTAAAATAAGTGATTACTTCTAGCTAGCACCAACTGAGTTACAAAATAGCCTTTTCGTCATGCTAGTCTATTAACTAGTGCTGGGCCGAACTTTCAGTTTTGACTTTAAATTAGAAAATGTATGCATTGTTGAGGGAATAATTTATATATTAAAAGACTGTGCTGTTATTCGAAGCCTTATTATATGAGAGAGGAGTTGTTGTTTTCGCTGGCTAAGACAATCAATTTTGTGAAATCGGTGTTAGATGCTCAAAAAACCATTCAATTCCTAGGAGTTATTTATTTATTTGTATCAGGCTACAGAGGCCCATAGATATACCTAATACATATAACATACAAAATTATAAAAACAATAAACAATACATTATAGCCAAACAAAATAATATAACCTATACACCTTAAATTAACAATAGACTAATTTATTTATTTTTATTTATTTATTTGGAAGATCATCAGCTTAACAAACAAATCAGTACTTAATGGTAAAAAACGGTTAGCTAATAATAGACCTTCACTAATAGATCTAGAATAGTTTATAAACTTAGCGTAGATAGATAGCCGAGGCAAATTCTGTAGGCACACGAAATATCAAATGACATGATAAAAAAAGTATAAAATATTTAGCACTTAAATAACAAATTAGCAATTAAATGACAGAACAAAAATACCCACACAATACTTACTGCTCAAAGAATACGCTACTTAGCAATTTCCGCGCTGCGTGAACGCTCGTATTAAAAACATCAAGATCAACGCCCGATTCCAACAATGAAATACAACTCCTGGTCGCCCGAATAAGATACGAATTCTGTCTGTAATTAGTAGAGGCTTGGGGATACATAAATGGTACCTTGTGACGACCACCATGACCTCTAGGTACCCGAAACTGCTATTTACTGAGTAATTTGGGACAGTCTACCGAACTAGAAGCTATTTTTAAAATGTAAGTTTCATCTGCAATATTGCGTCGAAGAGACAATGGCATTAAATGGAATTTTTTACATAAATCTAAATACAGCTCAGACTTATAATACATTTTAAGTCTATAGCACAGGTACTTCATAAACCTAATCTGAACACGTTCAAGTCTTGTTTTGTAAACGTCATAGATGGGATTCCATATTTGAGAAGCGTACTCTAAGGTACTTCTTACATATGCGCAATATAAGACTTTGAAAGTCTTTGCGTTTTTGAAGTCCTTGGTTACACGCATGAGAAAACCCAATGACTTCGATGCCTTGGCAACAATGCTCTCAATGTGGTAATTATAGACCAATTTATGGTCTAGTACAACACCCAAGTCTCTAATTGAAGTATCCCTAGTAAGTGACTGGTTTCCGAGGAGATAATTATATATAACAGGTATAGGTTTACGAGTAAAGGAAACTACACTACATTTTGAAGGATTCAGATCAAGATTATTATCAGAACAATACTCGACAAGTCTAGTAAGGTCTTCCTGCAGTGCATTGGCATCATTAACGGTAGCTACACTTGAGAAAACCTTCATATCATCTGCGAAGCAGAGAAGATGTGAGTTGTGAAGGCAGCTAATAATGTCGTTAATGTAAATAGTAAACAACATAGGCCCGAGTAATGATCCCTGGGGAACACCACTAGGAATTCCTACCCAACTCGACATGTAATTATTTACTACAACCGCCTGTGACCTATTCTCAATGTAAGACGCAAACCATCTAAGCAAGTCCCCACATATTCCCACACTTTCCAACTTTGTGAGAAGACGCCTGTGATTTATCCGGTCAAATGCTTTGGAATAGTCCGTATAGATAACGTCCACTTGCATGCCAGCATCTAAAGTTTCAGTTAGAAAGTCGTTGAAAAGAGCAAGATTGCTGACAGTGGATCTGCCGGGTATGAACCCATGTTGGAAATCATGAAGAGATTGCTTAATGGCCGCATATACCTGCCTGTGAACCACTTTTTCAAACACCTTTGACACTATACATAATTTTGATATGGGCCTGTAATTGGTCACTTCCGTTCTTGAACCTTTTTTATAAATGGGGGTGATAAAAGCAGTTTTCCATAATGTTGGTACTGTACACTCCTTCAAGGACCTTTGGAACAGCAGACAAATAGGAACTGAGATGGTATCAGCACATTTTATCAAGAATATTGCTGGGAGTTGGTCGGGGCCAGCTGATTTTCCTTGATCTAACTTAGACAACAAAATTGCGACAGATTCGCATTCAACAAGATTTTTGAAATGACAGACGTAGGCAAATCATGGGCAGCGCTAGTGTCAACCACCGGTTGCTGTTTACTTGAGTCGAGGAAATTGGATAGAAAATAGTCTGAGAAGACATTGCAAATATCAGTACCTGTACTGAATGTTACATTGCCATATGTAAGGTTACTCGGCATTAGATTACTTTTTGTTATAGTGTTGTAATAGCTCCAAAAATGCTTGAGATTATCTGTAATTGCTTCTTCTATAGAACGTATGTACCTATCATAACAGCTGCTTTCAAGTGCTTGGGCTCTAGCTCGCAATAATTTCATCTCCAGCTTATCTGCCAAATTTCCATATTTTATAAATTTACGATAACACTTGTATTGTTCCTTAATAACCTTCTGAAGCGACTTAGAATACCAAATAGGGTACTTACAGCCAGAACACGATATGCGAGGTATATGTTTATCTCCGATTAAATAAAAAATTGAATAGAAGTAACTACCACATTCCTCCAATGACCTGTGCTCAAACTCACTTTCCCAGTTTACTTTTTCCACCTCTTCGTTGATGATGTTGTAATCACCTTTATTGAAGTAATATTTTATTCGCGGCGCAGCAATTAAATGTTTATAATTAGCAGGGTAGTATTTTAACAATAACGCTCCATGATAAACATCAATAGGTACCAATGGGCTATCGCAACTAGATACAAAAACGTCATCGTGGTTTGACAGAACTTAATCCAGGATTCGACCGTAAATATTTAACACACAGTTAAATTGCTTTAGCCCGTGTAGGTATAACTCATCCACTAAACAGCACTCATCGTTTGTGATGTTACCCGACGGTACAAGAAAGTTACCCTGCGATGTCCAAATAATATTACTTAAATTAAAGTCGCCCACGATAAAGAATTTATCGTTGGGGTTAGAAACAACGACGTCGCTTAGTTTATTTAAGAAATTCGATAATTGTGTGGAAAAACTATTACCTAGATTTTGACGACACAGGTATATACCGCAGATGTGTATGTTACTAATTTTCCGCGTAGTTGAATCTTGTATGGAGATAGTAACCCACAAGTCCTCGGCTGTCGAGTGGAAGGTAGGCTGCGCCGAGGCACACACACTTCCCATGATTGCAATCAAAACACCACCACCTCGAGTCTGTTTTGTAGAACCGTAATCACGATCGCGCCTCCAAACGACATACCTATCGTCGAATAGTTCCGTGTCCCTAACACCATCGTTCAACCATGTTTCCGTGAGGATTATAACATCGTAATTATTCAGTCTCACGTTACGATAGAAGTCCGTTGTCTTTGTTCGTAATCCCCGTGTATTTTGATAGTAAATACTTAAATAATTAGCCATTTATAAGCATGAAAATAAAAACATAATTAGCAATCAACACAATGTCAGACTTGATTCTGATCTATTAAACTTAACTTAAGGGGTTTAATAATAAAAACTAAAGTTGAGGTGTATATGACGTATAAAATATATTGTAAAAGCTAAAATTTAAAGAAAAACAAAACAAACAATTTCAGGTCGGAACAAAAGTTAAAACAGAATTTAAATTATAAAAGTGGGTCCCTCTTTACTCTCTCTTTAAATATCAACATACACAAAATTTGTTATACTTATAACTAAACAAGCAAAAGCAGGTGGGTGACAGGTTTCTGGTATGGTGGATTTGCAGGTCAAACACAAGAACGGAAAGGCTGGATCTGGTATGGATTTGTTGAACGGGTTTTTGGTGAGGCAGCCTGGGTAACGCCCATGAGACTGCCAGGGCATAAAACTGAGCCCATTTTCAATGTGGTGGTATGCCAAACTTGACAAAAATATGGCAGTAAAAAGTTGGATAAAACTGTGGCAAATTGGTGTAAAAAAACAAACTAGAGTCACTGAATTTAAATTAGGTTTCATCTGAATTTCCCGGCTCCAGGAAATGGAGCACTCCCTCCACTTCTTCCTATCTGGGGAAGAAGGAAGGATGGGCACGGGTTAGGATTCGGATGGATGGAGACCAGCAGGGAGATAAGCGGGATTGTTTAGTGATAGCACGTAAACTCACCTGACTTTCGTCAGCAAACAGGTATTAGGACTTTACTTATATTTTAATCACCATCACCACACATTTTATACGGTAAACTTGTAGTCTAAAAAAGTTTGTTGTGAAAAGTCTAATAAATGAATCTCCGCGCTAAAAGCGCCTTCAAAAAATGGGGTACCTAGCACGCCAAAATTATTACCCCAAAACGGTTTACCAAAATGTGGGAAAATATAAATATAAAAATCAATAAACTAACAATATAAGAGAGATAACATGATATAAAAATTATACCATGTTACCTAGATACATATAAATACTAAATAAATAAATGAAAGTAGTAAATAAAAGAAATATAAATACATAAACTATAGAATAACCAGACATTATGCCGTAAAAATGGCACAATATCTGGCAACAGACAAGAGTGGTATCACTGCGCTAGACAGTCATATCCTGACTTGCGCAGTGAGTAGGCGTCCTTTCTGGCGTCTACCGCGAAAATAGCGGATAGAGCGACAGAAAGGGATACAAGATATATAAATAAATAAGGAAAAAAGAGATAAAAGAATTTTTAATAAATTTTGAATATGGCAAAGGGATGTGCTAGGCAGCCTTAAAAAAAAAGAAAAATAAAAAAGAAATAAATGGAACGTTCTAAAATTGCAACGTTACAACAATAACAGGCAGAATTCGATAACATCTATACAATAAACGGCAACTGGAGAGTAATTCGCGTAGGTAACATTGAAATTTTAATGGACTCAAGTAAATCGCAGCGCAAACGCAAGCAGGTAAGAAAATGGTGCAGTATGATAGACAATTGCATAAGTGTGAGCGGGTTAGTAATAGAAACACGAGCGTCCGCCGCGCATTGTTTACCTCGATATGACTCGAAGAAAGGTAATGCGTGAAGTTAGGGGCGCGCAACCTTTTTGATAAGTTCATAAAAATCTTTAAGCAGCGTATTATGGGGTTTACTAAATTTAATGAAAAAGCTGTTGATAATAATGAAATTTGGCAGTAGCAATAGTAACCAAGCCTGGGCAAAAAATGGACTAAGTAAACTTGTTTAAATCGTCCTCCTTAGACACGATAAACACACCACTTGAATCATTTTTCCGGACGTGGATTTTCCCATATCTCACCCAGACATATTTATAGTCTTTGTCCTTCGCGCACTTCTTAGTGTCGTTGAGCAGTCCCTTTAATCTTGGCGTTAGATGGTCATTTATATAGATTCGACGTTTGTCGTCGGCGAATCCTATATCTTCTGCGGTTATAGTTTTCTTCTCTCGGGCTGCGGCTATAAAATCCTCCTTGAGGTAGCGATTTATAAATCGAACTATTATAATCTTTTCCTTGTCATTAAAAGTAGGCACTCTAGAAATATAGTCGATTTGCGTCCTCGGGATACTGCAATCTATCGTTTTGGATATGTTTTCGAAAATATGAAACAAATTTTCTTTGGATTTGAAGGGGCCCCCTCTAATTTCGAGATTGTTCATTCTTGACCATTGCTCCTTATCCAATATGTCGGCGCGAAGCCGGTCAACGCTCTGTTGGGTTAAAGTCATTTTGACGTCTACGTTGATAACTTTGGATATTTCGTCCTCAACGTCCTCCAGACGCTTGCCGAACTCGGATAAACTTGTGCTATTCGCTGTGCACGCTGTCTTCAGATCCTCCAATTCATTTTTTATGGCCTTTACATCATCCACCAATTCAGGGACGCGGTCAACGTGTTTCTTGACTTCCCTGATCTCCTTCAGGATGATTTCCAGCGAGGGTAAGTCCTGTTTTGCTTTAACACAATTTGGGCACCTGAATGCAGCTCTCTTCTGAGATCTAAAGGTACGATAGACCACTTCCTCCACTTCAGCACAGGCAAAACAAAGGTTCTTATTGCAGCCAGCACACAACACCAGATCGTTAGAGGATGCACTACAGGATCCGCACGCGGACGACATTGTAAATAACAATTAAGGTTACTATTATTTTATTCTTAAAAAGAGCAAAAAAGGTTGATCAGCACTGAATGTTATCGGTCGGTGTCAATGATAGTTACTACGAGTCCCACGTGTCACCTCTGCGACCGAACGACGCGAACTATAATAATATAATAATTTCACTAATAGATAATATAATAATTTCAAAACTAAATTCTAACACTTTTCACTTAATCTCTGTGATACCTAATGTCGTTTCGGCGGCACCGGAAATTCTGGGTCGCCCACGGAATCGCCGGTACACCACACCCTTCGGCCAATAATCTTCCCTCATGAAGAAATCCAAATCTGCGGTGGGAACCAACACCACGAACGAGTTGAACGTACGTTCATGGCTTGATTCCAAGAGCCGGACTCTCACGAGGTACTTTTTGGTTAAGCGGATATGCTCTTTCACGTCCTTTGCCGTCACTGTGTAATGAAGGCGGGACAGGTAAAGCGCCGTCGTCGGTGTCGCAGGGCGCAGTAGAAAGTTGGGACCGGTTACTGCAGTGCCGCGAAAATTCTGAGCAGCACGACGTCTACTCTTCTTCTGGACCGTGATAAATCCTTCCTCATCACAGTCCACGTCGGGGGCACATGGGGGCTTTAATACCCCCGTTTCTTGTGGAGCTGAAGCCACCACGCGACGAGGTTGGCGCGATGCCGGTGCGCTGACGGGAGCCGCGGGCGCGGCGGGCGCTGGCGGGTGGGCAGCGGGTACGGGCCGGCGAGCGGCGGGTGCGGGCGGGCGCGGCGCGGGCGCAGGGCCTCGCGGTGACGCACCCGCAACGTGTACGCCGATGCGAGCCGCGTACGTATTGAGTTCCAGCGTGGACGGCGGCACCTCCGTGAAGTTGGCCCCCCAAAGTAATTATTTTTGAATTCAATTAATGCAAATCGTTTGAGAATCGTTTGAGAAGATTTGAGAGTAAAGAAAAATCGTTTGAGAGTTAATAGTTTTTCCAGAAAATTGATTTTAATGGGTGTGAAATTGGCCCCCATATACTCTATCTCGTCGAAAAATTGACTTAGACGTTCAATTTTTTTTTAATCGTTTAAGAATCGTTTGAGAGGATTTGAGAGTTCAAAAAAACTGTTGGAGAGTTAATATTTTAATTGATATTACTTCATTATTGCGTGAGTCATTTCCCCGTAATTTCCCCTATTTTCTCAGGACTTCCGGTCCGCGCAATGCAAATGCGCGGCGTACATGCGCAGACTGTATGCGCAGTGTATCTGAAATCAGCAGCTCGAGGCTAAAGGTCGAGCGACGAGCAGCATGGTCGGCAGGTCACTGCTGATCTTATTTCTCGTTCGACGTCCTCATGAAAACTTGTCAGGAAGTAAGTTTTTTTTTTTCTGAAAACTACATTTTTCAATGTTGTTTTATCCAGCTAACTCGAAGGTGCTTATCGACTTGATTATTGTGTCTTTTTAGGAAAAAATCAGGGGTCGTTTGGGCGTCCTTCTTTACGCATATTTGGGCGAGGAATATCTCGAAGATCTCGGTAGTATTTTGGGAGCTCTGAAAGCAATTGTCAACGTAATTGGAATGCCGAAAATGACGCTGCCAATCAAGCATTTGATGCCCAGACTTACTCCAATTTTGAAAAATAGACACGGGAGGGTACAAGAAAATTGTATAGATGAAAAAAGAAAAAAGAACGAAGGAAATCGACTTTTCAACAATATTGTTACAATTCTCAATTCTTCGATATTTTGATATTTCAAGTTTGCTTTATTAACGTATGAAAAATATTTGCACAATGGAAAGAATTTTATTAGATTTGCGCGAATAAATAACAATCAAGGTCACAAAATGCTTTGTTTAGGGTTCTTCCGAAATTTGGTATAAACGTTCCCATCTTTCCAGTGAGTCAGTGAATGCAGTGAACACAAAAAATACACTCAGATCGCCAAAACCGCTATGTTACTTTCAACGGTATAAATAAAGTCTCACGTATATGTAAAGTTCGTAAAATTAATTGTTGAAATAAAAATCTACGATTCATAGCCTAAAATGCCCTTAATTTAGTTCTCCTAATCGACTACAAGTTACGTCTTTTTTATTCCTTTTTTTTACTGCCACGCGTTTTCGCTGCCACGTTTTTGGTCTGCGATTATAATTTTCTTTTCACTATACGTTAAAATTTTCTTTTTCTCCGAGTTGCAATGATGTTGGAAGATTCGACAGGCTGCAGCGCACACTGTCCATCTTTCTATTGCCGACACGAACGTCCGCGTCAATAAACAAGTAAATTTCCAGCTGATTAATACGGATAATTTTCTCTCAATTAAAATATTAACGCTCCAACAGTTTTTTTGAACTCCCAAATCCTCTCAAACGATTCTTAAACGATTAAAAAAAATTGAACGTCTAACACCCGGTTTCTGAAACGCTTGTCAAATCATTGATTAGCTAACAGACATTTAACAAGTTGTTAAATCACTGTGGGTTTCTGAAAGGCCAATCAATCTATTGTTAGCTAATCGACCATTAACAAGAGATCAATTTTTTCGTCTGGCTACCCCTGCTAAAATCAGTCACATTCGTTCACTCATATGACGGCGCATCGAGTTATTGGTCGTGATAAGATGTCTATCGGTTAGATACTCTTTAGCTGGTCCTTGTTTGTTTGTTTTGTCGGTGGTTAGTTAACAATGGCGGCGCGCGCACGCATTTTGATTAACACCAGAAATCAAACACCCATAAGGAATTGCTATATAAGTCACGAATACCAATACCATAGCCTTTAAACTAACGACGTTGTAAGTTTGAAAAGTCGGCCCTGATGTTAAAATGGTGATGATAGATCCAATTATAATGATGTCGGCTATCTAGACTCTAGGGTGCCGATATCAGAAGTGGGATCCAACACGACGCCCACTTTAGGAGATGAAATCTGAATATGATAATCACACCATGGTGAGGTCGTTCCTATGGAAGGTAAGTCTTACCAACAGACAACTGGTTGCCACTGGACGTCTGATTCCTCTCTTATTCGATGTATACGAGTCCCGCTACAATAAAACAGAGAGCAAATCATGTTGTTGTCAAATGGCTCATGCCTACAAGGAAGAGAAGAAGAGAAAGGAATGTGAGGTTCCCCTCATTGTGATCACATCGTGTAAGAGATCAACAAAACAAAAGTATAAGGTTTGTAATTGTGGTAACTATGGTATTCAGTTCCAGTGTCAAATGCTATTTTATTATATTGTCCCGTATCAACAGTTTAATTGGTCCCATTTTTATAAATCCTGCCGTACAGGTACAGAGCCTACCATCATAAATTGTGCTCCTTTTGAATGTGCTCCCAAACCATTCAATATACCCAGTCATGGTACCTATATTGATTTGAATATTTCAGTAAATATCCAAGAGAATTTTATACCGGGACCCGATGACTGGCATAGAGTTGCGCAATGTATTCATTTGTTCACGCAACTCCAAAACAGTTTTATGAGAGGCCTCGAATTTTGCCTCAACTTTCGCCAGGTTTTCCTTCAGGAGCACGATGTCCTTCAGAAACCTAGTGACGTCGACGTGGTCGAACGTAACGGGAGGGAGCTTATTCAAAACCCTCGCGACAAAGATTGGCACGTCGTCGGGATCGGTCTCCTTCAGTAGCGTTATTATATCCTGAACGCTCCTCGGTGTCCCGTCACGTCTTCGAGACACCATCTTCTCCATCATGTTGAGTGATGAGAACAGCAGTACCTTGGCTTCGGAAATGTCCTTCTCCAAAAAGCTGGACTTGCAGATCTGCACAGCACTGACTTCGTCCATCACGTCCAACTTTTGCAGCAGAAACGCGAGGAGCTCGTTCACAACGATGTTATTATTAGCCATCGCAGCGACGCACACGCGGTAGATTGCGCCGCCGAATCAGTAATACGATATAAATATTACTAAATCGACAATACACGACTTACTCACATAGCGCATACTGAGAGACTGATCCTACCCGCAATTTAAAATGGTTACCTGACGACAAATGTCCACGTCTAACACACAAAATTATGAACGTGCTATAGTTACGGGCCGCAAATCTAAAAACAATACAGTCGCTTGTGGGTATGTTAAACGTTGCAAGATTTTGTGTGACAAGGAGTCGACCCAATCACCGATTCCTACTGAGTTTTTCTCAAAGTCTACGCGACTCGCACCAGCAAATGTTATTTCCGATACCTGTTCAGGTAATTCCCGAACTATATTGGTGGTTGCAAAACCACAATACTCAATCAGCGATACATGTAGCCCCGGTGCCTCACTAAGTGACAACGGATGCTTTTTGTCTGGGCTAGGAAGCCCAAGGCGACAACATGATGAATGATGATGCTAGGCAATTGGTCAGTCCCCGAAAGTTTTCTGAATTTCAATCTAAAAGAAATGACAGCCATTATAGAAGTGATCCAATTCATGGACCCCTATTTTGTAAACGCCACGGTGTCTATTCAGTCAGACAACCGAACAACTCTATCCTATCTGAGGAAAGAAGAATCACAAGAAAAATAGCTCGCCAATCCATATTTCGCTTGTCGTTTGGGAAGAGTCAAAATGACCGGTAGCAAACGCAATCCAGAAACCATCATTACTTTTACCAATTGGATATTTAGAAAACGAGAAAACATTTCCCTGAAATTTTATTCGAACATAACATTAGTAAAACGTAGTTACAACGTAGTCTGATTTTACAGGATTAACTTATTTTCCAGGGAAGAATGATGAGCAATCAGAGCTGATAGGCCAAATCTAATGATACTCATAAAAAATGATTATTATACGTATAAAAATTTAAAATAAAAGTGTCAACGTGCTGAACAGTTGTTTGAACAGGAGTCCTAATAGCCGTAACTAATAACACAAGTCAGGGCAAGACCTGACTACCTACTGATACCGGTCTTATACATATTACCCCAAAAATCTAGAAATTAAAGCATGAAAAAGAACCCTAACCCTTTAGAGGGGTTAAAGCATGAAAACGAACCCTAACCCTTTAGAGGGGTTAAAATATAGAGACAACCCTAACCCTTTAGAGGGGTTAAAGCATAAGAAAGAACCCTAACCCTTTAGAGAGGTTAAAGTATAGGAATAACCCTAACTCTTTAGAGGGGTTAAAGTGTAGAGGGAGAAAAATATATATGGGTAATATGTAGAAAATCCCCTGTTACAACCAAAGTAAAAAAACATTAAAGTGGAATCACCATTTTACCATTTGGCCATGGTCCGTGCGTAGCCTATTGAAATTGCACCAATCTTACCTAGACAGTTCAGACCATGCAACATTATTCGTGGAAAGAGGATTACAGTCAGTTTGAGTACATTGATCTTGAGAGTTAGCTGTATAAGCTTGAGTTCTTTTCTTTTGTAAATACATATAGTGCAGTTGCATAGTCATTATACTGGGACTACCGGTCTTATACTCGATGTGTAAGACTTCTCTCAACATATTTCTACATATTACTACAATCAAGACTTTTATTTTTTTGAATGTCTTATTTTTCGAAGTTTCACAAATAATATTTGATTTTTTTATTTCGGACAACTACAAAAGTAAATTGGACAGACATTGAGACAGCTAGATGTATAGTCTTGATTATAATGTAAAAATTGGTGCAGATGGTAGAACTCTATCCGCCTGCCCAGAGCAATCCGCTTGGGTACCACCGCCTATCAATTTCTGCAGCCAAGCAACAATGCTTGCATTATTGTGTTCTGGGCTGAAAGATAAGGTCTTCATCGTCCTATCGTTTATCACGGCCTCTGCCAGGGTCTACTTTCCTGCTCATTCTCCTCCACTTCGCCGGGTCTTCCGCATCCTGGATGACATGCATCTGACATGGCAATGTCAATTCATCGTTGAAGGCTAAGGTAACCAGCGCAATTACAGGCATGAAGCATTTCAACATAGTCCTCACGGTGTGAACGCACCTGCGTTTCTGCATTTTTGTTGCCTGCAACCTAAGAAGATAATCGGTTATTCTCTTTACCTATACTCATGGATAAAATCAAATCAGTGTATTTCTTTGCAATCCTTTCGGTATCAGTAAACTATCTTAACAACTAGTGCCCGTGTCTCCGGCATAGACTTCCTCTCACTATTGAATTTGGAATCCTAGAAACACACATATGCGCGTTCATACAAAGGTTGTGTAGAATAGGTAAGTAGGTCTCTACCTTAATTTAGGCGGCTAATTTCATATGCAATATAATGTGTCGATAAAATTAAGTACGAAAGTACTTAACTACTATTGCTCTATAAAATGTAGGATTTGTAATTTCTTTAGACTTACCATAGGGATCATAAGATAAATCTGTAAAAATGAATAAATGTATAAGTGCCTAAGTTACCTATAGTGAGAAACAAGTCACAAGCTTGGGTAGACTATGCAAGTATCCAGAGGTAAAAACTTAAGCACGGCAGGACCGTTTTAGGTATTAATTTGAAATGTATGTGCCTAGCGTTGGTAGGTAGGTAGATATAATAGTCTGAAAAAACTGCCCTACCCCTTCCTTCCCCTACCTCTACTCAAAGGTCGTCCGCTTGAGAAGTAAGAGACTAGTTACAGTCTCGTGAGCCAATTAGCACCTCGTGACGATCCTCCTCCTCGTGAAATCCCGGTTTTGAAAAGATATACCGGTATTGCCACCCCTACAAGCGAGGTTCACCTAGGTCGTCCGCAGGGGAAGTTACAGTCTCGGGAGCCAATTAGCACCTCGTGACAATATAAATATGATAGTATGAAGTTTGCCGAGGTTTATACTAATTATGAGAGATATGACGACTAGTCGGCCCAAACAGCCGACTCATCGGTTATTCTCTTTACCTATCTCATGGGTAAAATCAAATCAGTTTATTTCCATGCAATCCTTTCGCTATCAGTAAACTATCTTTACGATTGTGTCAAGAGATTGTGTCTGGAAATTGCGATTTTATTGCAATGAATGTCGAATTCCATTTTAAAACGGGCAGCTGTAGGTACTCGATAGAAAACAGAACTTGTGCCGATTAAGCTACCGCCTAACCTTTGAAATGACGCCGATTCTTTTTTGCTGTTGTTTTTGGTTTGGCTTTGAAGTACAGGTCGAAGCAAGAAGAAATGGGCTCCTTTTCATCCCTCCTTAATTCTACAGTAGATAAACTCTACGCACTTACCTTGTGGGAGGAATGATGTAAGCAAATAGAAGACTATGCAAGTCTCGGGCCCTAATAAAATTACACTTAAGGTACTAAGTCCTACGTGTGTGCGTTTAAAAGTTTTGTTCAGAGCATCGTGATAGTGACGCTCAAAACTCACGCTCATGCTCGTGCGTGTCAACTCGCGATTGTGTCTCCGGCATTGACTTTCTCTCACTATTGAATTTGGAATTCTAGAAATACACTTGTGCGAGTTATTACAAAGGTTGTGAAGGATAGGTAAGTAGGTATCTACCTTAATTTAAGCGGCGAATTTCAAAGGCAAAAATAATGTCGTCGATAGAATTAAGTACGTAGGTACTTAACTACCATTATTTTATAAAATGTAGGAACTGTAATCTTTTTAGACTTACCATCCGTGTTTGGGACACCTGTAAAAATGAAATAATGTATAAGTGCCTAAGTTACCTATAGTGAGAAATAAGTCACAAGCTTGGGTAGACTATGCAAGTATGCAGAGGTAAAAACTTGAGCACGGCAGGACTGTTTTTGGTATTAATTTGAAATGTATGTGCCTAGCCTTGGTAGGTAGGTAGATATTATAGTTTGAATAAACCTGGCCTATTTCTGCCCCTGCCCTATCCTTTCCTTCCCCTACCCCTACTCAAAGGTCGTCCGCTGGAGAAGTCAGAGACTAGTTACAGTCTCGGGAGCCAATTGGCACCTCGTGAAGATATGACTGTGTGGGCTGATATGTGCTTTATTAAATAAGTTTTCTGAGGTTTATAATAATTATTAGAGATGTACCGACTAGTCGGCCAAAACAGCCGACTAATCGGTTATTTTCTTTACCTATATTCATGAAGGGGTAAAATGAAATCAATTCATTTCATTGCAATCCTTTCGCTAACAGTAAGGTATCTTAACTATTTCACTTGCTTTTGATTTATTTAGGTGTCTTGAGGCTGTTAATAGAGGACTACGCAAGAGATTGCGTCTCTAAATTGCGATTTTTTTGCAACGAATGTTTTGTTATATTGTGTACAATAAACTGTTAAATTAATAAATAATAGAATGTCGAATTCCATTTTAAAACAGGCAGCTGTAGGTACTCGATAGAAAACAGAACTTGTGTCGATTAAGCTACCGCCTAACCTTTGAAATGACGCCGATTTTTTTTGTGCTGCAGTTTTTGGTTTGGCTTTGAAGTACAGGTCGAAGCAAGAAGAAATGGGCTCCTTTTCATCCCTCCTTAATTCTACAGTAGATAAACTCTACGCACTTACCTTGTGGGAGGAATCATGTAAGCAAATAGAAGACTATGCAAGTCTCGGGCCCTAATAAAATTACACTTAAGGTCTAAGTCCTACGTGTGTGCGTTTAAAAGTTCTGTTCGGAGCATCGCGATAGTGACGCTCAAAACTCACGCTCATGCTCGTGCGTGTCAACTCGCGATTGTGTCTCCGGCATTGACTTTCTCTCACTATTGAATTTGTAATTCTAGAAACACACTTATGCGCATATATAAAAGGTTGTGTAGGATAAGTAAGTAGGTCTCTACCTTAATTCAGGCGGCGAATTTCAAAGGCAAAAATAATGTTGTCCATAAAATTAAGTAGGAAGTACTAACTACTATTATTAACTACTATTGTTCTAAAAAGTGTGAGAACAGTAATATCTTTAGACTTACCAGGGAGTGCGACAGGTAATTCTTCACCTGTTAAACATGTAAAAATCATTAGACATGTAACAATTATTAGAGATGTACCGACTAGTCGGCCAAAACAGCCGACTATTCGGTTATTTTCTTTACCTATATTCGTGAAGGGGTAAAATGAAATAAATTCATTTCATTGCAATCCTTTCGCTAACAGTTAGCTATCTTAACTATTTCACTTGCTTTTGATTTATTGAGGTGCCTTGAGGCTGTTAATAGAGGACTGCGCAAGAGATTGCGTCTCTAAATTGCGATTTTATTGCAATAGATGTCGAATTTCATTTTAAAACAGGCAGCTGTAGGTACTCGATAGAAAACAGAACTTGTATAATAATAATAATAATAAAAATATTTATTTCTCCACAATAATCTTATAATATTAGGATACAATAATTCGAACATGAATTTTGTTATTTTGGGAGACTGGAGCTTACGGTAGTTCAAGCCTGTGTTGTAAGTCTCCAGAAATCCCTGTATGATTAAATTGAAGTATAATTATTGAGAGAGAGATAGAAACAGAGAAAATTTTAATTAAATTTACTTACATACTACATTTTTAAAGTAAAGAAAATAAATGAAAAGGTGTGTAGTGCGTTTGTATGTGTGTAAGTGTGTGTGTTTGTGTGTGTCCATCAGCCAACAACTTGCATAATAGCCTCTGTTACGTCGTAGTTAACATTTTGTAAAAGTGAAGTTATTTTGTGTTTTGCTTCGAATTTAGCTAAAGTGTAGATTTGTGTCTGTCTATTGATTCTATTGTAAAGAAATGGACCAAGGAATAGAAAAATTTTTGAGCAAAGCTGGTTGACACTTGCCTTGGACAGAAAACTATGGGGCGTCTGGCATTGAATGTGTTATGAAGTAGGTGCATATGAGTGTTGTTTCAGAATTATATTCAATATAAACAGTTGTTGGACAGTCAATACTTTATAATTTTGATATAGTTCAAAAGTAGGAAATCTGTAAGGGCGGAAGGTACTAACTTTAATAATTATTCGTTGAGCTCTTTCTAATCTAATTAAATTTGTCTTGGATGTACCTCCCCAAACAGTGATACAGTAAATAATAAGTGGTTGGCATAATAAGTAGTAAATGGATTTCAATAATTTGTCATCAGCCACATGACGAAGCGTTTTAAAGATATAAATTAACTTTCTTATTCTGTTTGTAAGTAGGTTGACATGTGGTTGAAAAGTGAGCTTATGGTCAATTAGTATACCTAAGTATTTGTAACAATCAGTTCGTTCTATTTTTGGACAATTACATGTAGTGGTAGAAAGGGAACAAGAGTGAGCGACTAGATCTAAAGGAAGCACAGGCAAGCGTTGATGATCCGTCATGGTAAAAGTTATATAATTTGACTTTTGAGTGTTAAGAGTCAACTTATTCTGAACCAACCAACTTGTGACAACGTTGAGTCCTGATTGGGCACAATTGAATACTTCTTCCCAAGATTTGTCATTAAAGAGGATCGCAGTGTCGTCCGCAAACATCAGGATTTTAACATTTACGAGAGGAAGGTTACACAGTACATTAATAAAAATAAGAAATAGGGTAGGGCCTAGTATGCTACCCTGTGGCACTCCGTGCGTAATTGGAAGATCGGTACTGATGTGATGATCTATTTTAACGCACTGGGTACGATTGGAAAGGTAACTCTCAAATAATTGCAATTGTACACCTCTAACGCCAAAACGTTCCATTTTCAATAGTAGTAGAGGTACAGAGACGGTGTCAAACGCCTTAGTTAAATCTAAAAATATGGCCAAAGTTTTTTTCTTAAGGCCTTGCCACACACAAAGCTCGGCGCGAGCGTGGCTCGGGCGCGGCGCGATGCTGGCGCGTTGCCTAGGCAACTATCGCACCGTGCTCGCGCCGCGCTATAGTTGCCTAGCAACTATCGCACCGCGCTCGCACCGCGCTCGCGCCGAGCTCACGCCACGCCCGCATCGGGCCGCCAGGGGTGGACTAACGAACAAAGCGGGAAAGGCGGCCCGCCCCGGGCCATTGGCCCAGGGGGGCCTCCAAACGTCTCCATGTTGCCTTGATCAAATCCTATACAAGGCTTTAAAATATGATTAGAACATATCGAAGAGGTGGTTCGGAGTTGTGACAGGGGCGTAGCTATCGCGACCGAGGACCCCCTCCGCCAAAGAAGTAATTTTAACTAAATAAATAAAAACACTTAAACATACAAATGTTAACTGAATAAAAAGCTTGTAAAATTACATCAAACTTCTTAAACTGGGGGCCATATAAAGGTTGTCCGCCCAGGGCCTCTGATGGACTTAGTCCGGTACTGCCGGCGTCGCGCCAACAAAGTGTTGCCAATGTAGGCTATTTATCGCCATTTGGGGTATTCGAGATTAAAATTGGCGACGAAAAAATTGTAAAGGCGAATTGTTTAGGCTATCTCAGGCTTTGGGCCTAGGTACATAAATAAACATAAACTTAAGAGAGAAAACCCGACGGTTTCGCGGATGATTGTGGGTTCCAAGTACATTTACCTACTACTGCTCTTGCTGACACTAGCACCCATAGAGATATACATCATGATGCTGTTTAACGAACAAATAACTCTGACGGTTACCGTAGTTAATAAAACAGCGCCGTCTACAGTGCCACAAAAATGTCTGACCGGGTGACAGCATCGCTGTTGTTGGCATTGACATTACATTTCAAACGACAACACTTACTTCCGGTTTTGGCCACCGGATCGAATAGGTTTGTCAACAATCTTGTCAAGCCGCCAGATATAACATTGTTAACGCGTACAAGAATTTGTATGGACAGTGGTAACCATTCCAATAGCTATGTGTAATACGTCGTTGGATAGCTATTTTCAAGCTGAACAAAAGTAACTATGGCGCTTGTTCCAAATATTAGTCCGTTCCGGTTTATGTTGTACTAAACATATTACAGTAATAAGTATTTTTTTTTGTTCTACCCACATTTAATGCTCAGAACTAAATTCACTGTGTTATACCGCCAGTGCAAAGTCACATCGTGCGCATGCATGTTAGACGGCCAAATAAAAAAAAATCAGATGGAGTGCATTGAATTTGATTGAAGATACCAACTAATTATGGTCGTTTAATAATTTTGCAATAAACACTGAAATATTTATTGCAAATGCTAAAAACATAAGTTTTACAAATAATACATGATGTTTGTTATACTTTACGGAAAAAAGATACTTCATTGTTGTTTTTGGTTG
Source organism: Blastobasis lacticolella (assembly GCA_905147135.1). NCBI lineage: Eukaryota > Metazoa > Arthropoda > Insecta > Lepidoptera > Blastobasidae > Blastobasis > Blastobasis lacticolella. Next base: position 9,318,075 of record LR990065.1, on the reverse strand, counting down.
CTGCTTATCGGAATTGCGTACGAATTAGAGGCAGCCTCAGGTTGAGGCACGCACGGGTCACCCATTTGCTCAAATTCGTACGTGGCTCGCGCGCAGCTCTCGGCGCACCGCGAGCGTGTGCGCCGCGAGCCGCTCTAATTCGTACGCACCTTTAGATTGTAAAGTAACGACCATTCATAGACATGTCCGAGACGTCACTGAGACGATATTGGAGCTCTATTGCAGTTTTAGCTCCAATGAAGTGGTCTCATTGCCTTTGTACAATGAACCGGTCCATATATAGACATTGTATTTTTATGTTTAAGTTTTCATGTGATATCACAGTGATATTTCCAGCATTTTACTGTGTGGGACGTTTATTTTCGAAATAAGTACAAAAACATAAAAGCGGCACGAAAACAGTAATATTTTGAGTTTCTCAAGCATGTATGGCCGAGTTTAGAGCAGATAAGTTGCTGTTTGATTTGGAAGATGTACAGCAAAGATTGTAACGGTACGTAACATGTATTCAGATAAATTTTGGAAATATTGAAAGAAATGTGATCTTTTGGAAATCATTTGAATTTAAGTGGAATTAATGTATTTTGTAGTACTTATTGATTACATTTATTTAAGGTTACAAAATTAACCGAAAAATATTATGGTAGCTTTGTTCGTTTTGTATTTTTGATATTTGTTGTTTGACAGTATCTAGATCTATATCCAGGCACAGTACAATGTATCTAAGGCTATTCGGTGCTGGTGAAATGAAACCCTGCTGACCCTCGGTCAGAGAAACTTGAGAAATCTATTTTTAATTTCGGAAATCGTAGTAAATCATTATCACTGGCTGGTCAAACAGTGACACAGAGAGACAGAACATTGCTAAGAGATTGACATTACAACGTTATCAGTGTTACGGTTAATAAATTAATAAGGATATACATATACAAGAATATTATTTCTATATCCAACACTTATTATTTCAGCAATTTATCTATATTGTGACAGTTGAAGTAGGTACTCAGTTTGACATTAGGATTCATTTAATTCATTTATTTATTTAATTCATTTATTTATTCGTTCGCTCTCTAATGGTTACATTGATGTTAATGTTAATACAAATATTTGATCACATTAGTTGCCTTTTAAGGCTTAGCGAGTTACATAATTATATGTCAATCTAATTGAGATTCAATGTGTCTAATGCTAACAATTAATATACAAAATAAACCGAAATAATCAAATATGTAAATAAAATGTCAATGATCTACAAACTAATTATTGAATATGTCAAACAAATAAATTAACAAATGTCAATTACTCTACCAAACAATTTCAATTAGGTACCTACTTAAATTAAATTTTCGTGTCAGATAAATAATCATTCACTGAATAGTAACATCGTTCCATCAAAAAATTCTTTAATTGTCTCTTAAATTCGCTAAAAGTTTCGGCATCTCGAATGCGTTTAGGCACTTTATTATAAATTTTTGGCGCCATTGCAAATAAACTTTTATGTAACAAGGCTGTTCTCGACGGAATCAAACATAACTGGTCACATCGGCGGCTTCTTGTAACAAACGTAAATATATGTAAATTCAATCTTACAAATGTAGCAACCTCCAAGATATACAATGAAGGCACTGTAAGAATTTTTAATTCTTTAAAATGTGGTAGACATGAATCTAATTGTTTTAGGTTTCAAATTGCTCTTATACACCGTTTCTGCGCTACAAACACTGCTTCCTTATTGGTAGCGTTTCCCCAAAAAATGATCCCATATTTTATTACGGATGCCACATAGCCATGATAGGCCGTTACTAGAGCGTTCTTATTCACAATTTTACTTAGCATGTATAAGGCATATGACATCTGGTGAATTTTATTACATACCATGTCAATCTGAGTTTGCCATCTCATGTTGTTGTCTATAAACAGACCTAAAAACTTTGTTACTTTCGTTTCTTCAACTTTTATGCCCTGATATTTCATGCCAAGTTTAATATTATTTCTTTGCCTTTGACGGAAATCCATTATTAATGTTTTATTTATATTAATTTTTAAGTTATTCGCTTTTAGCCAATCAGTCAATCAATCAGGATGGTTTAGACATTGATTAAAACAGTCATGACATGTATCTAATAAAACTCCCATTTGCTTCGAGTAGACATTATGACAATTTTGCCTTCCCTATATGTTACCTATCTATGGTCAATAATTATTTTCTATTACGTAGTGGGTTTATTAAAAAAAAAAGAATTATGTTTTTATTTTATACTTTTCGATTACAATATTTAAATTTCTAAAATTTTCATTTAGATGTGCACTAAATTACACCGTCTTTTAGGTGGTTTGATTAAAATTATATTAGGAAATTATAAAATTATACACCGATGTTTCAAAAGAAACGTCAGGTCTTCAGGAGCTCCAGCAACATGTGGAGCGTTCAAAACATTGCGCGCGTTATTTTCTAACAGCTTATTTCAATAGAAAAAAAAACGGGATAGCGAGGTTCATAATAATTGTAGAGTGAGCGAACAGGGAATATTTTTTATAGGTGTCTAGTCTGTTATGTGTCTTTGCCAGTGTCTACTGGTAGCCAGATTATATAAATTACTAAAAAAATCTACCATAAATATTTAAAAAACTACAAAAAAATTCTACCATAAATATTTAATAATTTCACCTGGCAAGTGCGTTTTGACAAATGTCAAAGACACAAATACGTAAGAGTGGGTTACTTAAGCCCGCGGGGACTATTCTAGCGACAAATCCCGGTTCAGCCGCTAGAGATAAATCTGTTAGAAAAAAGTCGAATTTGATTCTGTATGGCGGTAAGTCAATTGTACACGAACAAGAAGAACTACGATCCATGGCCATGAAGTAAGCTTTGGGCAATTGTTCGTCTATTTCATACTGAACTGAAAATTGTGGTGGATAAGATTGAGCGCAATTTTCTGTGCACTGTAGCGGGTACTTAAACAAAACATCTATATCAGCGTTAGACTAGCCACCAAATTTTTGCACTGTAGAATTTGTGCTCTATGTTACGGTATCATTAAAAGTTTGTCTAAATCGACAAGTAAGTCAGACTGAAATGTTTTGATTTTGATGTAGGAGAGCTGTGCCCCCTCATCCTACCTACCTTAGGGGGCCTACCTAGGGAGCAAAATTTGCAGTGTGGTGTCCAACAGAGTAAAATAGCATCGCCGTTCACACTAAGAGGTGTCGTAAAATGCGACTTATTTCAGAGGTAGGGCGTTACTTTTCCAAGCTTCAGGTTTTTACCTACCTTATATATACTCTTGCAAGCCAGCGAGTGGAGGGGAATAATAAGTAAGCCTATATTCGTCCTCAGGTTCTAAATTATCTGCGTAATGCACCAGTCAAATTAGGAGGAAAGATTCGGACTGTTGGTAAAAAGAAACGCGTAATTAACCCGCTATTACGACATGTGGGAGTTTTACCATCCTAAAAGTTCAATTCCCCAAATAATAGAGCAGCCACTCTATGTGTGCCGATTGTCATAGAAACGCGGTGGCCTAAACTGGAACTGCGGAAAAATAACGACACTTACTTTTGAAATGTATTTGAACTGACATGTCAATCCCAAAAACAGCGCCGCCGGTACCAGGTCTGATAAGTTTGTGGCACTGCACAGCGCAGGCGCGGCGCCGCGCTCACGCCGGCGTGAGCGCGGCCTGAGCGCGGCCTGAGCGCGGCGTGAGCGCGGCCTGAGCGCGGCCTGAGCGCGGCGTGAGCGCGGCCTGAGCACGGCGCGAGCGCGGCGCGATGCTGGCGCGTTGCCTAGGCAACTATCACACCGCGCTCGCGCCACGCTCGCGCCGAGCTCTGTGTGTGGCAGGGCCTTTATAGTCTAGGTTTTCAACCACATAATTGGTGAGCTCATGAACAGCATCCGCAGTTGACTTACCATTTCGGAACCCATATTGAGCTGATGATATCAAGTTATTGCTTTCTAGATATGTAACAAGTCGTTTGTTAATTAATCTTTCAAGAATTTTAGACAAAGCTGTCAATACTGAAATGGGTCTATAGTTATTAATTAATAAAACACTTACCACAAAGAAGAACGCCAGGTAGAACTTCATGATTGTTAGTTATTAGAAACTCGAAGTGAGTACTAAAATTAAATGTTTCAACAGAATCTACTAGCATTTATACTGGAAGTTAACAATAGGAACAATATCGACTAGGTAAACAATATAATTTTCTCTGGTCGAACCCAAAAATCAACAAGTATTACAAAAGAATATCAGAATCTGTATGATGATGAAATTAATAATATAACTTTATTTATTTTCTTTACACAGAGTAGTCATGTAGTGGGTGTTATTCAGACATTTTAAGTAATACAAATTTAGATTATTTAACACAAAACTTTGTGTAAAGACTGGCGCCTGCTATAGGTTGTACACAACCTGTACTACAGGACACCAGGTCTTCACCCCCATTTACATAGCACATTGTTCCTATTACACATATCCCCTAAAACTCTATACATGTCTACTATAATATCAACAAGGAGTTATAATAATAAATTTAACATATGATATGAAAAACAGAAAAAAATATATATACAGTATAGGTAAATGGTATGCTACCCAAACTCCAGTCTGGCTTTCGCAAGGGTCGTGGGACGGTATCAGCTCTTCTGGATGTAACTGACAATATATTGGCACAGCAAGATGTTGGCAAGGGCACTATTTTGGCACTGCTTGATTTTTCGCGGGCATTCGACAGTTTAAACATATCTCTTTTGCTATCTAAATTATCACACTACGGACTTGATAGTAACGCCTTGGCTTGGTTTGATAGTTATCTGAGTAATCGTTACCAAGCAGTCAAATTACTACGGAGGGATGGTAATAGCAGGCTGTTAAATATGCGTAGTGTGCAACGTGGGGTACCTCAGGATTCTATTTTAGGACCACTACTATTTGTCCTATATAGCGCAGACCTCACTGCTGTTATTCGACATTGTATGTATCACTGCTACGCAGATGATATTCAGTTGTACATCTCTGAGTCACCATCAAATATTAATTCAGCTATCGATAAAATGAACGAAGATATGCAAAGTATAGCAGCATGGTCGGATAGGAATGCTCTGTTGTTGAATCCTGCAAAGTCAAAATTTATGATTTTAGGTACCACTAAGCAAGTTAATAAAATAGTAGCGCAAAATCCAATTGTGAGTGTCAACGGTGCCAGCATAGAATTAGTGCAAAGCGTCAGGAACCTGGGTGTCAACATGGACAATCTCCTTCGGTTCGACGGTCATGTTCTTGACTTAGTGAGAAATTGTTTTTTTCGTTTGAAAGTATTGTATAGGGTCCGTGGCTTGCTGAGTGAGGAAGTGCGTGTCATGCTGTGCGAGTCTTTAATACTATCTCGCTTGAATTATGGAGACATTGTCTATGGCCCGAGGTTACTGTTTAAAACGCAAAGATTATTCGTACCTACGTACATTCGAAAATCTAAAAATAAACACCACCTGTGGCAACAAAACTCACTTTGCATGCACGAGACTCATGGAATATTCCGCGCTATTGCGGCAATGTACCTATGACTCCTTTCTCAATGAAAAATCTTTTTCAATGACATATCGCTCAACGTTATTGGTCATTTAGGCTGGGATCTATAGATTTCTGCCCGTCGTGCTTTTTAAAACAGTAGAATGAATTCATACATCAGAGCTAACGTTCCGGGCTTGGATTGCGTGTTTTATCCCATCGTCTCTTCAATGTGTCTCGCCGTTAATGATCAATGCACACTCGTTTCATACGTGTTTCATCATACTTGCAAGGAAAAATAGAACTGAGGGCTTACCATGAGCTCTTTTAGCAGAACCTAAACAGAAATGCCCTGCTTAAAGTGAGGCAGTGCTTTACGTGTCACATAAGCTTGTCTCGTTCAAAATAAATAAATAAAAACACTTAAACATACAAATGTGAACTGAATAAAAAGCTTGTAAAATTACATCAAACTTCTTAAACTGGGGGCCTTATAAAGGTTGTCCGCCCCGGGCCTCTGATGGACTTAGTCCAGCACTGCCGGCGTCGCGCCAACAAAGTGTTGCCAATGTAGGCTATTTATCGCCATTTGGGGTATTCGTGATTAAAATTGGTGACGAAAAAATTGTAATGGCGAATTGTTTAGGCTATCTCAGGCTTTGGGCCAAGGTACATAAATAAACATAAACTTAAGAGAGAAAACCCGATGGTTTCGCGGATGATTGTGGGTTCCAAGTACATTTACCTACTACTGCATTTGCTGACACTAGCACCCATAGATATATACATCTTGATGCGGTTGAACGAACAAATAACACTGACGGTTACCGTAGTCAATAAAACAGCGCCGTCTACAGTGCCACAAAAATGTCTAACCGGGTGACAGCATCGCTGTTGTTGGCATTGACATTACATTTCAAAACGGCAACACTTAGTTCCGGTTTTGGCCACTGGATTTTGTCAACAATTTTGTCAAGCCGCCAGATATAAACATTGTTAACGCGTACAAGAATTTGTATGGACCACAGAACACGAACTACTTATTTATTTTTCTATGGTATTGACAGTAGGGTGTCCCGAGAATTTTTTTCTTCGATTTTCTTAACGCAAGACCTCTTAAAATTTGCGTAATTGATAGCAGATTACCATAATAATAAAAATAATAAAATAAAATTTGATCTTTAGGGTTCTACCGATCTTTGAAGTTCTGAAAAATTATGATATTTCGCTACTCCAGATTTCAGATTTATATTATATCTGTTTTTTGTTTATCTTAACTCAAGACCTGTCAAAAGTTGCGTAATTAATCGTAGATTACTCAAGTAACTTAAAAACCAAATAAAACTATACCTCTAGGGTTCTATAGATCGTCAAAGTTTTGAAAAAATTACAAATTAAAGGTAATATTTTGCTATCCTATTTTAAATATATATATGAAAAAGATTTACTTTTTTTTTTAAGGTGTAATACAAACACGATATTTAGATTTTTATGCAACAATATGTTATCGGCGAATTCGAATTTGCAGATTGGGACTTTGATATTCAAAGTTGCAGGTAACGTGGTACGTTTCAACTTGTTTCGAGGACTTTGTGGCTTGTGGACTTTACTCGCTAGTGTTTTTTCGAATCCAAAGTAATTTTATACCATCAAAGTAGTACAGTTGTGATACAGTTTAAAAGTAGATTTTGTGACTTTGTTTGAATAATAAGTTCGAGACGTCGCCATCGTGAGGCACTTCCGCTGTATTGAGAACATACTAAGAACTTGACGATCAGCAGCGCTATTTTATTAGTCAAGAATACCTGAAATGGAAGTACCGATAATAGAAAGAATATATCCAATCCAGTAATATATGGGACTGTTTCTGAAAATATCAACAATGTATGGACCAAAGCTTCCATTCTAATCTATACCAATATCATAAAGAGAGTTTTGATGGTCTGTTTGTATTGATAAGCTCAAAAACTACTACTTACTACGGTTTAAAATTCTTTTACCCATAGAAAGCTTCATTATCAGCGGGTAACATAGGCTATAGTTCTCCCCGAGATTCAATGTGGTTGCCACGGGAACGGATCCGGAACGTAATACGTTCCTAATTTTACGCAGACAAAGACGCGGGCAAAAAAGCTAGTCAGAAGTATGCCCAAATTATATAATTCCTGAAATCATTTGACCACGAAAAGTAGATGGAAACCTACCTCAATTTGAAAAGAGACCGCAAAAGCTAACGAAATTATGTCAAGTTTCAAAAACGAATGACGAAACGAGTGTTGTTAGAGTTATCTAAAAAGCTTTTGCTTCCTAAATGTACTTCATTTGAATCTTGTTTGTATTTGAGCTTGAAACCTAAGTATTCTCATCAAAGAGAGAAATTTATTGTTAGATCAAATAAATGACAGGAAAATGGTAATGAGTGGTATTGATTAAAATTAAAGGACTAGAATGATAAAGAGACAGCATAGGCAAATTGAAGCCTCCTAAGACTCCGATTCTGTTTCTGCAAATTGTGAATAGTGCGTCAATCTTCCTCTGAAATATGTTCGATACCAAAGGCATCCCCGACATAAACGACCTCCGACTTCAACAGCATCAAGCCAACTAAAAAAGTAGCTAAGCTCTGTGACAGATAATGTTTATCGACGCGATCTGCTGAAGCTGTTTTGCCTGATATCCGCTTGGTTTCTACCAAAGATTTAACTTAATAATAGTAAAACTTAGAAAAGCTGAGAGTAGCACTAAAATCAGAATATTTAAGACTCTACTGAATTATTGTGGGACAGGAAAATCCGCAACGCCGGTTATTCACTGCACCGCCGATTCTTCAGCATATTTCAAATCATGGCAAAAGATAAGAAAGCTTGGAAATTGTTGACTATCCTTGTTATACACTATCTGTGGTAACAGAGGCCTCACATAGTGTTACTGTGTTACTGTGTTACTGACGCTAATGCTTGAAATGGCTTCGTTGGAATTTGCAATCACGAACGAACAGAAATTCATAATTTTTGACTAAATTGATTATTATGCTCTATTTTGATTATTTTGTTTTTTTAGTATAAAATAAACTTGAATTTGTATTATTTTAAGTAAGTAGAAAAATTCTGGAAAAATTTAAAATTTCCAAAATTTCAAAGTTCGGTAGAGCCCTCAAGATTACATATATTTGAAATATTTTTACATTTTTCATAATCTGTGTAAAATTACGCTAATTTTGATACCTCTTGCGATTGTACAGCTTGAAATTTTTTTTTTCTCATACAGGACGAGACACCCTAATGGACAGTGATAACCATTCCAATAGCTATGTATAATACGTCGTTGGATAGCTATTTTCAAGCTGAACAAAAGTAACTATGGCGCTTGTTCCAAATATTAGTCCGTTCCGGGTTATGCTGTACTAAACATATTACAGTAATAAGTATTTTTTCTGTTCTACCCACATTTAATGGTCAGAACTAAATCCACAGTATTATACCGCCAGTGCAAAGTCACATCGTGCGCATGCATGTAAGACGGCCAAATAAAAAACAATCAGATTGCATTGAATGCATTGAATTTGATTGAAGATACCAACTAATTATAGCTGTTTAATAATTTTGCAATAAACACTGAAATATTTATTGCAAATGCTAAAAACATAAGTTTTCCAAATAATACATGATGTTTTTGGTTGCTGCTTATCGGAATCAGTGCATATGTTTTCTACGCAACTCGGCATTCTTAAGGTGCGTACGAATCAGAGGCAGCCTCAGGTTAAGGCACGCACGGGTCGCCCATTTGCTCAAATTCGTATGTGGCTCACGCGCAGTGCGCCGCGAGCCGCCGACTGTCGGTTTTCTGTCCATGCTCAAAGGTGCCTCGGCGTGCGTGCTTCGCGAGTTTGGACGTGACTACAAATGCGCGCGTATTGTTTATTGACACTTGACAACTTTAATATTTTCATGTCAATTAAACTGTTGGTCTTCCTAATAAATAAATAAAATAAATAAAATAAATAAAATAAATAAAACAAATAAAATAAATAAATAAATTATTTGGAAAACTTATATACTAAACAACATGGTGAGAAGAAAAAAGCGTTATGGGATCGAAAAAACTAAAATTATTTTAACAATCCCATCAATTATGATAAAAGCAGCATCAGCATTTTATTTGTGCGGCGCATTTATGGCTCGCCGCGAGCACGTTGCCTCAACGAATAAACAAATGCGCAGCTGAGCAGCCTGTGCGGTGAGCATCTCGCCGCGCACGGCTAGCATGCCTCGGGCTGACCCGCTCTAATTCGTACGCATCTTTAGATTGTAAAGTAACGACCATTCGGAGACATATCTGAGACGTCAGTGAGACGACATTGGAGCTCTATTGCAGTTTTAGCACCAATGAAGTGGTCTCATTGCCTTTGTACAATGAACCGGTCCATATATAGAAGTCTTTGGTGGCAGCACTACATTACTTTAAAACTCAAATTTAATATTCCTATCTGTAAACAAACTGATACTTCAGCTGTCACATCGACCAGACATTGTTTTTTTTTTATGTTTAAGTTTTCATGTGATATCACAGTGATATTTCCAGCATTTTACTGTGTGGGACGTTTATTTTCGAAATAAGTACAAAAACATAAAAGCGGCACGAAAACAATAATATTTTGAGATTATCAAGCATGTATGGCCGAGTTTAGAGCAGATAAGTTGCTGTTTGATTTGGAAGATGAACAGCAAAGATTGTAACGGTACGTAACATGTATTCAGATAGATTTTGGAAATATTGAAAGAAATGTGATTTTTTGGAAATCATTTGAATTTAAGTGGAATTATTTATTTATTTAAAACTTCATTGCACAATAATACAATTGGCGGACTTAAAGCCATTAAGGCTTTATCTTCCAGTCAACCAGTAGACAATGCAGAAAGTGAGTAAGTAGGTGCTTTATAAAGCGTGATGATAGATTGTAACTTATCTAAATACAATACTAACTACATCAAGATAGAATAAACATATATTATATTATAATAAATACTATACATACATACATATATTAATGTATTTAAGTAAGTAAGTAAATAATTTATTATCAACTGGACGCCACAACACAACATATATACTTACAAAGAATTACATACATATTTCGACACACAATCATACAACAAAAAAAAACAAAAATAAAATTACATTATTCTTAAAAAAACTAACTTGGCATTGCCGTGCTGTGCCCTCCCGGTCGATAAAAGGACCTCACTCAGCATGAGCCGTGGCCAAAGCCGCGGCGCTGGTCTTCCGCGGGTCCCGCGGAGTGAGGTCCGGACCGCTACCCTTACTACGTGCGTTTGTGTATACAGTAGAATTTTAAAGATATCATAGTAGTAAATGATAATTTTACAATAATACATAATAATTAATTGTTGAAAATGTGGTGTGTAGTGACATTATCAAACTATAGAAACTTCCGTTCCGTGTTTGCCAGTCACTTGCTCGCTACTCGCCATTCTGTTACGTCCGCTAACATAAAGAAGTCGATCCGAGTGTTGTAAAAAAATATAAAATAAAATAATATAATATCACAAATAGTTGTAATGTCCAAGTAAATTATATGTGTGGTGCAATATTACCCTAGTATGTTACAATAGCATAAAAAATATAATGTCCAATAGATAAATATTTTGAAATTAAGCATTAAAATTTACAAATTAATATAATTGTGGGTATGTCAAAAAAAATTTAAAAAAATAAGAAAAGTATAATTAATTAATTCATGTAGTGTCCAGTGAACAGTGAACCAAGCTTCAAGACAAGTGATTCTCCGAGCATCCTCCCATGTCACGGTATGTCGATGCTTATTACGAATCTACTTGTGCCCTCAGCACATGTACTTTTAATTGATTCTTGAACCCGTACAATGTTTTTAGGGACCGAATAAGAGGTGGAAGATCATTCCATACCTTGGCTGAAGCATACTTGAAACAACGCTGAAATGCACTTGTACGATGTTTCGGTACGGTCATCAAATAGCTGCTAGCCCGAGTTCCGTACTGGTTATTGTCTCGCGACCAACATAACTTTGAAGCTATTTTGTAGTACTTATTGTTTACATTTATTTGAGGTTACAAAATTAACCGACAAAGTATTATGGTAGCTTTGATCGTTTTGTATTTTTGATATTTGTTGTTTGACAGTATCTAGATCTATATCCAGGCACAGTGCAATGTACCTAAGGCTTTTCGGTGCTGGTGAAATGAAACCCTGCTGACCCTCGGTCAGAGAAACTTGAGAAATCTATTTTTAATTTCGGAAATCGTAGTAAATCATTATCACTGGCTGGTTAAACAGTGACACAGAGAGACAGAACATTGCTAAGAGATTGACATTACAACGTTAACAGTGTTACGGTTAATAAATTAATAAGGATATATACAAGAATATTATTTCTATATCCAACACTTCCCTTAAACTTATTATTCCAGCAATTTATCTATATTGTGACAGTTGAAGTAGGTACTCAGTTTGACATTAGGATTGTTTAGACATTGATTAAAACAGGCATGTATCTAATAAAACACCCATTTGTTCCATTTGCTTCGAGTTGACAATTTTGCTTTCCCTATATGTTACCTATCTATGGTCAATAATTATTTTCTATTACGTAGTGGGTTTATTAAAAAAAAATGAATTATGTTTTTATTTTATACTTTTAGATTACAATATATAAATTTCTAAAATGTTCATTTCAATGTGCACTAAATTACACCGTCTTTAAGGTGGTTTGATTTAAATTATATTAGGAAATTATAAAATTATACACCGATGTTTCAAAAGAAACATCAGGTCTTCAGGAGCTCCAGTAACATGTGGAGCGTTCAAAACATTGCGCGCGTTATTTTCTGACAGCTTATTTCAATAGACGAAAAAACAGGATAGCAAGATTCATAACAATTGTAGAGTGAGCAAACAGGGAATATTTGCAAATACAAGCAAAGCGAAAAAACTGGTCTGCACGGGGCCCCATGCGGACCAGTTTTTTTGCTTTGCGCTTTCACTTAAATGTGCATTAAATTACACCGTCTATAAATGGTTTGATTTAAATTATATTAGGAAATCATAAAATTATACACCGATGTTTCAAAAGAAACGTCAGGTCTTCAGGAGCTTCAGCAACATGTGGAGCGTTCAAAACATTGCGCGCGTTATTTTCTGACAGCTTATTTCAATAGACGAAAAAACGGGATAGCGAGGTTCATAATAATTGTAGAGTGAGCGAAAAGGGAATATTTTTGATTTGTGTCTAGTCTGTTATGTGTCTTTGCCAGTGTCTACTGGTAGCCAGATTATATAAATTACTAAAAAATGCTACCATAAATATTAAAAAAAATACAAAAAAATTCTACCATAAATATTTAATAATTTCACCTGGCAAGTGCGTTTTGACAAATGTCAAAGACACAAATACGTAAAGAGTGGGTTACTTAAGCCCGCGGGGACTATTCTAGCGACAAATCCCGGTTCAGCCGCTAGCGATAAATCTGTTAGAAAAAAGTCGAATTTGATTCTGTATGGCGTAAGTCAATTGTACACGAACAAGAAGAACTACGATCCATGGCCATGAAGTAAGCTTTGGGCAATTGTTCGTCTATTTTATACTGAACATTAGCGAAATTGAAATCTTAATAAACAAATCATAATCACCTTGGCGTTAATGTTCCGATTGTGCTTTTGCGCCCGAAGGCCCGGGATCGCCGGAGTCGCCTTGACCATGATCCAGGTTTTCGCAGATCAGGTAATTACAGTGGAGCGACTGCCATCCGACCTCCGTGACCCTGCTACAAGGGGACCCTGACCAGATTGGATCATGGTTACACATTCAGTCGCCTGTATGTGCAGGTTTCATCACTATGTTTTCCCTCACCGTAAGAGCACCATTGGTACATTTCCGCAACGGGATTCGAACCCGGTACCTCTCGCTTACTAGTCGAATACCCTAACCGCTCGGCCACCGAGGCTCTCCAGAAATTGAAATGTAAATATGATGGCAATACTTGCATACCATAAACCATTTCTTATTATATTACCATCTATTACTACTTATCATCTGGCAGGCCGAAAGATTGTCGAATGAAATGTAATTTGGTATCAATGTGTTTTGTACCATTGTGGTGGATAAGATTGAGCGCAATTTTATATGCACTGTGGCGGGTACTTAAACAGAACATCTATATCAGCGTTAGACTATAGCCACCGAATTTTTGCCCTGTAGAATTTGTGCTCTATGTTACGGTATAATTAAAAGTTAGTCTAACTCGACAAGTAAGTCGGACTGAAATGTTTTGATTCTGATGTAGGAAAGCTGTGCCCCCTCATCCTACCTACCTTAGGGGGCCTACCTAGGGAGCAAAATTTGCAGTGTGGTGTCCAACAGAGTAAAATAGCATCGCCGTCCACACTAAGAGGTGTCGTAAAAGGCGACTTATTTCAGAGGTAGGGCGTTGCTTTTACCTACCTTATATATACTCTTGCAATGTGTGGGGTGGAGGGGAATAAAAAGTAGCCTATATTCGTCCTCAGGTTCTAAATTATCTGCGTAATGCACCAGTCAAATTAAGAGGAAAGATTCGGACTGTTGGTAAGAAGAAACGAGTAATTAACCCGCTATTACGACATGTGGGAGTTTTACCATCCTAAAAATTCAATTCCCCGAATAATGGAGCAGCCACTCTATGTGTGCCGATTGTCATAGAAACGCGGTGGCCAAAACTGGAACTGCGGAAAAATAACGACACTTACTTTTGAAATGTATTTGAACTGACATGTCAATCCCAAAAACAGCGCCGCCGGTACCAGGTCTGATAAGTTTGTGGCACTGCACAACGCAGGCGCGGCGCCGCGCTCACGCCGGCGTGAGCGCGGCCTGAGCGCGGCGCGAGCGCGGCGCGATGCTGGCGCGTTGCCTAGGCAACTATCACACCGCGCTCGCGCCACGCTCGCGCCGAGCTCTGTGTGTGGCAGGGCCTTTATAGTCTAGGTTTTCAACCACATAATTGGTGAGCTCATGAACAGCATCCGCAGTTGACTTACCATTTCGGAACCCATATTGAGCTGATGATATCAAGTTATTGCTTTCTAGATATGTAACAAGTCGTTTGTTAATTAATCTTTCAAGAATTTTAGACAAAGCTGTCAATACTGAAATGGGTCTATAGTTATTAATTACACTCTTATCTCCATTATTAAATATATGATGAATTAGGGACTTTTTGAATGCTGTGGGGAAGATGCCATTACTGAGAGAAAGATTACAAATATGAGTTATAGGGGTAGTCAATATATCCTTGTGTTGAATAATAAGATTACTAGAGATGTCATCCCATCCTACCGCACAGTCACGTTTCAAATTAGAAATTATTTCATAAAGTTACCGCCTAACCTTTGAAATGACGCCGATTTTTTTTGTGCTGCAGTTTTTGGTTTGGCTTTGAAGTACAGGTTGAAGCAAGAAGAAATGGGCTCCTTTTCATCCCTCCTTAATTCTACAGTAGATAAACTCTACGCACTTACCTTGTGGGAGGAATTATGTAAGCAAATAGAAGATTATGCAAGTCTCGGGCCCTAATAAAATTACACTTAAGGTACTAAGTCCTACGTGTGTGCGTTTAAAAGTTCTGTTCGGAGCATCGCGATAGTGACGCTCAAAACTCACGCTCATGCTCGTGCGTGTCAACTCGCGATTGTGTCTCCGGCATTGGCTTTCTCTCACTATTAAATTTGGAATTCTAGAAACACACTTGTGCGAGTTATTACAAAGGTTGTGTAGGATAGGTAAGTAGGTATATACCTTAATTTAAGCGGTGAATTTCAAATTCAAAAATAATGTTGTCGATAAAATTAAGTACGTAGGTACTTAACTACCATTATTTTATAAAATGTAGGAACTGTAATATTTGTAATATTTTTAGACTTACCATACTTGTTGAAGACACCTGTAAAAATGAAATAATGTATAAGTGCCTAAGTTACCTATAGTGAGAAATTATTTTGTATTGTATATACGTAGCGTTGGTAGGTAGGTAGGTGTAAAAGTCTGAATAAACCTGGCCTACTTCTGCCTTAACTTTGCCGTACCTCTTCCTTCCTTACCTCTACTCAAGCCTACCCCACCACTACTCTTTTATTGTTACTTACCTGATTGTGCTGAGGCCAAAGCACACAGCAGCACCTGAAAAAAATTTGCTTTATTTAAAAGAAATAAAATAAAGAAGCAACATCGCCATAGCAAGTAACCTATACTTAGATTTTATTATGCTACGCAGTGACAAACGAGCAATCAGCCCACCTGATGGTAAGTGGTAGATAACTGTACCTATCGATACATGCATTTAGTCACTGAGGACTAAAATGAAATGCCTCATGCCTGTAATTGCGTCGGCCACCCTATCTTTCAAACCGGAACACAACAATTCAAGCATTGGTACATGACGGCAGAAATAGATAAGGCGGTGGTACTCACCCAGGCGGGCTTCTCAGGTTTGACAGAGTCCTACCACCTGACATGACAATTCATCGCCAACCACACACATCACATCTGCTTAGTCCTTACAGTTCACTGATGGATATAGCCTCCTCCACGTTAGTGAACGGTAATGCGGTAAGTATAGTAGGAAAAAGCGTCGCTGGTCTAGTGGTTAACGTCCGTCTCGTTAACGAGAGGTACCGAGTTTGAATCCCAGTGCAGCCACATTTCACACGAGAACATTAAATAGTAGTCTACTCAACCCCTGTCCTAATTTGAACACCCACTGCTCTGACACCCAACTGACTGCCGCCATATAACCATAGCTCTTTTCTGAGTTATGTACCTATAATAAGTATTTGAACATTCATTGACACTCCAACCCAACTCAACCTTACAAGCGCAGGCTGAAAGTGTAACCATGATCAAATCTAGTTACTGGCAAACCCTGGATCATATACTAGGCGGACCTCGGCCCCACCTTAAATTAAATGTCAATGATAGAATTTAATCTCTATATTTAATCATGTCCATCAATTATTATTATATTTACTGTCAATGAAATTTTTCAATTATTCGTTTACCGAATAAAATGGCTTATCCAACAAGAAGTCATTAAGCAGATTTGCAAAATGTGTATAGCTACTAGCGTTTCTAATTTCAGCTGGCGGAAGCTCATAATACACTGGCCTTATAACGTGAGAATTTTTGGTTGCTTGTGTGATATTGCGTTTTCCAGATTAAAACTAACTATTTTGCTGAGATCAGCTCAAATCAAAGCGTGCAAATGAATCAACTGTTCGACTTGTACATAGAACAATCTCATATATATTGCTAAACTTAGCTCACAATTTTATTTTCGATGAAATGTTTTTTGCGAAACTGCCTGCGTTATGCGCCTACCAATGTTCTGAGTGCCCGTTTTTTTGTGCAATCAAAAAACGTTGTGATTCTGATGCGTTTCCCCATAGAATCATTCCATTAGACATAACAGAGTGTTTGGCGGAGAATATTTCAGAGATGCGATAGGTTTCTATTTACCTATAGCATATGTTGCATTAGACAATTTTGCACAGACATTATCAATGTGTATTGCCTACTTCAACGTGGCGTGCATATTGAAATTTAGTCGTCGTGCATAATTGAATCGGGGTTTGCATCTCCCTCAAATCAGGTGGCAATCTCTCCAAAAATATAATTATTTTGGACTTAGTGCTATTTAGTATCAGTCCATTACACATTGGCGAACTCCAAGCCCCCACATGTTGCGCGGAAGCATTATCGGGATTTGACGCTAAGAGTTTCAGTCCACTACTCTGCAACCACTAATTAAGCCGCGAATATGCAGCTCGGGTATTACTCTCTAGATTTTTTTGCGTTGGTGCCCGTACTACTACCGTGGCATCATCTGCAAACAGTACATTCTGATAATTTTTCATAAATTTGGTTAAACGTTGGAATACCGTGCATAGTGTGTTTCTTAGAGAGGATCCCTGTGGAACACCTATCGTTATGCTGACTTCATCTGACCTATGACACCATCTATTCGAACTTCAACAGTATGTGTGTACTTTATTTCTTAATAAATACAGGAGTTCAAAAATAATTTTACAAAGCAAAGGGTTATTTTGTACATTGCCTAAAATGTTAATATTCTATTATTAGTTTATGTGTAAATGGTTGCCTGGAAGAGATCGCTCTCAGCGATAAGGCCGCCCTTGTACCTATATTGTTTTAAACTGTATTTTTACGATTTCCTTTAATGTACAATAAAGTGTTATAAATAAATAAAATAAATAAATATCCCAACCATCTGTTTTCTATTATGTATGACATTTTGAATTGAAGCTTTTAGGCGATACCTAATTTGCTGTATCGTGACAGCTTTTAGATGAGAAGCTCATGGTTAACAACATTAAAAGTAGAGATGAAACGGATAGTTGTTTGGCCAGATACCGGATACCGGATATCCGGCCAGCCTCCTAGCCGGATAGCCGGATATCCGGCGGCCGGATATTCGGCAGGACATAGTCTCTGAACATGTTTGTGCAAGTTGTGATCGCGGCGTGGGACTTTATACGACTTTAATACACACTATTTAACACTTAAATGTGTTTATGTAATTTCAAGTCTTTGTTTAATGTGAATAAAAAAATCGTGGACAAATTCACAAAGCGCCATCTAGCCCCAAAGTAAGCAAAGCTTGTGTTATGGGTGCTAGATTACTAATTAACTACTTATATACTTTTAAATACATACTTAAAACACCCAGACCCGTAACAGAAATTAAAATTCATCTTTCAATTTCTGCCCGGCCAGGAATCGAACCCGGGACCTCTTGCGTGCCAAACCGGCATGTTGACCACTGAACCAGTCAGGTCGTCAATAATTTGAACGTTGAACTGAACAATTCCGCCCTTCCCCACATTAGCCTACAGCATCGTAGAGGATAAACGATATCATATACTACCTCTAAATATAAAGAAATTCAAATTTTTATTCCAGGATAATATTTTTTAAATATCTTTATTATCAACATATAAGGTATTACATAATATATGTATGAAGCCGTGAACTAGATGGAGTGCTAAACGTATTAAAACTATAGGTACAATTATAACACATGCTTTGCTTACTTTGGGGCTAGATGGCGCTGTGTGAATTTGTCCACGATTATTTATTATTATTATTTCTGTCGTGCGTGAAATAGTTATATCTATCGTTGTAATACGATTAGCAATCCATCCAGTTCACGGCTTCATACATAATTATGTAACAGCCTGTATATCTTGATTGACTTTGAAAAAATATTACACTAAATACATTATTATACTAAACAGTATTTGTCAAAACTACATATGACAAAAATGCCGGCCGGATATTAACGCATTATCCGGTATCCGGCCGGATAGTAAATTATGGCCGGATAGGCCGGATACCGGATAGTGGCCGGATATCTGTTTCATCTCTAACAAAAAGCCTTTGATATGTCACAGAAGATTCCAGCGGTTTTGATCTTACTGTCTATATCGGTAATAATATACTACTATGTTTTGACTTGTTAGACTATTATGTTTACGATATGCTAATGTTTTTGCCGTAATTAGCTTGTCTTTTTTAAATATGTCAAATTAGTCTATACTTTCTATTCGATAAAATAAAAAATACGGCTATTGGGCATTAGTTATAGATACTTGTTCTTTTGCTATTATTTTTTAATATGTGACGTAAACCTTTGCTTTTTGGTACTAATATCTAAATATAAGTAATAAAAGATACTTTCAAAAATTTGATCTGACCAAATTGGATCTTGGTTACACGTTCAGATCGCCTTTAAGTGCAGGTTTTCTCAAGATGTTTTCCTTACCGTAAGAGCATCGGTTAGTTGTCATCTGATCAACTAATGTACATAACTCGGAATAACCCAACTGACAAAAAACCGAATAACTCCCGACCAAGTTTACATATACTCAAATATTTTCTAAACTACTTAACTAATTTTAATAATATGAAGCTAATAATCATCTCGATTAAACTATCGGTCTATCTGTTCGTGTGCTATGATGCCACCTACAGACATACAGATACACACGTGAAACTTGTAACACCCCCCTTTTTTATGACGGAGTTAAAAATATTGATACATTGCACTGATGATTGAACTCGGTACCTCTCGCTCACGAGTCGGACCCGGCAGCCAATAGACCTCCGATATTCTTGTTATCCATTGCAAATTAATGATATGTAATTAATAAAACACTTACCACAAAGAAGAACGCCAGGTAGAACTTCATGATTGTTAGTTATTAGAAACTCGAAGTGAGTACTAAAATTAAATGTTTCAACAGAATCTACTAGCATTTATACTGGAAGTTAACAATAGGAACAATATCGACTAGGTAAACAATATAATTTTCTCTGGTCGAACCCAAAAATCAACAAGTATTACAAAAGAATATCAGAATCTGTATGATGATGAAATTAATAATATAACTTTATTTATTTTCTTTACACAGAGTAGTCATGTAGTGGGTGTTATGCAGACATTTTAAGTAATACAAATTTAGATTATTTAACACAAAACTTTGTGTAAAGACTGGCGCCTGCTATAGGTTGTACACAACCTGTACTACAGGACACCAGGTCTTCACCCCCATTTACATAGCACATTGTTCCTATTACACATATCCCCTAAAACTCTATACATGTCTACTATAATATCAACAAGGAGTTATAATAATAAATTTAACATATGATATGAAAAACAGAAAAAAATATATATACAGTATAGGTAAATGGTATGCTACCCAAACTCCAGTCTGGCTTTCGCAAGGGTCGTGGGACGGTATCAGCTCTTCTGGATGTAACTGACAATATATTGGCACAGTAAGATGTTGGCAAGGGCACTATTTTGGCACTGCTTGATTTTTCGCGGGCATTCGACAGTTTAAACATATCTCTTTTGCTATCTAAATTATCACACTACGGACTTGATAGTAACGCCTTGGCTTGGTTTGATAGTTATCTGAGTAATCGTTACCAAGCAGTCAAATTACTACGGAGGGATGGTAATAGCAGGCTGTTAAATATGCGTAGTGTGCAACGTGGGGTACCTCAGGATTCTATTTTAGGACCACTACTATTTGTCCTATATAGCGCAGACCTCACTGCTGTTATTCGACATTGTATGTATCACTGCTACGCAGATGATATTCAGTTGTACATCTCTGAGTCACCATCAAATATTAATTCAGCTATCGATAAAATGAACGAAGATATGCAAAGTATAGCAGCATGGTCGGATAGGAATGCTCTGTTGTTGAATCCTGCAAAGTCAAAATTTATGATTTTAGGTACCACTAAGCAAGTTAATAAAATAGTAGCGCAAAATCCAATTGTGAGTGTCAACGGTGCCAGCATAGAATTAGTGCAAAGCGTCAGGAACCTGGGTGTCAACATGGACAATCTCCTTCGGTTCGACGGTCATGTTCTTGACTTAGTGAGAAATTGTTTTTTTCGTTTGAAAGTATTGTATAGGGTCCGTGGCTTGCTGAGTGAGGAAGTGCGTGTCATGCTGTGCGAGTCTTTAATACTATCTCGCTTGAATTATGGAGACATTGTCTATGGCCCGAGGTTACTGTTTAAAACGCAAAGATTATTCGTACCTACGTACATTCGAAAATCTAAAAATAAACACCACCTGTGGCAACAAAACTCACTTTGCATGCACGAGACTCATGGAATATTCCGCGCTATTGCGGCAATGTACCTATGACTCCTTTCTCAATGAAAAATCTTTTTCAATGACATATCGCTCAACGTTATTGGTCATTTAGGCTGGGATCTATAGATTTCTGCCCGTCGTGCTTTTTAAAACAGTAGAATGAATTCATACATCAGAGCTAACGTTCCGGGCTTGGATTGCGTGTTTTATCCCATCGTCTCTTCAATGTGTCTCGCCGTTAATGATCAATGCACACTCGTTTCATACGTGTTTCATCATACTTGCAAGGAAAAATAGAACTGAGGGCTTACCATGAGCTCTTTTAGCAGAACCTAAACAGAAATGCCCTGCTTAAAGTGAGGCAGTGCTTTACGTGTCACATAAGCTTGTCTCGTTCAAAATAAATAAATAAAAACACTTAAACATACAAATGTGAACTGAATAAAAAGCTTGTAAAATTACATCAAACTTCTTAAACTGGGGGCCTTATAAAGGTTGTCCGCCCCGGGCCTCTGATGGACTTAGTCCAGCACTGCCGGCGTCGCGCCAACAAAGTGTTGCCAATGTAGGCTATTTATCGCCATTTGGGGTATTCGTGATTAAAATTGGTGACGAAAAAATTGTAATGGCGAATTGTTTAGGCTATCTCAGGCTTTGGGCCAAGGTACATAAATAAACATAAACTTAAGAGAGAAAACCCGATGGTTTCGCGGATGATTGTGGGTTCCAAGTACATTTACCTACTACTGCATTTGCTGACACTAGCACCCATAGATATATACATCTTGATGCGGTTGGACGAACAAATAACACTGACGGTTACCGTAGTCAATAAAACAGCGCCGTCTACAGTGCCACAAAAATGTCTAACCGGGTGACAGCATCGCTGTTGTTGGCATTGACATTACATTTCAAAACGGCAACACTTAGTTCCGGTTTTGGCCACTGGATTTTGTCAACAATTTTGTCAAGCCGCCAGATATAAACATTGTTAACGCGTACAAGAATTTGTATGGACCACAGAACACGAACTACTTATTTATTTTTCTATGGTATTGACAGTAGGGTGTCCCGAGAATTTTTTTCTTCGATTTTCTTAACGCAAGACCTCTTAAAATTTGCGTAATTGATAGCAGATTACCATAATAATAAAAATAATAAAATAAAATTTGATCTTTAGGGTTCTACCGATCTTTGAAGTTCTGAAAAATTATGATATTTCGCTACTCCAGATTTCAGATTTATATTATATCTGTTTTTTGTTTATCTTAACTCAAGACCTGTCAAAAGTTGCGTAATTAATCGTAGATTACTCAAGTAACTTAAAAACCAAATAAAACTATACCTCTAGGGTTCTATAGATCGTCAAAGTTTTGAAAAAATTACAAATTAAAGGTAATATTTTGCTATCCTATTTTAAATATATATATGAAAAAGATTTACTTTTTTTTTTAAGGTGTAATACAAACACGATATTTAGATTTTTATGCAACAATAT
Source organism: Blastobasis lacticolella (assembly GCA_905147135.1). NCBI lineage: Eukaryota > Metazoa > Arthropoda > Insecta > Lepidoptera > Blastobasidae > Blastobasis > Blastobasis lacticolella. Next base: position 9,295,330 of record LR990065.1, on the reverse strand, counting down.
GTTATCGGCGAATTCGAATTTGCAGATTGGGACTTTGATATTCAAAGTTGCAGGTAACGTGGTACGTTTCAACTTGTTTCGAGGACTTTGTGGCTTGTGGACTTTACTCGCTAGTGTTTTTTCGAATCCAAAGTAATTTTATGCCATCAAAGTAGTACAGTTGTGATACAGTTTAAAAGTAGATTTTGTGACTTTGTTTGAATAATAAATCGAGACGTCGCCATCGTGAGGCACTTCCGCTGTATTGAGAACATACTAAGAACTTGACGATCAGCAGTGCTATTTTATTAGTCAAGAATACCTGAAATGGAAGTACCGATAATAGAAAGAATATATCCAATCCAGTAATATATGGGACTGTTTCTGAAAATATCAACAATGTATGGACCAAAGCTTCCATTCTAATCTATACCAATATCATAAAGAGAGTTTTGATGGTCTGTTTGTATTGATAAGCTCAAAAACTACTACTTACTACGATTTAAAATTCTTTTACCCATAGAAAGCTTCATTATCAGCGGGTTACATAGGCTATAGTTCTCCCCGAGATTCAATGTGGTTGCCACGGGAACGGATCCGGAACGTAATACGTTCCTAATTTTACGCAGACAAAGACGCGGGCAAAAAAGCTAGTCAGAAGTATGCCCAAATTATATAATTCCTGAAATCATTTGACCACGAAAAGTAGATGGAAACCTACCTCAATTTGAAAAGAGACCGCAAAAGCTAACGAAATTATGTCAAGTTTCAAAAACGAATGACGAAACGAGTGTTGTTAGAGTTATCTAAAAAGCTTTTGCTTCCTAAATGTACTTCATTTGAATCTTGTTTGTATTTGAGCTTGAAACCTAAGTATTCTCATCAAAGAGAGAAATTTATTGTTAGATCAAATAAATGACAGGAAAATGGTAATGAGTGGTATTGATTAAAATTAAAGGACTAGAATGATAAAGAGACAGCATAGGCAAATTGAAGCCTCCTAAGACTCCGATTCTGTTTCTGCAAATTGTGAATAGTGCGTCAATCTTCCTCTGAAATATGTTCGATACCAAAGGCATCCCCGACATAAACGACCTCCGACTTCAACAGCATCAAGCCAACTAAAAAAGTAGCTAAGCTCTGTGACAGATAATGTTTATCGACGCGATCTGCTGAAGCTGTTTTGCCTGATATCCGCTTGGTTTCTACCAAAGATTTAACTTAATAATAGTAAAACTTAGAAAAGCTGAGAGTAGCACTAAAATCAGAATATTTTAGACTCTACTGAATTATTGTGGGACAGGAAAATCCGCAACGCCGGTTATTCACTGCACCGCCGATTCTTCAGCATATTTCAAATCATGGCAAAAGATAAGAAAGCTTGGAAATTGTTGACTATCCTTGTTATACACTATCTGTGGTAACAGAGGCCTCACATAGTGTTACTGTGTTACTGTGTTACTGACGCTAATGCTTGAAATGGCTTCGTTGGAATTTGCAATCACGAACGAACAGAAATTCATAATTTTTGACTAAATTGATTATTATGCTCTATTTTGATTATTTTGTTTTTTTAGTATAAAATAAACTTGAATTTGTATTATTTTAAGTAAGTAGAAAAATTCTGGAAAAATTTAAAATTTCCAAAATTTTAAAGTTCGGTAGAGCCCTCAAGATTACATATATTTGAAATATTTTTACATTTTTCATAATCTGTGTAAAATTACGCTAATTTTGATACCTCTTGCGATTGTGCAGCTTGAAATTTTTTTTTTCTCATACAGGACGAGACGCCCTAATGGACAGTGATAACCATTCCAATAGCTATGTGTAATACGTCGTTGGATAGCTATTTTCAAGCTGAACAAAAGTAACTATGGCGCTTGTTCCAAATATTAGTCCGTTCCGGGTTATGCTGTACTAAACATATTACAGTAATAAGTATTTTTTCTGTTCTACCCACATTTAATGGTCAGAACTAAATCCACAGTATTATACCGCCAGTGCAAAGTCACATCAAGCGCATGCATGTAAGACGGCCAAATAAAAAACAATCAGATTGCATTGAATGCATTGAATTTGATTGAAGATACCAACTAATTATAACTGTTTAATAATTTTGCAATAAACACTGAAATATTTATTGCAAATGCTAAAAACATAAGTTTTCCAAATAATACATGATGTTTTTGGTTGCTGCTTATCGGAATCAGTGCATATGTTTTCTACGCAACTCGGCATTCTTAAGGTGCGTACGAATCAGAGGCAGCCTCAGGTTAAGGCACGCACGGGTCGCCCATTTGCTCAAATTCGTATGTGGCTCACGCGCAGTGCGCCGCGAGCCGCCGACTGTCGGTTTTCTGTCCATGCTCAAAGGTGCCTCGGCGTGCGTGCTTCGCGAGTTTGGACGTGACTACAAATGCGCGCGTATTGTTTATTGACACTTGACAACTTTAATATTTTCATGTCAATTAAACTGTTGGTCTTCCTAATAAATAAATAAAATAAATAAAATAAATAAAACAAATAAAATAAATAAATAAATTATTTGGAAAACTTATATACTAAACAACATGGTGAGAAGAAAAAAGCGTTATGGGATCGAAAAAACTAAAATTATTTTAACAATCCCATCAATTATGATAAAAGCAGCATCAGCATTTTATTTGTGCGGCGCATTTACGGCTCGCCGCGAGCACGTTGCCTCAACGAATAAACAAATGCGCAGCTGAGCAGCCTGCGCGGTGAGCATCTCGCCGCGCACGGCTAGCATGCCTCGGGCTGACCCGCTCTAATTCGTACGCATCTTTAGATTGTAAAGTAACGACCAATCGAAGACATATCCGAGACGTCAGTGAGACGACATTGGAGCTCTATTGCAGTTTTAGCACCAATGAAGTGGTCTCATTGCCTTTGTACAATGAACCGGTCCATATATAGAAGTCTTTGCTGGCAGCATTACATTACTTTAAAACTCAAATTTAATATTCCTATCTGTAAACAAACTGATACTTCAGCTGTCACATCGACCAGACATTGTTTTTTTTTTATGTTTAAGTTTTCATGTGATATCACAGTGATATTTCCAGCATTTTACTGTGTGGGACGTTTATTTTCGAAATAAGTACAAAAACATAAAAGCGGCACGAAAACAATAATATTTTGAGATTATCAAGCATGTATGGCCGAGTTTAGAGCAGATAAGTTGCTGTTTGATTTGGAAGATGAACAGCAAAGATTGTAACGGTACGTAACATGTATTCAGATAGATTTTGGAAATATTGAAAGAAATGTGATTTTTTGGAAATCATTTGAATTTAAGTGGAATTATTTATTTATTTAAAACTTCATTGCACAATAATACAATTGGCGGACTTAAAGCCATTAAGGCTTTATCTTCCAGTCAACCAGTAGACAATGCAGAAAGTGAGTAAGTAGGTGCTTTATAAAGCGTGATGATAGATTGTAACTTACCTAAATACAATACTAACTACATCAAGATAGAATAAACATATATTATATTATAATAAATACTATACATACATACATTTATTAATGTATTTTGTAGTACTTATTGTTTACATTTATTTGAGGTTACAAAATTAACCGGCAAAGTATTATGGTAGCTTTGATCGTTTTGTATTTTTGATATTTGTTGTTTGACAGTATCTAGATCTATATCCAGGCACAGTGCAATGTACCTAAGGCTATTCGGTGCTGGTGAAATGAAACCCTGCTGACCCTCGGTCAGAGAAACTTGAGAAATCTATTTTTAATTTCGGAAATCGTAGTAAATCATTATCACTGGCTGGTTAAACAGTGACACAGAGAGACAGAACATTGCTAAGAGATTGACATTACAACGTTAACAGTGTTACGGTTAATAAATTAATAAGGATATATACAAGAATATTATTTCTATATCCAACACTTCCCTTTAACTTATTATTCCAGCAATTTATCTATATTGTGACAGTTGAAGTAGGTACTCAGTTTGACATTAGGATTGTTTAGACATTGATTAAAACAGGCATGTATCTAATAAAACACCCATTTGTTCCATTTGCTTCGAGTTGACATTATGCCAATTTTGCTTTCCCTATATGTTACCTATCTATGGTCAATAATTATTTTCTATTACGTAGAGGGTTTATTAAAAAAAAATGAATTATGTTTTTATTTTATACTTTTAGATTACAATATATAAATTTCTAAAATGTTCATTTCAATGTGCACTAAATTACACCGTCTTTAAGGTGGTTTGATTTAAATTATGTTAGGAAATTATAAAATTATACACCGATGTTTCAAAAGAAACATCAGATCTTCAGGAGCTCCAGTAACATGTGGAGCGTTCAAAACATTGCGCGCGTTATTTTCTGACAGCTTATTTCAATAGACGAAAAAACAGGATAGCAAGATTCATAACAATTGTAGAGTGAGCAAACAGGGAATATTTGCAAATACAAGCAAAGCGAAAAAACTGGTCTGCACGGGGCCCCATGCGGACCAGTTTTTTTGCTTTGCGCTTTCACTTAAATGTGCACTAAATTACACCGTCTATAAATGGTTTGATTTAAATTATATTAGGAAATTATAAAATTATACACCGATGTTTCAAAAGAAACGTCAGGTCTTCAGGAGCTTCAGCAACATGTGGAGCGTTCAAAACATTGCGCGCGTTATTTTCTGACAGCTTATTTCAATAGACGAAAAAACGGGATAGCGAGGTTCATAATAATTGTAGAGTGAGCGAAAAGGGAATATTTTTGATTTGTGTCTAGTCTGTTATGTGTCTTTGCCAGTGTCTACTGGTAGCCAGATTATATAAATTACTAAAAAATGCTACCACAAATATTTAAAAAAATACAAAAAAAATCTACCATAAATATTTAATAATTTCACCTGGCAAGTGCGTTTTGACAAATGTCAAAGACACAAATACGTAAAGAGTGGGTTACTTAAGCTCGCGGGGACTATTCTAGCGACAAATCCCGGTTCAGCCGGTAGCGATAAATCTGTTAGAAAAAAGTCGAATTTGATTCTGTATGGCGGTAAGTCAATTGTACACGAACAAGAAGAACTACGATCCATGGCCATGAAGTAAGCTTTGGGCAATTGTTCGTCTATTTTATACTGAACATTAGCGAAATTGAAATCTTAATAAAAAAATCATAATCACCTTGGCGTTAATGTCCCGATTGTGCTTTTGCGCCCGAAGGCCCGGGATCGCCGGAGTCGCCTTGACCATGATCCAGGTTTTCGCAGATCAGGTAATTACAGTGGAGCGACTGCCATCCGACCTCCGTGACCCTGCTACAAGGGGACCCTGACCAGATTGGATCATGGTTACACATTCAGTCGCCTGTATGTGCAGGTTTCATCACGATGTTTTCCCTCACCGTAAGAGCACCATTGGTACATTTCCGCAACGGGATTCGAACCCGGTACCTCTCGCTTACTAGTCGAATACCCTAACCGCTCGGCCACCGAGGCTCTCCAGAAATTGAAATGTAAATATTATGGCAATACTTGCATACCATAAACCATTTCTTATTATATTACCATCTATTACTACTTATCATCTGGCAGGCCGAAAGATTGTCGAATGAAATGTAATTTGGTATCAATGTGTTTTGTACCGTTGTGGTGGATAAGATTGAGCGCAATTTTATGTGCACTGTGGCGGGTACTTAAACAGAACATCTATATCAGCGTTAGACTATAGCCACCGAATTTTCGCCCTGTAGAATTTGTGCTCTATGTTACGGTATAATTAAAAGTTAGTCTAACTCGACAAGTAAGTCGGACTGAAATGTTTTGATTCTGATGTGGGAGAGCTGTGCCCCTCATCCTACCTACCTTAGGGGGCCTACCTAGGGAGCAAAATTTGCAGTGTGGTGTCCAACAGAGTAAAATAGCATCGCCGTCCACACTAAGAGGTGTCGTAAAAGGCGACTTATTTCAGAGGTAGGGCGTTGCTTTTACCTACCTTATATATACTCTTGCAAGCTAGCGAGTGGAGGGGAATAAAAAGTAGCCTATATTCGTCCTCAGGTTCTAAATTATCTGCGTAATGCACCAGTCAAATTAGGAGGAAAGATTCGGACTGTTGGTAAAAAGAAACGAGTAATTAACCCGCTATTACGACATATCAAGCGTCGCCGACGCAACCTGCGTAACCGACGCATGTTGCTTAGGGCTGTCAAACGCTGGACTTCAACAGTTTAAACCATGGACTTACTACCCAAAGGGACTGCGCACTGCTTTGACTAAAACCGGGCGGAGCAAGAGTCACCATCGATAGTCCTGTGTCCCTTTCTAGTGTTGCCACCATTGTTGATGCAAATTCCGAATTACTTTTATTATTTGGCGCGGACACCGACCTCAGGGCCAGGCAGAGCCGGACCGGGTGCAATATGAACGTCATGTTATCACCAGGGTCCAGCCCAAGCTTACCCTGCTACTCGGAAACTATTGGTTTAGAACACTAGTTCCTAGAGTGAAATGATAGCATTCCTCGAGATCATCATTTCGTATGACAGCTGTCAATGTTAAATCTTTTATAAATAGGTACCCATTGGTCCTAAAACACTAGTTTCTAGAGAGAAATGATAGTACTTGTTGAGATCTACATTTCGAATGACAGCTGTCAAAGTTTGAACTGAAATAACTCCTAAACTATTGGTGCTATAACACTTGTTCCTAAAAAAAAATGATAGTGTTCGCCGAGATCTACATTTCAAATGACAGCTGTCAAACTTAGAACTGTTGTAACTCAGAAACGATTGGTCTTAGAACACTAGTTCCTTGAGCAATACGATAGTACTCATCGAGATCTACATTTTGGAAGACAGTTCAAAGTTTGACAGCTGTCATACGAAATGTAGATCTCGACGAGTACTATCATATTTCTTTAGAAACTAGTGTTCTAGAACCAATGGGTTCCGAGTTATAACACAGTTAAGTTTGTCAGCTGTCACCCGAAATGTAGATATCGACGAGTACTATCACTTCTCTTTAGAAACTAGTGTTGTAGGATAAATCGTTACCGAACTCTTTTATCAGTTTTGTGGAACAAAAAGTCGTAGGTTAATAAATATGTCGACTCGACGTTTGTCGGAGAAACGTTCAGTAGATCAAAAGGTATTTTGACAACTACTTTTCGGATTGTACGGATTACCTCATAATAATACCAAATTCACGGTAAATATATTTCTCCCATAATGGCAACACCAAACACAACACTTGTCAATTTAGAATGACGGTGATTATGCCAATAACATTGTGTTTACACTGTTAGAAAGGGACAAAAGACTATCGATGGTGACTCTCGCTCTGCCCGGTTTTAGTCAAAGCAGTGCGCAGTCCCTTTGGGTAGTAAGTCCATGGTTTAAACAGGTATAAACTTTCAGATGTCAATAGTCCAAAGGTCTATATGCACTTGTGCTGCAAAACGCAGCGTCGAGGGACAGGTTTGATGATGGCGTGCACCGTCCATACGAGTGGGTAGCACCACCTGCACCGCATTCAGCCGAACCGGTGCGATGCATAATACATAATAATAATGTTCCGGTAAATCGTGTGTTACATGCTGAACATGGTTCGATTTTGATAATATGATTATTTCAGCTTTCAGACATAGGTGTATGAGATTTAAAAAGTAATACTGTCTTAGCGAGCGGCCACACAGAAAAGACGTAAGACGCAGACACGTCGCAGACGCGGCGCCTGCGCCCGTTCAATTTACTTTCATACTAAATGTATAGAAACGTCGCGACACAAAACATACAGAAAAGACAGGACTAGGACAGGGCGAGGACGCGTCGCAGACACGACTTGAAACATACAGAAAAGACGAGGCAAGGGCGCGCTGCAGGCGAGAGCAGGGGTGCGGGCGGGGCGCGGGAGCCGGGCCTCGCCCGCAGCGCTTGCTGTCCTTGTCTTGCCTACGCTCTTGACTTATCCGCGACGTCCGCGCGTCCCGTCTGTGCCCTGTCCGCGACGTGTCTGAGTCTTTTCTGTATGGCCGCTCGCTTAGGTATGTGTTTGTTGACGCAACTGATTTCGTACAAGGAAGAACGCTTTATCGCAAATGGTTACGTGTATGAATAAAAAAAGTCATTTATCTTCGAACTGTGACGAACTGTTTCTTAGACTAACATATGGGATCGGCTTAAAAAAATAATATGACAAACAAACTCTATTTAAAACCTTGTCCTGCCTAACAATACACATCTTTGACTGAAGTAACGCGCAATATCGCGTCGCAGCAGTGCGTTCAGAATAGACGTTGCAGTGCAGTTGCCGTGCCGCTGCCGCGTCGCGCAGCGTAAGTGCGTGTTCACCTTTATTAGCACTTTTGAATCCGCGACCCTCAACATGCTCAGTGCTGTATTTCTTTTAATTGTTTGGCTGATGCGGAGAGAGCAACGAAATCCAGGAAAAATAGTAAAAAAGAAACGACTAAGAAGATATAAGCTGTACATCCATTTAACACAGAAAGACATTTGTATGGCCAATTTCATACCCATTTTAACAGACTCAGAAAGTACCTATTGTATATCAGCTTTTATAAAAGCTACAGAAAGTACACAATTAGAAAAGATAACCTAAATCTACAAATAAAAAAAATTCGCAACACAAAATACTATAGAATATTATCGATGAAAAACCAACCATCTGAACATGTTACCTACTGCTGTCTGTTTGTCAATGCGTTTGTGCGCGCTGATCTCAGGAACGGCTTAAATGATTTAAGTGTGGTTTCAATAATGTATAATTGTTGTAAGCTTCACTTAAATGTAGTGTTTGTGAAATGTTTTACTTAGATAAAAAAGTAAATTAATAAAGATATATCAATTTAAACTCATTTTGTTCTATAAAAATGCTGTTTTGTTAAATTAGCTGAAACTTTAGTCAACTAAGTAATAATAATAATAATAATAAATAATAAATAATTGTGGACAATTTCACACAGCGCCATCTAGCCCCAAAGTAAGCAAAGCTTGTGTTATGGATGCTAGATAACTAATATTACTTACATATTTTTTAAACACATACTCATGATAAGTACATATAACACCTAGACCCAGATAACATATATTAAAATTCATCATTTCTGAATCGAACCCAGGATCTCTGGGTGGCAGACAGAAACATGATTTAACTTAGTGATGCTGATCTTTTGTGGCGTTTTAAATCCACTTAAACAGAAGTCAGTCAGATCAAGGGGGATAAGGTTATGTAGAAGACTACCATAGGCTAGCGCCAGCGTATACTCCTTTAAGATCTAAACTTTTTAGTGAACCTGGCCTACTAGCGCAGTCTTATAACCAGTTACAATGAGTGCCTTTTATGCTTTTTGCGGAATTTGACCCCATCGAAACTATGTAACATATTCAGCAAAATAAATCTGAACAGTAAAATATAACCTTGAAAGTCATTACCTGTGGTCCGTGCAGAACCAGTTCACCTGATATCCTTTTAAGTTTATCACAGATTTAAGTGTGATTATTATCATGGGGAATATTTTTGCATATGATAGAATGAGTTGAAAATGAGTATTTAACGCGAACAAAGTCGCGGGCAACCGCTAGCAATTAATAAGTTGGATATTTTTGCAAACTTTTTACTTTGCAATACTCAATGGTAGGTGCCACAAACTTACCCGACACGGTGACGGCGTCGCTGTTGTTGACAAACAAAATGACATTTTTAAATGGCGACACTTAGTTCAGCTTTTAGCCATCGGGCCAGATAAGTTTGTGGCGAAATTTTAGTGACAATGACTTGTCACTAAAAGCTTCCCCCAAACACGGGCGATCTGTAGTTCTTAAAGGGAACACAGCAGAAAACCCACGACGCGTTCTGCAAGCGGGTGGCCATGACATCCCCCTTCGCTGCACAGGTCATACATGTGGTTATTATTATGATAGGCTAGTGCATTGACTATCTTTCGGAGGTTGGGCATACCTCTGACCGGTGTAACTTGGGTGTAGTTTATTATTATTAAGTATAATTTTTTTTTTTTGTAAATGGCTTGATCTAGAGGCGACTGCTAACTATAAATCTGAGGGCGATAGCTGCCAACCGGATGCGGAAGCACAGGACAGGATTTTGTGGAGATCTCAGAAGGCGGCATATGCTCAACATGGGTGTCTTTTGGCTGATATGATGAACGTCTGTACGCGGGCGCATTCAGTCCAATAGTACGCGACCGCATCGCCCACGCCTGTGTGGGGTCAGGGTCTATTATGGATAGCCCATAGAGTTACTATACGAGGTATATAACTTTATGGATATATCTTGTGATATCCAGTCTCCCAGTCTCTATCCACACTCATTTTGCAGTATATAAACTCCTTGTCTTGTTGATATAAAAGACCTGCTTTAGTGCGGGCACAGACCTATGGAAAAGGTCAGGGACGGGCCCAACCGGCACACCTACCGGGCCGGACATTCTTAAAATTTTCTCAGTCGTTATCAAGCGCTTGCCGGGAAAGGTTAACGGGTAGGAATGGATGACGAATTAATGTGCATCGCCTTACTGCTTGGCGCTGAAAACCTATAAAAAAGGGAAAGATGGTAGGTTGGATGAGGAGAGGAAAAAAATTCGGGTAGGCAGTATCAGTCTACTGAACTACTGTACCTACTCGTCCAGATCTACATTTCGAATGACGGCTGTTAAACTTAAAGCCGTTATAACTCTGATTCTATTGGTCCTAAAACACTAGTCTCTAAAAAGAATTATATCACTCGTCGAGATATACTTTTAAAGTAACTGTTGCAAATTGAAACCTGTTATAACTTGAGAACCATAGGTCCTAGAAGAATAGTTTATATAGAGAAATGATATTAGGTACTCGTCGAAATCTACGTTTTGTAAGAGAGACGTTAAATTTAAAACTGTCATTCGAAATGTAGAATTCGACGAGTACTATCATATATCTTTAGGGACTAGTGTTCCAAGACCAATAGTTTCCGAATAGAAAGAGTATATATACCCAATAGTCACCTTGGGGCTGGACCCAGTTCAAGCCTCAGGCTAAACAGAGCCAACTTGACCCGGGTCCAATTCATGTATTCACGAAGACTCATGGCAGTAGACTGATGCGTATTTTTTTCTCGTTTTCATCTAACATTTAAACTTCACATCAACATATCTATTTACTCACATTTAAAAGGAAACTGAAAGTACATCTCCTAACAACGAATAACTAAAGTCCATCGCCTGTGTTCATGATATATGGAGTAGCAATATATGTGGTTTTTTTTTTCTTATCTTTTCATAATTTGTAGTAGAAACCTTTGTTCGTCATTTAGTGTAAATAGTGTTTAAGTTTACTCTCTGTACATGCCTGCTTTATCTAGGAACCTTCTACGATGTCCGTAAAATGGTTGTCTGGAAGAGATCGCTTTAAGCGATAAGACCGCCTTTGTACTATATTGTCTTACTGTTACTATGTTTTACTGTCTTTGTATGTACAATAAAGAGTTATAAATAAATAAATAAAAATAAATACTTCTTGCCACGCAACGTCTTTGAGATTACGTTTGTGATAATCCTTGTTTTTTTAATTTCAACATAGGAATTTTTGCCCCGCCAAAGTAATGGACTCAGGGTCAACCATAGAGGAATATACCTTTCCCAGGTATACCAATCTCTTTGATAATTACAGATCCGCCCCGATGGGCCCGGCCCGGAAAGCTTACGGTCTGTATATGCCGATTATAAGAAGATTATATGCATGCCTCGCCTCTTTCAGGACGGTTGAAAGTTTTGACCGGGTGCGCTCTCCGGGCGTCTATAAGTGTGTGACGGCTAGTAAAATAATATGGCCTTCACGTTAAACCCGGCCCGGCCCTGATCGGCAGGTCTGGCCCGGCCCGGCCCTGACCGGTAGGTCTGTGCCCGGCCTTAGAATTCTTGACGCATCTTGTCAACTTAAAATTATATGAACTTCTAATGCGCGCGCCGACGCAACCTGCGTTTTACCTGCGTCGGCGCGCGCATTTAAAAATCATACAATTTTGAGTTGACAGCTTAACGAAAGATGCGTCGCCGACGCAGGCTGCGTCGATAACGCAGGTTGCGTCGGCGACGCAGGTAAAACGCAGGTTGCGTCGGCGCGCGCATTAGAAGTTCATACAATTTTGAGTTGACAGCATAACGCAAGTTGCGTCGCCGACGCAACATGCGTCGCCGACGCTTGATATAATCCGCGCCTGGGAGTATTACCATCCTAAAAATTCCATTCCCCGAATAATGGAGCAGCCACTCTGTGTGCCGATTGTCATAAAAACGCAGTGGCCAAAACTGGAACTGCGGAAAAATAACGACTCTTACTTTTGAAATGTATTTGAACTGACATGTCAATCCCAAAAACAGCGCCGCCGCGATGCTGGCGCGTTGCCTAGGCAACTATCACATCGCGCTCGCGCCACGCTCGCGCCGAGCTTTGTTTGTGGCAGGGCCATGTCTTTATCAAATTCTAATTTCAAATTTTCCTGTTTATATTTGTGATTGTGTATGTTTGGGATTATTTTCCTGCCAAACATAATATTTTTTCTAATTGTTGTAATTTGCGTTTGTGAATGTTTTTTCTTGTTTGAAGCAAATAAATAGACAAATGTGAAAGAAGTGAAGTGAATTTCCCACTGTTTGATATCCTCGACGCGTAAGTAGGTACAACAGAACTTACTCGCAACTTACTTCTAGCAAAGTTGAGAAAGTTGGCGGCAAGAAATCATTGCACAAATTTCCATTTATATTATAGTTTTCACAATGCTTAAAACAAAAACATAAACTAAGTTACTGGACTATTTTTAACAATACAATACAGTAGAAAAATAAGTTTTACCTGCCTGCCTAGCTTCAGTTTCACCTGTTTATACATTCGCGATTTGCGTCAGCAACAGACTTGGATGATGCATGCACGAAAATAGAATAAAGGAAATCAACTGCGTAATGTAATATTTAATTTAACTAGAGGTCTGACGCGGTTTTCATACCCGTATAGGCACAGGCTATCGAGTGCCACAGGCTAGGATCCTGACCCACCTTCACCCGGGTGTTTCCTGTTCGACCAGTAATCGGCCCAAAGAGATTTTTTCGCGTTGAGCTCGAAACTATCAGCGGGATTCTGATAATCTGTTCCTTGCCCGGGTCATGAAGTACCGCCTATCCTATGATACTCGGGAAGAATGTACCTACTCAGCGAAGGTTCCAGTCACCTCGTCATCGGAAATAGGCAAATTATTTAGTATAAAACTGGCCCAAGTACAGATCCTTGCGTTACGGCTTTTATGTCATATACCTAATTGAAATTTTCCGTTCTCCAAATTTGATCTGGAACTTTCTGTCTAGAATGTAGGACTTCAGCACCATATAGTAAGAGTGATTTACGTTTCAACTTATATAAAAGGCCTTTATGTCACCTTATCAAAAACTCTTGCTGTAGGTACGTCAAGTAACACAGCAGCACAGTATTCTTTTGCATCAAGGATCACCTTATCTTGTTTACCACCCAGTGCTCCTGCTAAGCTGTGGAGGATTTCATGGAAACCAAACTGATGATTGGGTATGACATTTGCTTCTTTAGGTACTGGTTTTAATCTGCGTAGAATTTTTTTTCAAATACCTTTGATATTGTTGGTAAGAAATTTGGTCCTGATCCTGGCTCGTCCTGTCTGTATATCCTGCTATAATTCATTTTGGAAACTGGAACACCTGATGCAGAACCATAATAGACCATCTATTGATTTTTGCACGGATTTTGATGGGTTTTCACAGTTTGGTAGTTTGAGGTACAACTTAAGATCTAGGTCCAACTTTAAATGTTTCATCTAATTCGGTTGGGTAGAATCTGGGATACAGCTTGCTCTTGGAAAAAATATAAACTGCCCTGAAAACAATTTCTGCTGCGGAGCGGAGTTTTAAGCATCAAATATCCAGAATAGAGCATTAATTATGAAATACGTCGTCAGTTCTATTGTCTTACACGACCGTTATTCTGTCTAATTTTACCGCATCTGTATTATAAAACTGTTAATAACTCGATTCGCCGTTAGAGAACCTGTTATTCGCTATGTATTTCCTGTGCGCAATAAACGGTTAAATAATAAAATAATCATTCTTAACGACCTTAGTGGTTTAGTTGGTTAACATGCGGTTCACCACGCAGAGGTCCCGGGTTCGACTCCCAGGCGAGCAGAAATTGAAATGATGAATTTTAATTTCTGTTACAGGTCTGGGTGTAGGTTTAGGTTTAGGTTTGGGGCTTCCATTTTCCGTACTTGGACTCAAATTCGGTCCTTTATACGTGACTGAGAGCCGGCTATTGTAGCCAACCCAGCTCCTTCCAGAAGTCTATTAGTCTCTTAGGCCGTTCACAGACTTCTCGGAGGGACCCTGTTCCTATTGAGTTCAGTTCTTATCCCGAAATCCCCTCCTTGCTAGCTCATCGGCGGCATCGTTCCCATTGAGTTGCTATAGCCCTTAATCCAATGTAGAGTGACCCTGTTCACCGAGGATATGTCCTCTAGTGCATGGTGACACTCCAGGATCAAGGAATTGTTAGTGCTGTTGCCCATTAGAGCTTTCAGTAAGGACATGCTATCTGTTAGTATTCTGAGCACCTTGGTCGCGTACGCCAAGGCGCTGCACTAGCCGAGCGGCCTGCCAGCGGCGGCGCCACACATTCGCACTGAAAGATGGTACTATGCTCTCCTAATGTTAATGACGATCTGAAATTCAGATCTATCGAGATGTTTCCCGCTCCTGTGCCCTGGTCGGTCTTTGATCCATCCGGATATATTGGGACTTCTCGTGTCCCAGACCAGTCTGTCTCCGTCTCAGCAGTCTGGATTTGGTATCTTTTGCCAAATGTGAACTGCTTCGGAGTTCTGTCACACCTAGCCTCAAACAATGGGTTGTTTGACACAATTGTTTCCCACAACGTATGGTGAGAACCAAGTTTGTTGCACCAGAGGTTTGATACCTTGAGTCTGAGTGTAGCCATCATTGCCTCCTATTGTATATGCAGGTCAAGCGGTAGCAGTCCCAGTAGTACCTCAAGGGCTGCTGATGGTGTTGAGTGAATGCAGCCAGTGGCAGAAGAGACAACTCTGGAATAGCTGTAACTTGTAAATTGACGTGGCCAGCTTGGTTCTAGTCCACCAGGCGATTGCCTCATATATTACAAATGGTCTCACTACCGCAGTGTACAGCCACCTGGCGATTTTAGGGGAGATACCCCAGGTCTTGCCCAGGAGTCTGTTACACTGCCATAGGGAGATGCTAACTTTGGCCAGTTTGTTTTATAACAATATGCTGTCAAATGTAACCCCGAGGTATTTAACTTCGTTAGTTAGGGATAGGGTCGTGTCGAACAGTTTGGGTAATCTGAGTTCCCCTAGATTCCTCTTGTGCGTGCAACATAACCATTTATGTTTTAGTTGGGTTCACGGAGAGTTCCTGTTTATGACACCAGTCTTCAACGATTCTTAAAGCAGACTTCATGAGATCACATAGGATGTTTTTAAAGGGTCCGCTGATTAGTATTGCTATGTCAACAGCATAGCCTACTGTATAAAACTATGTTCCATACGAGCGGGGATAGGACCCCACCTTGAAGACATCCTCTAGCAACCACCACTCTTGTTGTGTTATTCATAGTGAGTCGCACGGCCCTGTATCTCAGCATGGAGTCGATCTACCCGGCAATGGTATCCTTTACTTACTTACTTCAGGGCATTGCTAATACTTCCAAAGTGTGTTTTATCAAACGCACCCTCAATGTCTATGAATACTCCTAGGGTGGCTTGTTTAGATGCCATACCGTATTCTATATGAGCTGTGACGCTATGTAGTGCTGATTCAGTGTCCTTGCCTATGGAGTAGGCATGTTGATTTTTGTGGAGAGGGTTGTCAATTAGAGTAGAGTCTCTGATATCTCTGTCACATATTCACTTATCGGTCTGAAGGATTTGCCGGGTTTGGGTATGAACACAACCCTTACCTCTCTCCACTTTAGCGGAATGTATCTTTTGGCGAGACAAGCCTTGTATATACTGACAAGGTGGTCGATCACTCCCTCCCCGCTCAACAGGCCCGGGAAAATTCCGTCTGGGCCCGGTGATTTGAATGGCAGGAAGTTGTCGATTGCCCATTTTACCTTGTCCTTGGTTATTATCTTGTCAAATTGTGACCAATCTGTTTCACTCGGGTTGTGCTCGACTGCCTCGGTCCATGACTGTTCCCCTCTGATTTCACAACCTGGGAAGTGTGTATTCAGCAGTATATATATATTTATAGGTTCAAGCATATAAGTGATAGTGACATTTTAAAAGCTTTTATCTCACTGAATATGAAAAAAACCGAGGATGTTATTTTTAATAACGGTGTCGACGAAGGGACTTTTCCTGATTTAATGAAAGTTAGCAAAATAGTCCCTCTCTACAAAAGTGGTGAAAAACAAGACCCATCGAACTTTAGACCTGTATCAGTTTTACCAGTGCTCAGTAAAATTTTTGAAAAAGTTTTCTTAGAACAACTGCCAGCACATTTTACCACACATAAACTACTTCACACCAAACAATTTGGCTTCACAAAAGGTAAATCTACTATGTTTATGCGTGGTTTTATGCGGGGATAAAATTGCTCAAACATATCTACGATGCCTGGGAAGGATCACAAGATGCCATTGGCATTTTTTGTGATCTTTCCAAAGCATTTGATTGCGTAAATTATGAAATAATGCTGAAAAAATTTATGTACTATGGTATAGCTGGAAATGCACTTTCACTTTTAAAATCATATCTGAATGATAGGATACAGAAAGTAAAAATTAAAGATTTTATTTCCAGCGGGTGTGCTGTGAATATGGGGGTTCCTCAGGGCTCGATCTTGGGGCCTTTCCTGTTCCTAGTCTATGTAAATGATTTACTATATTTTATCAGTAAGCACTGCAACTTTACCAACGAGCTAAAGTTTTAACAGTTCGTCAATTGTATGTACTACATACAACGCTCCGCAAACACTCGGAAATTGGATACGACCCTTCACTTAACCAGGGCAAGAGAAGAAAGCACACGATCTGTAAGACTGCTCTCGCACAAAGGTTTTATTATTTTAGAGGGGCATATCTATACAATAAAATCCATAAAGCGCTGACTATATATTCCCTCTCTAAATCCGAAACCCAGACTCGTTTATTTAGGTGGCTCATGGAGAAGGACTACGAGGCGACTGAGGCTCTTCTATGTATTTAGACATACTAACACACATACACGCACACAAACGTGTTTAATATTTTAAGGAATTATTTAAAATGCATTGAATTATTTGAATGTTTTGTTTTTAATATTATTTGTATTCTTATTGTTTTATTACTGAAATGTTTAAAAAATTCCCATTAATACTATAAAATAGGCAAATTTTGTATTGATTACATTCCATTGGGCCGAGGGCCTGGTGATCTGTGGGACAGGTATTTATTTCCCTAGTGCGGAAACCAGTCTCTCACACAGGTTCTACTGAAAATTTAATTGATCTGTTGATATGTATGCATGATGCCTATGTGATGAGAAAATAATATATTTTATTTATTTATTATATAGTATTGTTTGCGGACGATAGTTCTTTAGTATATAAGATTGACAGAAACAAAGACAATTTTGACGATGTTAACAGTACTCTCTCGCAGCTAAATGGTTTCAAATCAATAACTTATACTTGAACCCAAGTAACACCAAGTGTGTGCATTTCCAAATGCCCAATGTGAAAACTGGCAAAATAAACATTGTTCTAGACAAGAAGAATCTAGCACTTTCGGATTCTGCTGTGTTTCTTGGAATGACACTGGACAATAAATTGCAATGGAGGAGCCAATTAGCTATATTAGGCAAAAGCTTGAGCTCGGCCATCTTTGCAATCAAGAAAATTAAGAGTATTACAGACATTGAGACAGCTCGAACTGTATATTTTAGCTACTTCCAGAGCATAATGACCTATGGTCTAATGTTATGGGGTATGACAGCGGATGTTGAAGATATTTTTATCCTACAAAAGAGGGCCATCCAATCTATATACGGGTTAGGCCCGAGGGTCTCATTAAGGGATTTCTTTAGGGAAACAGGTATTTTAACATTGGCATCACAATATATATATATATATATATGTCGTCGCGTGAAGGAAAGGGGTGTATCAGGATCATTGTTATCAGGTTGGTGATATCAGTATTAGGTCGTATTCGTCCAGATAAATTAAAGAAAAGGTTCACATTTACTCCACTGTATTTATTCCATTTCATTTTTGCACATCACTTATAATTTCACTAGAATTCAGAGCGGTATTACAAATGTAGGCAGTTGAGGTAATTTACTTTCTTATTTCAAAGGTGATTTTAAAATTACTTTATTTTTAAACGTAAATAACACTTTCTATAAACGAACTTCAAACGTAAACAAACGAAATGTGGAGACAGTTTCAAGACGCGTCACTCCTCGGCGGCGGTCGCGCCAAGATTGGCCGCCACTCGGCCCGAGTCGTGCCGTCGAGACTCTGTCAGCACGCCCCACCAGAGGGCGCACTCCCACTTCCGTTTTCATCGTCATGAGTCCGTACTATTGACCACATGAGTCCATACTATTGACCGTGATCCGTCACGGCCGTCCTGCTGTACACACGTCCTCGTGTGTAATCTGAAACATGAAAACCATAGCACAGTACTATATTCGCTCGGTCACTTCTGACCACAACACATCACCCAAATAAGTCTTATGAATCATGTGATTGGATCTATCACGACTGCATTAACCCACCAATTCTTCACATAAAACATACGTCCATTATCATTAATCATACTAAACTTCTGTAGATTGAGAGATAACAACATCATCTTGTACATAAATTATTCTTTATAAGTTGCCGACATAAATTCAGCTACGACTTCAGTTCATTAGAGAGGCGTGACAAGGTATAACACCAGACGGTTCATAAACCGTATCACAATTACCACCAATGAAGAAGGTTTAATCATCGTCACCAGTGTTTTCCCCTTGATGCTCTTGTTGAGTGGGAAACAAGCCCCAATCACAGAGCTCGCGTATCGTCCCCGACGTCCATTACTGTAGGTACTTAGATTCACTACAAATATGTGACATACCTACATCAAATTTTCAGTACTCAGCAAAAGACCCAATGTTACTTCGAGTGGGATTGAAACACTCCTTCATTAAATGCCATATGATTTTTGGTCATCCGTCAGCGCCATCCTAATTTAAAAAGAATAAGTAATGTTACCATACAGGACAAATGACACACAGGCGACGAACCACCACACGACGGACGCCATCAGTCGGGCCGCCACGCAATCAGGCCGCCACGCAACCAGGCCGCCACGCAACTGGACCTGCACACAAGCGAAATACCACACAGACTAGGTGCCACACAGGTTGGGTGTCACTCTGGTCAGTGCCACTCTAATCGTCAAACTATGAGTTTATTCATCATATATTCTGTGTCACATCTACCAAAGCACGATACAGGTAAGATGTCACACACGGGTAAATTTCACAGAGGCAAAATGCCACACATAAAAATGCCACACCGGCGAAATGCCATACAGCTAGAATGCCTCACAGGCTAAATACCACACAGACTTAATGTCACACAGACTATGCCACACAGGCGAAATGCTAAACAGGCGGGATGCCACACAGGCGGGAGCCACACGAGCGGGAGCCACACAGGCGGGAGCCACACAGGCGGGAGCCACACAGGCGGGAGCCACACAGACGGGAGCCACACAGGCGGGAGCCACACAGGCGGGAGCCACACAGACGCGAGCCACACAGGCGGGACAAATAAATAGAAGCTGTCTATCGATTCTCAGCTCGTGGTCAATCCTTCGACCAAATCTGTACTAAGTCAGTGATAGGTAACAGTCTATCTGCTATCATAACCCGGTCAATAACGGTCTACGAGTTACACAACAAGTAATCGTCACAGATCCGAACAACTGTTTACGGTGTCATCTCTACAAAAACAACAAAATAACATAAAATAAAAATAAACATTATTTCTACTGCCCAATATCAAAACTAAATCAGAAGTTTAATAATAAGAAGCTCTCACGTCTATTTGATACGCCAGTTATAGGTAACAATAGTCCATTTGTTGCCACACCAAAACTAAACAAGCAATAATCATCGTCATCGATTTTAACTGTTCGAACGAGTATACTCTATCTAGACTTTACGTTACGTTTAAGCTCCCATTTTGAAACCATTTAACAATGTTTGTAATAACGAAGGCATCCCATATCAAGCCGCCTTCTAAAAAAATTACAAAATAAAATTTGCTATCTACAGCCACAACATCCGAGACTTTCAGGGCTCTTAGCCCAATGAGTCACACACATGACTCCCGGGTCACTCCAAGTCAGCCAAATAAATCTGGATGTTTGACCTCAACAACAATTCAGGTACTTAAAAACTTGTACTGGCAGAAGGGTATGAAATCTCACCATTGCTTACACTGTCTCATCTTACTGGCACAACAACAGAACTCAAAATAGTTACTTTATATCAGTAATCAAGGAAATTTCAGTACTCGAAGCTAAAAATAATTTATAAAACCGGCTATTGAACTATCACCAAAATATCTGGACTTTCTCATCATCGTTATCGTTCAACACTTTCTCACAAAGCTTAAAACAACTACCTGCTATTAGCCACGCTCCCATAGCCTCCATCAGGCCGGTAAGCAACCATAAAACTCTTCCATAGGCTCTATTAGCCCACCATCACTGATAAAACACGATCACCTTCATCCGATGATGCAACAAATTTTGAGAAAACAAAACGATCACATAAATCTCATAAAAACCTCGGGTCGATAGTCGTCACGTATTGGGTTAGCGTCTTAGATTGATCCGTCTAACAAAGTCTTTATCCAGGTCAAACTAAGTCACATTGACTTAGTACACATGGTTTTCGGTCGAACTAAGTCACAGGTTTATCTTTAGTTACTCAAAACATAATTCGAAATTATCTACCGTCAATCAGTTCACTTACTCGTGTTTTTTTTTTTTTTTTGTTAAATAACTTGATACTAATATAAAATTACGTTACTAACCAAACTACCTTTTTTTTTGTAGTATTAAAAGAAACGTATATCGGTGATCCCATTTTTACCGCGAATATCTTATCTCTCTATTCTACAACATTGGGAAACTACGACCACAATAACAAACATTATACTGAAATATGGAAAATTTCGTTCGAATTTCTCCTGTTAAATGTAAACAAACACGCTAATAGTTTTTCTCTTTTTTTTTCTCTCGATACATGATTGCACCCTCCCGCTCGCATAGAAATCGCGGAGATCGCGGGGTCGTTATTGAATTTGCACATTCGAAGCCTATGTGAAGCCTATCCTATCTCTAAGACAACATCCTAAAGTACACCAGCTAATTGTTCCACAAACTCACTGCTACGGCATCCCTGCCACACTGTTATTATCAAATATTTACTTAATCAGCAATCTGGAACGACTTATGGTGACGGGAAAAGTCGAAGGCAAGAGACCCAGAGGCCGAAGTCCGAAGAGATGGGTGGACCAAATATCCGAACGATTCATCGAAACCGATGGAGACATGCAGTTTACCGAAGATGTCAGGATCCTCAGCAGTGAGGCAACGATCAAGAAGAAGAAGTCAGTCAGCAGCAGCACCACCATAACTATGCTTACGTACTCAATTTATAAAAATAATAGCACTATGCTTTCCAAGTATTTCTTATTCTTGTTTTCTGATAACTGACGTGATGTTGGTAATACGTAAAATCATAGCGCACCATGTTTCAAGATGGTAAAATAATCTTAGATTAAATAACACTTTTTTTACTATAAACACTGTTTGACATTGGGACGGATTTAACATAATTCTTACTATTTTTGTGGAGTGATTTTTTTTCTTAGTAACTTTCTATCAGACAGCCTACATTAATTGACATAAGTACCCGCAAAAGCTAACATTTTTAAACTTAGCAGTAGTTTTTGACATTTTTACCAACAAATTGTAACACTGACGTAACTGACGTTGTTTATGTTTTGTTTACATTCTTTCTATTTGTAGTTTCACTAAAGATACAAATAAACCTGCCATTCTCTCTACTAAGGGTATCAATAGTGTTTCTGTCAGAATACTTTTCTTAATTGTCAAAGTAAATAACTCCTAAAATCCGCTAGGGAGCCTCTTCAGCACAGGTTTTTACTAAATAATAATTATGTATAGGACTCACCAGATAGAGAGGAACTGTTAATATCACATCATTTCTCAGTCATGTACACTCGCAGATTGTCTACCATCGTCGTCCCATGTTGAAACAATCACGTTGAGGCTACCAGTCCAGCGTTGCATTCCAATGTTGTTCTCGTAGGTGAAGCGAACCGTTGTGCACCATTGTTATGCAATAGAAGAAAATAATTGTATTAGTAAAACAAAAATAAAAAATTAATATACACCGTTTTTAATTGTTTGATTTTATTTAATCTGCAGTAATCGAAGCAATTAATTTACTTGTGGTGTCAAACCACACTGCTAAATGAATCTAAATGTAAGCGTTTACTTTAAAGTCATTGAATAAACTTTAGCTGGCTAATTTAGAACTACGCAAATTATTTAACTAACTCAATTTTATATTTAAAAAGGAAAATATTTTACATGAGTAATCTAAATTAAATTTAACAAAAACAAAGAAGCCATACCAAAGTGCCGTCCATAGTAAGTTTCACTAGATTTTTAATAATGTTGTCGATATCCCAGTGGTGCTCTCGAAGGCCCGGGGTCTGCCTTGACCATGACCCATTTGGTACAGATGATCTGCTGTTTACTTTATGAATCCCCCAATCTTTCTGACGAAGTCTTTGTCTTATATCTCGGGGTGTTTGGACTTTTGGCTGCGCTTTGAACATGTTAAATCATTTTACATTTTAATGTAGGCAACTCAACTGGATCGAGTAATCACCTTTCTTTTATTATTACGCTTTCACGTAGCGTATCTGCATTTTCTTTGTTGCTATTCATCATACCATCTCTTGGGCGTTGCGTTCGTCATCACCGCTTCTGATGTCGTCGCGTGAAGGAAAGGGGTGTATCAGGATCATTGTCATCAGGTTGGTGATATCAGTATTAGGTCGTATTCGTCCAGATAAATTAAAGAAAAGGTTCACATTTACTCCACTGTATTTATTCCATTTCATTTTTGCACATCACTTATAATTTCACTAGAATTCAGAGCGGTATTACAAATGTAGGCAGTTGAGGTAATTTACTTTCTTATTTCAAAGGTGATTTTAAAATTACTTTATTTTTAAACGTAAATAACACTTTCTATAAACGAACTTCAAACGTAAACAAACGAAATGTGGAGACAGTTTCAAGACGCGTCACTCCTCGGCGGCGGTCGCGCCAAGATTGGCCGCCACTCGGCCCGAGTCGTGCCGTCGAGACTCTGTCAGCACGCCCCACCAGAGGGCGCACTCCCACTTCCGTTTTCATCGTCATGAGTCCGTACTATTGACCACATGAGTCCATACTATTGACCGTGATCCGTCATATATATATATATATATATATATATATATATATATATATATTTATAGGCTTTTTATTTTTAATTTTATTGTTGACTTTGTTATAATATTGTAATTTTAATATTGTCCTTCCTGACATATTTATACGGTACTTTAGGCAGGGCATCGCCACGGGGCTTGCCTATGCCCAAAGAGAGGTAGGGCATAGCGGGGTATCCCGTTCGATTTGGAGCTGCCCGACTGGGGAAGTACCTCCACCTTACAGAATACCGCAGCTAAACAATACTCTTTTAAATAGTATTGTGTTTCTGCCGGTGAGTAAGGTCTCCAGTGCTCCATGGGGTGGGGATTTGGGGAACCGTGGCTTTGGCAGTGGAGGGGCATTTGCCTATTTACTGCCAGAGCAACGTGTTATAGAGGTGGACAACGCATTGGCAATACTCTTGGTGTTGCTAATGTCTATAGGCATTGGTGACCATTTTCCATCAGGTGGCCCGCTTGCCTGTTTGCCTACTGTATGACATAAAAAAAAAGACCAAAAATTTCTACACTTTCGAAGAATCACTATTAGACACAGATGCATGAATGTGACGGCGATGGGCATATCTGTATATCTTATTGCACAGATTTCTGCAGCGCTTGTACTTGTCCCTATTTTCATCAGTAGGTCGAAGCTTATACCTAACCTTAGCCGAATCTCTCCTCCGCATAGCCACCCTAACATCATCAGTGAGCCAAGGCGCTGGTTGATGTTTGATCTTAATGACTTTCACAGGGGCGTGTAAATCGTAAAGACCCACCAACAGCGAATTAAAAGATGCTACCTGCTCATCAACGGTGACACCATTCAATACCCGAGACCAATCCAGCAACTGAGCATCCCTCCTCAGAGCATCCAAAACCATTCCCCCAAAACTGCGCTGGTACATGATTCTGGCCTTTGCTTTAGGAGGGCGAATTTTGTAGGACAGGTATATAAGGTCATGGAAGGAAAAGGCTTCGGCCGAAAGCTGACCATGTTTAGCAGCATGTGAGGGAGAGGAGACCAACATGACATCTAACAGCGAGGGTACGCAGTTCGGGAAATAGTGTGTGGCATTAAGGGGCAAGAACTGCATATTGCAGGCTTTAGCCAGCGACTGAAACGATGAGGACCTGGAATAATTCCTCAACATACAGGTGTTAAAGTCACCCAAAATTATAGTACGACTATAGGCTGGTGCAAGGTTTTCCAGCAGTGCTTTAAAGGATTTTAAAAAAGATATATTACGAGAAGGACAATAATAAACCCCAAGAAGCACCTTGCGGTGAGACAGGGTTAACTCAATGAAAATATGCTCACCTGCACTTGTGGGAGGCGGCTGGGCTGAAACACTAATAATAGAATATGGCAGGTGAGCTTTCAAATAAATAGCGACACCACCACCCCCGCCACTTATGCGATCATTACGTAAAAGAAAATATCCAGGTAAAGAATAAGAGGTAGATGGTAAACAAGGCATAAGCCAGGATTCAGGATCAATACAGCATCAAGACCATCAACATCACCAAATGAAGCCAATAAGTCGGAATAGTGGGCCGGAATGCTCTGAGCATTAATGTGAACTATATTTAAATTCTTACGGACGTCAGAAAAGGTGAAAGAAAGCGTATCGGCGAGTGTTGGAATACTGTGGAAGCTATCCGAGCTGTTCAGCTCCTCAGAGGTTACCGAAACAAAATCATCGCCCTGATCATCATCACCTGTGTCAGACATAGAACAGAAGAAAAAAAAACTTATAAATTAAAATATATACCTACTTATATAAATTACATAGCATAGCAGATGAAATCAATATGTGTACAAGTAATATTTCATATTTAGCCAAGAGCACAAACTAATAAGCAATAAAAGCAAAACAAGCAAAAAGCAACAAAATTAAAATAAGCAAAAAGCAATAAAGCAAAATATGCATTGCAAAAGCAGAATAAGCGCAAAGCAATGTATTGCGGTATTGACAAGAAGCAAAAGCAATTCAGTTCAGCATTTTACATTAATAACGGCAATAAATTCTTTATTAAAGCATGGCTGTATAAATGTCGACTTCAACCAGTATCCAGGCCAACTACAAATCATAATGTCAATCCCATTTAGGTTATGTTGTTGTTTTGAATATCGTAAAATTCGTGTATTTCTCTTGTTTTCTTCCCGGCAATTAATGAAATGGGACTTAGTGTAATGTACTGCAACGCATGTTTAGCACAAAACCGCAGACTGTATCCAATACACCAATTACGAAGTTTATTTCTCGAATTACAATGTGAGGTAAGACAAGTGAATGTATCTCAATGTTTTAACTAATAGTAGCGACCTGCCCCGGTTTCGCACCTCAATAAATTATACACCTAAACCTTCCTCATGAATCACTCTGTCTATTTGTGAGAACGGCATGGAAATCCGTTCTATAGTTTTTAAGTTTATCGCGAACAGACAAAATTGGTTGTGTTAACAGTATTGGGTTCTACATTTTACCTTACAAAGCTAAACAATACTCTTTTAAATAGTGTTGTGTTTCTGCCGGTGAGTAAGGTCTCCAGTGCTCCATGGAGTGGGCATTTGGAGAACCGTTTCTTTGGCAGTGGAGTGGCATTTGCCTTTTTGCTACCAGAACATCGTTTATAGAGGTGGGCAACGCATTGGCGATACTCTTGGTGTTGCTAATGTCTATAGGCAGTAGTGACCATTTTCCATCAGGTGGCTTGCTTGCCTGTTTGCCAACCATATGAAAAATAAAATATATGTTTCAGTTGGATTAGTACTAGTAGCACTTTGAGTGGGAGGGAGTGCAGCCGCTGTTTATCGTTTATCCTTGTTTTTCGGTTCATATTATATTTATTTGAGTGATAGGTTGTTATAAGAGGACGGAAGTTGGACGAGGTAGCGCTCCGCCGACCAGCTACCATGCTCACCATTGCCGCACGGGAAGGTGCCTGACGCGGAGACCGCGGGGACGCCCGAACCCCCCCAGATTGGCTACCTGGCCCTCCCATCCGGTCGCCAACCGGCAGGGTAGAGCAATCTGGGATTTTTCGTGAGATGGCGGGGCAGCCTTTCACTGGTGGCTAACCAGCTACTTGGGCCCCCAACTATCTACGGTCGGCCAGCGGCGGCACCGTGCTTCGGATCCCGCTGCCCTCCGAAGCCAGGCACCCGGTACGGGAGTGGTGAGCAGTAGAAAACACGGTTACGCAGAGCGACCACAACTGTCCAGACCCATCCTCCTATAGGGCTACTCCAGGCATCACACCGAAACACGGCCAGGCCGCTTGACGACACGTTCTCCTGGAGGGTGGTTACCAGCCACGGCCGAAGCCTACCACCGGAGAGAGTGCTGTCCATTTTGCACTACCCAGGGATCACGTGTAGGGTAACTAGAGTCATGAAGCCACAAAAAGAGGGCTTCGCCTACGGACGCGGACAGCATTGATCCCCAAAAATATATGTTCCACTCAAAGTGCACCTCACTAACATCCGAGGCCTGCACTCAAATCTCAATGCAGTCCACCACCACCTCGAGACTGAAAAACCGCAGCTGCTGTTCCTCACTGAGACGCAGATCAGAAGTCCGGCTGACGCGGCGTACCTCAGCTACCCAGGGTATACTCTCGAGCACAGGTGCGTTCCTCGTGCCGGAGTCTGTGTGTACGCTCGCGACGACATCTGCATTCGGCGTCTCAGATGCTTTGAGGGGTCTGGTTTGTCCATTTTGTGGCTTCTGGTGGATACCGGTCAAGTGCAAATCTTGTTTGCCTGCGTTTATCGATCCCACAGCGGGGTCCAGGAGACGACTCGTTTATGTGACCATCTCATTGAAGCGGCGGATGAAGCGAGGGAACGTTATCCCGCGACGCAGCTGGTCATTCTGGGGGATTTCAATGCCCACCACCAAGAGTGGCTTTTCCCATACCAGGTGACCAATCATGCTGGGAGAGAGGTGCGTAAACTAGCTCTGTCGCTAGATCTCACCCAGCTAGTAAACTGCGCCACGAGGGTACCGGATGTCGACTCCCATTCCGCCAATTACTTAGACCTTCTGCTGACAACTGATCCGGACAGGCACTCAGTATCGGTTTCCGCACCACTGGGTACATCCGACCACTGTCTGGTGAAATCTGTATACGTCTATTCCCCACCCGAGCAAAGCCCATGCAACCCCCGACGGGTGTGGCGATACAAATCAGCAGATTGGGATGAGATGCGTCACTTTTTTTCGTCCTATCCTTGGCGGGAGGCATGCTTCTCTTCGGGCGATCCGTCGAGTTGTGCTGAAGCCGTTACCGCGGTTATACGGCAGGGAATGGAATACTTCATTCCATATTCTGACGTAGCGATGAATGGCAAGTCTCGTCCATGGTTTAGTGCTGACTGCAGTCGCGCTGAAGCGCTGAAGCGCTGAAGCAAGCGGCATACTCTGCCTGGGCTGAGGCTCGAGCACATATGTCTCCGGATACTCGCAAACTGAAGAAAGCCTTTAACCTCGCCGCCAAGTCTTGCAAAAGGACGCTACGCAGGGCTCGTTTCGACCACATAGGTCGGATTGGCACCAAACTGGCCTCTTACCCTCCTGGGAGTAAGGCGTTTTGGTCTTTGGCAAAAGCGGTCGAATCGAACTTTAGTCAATCTTCGTTACCACCATTGCTGAAACAGGATGGGACACTGGCGCATGCTGCGGAAGAGAAAGCAAATTTACTTGCTTCTCAATTCGCGGCGAATTAACGTTTGGATACTGCAGGTAAAACTCCACCTATCTCACCCCGCGCTGACTGCACTATGGCAGAGGTGCGTATACATCAGAAAGAGATTTTAAAATCCTGCGGAGTCTAGACGTGAACAAGGCTAGTGGACCAGATGGTATACCAGCAATAGTCCTGCGTAGTTGTGCCCTCTCGAAGGTCAAGCAGTACTTCACTTCAAGGCAGTTGCTTCAATTATATCAAGCACAAGTCCGATCTTGCATGGAGTACTGCTGCCACCTCTGGGATGGATCAGCCAAATACCAACTGGCTGCTTTGGATTCGGTGGAAAAACGGGCAAAGAGACTAATTTGTGATCCGCAGTTAATTGAGGCTAAGCTGCAGAGCCTCGAGCATCGGCGTAGGGTTGCGCGTTTGTCGGTTTTCTACAGGTTGCACTTCGGAAAGTGTGCGAAGCAGTTGCACGACCTCATTCCGCCGGCCCCTTTCCGCCATCGGGAGACGCGATCCGGGCGAGCGCTTCATCCTTATGTCGTGGATCTTCCAACTATCCGCACGAGCCGCTTTGGCTCGACTTTTATAATGCGTACGGCTAAGGAGTGGAATGCGTTGCCTGCGAGTGTGTTCCCTGATCAATATAATCTGGATGCCTTCAAGGCTAGAGTGAATAGGCTGTTCCTAGACAGGCATGCTCCATCATAGACCGCATCGTCACTTACCACCAGGTGAGGTGGCGGTCAAATGCCTGGCTAGTAGAGTAATAAAAAAAAAAAAAAAAAAGTATTCAAACGATGGTGGCGTATGCTGGGAATGCACTGGTCTTGTTACAAAGTTTCACAAATTTCAATTGCAAGTCCAGACAGTTCAGAGACTATTGCTTACTAAGAAACAGGTAATACCGTAACCCTTTCAACATTAAACCATGACTGATAATCCTACCACGATCTCATCTCATGAGTCCAACCATACCTCAGCTACCGATGAGGCTCTGTCAAAACAGACATAGCAACATGCATAAAGAGATAGAGCATAGCCGCTAGACCGGGTAAAGTGGAGGAGGAAGGTAAGAAAGTGGTCTCAGAATATTCCCTGCTTGTGCCAGTGTTCACTTTCCACATCTTCATGATTTACAGACTGGGCAAAGTGGAGGAGGAAATTAATAAAGTGGTACCAGAATATTCCCCGCTTCAGCTAGTGTCCTCTTACCACCTCTTCATAATTTATTTATTTATTTTTATTTATTTAACTGTTTATTGTACACAATAATTATATACAGAGAAATATTACAAAACAAAAGACACAACAGGCGCTGCTTATTTCTAAAAAGAAATTTCTTCCAGCAGGTCTTCGGAAGAGAGATGTTAGACTAAAGTAAAGCAGATACGACGTGCACAATAATTGAATATATAAATACATAAATATATTATATTATAGTATATAGGTATAAATAAATAAATAAATAATCATTTATTTCAGAATTTACAATTCCATATCTATTTAAATTCATTACCAAAAATATAAAGCTAATATAAATTAAGTGATATTAATGTCGTCGCGTGAAGGAAAGGGTGTATCAGGATCATTGTAATCAGGGTGGTGATATCAGTATTAGATCGTCCAGATAAATTAAAGAAAAGATTCACATTTACTCCACTGTATTTATTTTAATTCAGTTTTGCACATCACTTATAATTTCACTTGAAATCAGAGCAGTATCACAATGAAGGCAGTTGAGGTAATTAACTTTCTTATCTCAAAAGTGATTTTAAAATTACTTTATTTTCAATAGTAAATAACACTTTCTTTAAACGAAATGTGGAGACAGTTTCAAGACGCGTCACTCCTCGGCGGCGGTGGTGCCAAGAATGGCCGCCACTCCGCCCGAGTCGTGCCGTCGAGACTCTGTCAGCACGCCCCACCAGAGGGCGCACTCCCACTTCCGTTTTCTTCGTCATGAGTCCGTACTATTGACCACACGATTCCATACTATTGACCGCATCCGTCACGGCCGTCCTGCTATACACACGTCCTCGTGTGTTATCTGAAACATGAAAATCATAGCACAGTACCATATTCGCTCGGTCACTTCTGACCACAACACATCACCCAAGTAAGTCTTATGAATCATGTGATAGGATCTATCACGACTGCTTTAACCCACCAATACTTAAATAACTGCTATTTGTGTACACATAAAACATACGTACATTATCATTTATCATACTAAACTTCCGTAGATTGAGAGAGACTTGAGAGAACAACATCATCTCGTACACAAATTATTCTTTATAAGTTGCCGACATAAATTCAGCTACGGCTTCAGTTTATGAGAGAGGCGTGACAGGACACCAGACTATGAACCAGTGATTTTCATCATCATCACCAGTGATTTCCCCTTGATGATATTGTTTATTGATGATATTGAGTGGAAAACATCACAAATCCAATCACAAAGCTCGCGTACTGTCCCCGACCTTCATTGCTGTAGGTACTTAGATTCACTACAAATATGTGACATACCTACCTAAATAAAATTTTCAGTACTCAGCAAAAGACCCAATGTTACTTCGAGTGTAATTGAAACACTCCTTCATTAAATGCCATATGATTTTTAGTCATCCGTCAGCGCCATCCTAGTTTTAAAAATAAGAGTAATGTTACCATACAGAAGAAATGACACACAGGCGAACCACCACACTGACGAACGCTATCAGACGGGCAGCCACGCATTCGGGCCGGCACGCAACCGGGCCGGCACGCAACTGGACCTGCACAATAGCGAAATACCACACGGACTAGGTGCCACACAGACTGGGTGTCACTCTGGTCAGTGCCACTCTAATCGTCAAACTATGAGTTTATTCTATATCCTGTATCACGTTTGCCATAGCACGATACAGGTAAGATGTCACACAAGGGTAAATGGCACAGAGGCGAAATGCCACACAGCAAAATACCACACCGGCGAAATGCCATACAGGCTAAATGCCACACAGACTAAATGTCACACAGACTTTATACTACACAGGCGAAATGCCAAACAGGCGGGATGCCACACAGGCGAGATGCCACACAGGCGGGATGCCACGCAGGCGGAATGCCACACAGGTGGGTGCCACAGAGGCGGAAGCCACACAGGCAGGAGCCACACAGGCGGGAGCCAGACAGGCGGGAGCCACACATGCGGGAGCCACACAGGCGGGACAAATAAATAGAAGTTAATAAACATTTCCAACATATAAGCTCAGTGTTGTTCATTCGTCACATTTTTTAAACCGGTAGGTACTTATAGACTCTAGTAATACTTCTTTCTATAATATAGGGGCACCACTGTAGTAGCCGTACTTATATAACCTGTGCGTAGATATCTACTGTTAGATTATACAGTATTTTTTTCAATATGAAATTGCTGAAATCATGAAGTAGTAACTTTAACACGCTTTACTTCACTAATAGCTGTCTATAGACTCTCAGCTCGTGGTCAATTCTTGTACCAAATCTGTACTAAGTCAGTGATAGGTAACACAGTCATATCTGCTATCATAACACGTAATAACGGTCTACGAGTTACATAACAAGTAATCGTCACAGACCCGAACAACTGTTCACGGTGATATCTCTACAACAACAACATTATCTCTACTGCTCAATATCAAAACTAAATCAGGAGTTTAATAGGAGTTTAATAATGCGTTTATCTGTTACGCTAGTCATAGGTAAGTTGTTACCATCCAGTCCATATGTTACCACACCAAAACTAAACAAGTAATAATCATCGTCATCAATTTTAACTGTTTGAACAAGTATCTCTATCTAGACTTTACGTTACGTTTAAGCCTTCCATTTTGGAACGATTTAACAATGTTTGTAATAATGAATGTGTCCCATATCCAGACGCCTTCTAAAAACATTACAACATTCAAATTGCCATCTACAGCCACAACATCGAGACTTTTGGGGCTCTCAGCCCAATGAGTCGCACACATGACTCCCAGGCCACTCCAAGTCAGCCAAATAAATCAGGATGTTTGACTTCAACAACAGTTCAGGTACTACTAAACTTGTACTGTCAGAAGGATATAAAATCTCACCATTGCTTACACTGCCTCATCTTACTGGTACAACAACAAAACTCGATAAAGTTACTTTATATCGGTAATCAAGGAAATTTCAGTACTCGGAGCTAAAGTTAATTTATAAAACGGACTATTGAACAATTACCAAAATATCTGGACTTTCTTAACATCATTATCGTTCAACATTTTCTTACAAAGCTTGACCTTACCTTCTATTAGCCACGCTTCCATAGCCTCCATCAGGCCGGTAAGCAACCATAAAACTCTCCCATAGACTCCATCAGCCCACCATCGGTGATAAAACACGATCACCTCTATCCGATGATGCGAATTACGAAATTTTGAGGAAACAAAACTATCACATAAATCTTATAAAAACCTCGGCTCGATAGTCGTCACATATTGAGTTAGCTTCTTAGATAGATCCGTCTAACAAAGTCTTTATCCAGGTCAAACTAAGTCACATTAACATAGAACAAATGGTTTTCGGTCGAACTAAGTCACAGGTTTATCTTTAGTTACTCAAACCATAATTCAAAATTATCTTCCGTCAATCAGTTCACTTACTTTTTTATTACGTATTTACTTTTTTTTTGCGATTAATAACTTGATACCAACATAAAATTAAATTACTAACCAAACTACCCCTTTTTTTCAATTTTGTAGTTTACAAGAAACGTATATGGGTGATCCCATTGTTACCGGGTATATCGTCTATAACATTGGGAACCTACGACCACAATAAAAAACATTATACTGAAATATGGAAAAGTTCGTTCGAATGTCTCCGATTAAATGTAAACAAACACGCTAACAATTTTTCTCTTTTTTTTACATGTTGGCAACCTCCCGCTTGCAAATAAATCGCGGAGATCTGTACTGGGTCATTATTGAAGTTTTGCACATTCGAAGCCTATCCTATCTCTAAGATACAACATCCTAAAGTTCACCAGCTAATTGTTCCACAAACTCACTGCTACGGCATCCCTGCCACACTTTTTATCAAATATTTACTTAATCAGCAATCTGGAACGACTTATGGTGATGGGAAAAGTCGAAGGCAAGAGACCCAGAGGCCGAAGTCCGAAGAGATGGGCAGACCAAATATCCGAACAATATATCGAAACCGATGGAGACATGCAGTTGACAAATTTCGAAGATGTCACGATCCTCAGCAGTGAGGCAACGATCAAGAAGAAGTCAATCAGCAGCAGTACCACCATAACGATGCTTACGTACTCAATTTATAAAAATAATAGGATTATGCTTTCAAGTATTTCTTATTCTTGTTTTCCGATAACTGACATGATGTTGGTAATACGTTAAATCATAGCATACCATGTTTTAAGATGCTAAAATAATTTTAGATTAAATGTCACTTTTTTACTTTTAACACAGTGTACACAGTGTAACATTTAGAGGGATTTAACATAATTCTTACTATTTTTGTGGAGTGATTTTTTTTTCTCAGTTACATTCTATTAGACAGCCCACATTAATTGACATAGGTACCCGCAAAAGCTAACATTTATTAAACGTGGCTGTAGTTTTTGACATCTATACCAACAAATTGTAACACTGACCATATATGACGTTTTTTTTCTTTTGTTTACATTGTTTCTATTTGTAGTTTCACTAAAGATACAAATAAACCTGCCCTTCTCGCTACTAAGGGTATCAATAGAGTTTCTGTAAGAATACTTTTCTGAATTATCAAAGTAAATAACTCCTAAAATCCGCTAGTGAGCCTCAGTTGAGGTAATTAACTTTCTAATCTCAAAAGTGATTTTAAAATTACTTTATTTTCAATAGTAAATAACACTTTCTATAAACGAAATGTGGAGACAGTTTCAAGACGCGTCACTCCTCGGCGGCGGTCGCGCCAAGAATGGCCGCCACTCCGCCCGAGTCGTGCCGTCGAGACTCTGTCAGCACGCCCCACCAGAGGGCGCACTCCCACTTCCGTTTTCTTCGTCATGAGTCCGTACTATTGACCACACGATTCCATACTATTGACCGCATCTGTCATATTATTAAAACAAGCGATATAAAATACATAAATATATAAGTTATAGACTAGACAGAGAAAGATAATATTCCTTGACTCTCTTTTTAAATATAGACAGTGACTGACTGTCATGCACATTATGTGGCAGTGAGTTCCATAGTCTCGCTGCATGGACTGTTAGGTTCTGAAAAATAATTTGAGTTGATTTTAATATTTTGTATAAATAAGTTGCTCATTTGATTATTTTGAAGAAATAATATAGATGGAAGTCGATGGGGGAGAGGGCAGTCGGTGTTAAGACGTTGAACAGATCGGTCGAGTAAACCTAGTCCTACACAAGACCTGAATAAATATTGTTGAAAGTTTAAGAAAGTGATTTTATTATAAATCAGAAGTGCTACGCCTACAACATGTCAAATAGTCGACGTGAGTGTTCCGGTTCTCCTATCCTCGTCTGCAATACAAATCGTCTCCGGAGTGGGTCACGCCAAGATCCTCCACGTGACTATATTCCGCCAGATCCGACACATTTTCAACGCAGATTGATACCAGCTGACTGCAGCAGCGACGAGTCCACTAAACAGCGAACATCGCGCCGTCGCTCACACGATCCAGGGAACGGAAATGGTCGACGTCGACGTCGTAATATTTCAAGTCCAAATGAAAGACATTCCGGCAGTTCTGACAGCTACGGTTATGCTAGAAGCAAACGTTGTCGTCCTACAATATCGAAACTGAGCGCACAATAAGAAGTGCGGGCTGGAAGATCCCGTCCACGTGATATTGGAAGCAACAGAGCGAAACAAGGCTATCGGCGCAGCGTGGAACGACCCCGCAGCCCACGCGAAGCACGCCGTGAGGTGACTGCAGACCAGCGCGACACCGAAGCACCAGCGCCATCACGAGGCGGCGCCGGCGATACCAGGTCATGTAGCCCTTCTTTTTCTACTAATGACTTAGTAAACATTTTGAATTCGATAAAAAAATTGTCGTCACAGTCATCTACAAGCACAGTTCATAAACACATAGACTATAAAAACATTTTGCCATCTTTTGATCCTTCAAAAAAGAATCACAGAGTAGACACATGGCTAAAGAAAGTTAACGAGTGTGCTACTGTATGTGGCTGGGACGACAAGACTACAGTCCACTTTGCTATGCAGAAATTGCAAGGTTTAGCTCTAACCTGGTATGAAGGGTTAAGTTCTATTTTATATTCCTGGCCTGAATGGCAGGAAAAATTACTTAGCGCATTTCCGTGCGAACAAAATTATGGGCAACTGTTAGAGGATATGTTACGGAGGAAAAGTCGCTTTAATGAACCTATTGAAAATTATTATTACGAAAAACTCGCTCTTTTAAATCAGTGTGATATATCTGGCAAATGTGCCGTTGATGCTATCATTCACGGTCTAAGTGATAAAACAAAGAAAAGTAGTGCTTTGGCACTACGATGCTCTCACCCTGATCAACTACTGCAATTTTTAATGAGTAATCGAGACTCCAGCAACTATTCAATCGCTTCTATTTAAAAAATAAATCCACTTTAGATCCCAATGACAATACGAAAACCGATAATACAGCTAGGATCAACAAGAAACCTAATCAGTCTCAATCAATATTCTGTTTTAATTGCAAAGAGAGAGGTCATCCTTTCTTACAGTGCCCCAAGCCTTTGATCAAGTGTACGCGCTGTTTCAGAGTAGGACATAAAAATGAAGAATGTAGTAGTAACCAGCCACCAAAACGGAATACATCGGCAGGTGAGAATCGTGTCTTGAACATTACTAATTCATTGCAAAATGGTAAATTTCACAAATTAGCATTAATAAATGGAATTAAATTGCAAGCTTATATTGACTTTGGTAGCGAGGTCACATTAATCAGAGAGTCAGAATCATTAAAGATAGGCATTAAGTGCGACAACAGACAAACTATTTTAAAGGGCTTCGGCAAAGGGATTGTCCAATCGATAGGAAAGGGTTATGCAGAAATTATTATAGATGGCGTTCAGGCGACGGTAATGTGTGTAATTATAAAAGATGAATTTTTAGACTTTCCTATTTTGATCGGGCAATCCTATACCGAACTACCCCACATAATTACGTACACAGATTCGAAGTGCTTGCGTTTTCGCTAATAAGCGAAGAACTACCCTCATGTGTAGAAAGTGACAATGACAATGACCAGTTGCTAAAATTGACAGTGCATGAACTTACTATGTTAAAGTGTAACACGTTAGTAAAGGTGAAAACGAATTGCAGTGATTGTTTGATATTTGTTGCCGGAAAAGTTATAGGTAAACCTAACGAGCAGTACTTAGTGCGGGGAGGCTTATACAAAGTAGTAGAAGGTTTCGTTGGAATAGTAGTAACTCCACTGTCTGACTTACCTATTGTTTTGCCTCCGGGACTTACTATAGGCCGTGCTGATAAAGTAGATGTGGTTCCCCAAGTATTCACCGTCCAGGAAGTGACTAATAGTGATAAAAATCAAACAACTGATAAACGTACCTAATTTATGTTCTACCCTCTCACATTACAATTATAAACACTTATCGGATCTCAGCCGTCAAATGACTGCCGGCTTCTTTGTCGATATATCAAGATTTTAAATAATAAGCAAAAGCGATGTGAGTGATTTTCATACATAGTTTCATTTAACTACTAATATAAATAAAAAAGCCACAAAGTTTCAATACGTTAAGTCAAATGGTTTGTGAATTATTGAACATTTAAATTCAAATTGCAGTCAAATGACTGCTCCCGTCTTTCTAGTGTTATAGTGCAAGATAACAAAAGAAACAATACCGACAAGGTAAATAATATAATTTTGTTTGGTTAGACCGAAAAATCTCTGAAATCGCATCTGTATTATGAAACTGTTTACAACTCTATTCGCCGTCAGATGGCTACATAGGGACAGACGTCGGAAACCTTAAAAAGAAACCATCCTAACAAGTAAATAATGATGTAATCATATTTGGTAAAACTGAATGACGTAATTCAAATGATTGTAATTAATACAAAAGCATTTCAGAAATAAGTACATATTTTAAACAAAAGAACATCTGTATGTCGAATCTGTGTCAATAGATAAGTATATATGTCGGAGATGATCATGAGTCTCTTAGTCCATCTCTTTGGCCTGGATGTCGATTGGTGCGCCACCTGACGGGTGGCTTGCAACTATTATGACAACGTCACAAGCAGTATGGCGGCGACGGCAGTCGCAAGGATATTGGGACCAAGAACGAGAAACCATTCAAGAGCGAAGAAGCGTAAACCTTGATGTGTTGGAGAGATGCGTGAAAGCTCCAGAATATAGAAACGTGAGTGCAGGATGTACTGTTAACAATGTGTAGGGAGTCAAGCTGTGCGTATGTGGGAACTAGCAAGAGCCCCGGCGCATCTCCCGCGGATCGGCCTGATGAGATTGGCCATGGGTGGTGGAGGGTTTTGTAAATAACCCGCGGGTTTCGGCTACAATTGTTAACTCGTAAATGTGGCTTTAATTTGACAATACATTCTTAAAACACTATAGATACCCCTTTATTGCTACGAAATCCCGATAAATACGTTCTGATGGCCATTACTCGCTCATAGGCGAGTCTTCTCCAGTCTTTCCCCGACATCAGAAGTGGGATAGAGATCTTCACGTCCACAATGTTAATGCTCGATCTTATTTTTTTCATGCCAAATAAACTGCGTGTACGAAATGCTGAGCGGCGGAAGATACGACGAAATGGCAAAAGTCTGGTGAAACGCATGAGAGAGTGCTGGTTCGTGGTTGGTCCATAATTACGTACAACTTACAACCTACAAGGCATACACGCTGAAATTTTGCATTCGGTGAGTCGAACCATGTTTACTTGTGAGAGAATCGCTGTTTTCACAAATAATGTGTAACGAACTAAGATGAAAGTTGCTAAGTACTGAGTTTCTGTGCACCAACTTGGTGACGGAGTCTTGCAATCTGGAAAATAATTGAACGGTAGTTCTACGGTTTCATTATAAAGGATTACGAAGGGTTTTAGAAGGGTTATGTGTGGTAAAATAATCAACATCATTATAGAGATCGGGCCCGGTTTATGCCAGGGTACACTGAAATATGGTTTTTGAAAAACATTATTCATTAATGCGGTGTGGTAAAAAATGGATAAATGGCTACGACAAACCTAAAAAAATCAATAATTGTTACAAACAAAAATGGCCGATTTCGTACGAACAGCTGATGACACCCCATTCTTGACTTTTATGAAAAGTATAGGCAAAAGCAAAAGAGATTGGTACCTTATTTTATGGGCAAAGCTTCACTTTAGTTATGTGATCTACTTTGGTTCCATCTGGTTAAATACTTTGTCGATGATTGACAGCTTAACGTCTGCCGAGCAAGGTATGGTTAGTTTGATTGAATACTAGGTTTTATGTGATAATTTTATTTTCTTAAAGCTTGTTTCATGGTGATTAATTGTTATTAGGCGCAGAAATTAATTGTCATTTTACCTACCCCTTGGGGTTAGGTACCTTGGCTTACCGTGCCGGTGAATGCTATAGGCGCGGAACCACCAGATGGTGACTGTTTCAAGCTATGTACAAAAGCGTTGTATGTAAAAAAAGACAAGTACCTAATGATGATCTGGTTATTTAGTGATTGCTCGATGGTTGGTACTATTGTTGTTTCCTTTGGTAATACGTGTCTCGTGGATAGGACATACATGACATGATTTTGTTGTTTTTATAATGTAGAACTTTGAGTACCTAAGTACCTACCGTAAGGTTCCAATTCAGACTTATCATTAATACTATCAACTTACTGCAGTTTCTAAAATGAGAATCTTGTTAATTACTAAGACCTTATGTACCATTGGACAGCAAATCAATAAATATGAAATATGAAATGAAATAGATAGCAAACTATGATACTCCTTCATTATATTCGTGTCGAATAGAACAGAGCATACAGTTTTGTATGTCCCTATTCGTAGGCGTAGGTGTGTATCTGGTCTTTCTTCTGTCTTTGAGTGGCATGCGTTTATTGGGGTGTGCGATAGGTGTAGCTTTTCATACAATTTCTAACAGATAATATTTTGATTACCGATAACAAGTTATTATTTGGGTTTTGTTGAAAGTTATTGAATATTACGTTAGTGCTATAAAAGTAACTGTTTAACGATAATTGCAAATTGTATTCAGTTGTGTAATTTTTATACAGCTTGACCGCAAGAGAGGTGACTTGTCAATTTTATTGTGGCGCTAGTTCTGCGTTTTATGCAGCAATACCGTAAGGATGTAGTATTCTGTGACAGAAATGGAATGTCGCCAACAATGGAACATGGATAAGAAGGAACGTGACGGAAAAAGAAACTAACATGTCTCGGTTGTAAAATGAAAATAATGACGTTTCGGAGAAAGACCTAGCGCCCTCCTTCAGTGACACCAAACATAGACGGTGTAAACCGACTAATTGTAAATGATGTACAATAACGAAGGCGGCTTATTAAAGTTGTAGACTACTGGATAGCGTCGAGTTATATTTCCTCTATATAGGTCTTTTTCCTCTGTATAGTAAATAAATTATTAAGCTCGTTTTTCCGCAATCTGTTAAAGTAACCTGAAGTCGTGGGGGACCATGATAATATTGTTATTTAAATAAAATGTATGGATAACATAAATAATGGGTGGTAGGTACTGTTACAGCCAATGTTATTACTTTCGTGGGTACACGTACGATGTTAAGTAACTGCGTCAAATACGTAGCGCCAGCATGCTACTACCTGCTGGCTACCTTCTATCGAATTCTAAACGTACGATAAGCAGTAAAAAAAGGATCTAGGGTCAGACCGTTGTAACATATTAGGTATTCAGTTCGTACTTAGTGAGTAATAAAGTAGGTTGTTTCAGCCTGAGTGGCATCTGCTGGCCTGTGTGGCATCTACTGGCCTGTATGGCATCTACTGGCCTGTGTGGCATCTACTGGCCTGTGTGGCATCTACTGGCCTGTGTGGCATCTACTGGCCTGTGTGGCATCTACTGGCCTGTGTGGCATCTACTGGCCTGTGTGGCGTCTGCTAGTCTGGGTGGATTATTCTGGGGGGGATCGAAAATAAAACAGAAAACAATACCTTTTTGTGTCTGATGTTCTGGAGTCTTTGGTATTAAAATGATGACTTACATGTTTTAGTATTGGGTAGTAGAGGTAATTATTTGTGTAATAATGTAGAAGGTTCCCATATGATATGCGATGATTTGATACTGAATGCAAACTTATGCAGACAGTTAGAGGATGCTAGTATTAACTTTTCTATAGTCATGCAAATTCGATAGGAAGCCATATGGTTGACTAACATGTAGTCGCGGGGATGATTGTTCAATAATCACAGAGATGATCAGCAAGGATGGTCAATATAGTCACAGGGATGAGTGGTGGATCTGTAATTACAGGGCTGATTATTGTCATGAATTCAAAAGTTAGTGTAATAACACATTAGTGGAGATGAACAATGGTAGAGAAAACAAATTTGAGATATTTTCATACAAATTTACAAGCCACCAATATGTAAATACAGGGTTAAGTGAGGATTTTGTGTGTATAAAATAAGATTCACAACTGTCAGTAGTTTCAATATTGGCTATAATTCTAATCAGACGTTTCTGCATAGTGAAAAGGGTAGGTGAATTTACGCTGTTCCCTCACAAATTATTACAAATTTAGTTGTATTACCAAACAGTTAGTCAAATGTCAGTTAGTGCAAAGCTACATACAGCCGACGGATTGTGTTCTTACATGTAGGGACCCGATATACCGTGTTACTTCTGATTTTATGCAACTGGGATTTGGTCGAAGAATAGACTACGAGCTAACAGATATTTAGTAAAGTGTTGTTACTATTACGACCTTGGCAATTTCGTATTGAAACGTTAGAGTGCAGAGCACCTACCGGTTACAAAACTAAGACGAGTGACAATGAAAGGTTTTGAGTTTTGTTTGAGTGAGTAGTAGTTTTGGGTGTCTGATCACCGTGGGGTCAGGAATGACCGAGCGAATATGGTATTATGCTGTGTTGTTTTCGTGTTACAGATAACACACGAGGACGTGTGTATAGCAGGATAGCCGTGTCGGAGATGATCATGAGTCTCTTAGTCCATCTCTTTGGCCTGGATGTCGATTGGTGCGCCACCTGACGGGTGGCTTGCAACTATTATGACAACGTCACAAGCAGTATGGCGGCGACGGCAGTCGCAAGGATATTGGGACCAAGAACGAGAAACCATTCAAGAGCGAAGAAGCGTAAACCTTGATGTGTTGGAGAGATGCGTGAAAGCTCCAGAATATAGAAACGTGAGTGCAGGATGTACTGTTAACAATGTGTAGGGAGTCAAGCTGTGCGTATGTGGGAACTAGCAAGAGCCCCGGCGCATCTCCCGCGGATCGGCCTGATGAGATTGGCCATGGGTGGTGGAGGGTTTTGTAAATAACCCGCGGGTTTCGGCTACAATTGTTAACTCGTAAATGTGGCTTTAATTTGACAATACATTCTTAAAACACTATAGATACCCCTTTATTGCTACGAAATCCCGATAAATACGTTCTGATGGCCATTACTCGCTCATAGGCGAGTCTTCTCCAGTCTTTCCCCGACATATATATATTGTGTATTACCTTCAATTAATATACAGAGTGATTATAAGTGATAGAAACAATCATGATCTCCCTCTACTATCCGACTACGGGTATAGCTCCATCCAGCACAGTTGTCAATAATAATAAAAGATTATTGCCAGATTGCACTAAACTTAGGAAACTCAAGAAAACATTGCCAACGCCAACCAAAACTTGCTATGAAACCGATTTGAGGAATATCTTAAGCGTCACCTAAGGCTATAAGTAATATAAGAACAGTTAAAACGTTTTGTATTGCCTAGGACACGGACTGACGGTCCAACTGATGGAAAACGGCCACCGTCGTCCAGCAGCGGCACCGCCGATCTCCTATAGCATGATACCATCCTCTGGAATGACGTCACAACATGCATTTCTGCTAGGAGCTATCACATGACTTATTTGGCGGCCGGCCAAAAAGTGGTTTCTTAGTTTGATCTATCAAATACGACAACCTGCCGACCTGTCAGCAAAAGCTGCGATTTGACACGCCTAAAGGAGTCTCCACGTGGGGGATGCTTTTTACGGGCAGTGTTACCAGTGGCCGATATTCAAAAGTAGCTTTCAAATTCATTTTCACGAAATTCAAAATTCAAAATTTCTTTATTGATTAGGACATTAAATATCTCAATCGTCAAAAAGGAGGGGAGTAGGAAAGTAGGAAGGAAACACACAGTGACACGCTGACCGCCCTATGGCCGTAGATAAACGTATCCCTCGCCAACCACGACCGAACCGTGCTCGACAATGCCAGGCAGAGCCGGAACGCTATATAATATTATATAGGTATGTCTAGTATAATTAAGAAAAACCACCTAAAACTACAGCAAGAGTAAGCCAGTCCACCAAGGCAGCACCCGTTCACGAGTATAACGCAGGGCCCAGCCATCGTCCAATTCAACCATATTTGAGGGAAAAGAGCGACCCGGCCCCCACGCTACCGCCAGACAGACTTTTAAGTGAGCGTGCATCACACATGCTGTATGTGGTAGGTAGTCGCTACCACCCTACTCTACCCTATCCCTACCCTATCGCTACTTTACCCCTACCCTATCCTACCATT
Source organism: Blastobasis lacticolella (assembly GCA_905147135.1). Lineage (NCBI taxonomy): Eukaryota > Metazoa > Arthropoda > Insecta > Lepidoptera > Blastobasidae > Blastobasis > Blastobasis lacticolella. The sequence continues at coordinate 9,252,206 of LR990065.1, read as the reverse complement.
GCCTTAATCCTACTCTACCACTACCTTACCCCTACCCTACCACTATATATATATATGTCGTCGCGTGAAGGAAAGGGTGTATCAGGATCATTGTCATCAGGGTGGTGATATCAGTATTAGATCGTCCAGATAAATTAAAGAAAAGGTTCACATTTACTCCACTGTATTTATTCCAATTCATTTTTGCACATCACTTATAATTTCACTTGAAATCAGAGCAGTATCACAATGTAAGCAGTTGAGGTAATTAACTTTCTTATTTCAAAAGTGATTTTAAAATTACTTTATTTTCAAACGTAAATAACACTTTCTATAAACGAAATGTGGAGACAGTTTCAAGACGCGTCACTCCTCGGCGGCGGTCGCGCCAAGAATGGCCGCCACTCGGCCCGAGTCGTGCCGTCGAGACTCTGTCAGCACGCCCCACCAGAGGGCGCACTCCCACTTCCGTTTTCTTCGTCATGAGTCCATACTATTGACCACATGAGTCCGTACTAATGACCGCATCCGTCATATATATATATATATATATTTTTTGTTAACTTGGAGAAAACCTGCGATCCAGGTACCCAACCCACTGGGGGAAGAGTTGGGTTATGTGGGACTTCTACCCACTAAAAGCTCCACGGTGGTCCACCTCGGTGCAGTTCGATGGGCTCCGGGATCTCAATAGAACGCAACCGGAACCCTTCTAACACCGCGCCCGAAGGCCCATCGCGAGGCAAGGTTGTGTATTCTCCAACCCTGCCCCTACACCGTTCCGGTGTGTATCGGCTTGATGACCACCCCAAGCTGACACCGTCCCCGGAGTCGTTTGGTCGGACATTGTAGCCCCCACCACAAGTGTCCGCAACTCCGATGACTCCCTATAGTCGCCTCTTACGACAGGCGGGGAAGACCGTAGCTCTATTCTTAGCCGGAGCTACACGGCTCGGGCACACTGGAGTTTACACTTCAGTGTGCCCCTTCCCGTCAACAGAGGTTTCAAGCAACCCTGTCGTGTGCTGACGCACATCAGAGACTTCGCTGCTAGTCGAAGCTCTTCGTCGTCGTCGTCGTCGTCTCGCGGGGTCCGCGCGGGGTCCGCGCGCTCGCGTTCCCGCTCCGCTGACTCCTTCTGGACCATGACGGTCTCGCAGAAGGTGCTAACGGCCTCCCAGGCTACAGAACTTCCGAGCATTGCAGCGACTACTGCAGACAGGGAAAGGTCTGGGCCGATTTCTTGGACCAGGTCGCTTCGCTCACAGAGCCAAGCAGGGCACTCCTCTAGCGTGTGCTGCGCCGAGTCCTGTTCCGCACCGCAATGGTGACACTGCGGTGTCTATTCCCTCCCTATTCGGTTTAGATATTCACTGAAACAGCCATGTCCGGTGAGTATCTGGGTCATGTGGAAAGTCACCCGATCTTTCCTATCCAGCCATGCTTGAAAACATGGCAAGACGGCTCCAATGAACCGCTGCCGAACACTACGCGGCTCATGGAGACGCTCGCGCCAGCGGTTTATTGCGCGTCTGTGGGCCCTCACCCTTATTTCTTCGTTAGTAGCGGTTCCACCTCTTTGGCGAAGGATACGGTAGACTCTCGCATCCATATCAGCCAGGATATCGAGAGGTGGAAACCGCGCCAGAACAGTTGCCGCCTCGTACGAAATCGTCCGGTATCCTCGTGCGACCCTGATGGCAATGCGTCGCTGCATAGAATTGAATTTCGCCACGCGGCTTTGAGCGCCTGACAGTCGATCTGACCATACTGGTGCCCCATAAAGCACAATGGATCGCACTACACCCGCATAGAGGCGGCGAACTCCTTCCTGCGGTCCCCCAAGATTCGGTAGTAGTCCATGCAGAGCACCCGCTACTTTTTCAATCCGGGGAACCAGGCGGTCAAAATGATCTGCGAATGACCACCATCCGTCTAATACTAGGCCCAGATATTTCATAGTTTGTCCTATCTGGACCTCTGCATTTAAGGATTTCGTAGTTGACAATGGAATGTCTGTAAAAAATGTATTGAATGCCTCCGCAACTTCCGAGTTTTTGGTAACAACATTATCATTTATCTTTAAACTGTACTTAGTATCGCGATTTGTTACTTTTCCAGTTTCACTATTTATTATCTGCCATGTGGATTTTACTACATCTGTGCTATTTTTTAGTATGTGTTTAACGAAACTCGATTTAGCTGTAGCACAAACGCGTTTAAATAACTTCGAATAATGTTTAACATACTCAGCAAATTCTACGCTATTATTATACGCCCGTTCTGCATAGAGCTCATATAATTTATTTCTACTCTTATGTATTCCTGCTGTCGCCCAATCGCTAAACATAAGTTTGCTGTTTACTGCCTTCACCTTTGGTTTGACTATACTACGAGAAAAGTAACATTATCTTGTTTTATATTTTTATAGTTACTGTTCTCGTAAAACTGTTACTTTTTGAGCTTCATCTACACAACTCAGAACACAGTGATTGGAACATGACTGCAGTGAGATTCGAACCCGGTACCTCTCGCTTACGAGTCGGATACCATAACTAATCGGCGACCGCGGCTTCTATTCTAATGATCCATTACATCCATACGTTCGAATGTATATATTTGTGTGTAAATTACTAACAAATTATTTATTTATTTAACCATTTATTGCACAAAACTACAAGTTACAAAACTATGTGCCATAATGAATCAGACACAATCATCATCATCAACATCACAATAGGCCAACTTATTTATATAAAAAATTTCTTCCAGCAGGCCTACAGCAGAGAGATCGTAATAATTTCATACTGAGAATACTGACAATTACATAAGACGTGCACAATATCAAAAGATGGTGCTTAATTAAAATACAATACAATAAAAGCCTAAATAATTAATAATTGCTTATAAATAAAATTTAAATTGAACATACTGTGCCGACCCTAACTTCAAGGTATTGGGGCTAGAGAATACAAATAGAGAATAAAAGAAACGGTCGGGATCCCGGGATCCCGGGATCCCGACCGTCTTTTTTATCCCGACGGTTTTTTGGCCCCGAAAATCCCGGGACTGTACTTGGCTAATCTCGGGATTTTCGGGATTGCCACAAACAAGTCTAGTTTGTATTCCGTAGTCCGTTGCGCCTTGAAAATAACCTTGCCTAGATTATTTTAATACATTACGACAAAAAGCAACTCGTACAATACGTAGGTACCCACTATTTACTACACAGGTACAGTCCTAATAATATGTTTGTCGTAGAACTTAGAAGGGACTTCCCCACTCGGAATACTTTAATACAATACTCTTAAGGTAATTCCCCAACGAACCAACAGGGGAATCACCCGATCATCTCATATCATAATATTTTGCGGGTATTTCCCGGCGGGGATTCCCTGTACGAAAGTATAAATATGCAAATCAGGTTTTATTTTTTTCATTTATTGTTCTGTCACTGTCAGTGACGGGTTACGTAGGCTACGTCAGTGACGACGGGTTACGTAGGCTACGTCATTAAAATTTAAAAGTCAATTATCTGAAATTAAGTATTTCAAATGGCGGGAGACTTTGTTAAACATAAAAAAGACAGTGATACGACGTCAGTGTGGAGTTATTATTTAGTTGCGAAGGACGGGAATAGTGCTAAATGTAAGCGATGCCCAGCCATCCTCAAGACTTTGGGTGGATCAACTAAGGGATTACATACACATTTGTTATCAAAACATAACATCAAGGTTATATCAGCTTCAACAAGTCAAGATTCTGAAAATCTGAACACAGCACCGCCGCCAGCCAAGCGAAAGTTAGATAATTATTTTACTAAACGTGCCGACGATAGCCTGGATGATATTTTGGCAAGAATGATTGCATTCGATGGATTTCCATTCAGTGTATTCATAACCTCAGATGATTTGAGAAAATTGCTCTTAGCAAAATACACGGATTTACCAAAGTCAGCCGTCACTGTTCGAAAACGTGTTATGAATTACAGTGAAAAAATCAGAAAGCAAGTAACTGCAGAATTAAAACATTTGAAAAGTGCAGGTGAAAGATTTAGTCTTTCTTTCGACGATTGGACTTCAACTTCCAATAAACGATACATGGCGGTCAACGTTCATTCATATAAAAAATTTTGGAACTTAGGACTTGTTCCTATTTACGATAGTATGACAGCTGAAAATTGTCTTCGTATATTGCAAGAGCGTCTAAGTAAATTTGACATTTCCCTAGAAACTGACATCGTGGCTATTGTAACCGATGGACCGAATGTTATGATAAAGGTGGGGCGGCTTGTTTGCACTGAACAACAACTGTGTCTCGCACATGGCACAAGACTTAGACTGTCCAGAATCAGGTTTAATCGTAATGTCACAAAATGATCTTGCGCCAGAACACGTACCAGAGTTAACACAATATGAAAATATTAATGAGCTGATAAAGAAAATCCGCAAAGTTGTAGTGTATTTCAAAAGATCTCCATTGGAAAACAGTACTTCAAAAATATGTCAAAATTGAACATGGAAAAGAGTTGTCACTTCTTTTGGACTGTAAAACCAGGTGGAATAGTCTTTTAACAATGCTGGAGCGATTTTATCTTTTAAAAGCATGCATTCAAAAAGCTCTTATAGATCTCAATCATACAATTCGTTTAGAAGATGTTGATTTTGAATTGGTAAATAAAATTGTTGATGTGCTGACCCCAATTAAATTGACAGTAGAAGCAATCTGTCGGCGAGATGCTAATTTATGCACAGCTGATGCCGCTTTGAAATTTCTTATAAAACAACTGTCTAGCAAAAACTCAGCACTTGCCAAAAAAATTAAAACATCTTTAGTGGAACGTATAAAGCAACGACGAAGTGATGATTCAACTGGCGTGTGAAATTATTTACAAAATCCACGAATGGATGTTGAAAATCAGTTATTATCGGATTTGGAATGGCACGACTTATTTCCAGTTCCAACACAGGCTTTAGTGAGGAAGCAAATAAAGAGTATTGTTTAAAGACTTAATAGTCGAGATTACACGGAAGAAGAAGCAAGGTCAGGATCACAAACAGATGATGAGCTAAGGTCAGAAACCTCCCAACCCCAATTGACATTAAAGGAAAAGTTACAGCTGGAAATTAACAAGAGTATAAAATCCCCAAATCCTGAAGTACAAGTACAAAATGAATTGGGGTTGGCAAATAGTATTAGACGTGAAATGAGCCTGTTCGAAAATGGAGGAGTTCGTGGATATCACTTAGAAACAGCATATAAGTATCTATTGTCTATTCCTCCAACCAGCGTAGAAGCTGAACGAGCGTTTTCAGCTGCTGCTTATGTTGGCAATAAACTACGAAGCAGGGTCGGAAGTCAAACATTGGATGCTTTGATATTTCTGCGATTATATTTTCGAAATTCTAAATAGTTATTTTGTGCTGTTTTTTAATTTCTTGCAAAAGTATAGTATTTTTTGGTTTGTGTTTTTTCTTTTCTTATTATTATTCTGATTTGTGTTGTGCAAAGACATTAAAGACATTTTTTTTAATTACTCGTGTTTTTTTTATTTTAGCCCAATTAGAAACCACATAGTCTAATCCCGGGATAGGCCCGGGATCCCGGGAAAAGGCTTCAAAAATCCCGTAAGCCCGGGATTGAAAAACATGCTCGGGATTGTATTCTCTAATTGGGGCACGCAAATGACGATGGTGAGTAAACAATCCGAATTGTCCCATGTAAGCAAACAATTTCATGATCATACAGATATTCTTTTGTAGTACTTGTTGATTTTTGGGTTCGACTATAGAAAATTATATTGTTTACCTTGTCGATATTGTTCCTATTGTTAACTTCCAGTATAAATGCTAGTAGATTCTGTTGAAACATTTAATTTTAGTACTCACTTCGAGTTTCTAATAACTAACAATCATGAAGTTCTACCTGGCGTTCTTCTTTGTGGTAAGTGTTTTATTAATTACATATCATTAATTTGCAATGGATAACAAGAATATCGGAGGTCTATTGGCTGCCGGGTCCGACTCGTGAGCGAGAGGTACCGAGTTCAATCATCAGTGCAGGCATGTATCAATATTTTTTACTCCGTCATAAAAAAGGGGGGTGTTACAAGTTTCACGTGTGTATCTGCATGTCTGTAGGTGGCATCGTAGCACCCGAACAGATAGACCGATAGTTTAATCGAGATGATTATTAGCTTCATATTATTAAAATTAGTTAAGTAGTTTAGAAAATATTTGAGTATATGTAAACTTGGTCGGGAGTTATTCGGTTTTTTGTCAGTTGGGTTATTCCTAGTTATGTACATTAGTTGATCAGATGACAACTAACCGATGCTCTTACGGTAAGGAAAACATCTTGAGAAAACCTGCACTTAAAGGCGATCTGAACATGTAACCAAGATCCAATTTGGTCAGATCAAATTTTTGAAAGTATCTTTTATTACTTATATTTAGATATTAGTACCAAAAAGCAAAGGTTTACGTCACATATTAAAAAATAATAGCAAAAGAACAAGTATCTATAACTAATGCCCAATAACCGTATTTTTTATTTTATCGAATAGAAAGCATAGACTATATTGACATATTTAAAAAAAAACAAGCTAATTACGGCAAAAACATTAGCATATCGTAAACATAATAGTCTAACAAGTCAAAACATAGTAGTATATTATTACCGATATAGACAGTAAGATCAAAACCGCTGGAATCTTCTGTGACATATCAAAGGCTTTAATGTTGTTAACCATGAGCTTCTCATCTAAAAGCTGTCACGATACAGCAAATTAGGTAACGCCTAAAAGCTTCAATTCAAAATTTCATACATGATAGAAAACAGACGGTTGGGATAACCCTTTGCTTTGTAAAATTATTTTTTGAACTCCTGTATTTATTAAGAAATAAAGTACACACATACTGTTGAAGTTCGAATAGATGGTGTCATAGGTCAGATGAAGTCAGCATAACGATAGGTGTTCCACAGGGATCCTCTCTAAGAAACACACTATTCACGGTATTCCAACGTTTAACCAAAAATTATGAAAAATTATCATAATGTGCTGTTTGCGGATGATGCCACGGTAGTAGTGCAGTGCCAGAGTAATACCCGAGCTGCATATTCGCGGCTTAATTAGTGGTTGCAGAGTAGTGGACTGAAACTCTTGGCGTCAAATCCCGATAATGCTTCCGCGCAACATGTGGGGGCTTGGAGTTCGCCAATGTGTAATGGACTGATACTAAATAGCACTAAGTCCAAAATAATTATATTTTTGGGGAGATTGCCACCTGATTTGAGGGAGATGCAAACCCCGATTCAATTATGCACGACGCCTAAATTTCAATATGGACGCCACGTTGAAGTAGGCAATACACATTGATAATGTCTGTGCAAAATTGTCTAATGCAACATATGCTATAGGTAAATAGAAACCTATCGCATCTCTGAAAAATTCTCCGCCAAACACTCTGTTATGTCTAATGGAATGATTCTATGGGAAACCGCATCAGAATCACAACGTTTTTTGATTACACAAAAAACGGGCACTCAGAACATTGGTAGGCGCATAACGCAGGCAGTTTCTACAAGTTAATGTTCTCGTGTGAAATGTGGCTGCACTGGGATTCGAACTCGGTACCTCTCATTAACGAGACGGACGTTAACCACTAGACCAGCGACGCTTTTTCCTACTATACTTACCGCATTACCCTTCACTAACGTGGAGGAGGCTATATCCATCAGTGAACTGTAAGGACTAAGCAGATGTAATGTGTGTGGTTGGCGATGAATTGTCATGTCAGGTGGTAGGACTCTGTCAAGCCTGAGGAGTCCGCCTAGGTGAGTACCACCGCCTTATCTATTTCTGCCGTCATGTACCAATGCTTGAATTGTTGTGTTCCGGTTTGAAAGATAGGGTGGCCGACGCAATTACAGGCATGAGGCATTTCATTTTAGTCCTCAGTGACTAAATGCATGTATCGATAGGTACAGTTATCTACCACTTACCATCAGGTGGGCTGTTTGCTCGTTTGTCACTGCGTAGCATAAAAAAATCTAAGTATAGGTTACTTGCTATGGCGATGTTGCTTCTTTATTTTATTTCTTTTAAATAAAGCAAATTTTTTTCAGGTGGTGCTGTGTGCTTTGGCCTCAGCACAATCAGGTAAGTAACGATAAAAGAGTAGTGGTGGGGTAGGCATTGAGTAGAGGTAAGGAAGGAAGAGGTACGGCAAAGTTAAGGCAGAAATAGGCCAGGTTTATTCAGACTTTTACACCTACCTACCTACCAACGCTACGTATATACAATTCAAAATAATTTCTCACTAAAGGTAACTTAGGCAACCTACATTTTATAAAATAATGGTAGTTAAGTACCTACGTACTTAATTTTATCGACAACATTATTTTTGAATTTGAAATTCGCCGCTTAAATTAAGGTAGATACCTACTTACCTATCCTACACAACCTTTGTATTAACTCGCACAATTGTCTTTCTAGAATTCCAAATTCAATAGTGAGAGAAAGTCAATACCGGAGACACAATCGCGAGTTGACAAGCACGAGCATGAGCGTGAGTTTTGAGCGTCACTATCGCGATGCTCCGAGCAGAACTTTTAAACCCACACACGTAGGACTTAGTACCTTAAGTGTAATTTTATTAGGGCCCGAGACTTGCATAGTCTTCTATTTGCTTACATAATTTCTCCCACAAGGTAAGTGCGTAGTTTATCTACTGTAGAAATAAGGAGGGATGATAAGGTGCCCATTTCTTCTTGCTTCGACCTGTACTTCAAAGCCAAACCAAAAAGTGCAGCACAAAAAAAATCGGCGTCATTTCAAAGGTTAGGCGGTAGCTTAATCGGGACACGTTCTGTTTTCTATCGAGTACCTACAGCTGCCTGTTTTAAAATGAAATTCGACATTTATTGCAATAAAATCGCAATTTAGAGACGCAATCTCTTGCGCAGTCCTCTATTAACAGCCTCAAGGCACCTCAATAAATCAAAAGCAAGTGAAATAGTTAAGATAGCTTACTGTTAGCGAAAGGATTGCAATGAAATGAATTGATTTCATTTTACCCCTTCATGAATATAGGTAAAGAAAATAACCGTCTAGTCGGCTGTTTTGGCCGACTAGTCGGTACATCTCTAATAATTGTTACATGTCTAATGATTTTTACATGTTTAACAGATGACGACTTCGCACTCGATGGTAAGTCTAAAGAGATTACTGTTCCTACATTTTATAGAACAATAGTAGTTAATAATAGTAGTTAGTACCTTCGTACTTAATTTTATCGACAACATTATTTTTGCCTTTGAAATTCGCCGCCTAAATTAAGGTAGAGACCTACTTACTTATCCTACACAACCTTTTTATAAACGCGCATAAGTGTGTTTCTAGAATTCCAATTTCAATAGTGAGAGAAAGTCAATGCCGGAGACACAATCGCGAGTTGACACGCACGAGCATGAGCGTGAGTTTTGAGCGTCACTATCGCGATGCTCCGAACAGAGGGCCTAGTGTGAGTTCCGCTTCAATTTTACTTAACTATCGCGTTAGCGTTTATGTCGAAATTAGCATGAAGAAAAAAACTTCATTTACGTACCACTAGGCGTCGCTATATATTTTTTCATACTAATTTCCACGTAAACGCAAACGCGATAGTTAAGTAAAATCGAAGCGGAACTCACACTAGGCCCTCTGAACTTTTAAACGCACACACGTAGGACTTAGTACTTTAAGTGCAATTTTATTAGGGCCCGAGACTTGCATAGTCTTCTATTTGTATACATAATTCCTCCCACAAGGTAAGTGCGTAGAGTTTATCTACTGTAGAATTAAGGTGGGATGAAAAGGAGCCCATTTCTTCTTGCTTCGACCTGTACTTCAAAGCCAAACCAAAAACTGCAGCAAAAAAGTATCGGCATCAATTCAAAGGTTAGGCGGTAGCTTAATCGGCACAAGTTCTGTTTTCTATCGAGTACCTACAGCTGCTTGTTTTAAAATGGAATTTGACATTCATTGCAATAAAATCGCAATTTCCAGACACAATCTCTTGACACAATCGTAAAGATAGTTTACTGATAGCGAAAGGATTGCAAGGATATAAACTGATTTGATTTTACCCATGAGTATAGGTAAAGAGAATAACCGATGAGTCGGCTGTTTGGGCCGACTAGTCGTCATTTCTCTAATAATTAGTATTAACCTCGGCAAACTTCTTACTATCATATTTATATCGTCACGAGGTGCTAATTGGCTCCCGAGACTGTAACTTCCCCTGCGGACGACCTAGGTAAACCTCGCTTGTAGGGGTGGCAATACCGGTATATCTTTTAAAACCGGGATTTCACGAGGAGGAGGATCGTCACGAGTTGCTAATTGGCTCCCGAGACTGTAACTAGTCTCTTACTTCTCCAGCGGACGACCTTTGAGTAGGGGTAGGGGAAGGAAGGGGTAGGGCAGTTTTGTCCGACTATTATATCTACCTACCTACCAACGCTAGGCACATACATTTCAAATTAATACCTAAAACGGTCCTGCCGTGCTTAAGTTTTTACCTCTGCATACTTGCATAGTCTACCCAAGCTTGTGACTTATATCTCACTATAGGTAACTTAGGCACTTTACCAATTTTTTTATTTTTACAGGTTTACTTTATGATCCCTATGGTAAGTCTAAAGAAATTACAGTTCCTACATTTTATAGAGCAATAGTAGTTAAGTACTTTCGTACTTAATTTTATCGACACATTATATTGCATATGAAATTCGCCGCCTAAATTAAGGTAGAGACCTACTTACCTATCCTACACAACCTTTGTATGAACACGCATATGTGTGTTTCTAGGATTCCAAATTCCATAGTGACAGGAAGTCTATGCCGGAAACACGGGCACTAGTTGTCACGCACGAGCATGAGTGTGAGTTTTGAGCGTCACTATCGCGATGCTCCGAACTGAACTTTTAAACGCTCACGCGTAGGACTTAGTACCTAGAATATAATTTTATTAGGGCCCGAGACTTACATATTTTTCTATTTGCTTACATAATTCCTCCCACAAGGTAAGTGCGTAGAGTTTACCTACTGTAGAATTAAGGAGGGATGAAAAGGAGGCAGCGATTGGAGTCGAGAGTTCAATGTTTGTGTTTTCCACCAAACGGAGCCCATTCCTTCTTGCTTAGGCCTGTACTTCAAAGCCAAACCAAAAATTGCAGCAAAAAAGAATCGGCATCATATCAAAGGTTAGGTGGTAGCTTAATCGACACAAGTTCTGTTTTCAATGGAGTACAGCTGCCTGCTTTAAGATATAATTCAATATTTATTGCAATAAAATCGCAATTTACAGACATGCCAAATAAATATATAATATCTAACTACCAAACTTTACAAAACTTTATGTCAAAAAATGTTAATTTCACTTTTCAGGTTAGTGTTAATCAATAAAAGTACTCTTTTTACCATGCCCCAAATTTTTTAAAATGGATTACAAAAATAAGAGGGCGGCAAATTTGGAATCCGCACCGGGTGCTAGTGACCTATGCTACGCCACTGAGGCTAACCTCGTTTTTGGGGGTGGCAATACCGGTATAGGTATCTTTTCAAAACCGGTATTTCTACCCAAGCTTGTGACTTACTTGTTTATTTAAAATTATGTTTGTATAACGTTTTTTATATACACATGTACATACGGTTCATGCTTTGGTGGGCACCAGACTTTTCTGGGGTGGGCGCGGCCCACCCGGCCACCCCTCTACCTACGCCTATTATCATATCGTCACGATGTGCTAATTGGCTCCCGAGACTGTAACTAGTCTCTAACTACCCCTGCGGACCGACCTAGGCTAACCTCGCTTGTAGGGGTGGAAATACCGGTATATCTTTTCAAAACCGGGATTTTCGGTATTAACATAAGGTTAAGACCGGTATCCCGGTATTTTAGATATTTTCGGGATTTGGAGAAGTTGCTAATATTTTTTGATAAATTTTTAATTGTTATATTCTTTATTGCATAAAAGTCATAGACAGACTTAAATAGTACCTAAAAATGCTAGCAACTGCCAAATGGTTAGAGATTTCCTACGAAAGGTTATTTTCTAGAAGAAAAATCTAATTTTAGTTTTCTCCATTATAGATCCTCCATCGATAAGTCTTGTATTTGAGAAAATGATATTGAAGCAAACTATTATGCGTTTTTTTAAATGTAAAATTGATTCAGTAATAGCATAACAGTAATATATAATTGTATAATAATAAATACCGAAAATTTTGGTTGTAGTAAAATTAATAGCGGTATTGTGAAGGTGTATTTTTCGCCCGGGATCCCGATATTTTCGGTATATGAAATTCCGGTTTGCGACCCCTACTCGCTTGGCAACGATATTAGGAGCCGGTTGCCGCTGAAGTTCGATAAGCCTCAAAGTACGAATCAGTCACTCATCCAGTTACCGGTATCGGTTGGCTTTGTCAGCGGTAGCAGATGCACGCTTACACTAGACGGGGACGTGTATATGACTGCACTTTCCCTACTTACTATATTCACTATGCTAAAAACAAAAGTTAAATTCAGGGATACGTGGGAAATAGGAGCCTTAACCCGTGTGAAGAAAGTCCCGAGGGTGGCTAAGAAATAATGCATTAACATCGCTAAGTCGAATGCCGAAAACCGAGCGAAGCTGAAAAGAAAGAGCAGGAAAATAGGCCCTGGCAGAGGCCAGAATTAACCGCTATGATGTAGATGATAAGAGTAGGTATCCTATGACATTTGGGAAGAATGTCAGTGTCCATTTTATGGTGACAGCTGGTCTGCCTCTAAGGTGGGTAGGTATTAACACTGGTAGATGGCGCGGTCAGGCGTGAGGTTTTCTCGATCATTCCGACGGATACCGACGTTTACCGCGGAATTCTCAAGCACGCGCGCTGCGTTTGCGAGGCGATGCTGACGTCTCTTGTCATGTGTCATGCGTTTGTATGCTATTTTGTCCTTAGGCTATGGTGATTATGGTTCAAGAATCTTTAGTCCATGTCGTCTGAAAAGGGCGCGAGGATTTTTACTTTCTGTGTATTAATGCCTGAGGCATACATATTCTTTGTTTTTGCTTACTGTGCGACACTGAATGTGGTGTCATAGGAACTAATACGCTGCCATGGAAACTATTCTGACGCCTCCCTAACGGTCATTATTATCGTGTTCGAGCTCATTTCTTTTGCTTTTTTTCAATGAAACATGCTTATGAGTGAGCGCAGGGTAACTGGAGCTGTAAATGGAATTTAGACAGACAGGCAACAAGATCAAGTCCAAACAAAAACAATGACAGGGTCACCATACCTTAGTACAGCAGACTTACCCATCTTGCGTGCACAATTCATCATCGCATCGTCATCATCATATCAGCCGAAAAACGCCCACTGCTGAGCATACCTCCCCCAGAGATCTCCACAAAGGCCGGTCCTGTCCCTTCGGCATCCAACTGGTACCTGCGATCTTTACCAGGTCCTCGGTCCACCTTGTGGAGCCCTACTCGTAAAGCTGTGAGAAAATCACCGATTGCACATTTTCTTCGACAATTCATTAATTTTATCGTATTCATAAAATACTTTGTATAATCAATATGCTTGGACAAATTCACACAGCGCCATCTCGTTCCAAAGTAAGCAAAACTTGTGGTAAAGGTAGATAACTGTTAAACTACTATACTATTTTTTATTATCGTCTACAGGTAAATGAATAACCAGGACCAGGCGCATCTCACCCGCTCTGTTAACTCGACGTCAATGTCAGCAAGAACATTTACAGTAATAAATTGCTCCAAATATTAAGTTGTTTTTTGTACTTATTTAAATTAGGTACCTACCTACTAGGGCTTTCGAGAGAGAATGGTCTTAGGTGTCTTCAATGGCGATTATTAGAAACTTTACCTTTTGACAGTGTTTTGGTTTTCCATCATTTATAGGTACCTACTAATATTACAAAGAGAAGAGATTGTATTTTTGTATGCAATGAATAACTACTGGACCGAATAAAAAGAATATTTCCCTAATATAAAGCTACATTATTACTCGGTTACATAGGCTACTTTTATCCCAAAAAAAATAATAGTTTCCTACAGGAAAGTTGATCTATCACCGCCAATCTATAAAGGAAAAAGCAGTATAGTGTGCAAGAGTGGAACTATCGAGGTATCACACTTATAAGCTACACAATGAAGCTATTCGCAGGTATTATAGAACAGAGACTTCGACAGAAAAGCTCTTTGTCGGAATGCCAATACGGCTTCAGGCCGGGCTGCAGCACAATGGACCCAATCTTTACCCTCAGGGTCCTCCAGGAGTCCCACTGCAGTAGAAATTACCTCTACATTACGCATTATTTCTTGACTTGCAGAGGGCCTTTAACAGTGTCCCTCGGGAGATAATCTGGTGGGCTCTGAGATCAAAGTCTGTGCCCGAGGCGTACATTTGTGTTATGGAGCACCTGTATGCCAATACTGGAGCCGTCGTCAAAACCATCGTAGGCCATACTAATTCCTTTCCGATTACTGTAGGTGTTCACCAGGGTCCAGTGCTGAGCCCTTACTTGTTTTGCATTGTGCTCGATGCCCTCTCAGCGGAATCTCCTTGGCTTATGAAGTACGCTGATGACATTGTACTCGTGAGCAAGCTTGGGCAGGACCTTGAGACCAGGGTAAACATGTGGAAGGATGTGCTAGAAAACAGTGGTTTGAAGCTGAATGTCGCCAAAGCAGAGTATACGGCGGAAACTCACGGCAGTCATCTGTGACCCAAAAATACCTGTCAAGCTCAAATTGCTTATATGTATGAATAAAATTAATACTGTTGATTTACATTGCTGAATTTTGAATTGAATTTGTCAAAGACATCTAGGTATTCAGCTTACATTTCACCGTGACAAAAATTCAAAAAATAAAGTGTTGCATAATTATTAAAAAGTTATTTTACGTTACAGCTGTAATGAATATAGTATGGGAAATGCTGTATAATAATGTATTTTTATTAAATTTTATAGACTTGCGTGATAAAAGTGTAAACTTAAACGACTGTTTTCGAATATGTAATTGTAACATAACGCTATGATAAAATCATAAATAAATCATAAAAAATCTTTATTGTTTTTACTGTGTGTTACATAGGTGGAAAAATATGTATTTGACATTCATCATCACAGCCCGTAACAGTCCACTGCAGGACTTCGGGCCTCTCCCACGAAAGAGAGGTTCCTGCCATAATCTCCACGCTTGGCAGGCGGGTTGGAGATCGCAGTGTTTTTGACATTCGATCAGCAGTAAATATCTGTCTCATACAGATATACAATAGGTTTATTACTACACTAATATATTTAATTAAAGAACAATAACAATGACTCCTAACAATTACTAATTAAAATTATAGTTATAAAATTCTTGCAGTGTATAAAAGGTTGTACTAATTAACCAACTTTGCAGCCCATTATTAAATGTAAAGCCTTTTAAGGATTTTAGGTCACGCGGCAGTTTATTATAAATTTTGAGACACATATGGCTACAATTATTTACTAATAGACTGGTATTGGGACAATGCATGTATATTTTGCGTTCGGGATCTCTCACTGAGCGTGTTGATAAGGCTACTGTATTGAGCAAATATATTGGGGTTGTGTTTGACGAATTTACATATTTCCATGATGTACATATTGGTAAGGGTTAATATTTTGATTGTACTAAACTTTAGGCGACCCTTGTGAATTCCTAATAAGAAAAACATTGCACCAACACCAATCTTAAGTGAAAACTTAACTTGCTAAAACACCGACTTGAGGAATGTCCCATGAAGTTTTTTGGAGTATTACCAACTTCATTATGTTCAAAATCGTACATTTCAGTGAATTCTGCTGAATAGGCTCAATTGGAGTAGAGCCAATTCGAATTGGAAGTTATGACGTCATTCTACTCTGGATGGATGAAATAAGATGGCAACATTCTATTGGAGATCGGTAGTACGGCCCCAGGGGGCTTGCCATGAGCTCTTATAGCAGGACCTTAACAGAACTGCCCGGTTTAGAACGAGACAAGCTTATGTAACACGTAAAGCACTGCCTCGCTTTAAGCAGGGCAGTTCTGTTTAGGTTCTGCTAAAAGAGCTCATGGTAAGCCCTCAGGTCTATTTTTCCTTGCAAGTATGATGAAACACGTATGAAACGAGTATGCATTGATCATTAACGGCGAGACACATTGAAGAGACGATGGGATAAAACACGCAATCCAAGCCCGGAACGTTAGCTCTGATGTATGAATTCATTCTACTGTTTTAAAAAGGACAACCGGCAGAAATGTATAGATCCCAGCCTAAATGACCAATAACGTTGAGCGATATTATTATGTCATTGGAAAAGATTTTTCATTGAGAAAGGAGTCATAGGTACATTGCCGGCGCGGGATTCGAACCCGGAACCTCTCGCTTACATGTCGGATACCCAAACTGCTCGGCCACGACGCTCTGGTTTTTGAAAGGCTGCAATAGCGCGGAATATTCCATGAGTCTCGCGCATGCAAAGTGAGTTTTGTTGCCACAGGTGGTGTTTATTTTTAGATTTTCGAATGTACGCAGGTACGAATAACGTAATTTAACTTGTTGTTTTAGAATTATATTATAAAACAGACTGAATTCTTTAATGTCAGTTTTATCGTATTTCTCTAGGTAGTAGCTTTAACACAAGTCTTTGTTTCATTCTCCTTTTTTTTTATTTCACGCAGTGACAAACGAGAGAACAGCCCGCCTGATGGTAAGCGGTAACTGTCGCCCATATCTTCTTAGGTTGCAGGCAACAATAATGCAGAAACGCAGGTTCGTTCACACCGTGAGGACTATGATGAAATGCTTCATGCCTGTAATTGCGCTGGTTACCTTAGCCTTCAACGATGAATTGACATTGCCATGTCAGATGCGAGAGCCAACGGCCTACGATGCCAGGATGCGGAAGACCCGGCGAAGTGGATGAGAATGAGCAGGAAAACGGACCCTGGCAGAGGCCGCGATAAACGATAGGACGATGAAGACCTTATCTTTCAGCCCAGAACACAATAATGCATCAATAATGCACCTATCCATTTCTGCAGCCAAGCACAATGCTTGGCTGCAGAAATGGATAGGCGGTGGTACCCAAGCGGATTGCTCTGGGCAGGCGGATAGAGTTCTACCATCTGCACTAATGTTTACGCAAGATAAGCAAGACTATACATCTAGCTGTCTCAATGTCTGTCCAATTTATTTTTGTAGTTGTCCGAAATTAAAAAATCAAATATTATTTATGAAGTTTCGAAAAATAAAATATTCAAAAAAATAAAAGTTTATTTCTTGATTGTAGTAATATGTAGAAATATGTTGAGAGAAGTCTTACACATCGAGTATAAGACCGGTAGTCCCAGTATTATGACTATGCAACTGCACTATATTTACAAAAGAAAAGAACTCAAGCTTATACAGCTAACTCTCAAGATCAATGTACTCAAAGTGTCTGTAATCCTCTTTCCACGAATAATGTTGCATGGTCTGAACTAGGGATGTTACGGAGCTTCGACTCCGACTCCGATAAGTCGGAGCTTCCGATTGATCTTACACCTCCGGTTCCGACTTCGGTTCCGATACTTTTAAATCGGAGGTCGAACCATAGCAGATAGCGGCGGCAGCGACGCGCGGCGGCTGCGGTCAACGTGTACGAACGAACAAAGGTTAATGCATGTCTTTGGAAAAGCACGCGTTCTGTCATCGATTAATATTTCATTTGTTGTTACGCAATACGGATGGTTTGTTTTGTTTTGTGCGGTGTGTCAAATTAAAATTATCTGTTTTTGATTTGGAACTAGTGGAAAGTGAATGGAAATACAAAATTCCAATCCCTTAAACCGATTGTCCTCCAATATTTATCGTGTCCACCAGGGTCAGTAGCAAGCGAACAACTTTTTAGTGGTACTCGCCTAATCTATGATCCGTTAAAAAATAGATTGGACGGAGACAAAGCTGCAAAGCTGTTGTTTATTAAATATAATTTGCTACTTCTGGAGTCAATTAATTTGATTTAATTTGCCAACTGTCATAAAAATGTGTTTATTTTTATTTGGGACACCTGTATGTTTATGTTACAGGTTTATTATTTTTTAATTGAAATTAAAGAGGCTGATTGATTAATGTTTTTACTATTTTATTTTATTGCCTGCCCTTAACACATCTTTCTTCACCGCTACTATCTCCAACTCCGCCTCCGACTCCGATTCCGCTTCCGATTCCGGTTCCGACTCCGAAAAACCAAATTTAGAAACTCCGATTCCGACTTCGGCTCCGATAAAACCACCTCCGTAACATCCCTAGTCTGAACTGTCTAGGTAAGATTGGTGCAATTTCAAGACTACGCACGGACCATGGCCAAATGGTAAAATGGTGATTCCACTTTAATGTTTTTTTACTTTGGTTGTAACAGAGGATTTTCTACATATTACCCATATATATTTTTCTCCCTCTACACTTTAACCCCTCTAAAGAGTTAGGGTTATTCCTATACTTTAACCCCTCTAAAGGGTTAGGGTTCTTTCTTATAATTTAACCCCTCTAAAGGGTTAGGGTTGTCTCTATACTTCAACCCCTCTAAAGGGTTAGGGTTCGTTTTCATGCTTTAACCCCTCTAAAGGGTTAGGGTTCTTTTTCATGCTTTAATTTATAGATTTTTGGGGTAATATAGTAGGGTCTTGCCCTGACTTGTGTTATTAGTTAGGTACGGTTATTAGGACTCCTGTTCAAACAACTGTTCAACACGTTGACACTTTTATTTTAAATTTTTATACCTATAATAAATATTTTTTATGAGTATCATTAGATTTGGCCTATCAGGCTCTGATTGCTCATCATTCTTCCCTGGAAAATAAGTTAATCCTGTAAAATCAGACTACGTTGTAACTACGTTCTACTAATGTTTTGTTCGAATAGAATTTCGGGAAATGTTTTCTAAATATCCAATTGGTAAAAGTAATGATGGTTTCTGGATAAAAACAGGGGTATTGGGGAATGTGTCTGGATTCTTACCATTGTTACTTCTTGTTTTCTTATTAATATGGATCTGGACGGGCCCCAATGCCCTGTTTAGGCAACAACGTAAGAGTTTTGTAAACCTAAATTGAATAAAAATTATGTGACTTGAACGCCTACAATAACGTCTATATGAACATTCGCTAATGGAAACTATCAGGCGTTCCATCTCAAACTGTCATTTATCAATCTGCATCATCATTACGTCTCTGACTTCAACGACAACAGTTCGACACTAAAGCTTTTTTTTTAAAATTAATACCTGAGGAAATAAACAATCAAGTTATAAAAGACCTTGTGTATTCATAATGTCCTGATGAGACATTAAAGTGGCAACCGTGACAGGACTACAAGATTAATAAATATTTTATCATTTAAGTGCATTGGACACGAACCTGCAATCAATCTGCAACAAGTACTTTCTTTTTGAGGGCAAAAGGGTAATTTCCAAACCAATTCCTTAAAATCTTATTCCATATTATCCAAATATTCCAAAGTCTACAGTATTTTAACGAAATACGCCGAACATTCCAGTGTGTTCGTCGCCGATCGAATCATACCTACATTGATAACAAGTCGCAGCGTCTATTGTCTTGGAACTCGGAATCAAGCAGCTGATCGGCTACCTGTGGCGACGTTTGAGTACCTATACCTGCGTCTAATCATCAGCTTCCCAATCGGCGAGTATCGTTTGAATGAGGAGCGTGAGATAACATTTTTATTACATTTCTTTAAAATTAAACTTTGTGCTCACTTGTACGACGCTTGTTTACGGCGAACTATTGAGAAGAGAGACGCGAATCTATCGCTCAAGCTGTTCAGTGCAATCACTCGGGTGACTCGGGTGTAAGGCTGCCACAAATACAAATTTCTAAGTTCAATGGAGCCTACTTTCGTTGGCTTGAGTTCCATGATACCTATTTAAACCTAATACATAAAAATGATCGCATCTCGTCAATACAAAAGTTTCACTACTTAATTTCATATCTAGAGGGAGATGCGGCTCGCATAATTTCTAATCTCGAGATATCTTCCAAAAACTATGAAAATGGATGGCAATTACTTTGTGATAGGTTTAACAACAAAATATTGCTTATAAACCACCATTTAAAGTCATTATTCCATTTTCAACCCATTACGCGCGAATCAGAGCGAGCAATTAGATTTTTAGTTGACGAAGTCACTAAAAACTTACGAGCTTTATCCAGCCTCGGGCAACCCACCGATCAGTGGGATACATTAATAATATTTATGTTGTGTTCTAAGTTGGACAATGTCACATTAATGAAGTGGGAGGAGCATCGCAACAATATTGATGAAATCCCAACTTTGGAACAATTCTATAAATTTCTGATTGATCGTGCTGACATATTAGAGGTAATCAATCGCAACAAGTTACAAAATGACAACAAATTTTCCAAATTTTAATCGAAATTCAACCCCAACACAGCCGCCTAGCGGTGTCAAACAATCGCAGAATATGTATGCTGTATATAAGTATGCTGCAGCTACTAGTTCAAAAATCGCAAACTATATGATTGTCCTACTTTCAAATCCAAATCGACTTACAGACAGACAGACTCACGACAGATTCAGTTTCTACAAATGTCTTGGTAGAGGACAGTGTTGATCAAGTTGTAAATTTTTCTAAGCAAAGTACAAATCAGGTTTTGCTGTCAACAGCGCAAATAAAAGTAACTAACCCCATAACTAATGAAGCAAAAGAGGTACGCGCACTTCTAGACTGTGGCAGTCAGTCCTCCTTCATTAGTAAATCATTGCAACAACAATTAAAACTTAAATCTAATACTACAAACGTTAATGTGATCGGCATTGGCAATAATACAAATAATCAAATAAAAGAAACATGCACTATACAAATAAATTATACATACAATCAACACAATGTCAAATTATCCTGTTTTGTTTTGAATTAACTAACAGGCGAGTTGCCAAAAACTCCAATTAATTTTAGACAATTCGATCTGCCAAAGGGTATTATTTTAGCCGATCCTAAATTCCACCAACCCTTACTCTGATTGGTGCAGACTTGTTTTGGGATATCGTGGGATGTCAACAAAAATCTCTCGGCACTAATAATCCTAAATTAATCGAATCAAAATTCGGATGGCTTATATCAGGTCCTATAAAAACAAAGGCAACCACAAAAACATTTTGTAATCATGCACTCATTTCAAATACGAACAGTAATTTAGAGAACCTACTTACATAATTTTGGGAGTTAGAAGAGCTACCTCCAAAAACAGTATTAACAAAAAATGAAAGGTATTGCGAACAACCATTTGTCAATACTACCAGGCGTTTAAAATCAGGCCGATATTGCGTAAGACTGCCATTAGTTGACTCGCCTGACTGCTTTGGAAACTCGTACAATTTAGCTAATAAAAGAATACTTTTTTTAGAAAAAATATTTCGTAAAAATCCAGATCTAAAAAGGCAATATGTTAATTTCATTCGAGAGTACTCAGACTTAGGGCATCTATCAAAGTCACTAGTCGCAATTCCAAGTCCATCCTATTTTCTTTGTCACCATGCAGTCTTAAAGGAACAAAGCGCGTCAACCAAACTGCGTGTGGTTTTCGACGGATCGGCCCCTACCTCATCTGGCTTCTCTGTAAACGACATCCAAATCGTGGGTCCAAACGTCCAAGACTCTCTTTTCTCCATTCTGGTTAGAGCGAGGCAGTACAAATATCTTTTAACTAGAGATATAGAAAAAATGTATCGCCAAGTTGTGGTTCATGAAAACGATCGCAACTTGCAATTGATCCTGTGGAGAGAAGATGAGTCCCTACCCATCAAAACACTACAATTAAATACTATCACTTACGGCACCGCTAGTGCTAGTTATTTAAGTACGCGTTGTCTTTGGCAAGTCGGAGAAGAGTGCAATAATGATCTAATTAAAACAATAATACAAAAGGACTTTTACGTAGATGACCTTATTACAGGATCAAATAAAAAGGATGAATTATTCTATATCCAAAATGCAATTACCGAAGCGCTACATTCAGCCGGTTTCAACCTACGAAAATTCAAAACAAACCTATCCGATTTATTTAGTAACTCTAGCAACTTCTCAAATAAAGAAAACCTTACCTTAAGTGAGTCATCCAGCACACTTGGCTTAGGGTGGAATCCTTCAAAAGATACCCTACAATTTCCTGCAACTTTCCCCGCTTAATCTGAAAAAATCACAAAAAGACTTATTATGTCAAGTTCATTCAAAATATTTGATCCATTAGGACTCCTAAGTCCTTGTATTATCATACCTAAAATGTTGTTACAAAAATTATGGCAACAAAAACTAGATTAGGATTCCTCAGTCCCGCCAGAAATATAAAATATTTGGACTAACTTTATCAATAATATACATTTAATATCTAGTCTTAATATTCCCAGGTCAGTTCTCTGCGACTCACCACTTAACATAGAATTGCACTCCTTCAGCGATGCCTCACAAGTTGCCTACGGTGCTTGTGTGTACCTGCGAACCATAAGTGACAATAAAGAAGTCACTGTCAATCTGTTGTGCGCCAAATCAAAAGTAGCCAGACTGCAACCTACAACAATCCCACGGCTGGAGCTCTGCGCCGCCTTACTAGCCGCTAGAATTAGTAATAGCGTATTAGAATCCATTCGATACGTACCTACTCGTGTTTACCACTGGTGTGACTCGAGCGTAGTACTCGGCTGGCTGGGCGATTCTCCTAGAAAATTAAAAACATTTGTAGCCAACCGAGTAGGTGAAATCACAGCCTTCTTCTTGGCGTTATGTGCCGACAGATCACAATCCTGCCGATCTAATTTCTAGAGGAGTCTATCCTAACCAAATAGTGGACCTAAGTTTGTGGTGGGGGGGACCCAGCTTTCTAAAAAATGAGCCCAATCAATGGCCTACTTTAAATATTAATAATAATAACTTACCTGAACTAAAAACCACGGCTATCGTGTCAATAATTTGCGAGCCTATTATACAGTTCGAAAAGTATTCTAAACTAATATTTTTACAAAGAACAATGGCTTATGTCAAACGTTTTATACATAACCTACAAACCCTAAAAATAAAATCACTAGTTCATTGACAGTTGATGAATTAAATGAATCATTCTACTATCTTTGTACCGTTGCGCAACAGCAATGTTTTGCTAAAGAATATAAAACTTTACTACAAAATCAACCACTAAGTATTAAATGTAATATTCTAAGATTATCGCCATTTTAAGATAAAACCAACTTAATTCGTGTTGATGGACGCATAAACGCGGCTGATTGTTCCTATCAAAAAAGGCACCCCATATTGATTAATTCTACTTAAGCTTATATTTCAGTTTGAGCACCAACGCAATATGCACGCTGGTCCCCAATCACTACTAGCTGCAGTTAGGGACCATATTTGGCCGATTAATGAAAGACGTCTTGCTAGAAGCGTTGTTTACAATTGCGTACGATGTCGACGCATGCGGGGCAATACATTACACCCAAAAATGGGCGATCTCCCTTCACAACGCGTTAACCCCGGCTTTCCCTTTCAGTCAGTAGGCGTAGATTTCGCAGGTCCATTCATGATTTTAAATCGCGAAGGACGTGGGTCTAAGTTAATCAAATGTTATTTGTGTCTATTTGTATGCCTGCGTTATAAATGTCTAAACCTGGAGGCCGTAAGTGATATGACTAAGGATGCGTTCATTATGACACTACGTAGATTTATTTCACGGCGAGGCAGACCTTTAGAAATATTTTCCGACAACGGAAAGAATTTCGTGGGTGCCGCCAAGGAGCTTCAATTACTATTGGAGTCTAACAAAGAATCTTTATCTGACTTTGCAGCTCATCAGAGTATAAAGTTTTATTTCATTCCATCATATGCTCCTCATTTTGGCGGTATTTGGGAAGCTGGTGTTAAATCCGCTAAACACCACATAAGGCGTGTTATGGGAAGCACTCACCTCACTTTTGAGGAAATAACGACTCTTCTTGCTCAAGTGGAGGCCATACTTAATAGCCGTCCCTTGTGCCCCTTATCTTCCACTCCTGACGATTTTGTTTCCCTCTCCCCAGGACACTTTCTCATTGGGAGACCAATCACTGCACTGCCTGCGCCGTCACTGGAGAATCAAAAGGAAAGCAGCCTGAAAAGATATGCCCGTTTGGAGCAAACAAGACAACATTTCTGGCAGCGGTGGCAAAAGGAGTACCTCGCCGAATTGCAACAGCGCACTAAATGGAAGACAGATACCACTCAACTGAAACTTGGCGATCTCGTGCTGCTGCAAGAAGATAATGTACCTCCTCTCTGTTGGCGATTGGGAAGAGTTACTCACATGTATCCTGGCAAAGATAGAATAACTCGTGTCGCAGATGTAAAAACGACTCGTGGATGTTTCCGTCGACCCCTAGTACGACTATGCCCTCTACCGAAGCCTGAAGACATGAAAATAGCTTGAAAGACGAGCCTTTCAACAGGGGGACTATGTTTAGGCAACAACGCCTACAATAACGTCTATATGAACATTCGCTAATGGAAACTATCAGGCGTTCCATCTCAAACTGTCATTTATCAATCTGCATCATCATTACGTTTCATCATTCTCTCTGACTTCAACGACAACAGTTCTACACTAAAGCTTTTTTATTATAAATTAATACCTGAGGAAATAAACAATCAAGTAATAAAAGACCTTGAGTTTTCATAATGTCCTGATGAGACAGTTTCAAACAGCAGCAATAGATGGCGCTCCTACAATTTTGGTAATCTTTTTTAATCTGCACGATGGTTGCAGTGATTTCATGCTGCCAACTTATACTAATCTTAAAAATAAAATGTTTATTAATATAAACATAACTGTTAAAGGTTGAACGAAATGTACAAAGAAATATTTATATAAGTTGGTACTATGTTCCATTGAATATGAACCTCTAAAATGGTTGAAAATTATTGACAAATACAATATTATCCAATACAATGTACCCAGTGCTTATATCCTCTTTGCTAAGAACCTATTTCAAGCGATTATCAATTACCAAAAATGTCGGGGTGCCATCTAGTGAGTGGTTAGAAATGCTTTAGATACCTATTGGAAAACTGCTCATTGGGAGCCGTATATTTTAATCTTTACATCTATTTCTACATAGAATCACACTTTTAAGGTTCCTTATTTACCCTTTTGTTTTTTTATTCTTGTCACGTCATATGTTGTTATGAGGACAACTTTTTATAGTCGAAGGAGATTTTAATCCTTTTTGTGCTCCTTTTATTCTAGATAACTGCTGTATCCTATTCTTCATCATGTCTGCATGAATTATATCCTTGGCTGTCAAACACGAGACCGTCCGAAAATTAATATTGCCTATTTCGGGAACTGGCTGGTTGACTATGAGTACTGGCTATCAAGACTTTATTTTCTTTCGTGCCTGAGGGATGGGCAGAGCTCTCCCAGCCTTCGAACTAGAATTTGGATCTATATTGTTACCCCGATGTTACTGTTTTCAAGATCAAAAATGAATACAAGTGATCAGTCTCAAACTAAAAAATGCACAGGGTTGCATCAATATTTCTCTCTGAAGTCTCAGACTAAAAAATGCACATAGTTGCATCAATATTTATTTCTGAAATCTCAAACTGACATAGTCGCTTAGTCAGTTTGCAAACAGTACTTTTCGGCTTGCTCTAACGATATCCAAGTGAATTCAGTTATCCTGCCTGGACTAAGGTTAGGTGGAGTAGACTCTTTTTAGAACTTTGGTGCTTTATTAGATTATTATTATAAATTCATTTGTAGTGGCTAGTTTTCTGGATAGACATTACCCTGAATCTTGAGTTTTCTTTATCAACTGAACCTGGCACTGTCCGTGGGAAAGTGATAAGTTATAATGTGTACCTGACCGTCTCTGTGGTGCCATCTGCATACCCAAAAGCACCGGATACGAGCAGATCATTTACGTGCAACAGGAACAGGATGTTCTGTTCTGTACAGGGATGGATTCTATTGTCTCTATCTTATAAAGAAAATAATTTAAAATATAACTCCATTGATTGCACAATCTGGATTTCCAACGTGACATTATTCATTGATGTTTATTTTTACCTCCCTACAAAATTTTGTTTAGCGCTGAAGCCCACTTTTGGTTTAATGGTTTTGACTTTTGTTAGAATAAACACGCAGCGGCCACATGACCGAAATCATATTCATTAGCTTTCCAATAAGGCTAGTTTCACTGATATTAAATTTATTTTATTTTATTATATTTCAATTGGATACCAATGGTTTAAAAATAAATATTTTACTTACAATTTCTTAAAAAATGGGCATATACCCGGGTATCTAATAAGGAAAATAATTAATTTTCCTTCCTCTCCCACACATGGTGTCTCCTGTCTGCGCTAGGGTAGGGGTAGGGTAGTAGTTAGAGTAGGGGTAGGGTAGGGTAGGAGTAAGATAGCGGTAAGGTAGTATAGGGTTGGGTAGGGGTAAGATAGTGGTAGGGTAGGGGTAAGATAGTGGTAGGGTAGGGGTAAGGTAGTGGTAGGGTAGGGTTAAGGCAATGGTAGGATAGGGTAGGGGTAAGGTAGCGATAGGGAAGGGATAGGATAGAGTAGGGTGGTAGCGACTACCTACCACATACAGCATGTGTGATGCACGCTCACTTAAAAGTCTGTCTGGCGGTGGCGTGGGGGCCGGGTCGCTCTTTTCCCTCAAATATGGTTGAATTGGACGATGGCTGGGCCCTGCGTTATACTCGTGAACGGGTGCTGCCTTGGTGGACTGGCTTACTCTTGCTGTAGTTTTAGGTGGTTTTTCTTAATTATACTAGACATACCTATATAATATAATATAGCGTTCCGGCTCTGCTTGGCATTGTCGAGCACGGTTCGGTCGTGGTTGGCAAGGGATACGTTTATCTACGGCCATGGGGCGGTCAGCGTGTCACTGTGTGTTTCCTTCCTACTTTCCTTTTTGACGATTGAAAGAGATATTTAATGTCCTAATCAATAGATAAAATTTTGAATTTTTTGATTTTTTGAATTTTTATCATAAACGTCGGGTATTCGAAAACCCTAGTAGGTACGTACCATAGCTTAGTAGCAATTTTAATGAATAAACAGATATGGTGAGTATTACTAGGTACATGTAATGTAGATAGAAAAATAATACAGAAACACTATTTGAACAGGTGGATTATAGAATTTATTCAATAAAATAAATAACTTCTCGCACAATCATATTAATAATGTTAACCTTAAGGAATTATAGTTTTGCAGTGTCTTTAGCCAATTAGCAATGGTGGCTCTAGAAGCCGGTATTGGTCCAATCTTCCAATTGTTAACAGTAGGTTGTCCATCTTGCATTCGCCTCTACTGGATTTTGATAGACGGATTAAGGACTTAATCCAGAAAATAGGGTCCAGAGTTTGTGTGTCATTGGGAATTTGTTCGAAATTGATCTCATAATATGTTAGAATAAAGGGTGAGAGCTTAACTTAACTGACCTATCCGGGTCACATAGCGTAGATACTGCAGATTTATACAATAAAATAGTGTTTCGGAAAATTTATGAGATTGGTAAAGGCCCGAAAGGTATCTGGCTAAAGATTCACTAGGGGAGTTCGTACATACCTTGTTAAATTGGCTCCAGGAGCACCATCGGCACAAAATAGAATACTAACAGAAGGTCCACTCCCGTCGTCTTCGAAAATTATTACCTAAACTTGCCGACTCACTAGGGTTGCTACTGCATTTATTCTGAATTTAAAAAAAAGTATTTAAAAGTTCGAATAGAAGATCGAAAGATCGTTCACAATAATATGTCCCTTGCAAAGGACTAATATCTAATATATGCCATAATGTGATCATAATTGCTTCCCAAGCTGTTCAGATTGTGTTCAAGTGTATTAGATTTTCCATACTAGCTTCAGACATAGGCGTAATTAGAATCTACTGTTTAATCACTTTTTAAAAATTCATCGCCTCCTGATTATATCATCAGACCCTTAGACCTTCCCCCTTAGTCCCCATCAGACCTTTCCCTGAAATGGGATTTAACCCACTTCCCGGTAATCAATTGAATTAAAAATTTCATAAACATGTAAATTGATGAAAATGCAAAATTATGGTATTAGTCAGTTGATCTGATGATGGAGAAGGAAAGTGGTCAGCGATTTTTTTTTATATTAGACTAGACAGACATTTCCGACTAGAAACCATTAAGGTGGCCATTACGGTTTCTTATTCTGTTAAAAACTGTCACGTGGTGCCTGAAACTGTTCAACTAGTCCTAGGGTCTCTAGCGGAAGACCTTGGTCAACCTCGCTTCACCATCGGCATTAGAAGTCGTAGCGGTGCTGAAGTTCGACTAGCCTCAAAGTCTGAAATTGTCACCCATCAGTTCTTGGACTCTGCGTGCGTTGCTTGTATGTTATTGAGTAATCTTAGTTACGTACAAGTACTTTTATTTTATCAATAATAATATAGTTCAATTATATAATATTATATTTAAGTCGACACTACAATGAATTCTCGCGTTAATAATCGCGACCGAGCACTGCTTGAAACTGCGTGAGAATCCCTGTAAACGTAACGTCAATGTGTGCGTGACGGAAATGACGCATTGTTTCTAGTGGACCTTCTGCTTGGGGCGGGCCGTTCTTTATTTTGTGTCATCGGCGCCACGCCGATTTATAAGACCGTCGAGTGGATTCTCGCCATCCATCTTTCAATAAGTCGATCTGTTCCGGAGTCCAAGCTACCAATGCTTTATTCCACCCCCACATATCCAAATTTCGATGGTCATTTCTAAAACTTTGGGAGGGGGGAGGTTGGTCTCCACGTCTACCAACACTTCCTCGAGGTTCCTTATTATGAAAGGAGTAGACATGGATCGATTGCGAAGATCCGGACGGCAATACGCTTTCTCCCACCTACCTGGTGGGGGGCTACCACTAAGTACATTCCCTGAGCAAGGTTGAGATGCTATAGTACCCGTGGCAGTAGAAAGGGGGGGCGGAACCACCCAGGCTAGGCGATACTCCCGCTGCTGACTTAATGCATCGTGAAATGCTGCCTGGTGGTCGGCTATGTCCAGGCTTACATTACGAGGGAGAACATGGGCTCTCCGCGAGGCGAACAAATCTATCCACGGGACCCCCCATTTCGAAAATATATTTTGAGATGCTTTGGGTAGACGGTGCCATTCGGGAATTGGTTTCTGACGCGATAAGTGGTCCGCCTCTACATTGAAGCGGCCAGGCAGATAGTGTAGAGTAAACTTATGTTGTTTAGACGATATATAGTTGTATATACGTGTACCGCCTTCTTTCCACAGATAGGACAGAGTTGTTCGGTTGTCTGGCTGAATAGACACCGTGGCGTTTACAACATAGGGGACCATGAATTGGAATACTTTTAAAATGGCTGTCATTTCTTTTAGATTAGAATTCAGAAAACTTTCGGGGACTGACCATCATGTTGTCGACTTGGGCTCCCCAGCCCAGATAAAAAACATCCGTTGTAACGTAGTGAGACACTGGGGCTACAAGTATCACTGATTGGGTATTGCGGTTTTGCAACCACCAATATAGTTCGAGAATTACCTGAACATGTATCGGAAAAAACATTTGCGGGTGCGAGTCGCGTAGGCTTTTGCAAAAACTCAGTAGAAATCGGTGATTGAGTCGACCCCTTCTCACACAAAAACTTGCAACGTTTAAGATACCCACAAGCATTCATTATTTTTCATTCCGTTCATAATTTATGGTGTTAGACGTAGACATTTGACGTCCGGTAACCATTTCAAATTGCGGGTAGGATCCCACATAACTCCTAGGAATTGAATGGTTTTTTGAGCATCTAGCACGGACTTCACAAAATTGATTATCTCAGCCAGCGAAAACAATAACTCCTCTCACATAACAACGCTTCGAATAACGGCACAGTCTTTTAATATATATGTTTTGTTTTGTTGAGGGAATAATTTTAAAGAAAAAGCACATATCAGCCCACACAATCATATCTTCACGAGGTGCCAATTGGCTCCCGAGACTGTAACTAGATTCTGACTTCCCCAGCGGACGACCTTTGAGTAGGGAAAGGAAGGGGTAGGGCAGGGGCAGAAGTAGGCCAGGTTTATTTAGACTGTTATACCTACCCGCCTACCAACGCTAGGTACATACATTTCAAATTAATACCAAAAACAGTCCTGCCGTGCTCAAGTTTTTACCTCTGCATACTTGCAGAGTCTACCCAAGCTTGTGACTTATTTCTCACTATAGGTAACTTAGGCACTTATACATTTTTACATGTTTAACAGGTGGTGCTTTACCTAACCCAACCGATGGTAAGTCTAAAGAGATTACTGTTCCTACATTTTATAGAGCAATAGTAGTTAAGTACTTTCGTACTTAATTTTATCAACACATTATATTGCATATGAAATTCGCCGCCTAAATTAAGGTAGAGACCTACTTACCTATCCTACACAACCTTTGTATGAACACGCATATGTGTTTCTAGGATTCCAAATTCCATAGTGACAGGAAGTCTATGCCGGAGACACGGGCACTAGTTGTCACGCGCGAGCATGAGCGTGAGTTTTGAGCGTCACTATCGCGATGCTCCGAACAGAACTTTTAAACGCACACACGTAGGACTTAGTACCTAGAGTGTAATTTTATTAGGGCCCGAGACAATTCAATTCATTTATTTAATTGTCAACATGGGTTACAAAGTTGGTTTCATGTACTTTATAGATCTCCATGTTCCACCTTACGGTATACGATACAATCCACCTATCTAACTATCACTTTATACAAAACTAGAATCAAATGAAATTCATCCCTTTTAAATATCCGATATTAATACACTAAATTAACAAAAATATATCAAGATAAATCATTATTAAATCGTCAATAACTATAATTAATTGAAATAATTGAATGTCAAATTTTTATAAATCGTTAAAATATCAATGTCATTTATCATTTTATATATCATTATTATTTATATTACTACATTTATATAAAAGTATCGTTAAGGAATTCGTCACACCGATAATAACATTTTTCGGTCAACACTTTAAAGAGACTGTGTTTAAATTCCGTCACATCTAACTCTCTTATCTGTTTAGGTATCTATACAAAAAATACTCTTGTGTTTTAGAGCTGTCTTAGACTGGACAGCGTACAGCCGGCCAGGATCACGGTGGCTTCTATTGTGCACCTGAGAGACAGATGTGAACAAGTGGAGGTTAGACCTCACATACACAGCTACCTCATATATGTAGAGGCATGCCAGTGTAAGAATTTTTAGTTTAGCGTAGTGAGGTTTGCAGCTATCAGTTCTTTTTAAATTGCATATAGCTCTAATGCAACTTTTTTGTCCCCTGAATATTGATTCTTTTTCAGAACAGTTTCCCCAAAATATTATTCCGTATCGGAGAATTGATGCAACAAGCCCGTGGTATGCATTAAGAACGGCTTCACGGTTGACAGTCTTTGCTAGTTCGTAAAGTGCGTACGCGTGTCTATTTAACTTTTTACATAACATCTCTGCATGATATTTCCATGTCAGCTTATTATCTATATATAATCCTAAAAACTTTGTTATTTGTGTATCTTTAATAGTTGTATTCTTTAGGTCGTGCATTTGATATTTCCTTTGAAAAAAATTCATGATGTTCGTTTTTCCTATGTTTACTAATAGATTATTTTGGTCTAACCAGTTTATTATTTTATAAATAGAATCATTAATATCATTTTCATAATTATTTTTGTCATTACTTTTAATTACTACCGTACTATCATCAGCAAATAATGTCATTGGAAATGGTATATGCTTAGGTAAATCGTTAATATATAGCAAAAACAGTAATGGTCCCAACACGCTTCCCTGTGGAACTCCGAATAAAACTATACGTTCATCAGATCTATATTTAATTTCGGTTCTAGATGATTCGCAGATTTTTGTTATTTCAGTGTATTGCTTCCTATTTTGTAGGTAGGACTCTATTAGTGATAACACGTTGCCACGTATTCCGTAGCCTTCTATCTTCTTTACGAGGAGTTTATGGCTTACGTGATCGAACGCTTTTGTCATGTCCATAAACACTGCACATACTAGATTACGTTGGTCTATATTGTTTGTGACTATATTTAAAAAGTAAAAAATAGCCATGTTTATATTTTTGTTTCTGCGGAAACCCTTTTGCTCTGGTGCTATTATGTCTTGTTTGTTTAAATAAATCAAAAGTGCTTCATACATGTATTTCTCTACTACTTTTGACATGACGGATATTAATGCTACAGGCCTAAAATTATTCATGTCACTTTTATTTCCTTTTTTATGTAAAGGCTTTACTATAGTTAATTTTAGCGCTTCCGGGAAAGCCCCGTTATCTATGGCTAAGTTAATAATACGTGTAAGGTGTGAAGCTACCTCAACTGCCACGTGCTTGAGAACAGCAGTTGAAATTTCATCATGGCCAACACTTCGCTTATTTTTCAACATTTTTATTATTTTATACACATCATAAGGTATGGCTGGTTCCATGAACATTGATTGGCTGTTGCTATTATACTTTATGTTTGGCTTAATGTTAAGGCCTTGCCACATACAAAGCTCGGCGCGAGCGCGGTGCGATATTTGCTAGGCAACCATCGCGCGGCGCGATAGTTGCTAGGCAACCATCGCGCGGTGCCTATGCGGTGCGATGGTTGCCTAGCAAATATCGCACCGCGCTCGCGCCGAGCTTTGTATGTGGCAAGGCCTTTATGGAAGGATTTTGAGTTGAGTTTTACTAGGTCAATAAAGTGGTTATTGAATTCAGTTGAATTCTTTCGGATTATTAACAAATTTATTATTTACTCTCATATATGAGACTGCACTTTTAGGTATATTTGTTTTTGATTTATTAATAATATCCCAAGTGACCTTACTTTTATTTGTTGCCGTTTTTATTTTATAATTATTTTGTGCATATTGTGTTAATTTAATTATCTGTTTTAATTTTTTTGAATATATTTTAAAATTTGGTCGATTTATATTGTTAGGATTGTGCCTATACTTCCATAGCATTTCTCTTTTCTTTTTACAGCATAACGTAATGCCTCGTGAAAGCCATTTTGGCTTTTTTCTAATTGTTTGTTTTATTCTGATTACAGGGAAACAAAGATCATAGAATAATTTAAAGTTTTCAAAAAAACTATCATAGGCGGTATTAACGCAGTCAGTTTCGTATATGTCAGAGAAAGAAAGGCTTTGCATACAATTTTTAAATTTGTTCATATTGTCAATATTATTATCCCTCACGTACTTATGCCAAAATTTCATTGTATACATTTTTTTTGTAGGATATTTAAGGTACTGTGCTGTGTGGTCCGATAGTCCAAAATCCAAAACCTCACTCTTGCATTTTCTGGAATTCTTACTATGTGCAAAATTGTCAATACACGTCTGGCTAATGGGCCTAGTTGGCTCTCTAATTTCTAATTTAAGATTGTAGTTTGATAGAAGATATTCAAATGACTGGCTCATTTTAGATTTCACAAGAGTATTTATGTTAAAGTCACCACACAGTATTACTTTTTTATTGCAATTTCTAGTCAAATTACGCAAAATTAAGTCAAGTTTCTCAAAAAATAATTCATATAAATTTGATTTGTTAGTAGGAATTCTGTATACACATAAAATAATGATCTGGTGTACAACTAATTCCACCGCACAGCATTCAATAACTCCCGTGATAGATTGCTTGCATGTATCTGTTAATTCTCTATTTTCAAGTTCATTTTTGACGAGAATGGCGGTACCACCCCTTCTTTTGTCGCGTGAATAACAAGCTGCTAAATGAAAGCCGGGTATAGAAATTAAATCTTCTTGTCCGGACTTTATATTGTGTTCCGTTATACATAATACATCTAATTCTTTGTTTTTACCTTGTAGTTCATTAAGGTGCATGACTAACACATCAGAGTTTGATATGAGTCCCGATATATTCTGATGTAGTATTTTTATGTGTTCAGACACGAAAAAACACATCCGATCGCTTTACGTCTGTATCTATTAACTGATTTTCTATATGTATACCTTCAATCAGGTTTTTCAGGTCGTCCAAAATAATTTTCATTCCTTTGTTAGTGATGTGTCCGTTGTATTTGTTGAATATTTGTTGATTGCAAGATAAATTCAGATTAGAATCAAGTATATATGCGCGTTCTTTGATTTCTATGTCATTGTAGAGTATATAGTTCAATATTTCAATTCTGCTGTTATACATATTGTACTCATGTATTCCACATTTAAAAGTTGGGACGCAAATTATGAAATTGATATGTTTGTAGTCGTTTATCCTTTTTTTAATTAACTCAACAATCCTTTTGTAATTTTGAGATTCCTGGAAATCACATTCGCTTATAAAGAGGACACAATAGTCGTTACTGGTAAAATGTTGAACTATATATGGGATATTCTTCAAAAGCTCTTCCGTGTTGGCTTTTGGTTTCAGAAAATGACAGATCTCATAACTTTCCTGGAATACATTCTCTGCGTGCCTAAGGATTTCATTTCTTTTATTGCTACTAATAATGTGGAGTTTGTTTTTATCAGTCTTACTATGCTGACATACATGCTGATGGCGGTGGATATTATACGTCGGGTTTTGGTACTCCGAATCTGTTTGAGTAGATTTATCCGAACTTTGTATTAAGTCACTTGTCAGATTGAAAGACGACGATTGGTCCAATATCGTTTGCTCGTGTTCGTCTACCGAGAAATTTAACCTGTTCCTCTTCAGTTTTTTCTCCGTTAGTCCCTTAGATTTTCTAGCTGAGCATATAAGAAGCAATTGTTGTATTTTACGTTGTTGTTTAGTAGATATCTTTTTTAAGGAGTCGTTCTCGGACAATAGCTTAAGAATCTCATTATCAGCGCTTTGCTGTTTTTTATGCAGTTGTTCTATTTCTTTCTTTAATTCAGCTATCTCAGAATATTCTGTGTGATGCAAATTTGGTAGGCTCCCATAAGTACTGTAAGCCGTCGAGGAAAAAGAACCCCTGCTTGTTTTATCCAGGTCTGGCAAAGACTCATATGTCAAGTCCAGTTGCGGCTGTCTGAGTATGTGTCGTCTTCTAGTGACATTAGAGCTCCTCAGCGTTGAGTCACTTAAGCTCTCCATAGTTTTAGTTAAAGTTTCTTCTTGTGACATCTTTATGTATGACCAATTTAGTCAGGAAAAAAATAAAAAAAAAATATATATACAGGGTGTAAAAAGACCGTTAGCATTAATTGAAACCTCATATTCTACCCATGAAACTGAACAACTTTCCCTAAGAAACATACCCGCGGAAACTCATACTTTAGGCAGAAATCGAGATTCTTTAAAAAAAAAAAGTTGTGTTTTTGTACTAAAAAATATCAAGTATCGATAACTAAATCGTTCACAATTAATTTAGACACTCAAAGATCAAATTTAAGTTGAAATAAATGCACTTTAAGTAAAAGCACGCAATGGATAACGTGCAGGCTGGCCGGCCGTACACGTGCGCCCAACTACCTACCTACTAGCTGCCGCGCGCTAACTTTCCACCAACTCGGTGCCGCGCGCTAGCTACTACCTACAGCGGACGTGCCTGCGCCAATCCGCCACCGGCCGCCCGTGGCCCATGCCCATGGGGCAGCAGCACTGCCATGCTAACACTCAGTAAAGATCAACACGACAGGGGTACGCATACCTACCTTAATACATTACCTAGACGTTTGCTTACGGTCATTGACATTATACCAGCACCTACCTACCGTCGATATCAGCAGTAAAGTTCACGATCGAAAGTCCTACCTACCTAGGTACATGATTTTATGACGACCATTCACATTACATGAGAATTTAACGTAGTAGGTATCTACCGTGGCGCGCACTTGCATGATCAGGCACAGGATCAGCTGTCTACCTACCTAACTTACGTACACGTTTGCTTACGGACATTCACATCATACGAGAATCGAGCCCAGTACCTACCACCTACCTACTGTCGATATCTGCAGTAAAGTTCACGATCGATAGTCCAATACCTACTAGGAACATGAGAATTGAACGTAGTACCTACCTACCACTTGTCATCAGCTGACAGGATGACCGGATACCAAACCAACATGTTTGTATTACGAACATTCCCAATTCCTATCACACGACCGAACCGTGGAGACTAAGGCAAAAAAAAATAACTAGGTAGGTATTCATTTGTCAGACACGCACGACACGAGAATAGATACACACTTTAAGAAGAAATAAGTATTAAACCCAGGTCATTGATCGATGACTTAATACCTACCTTAATTGTAATTGCTCAATCAGATAACAAGAGATTTACCTACTTCACTTCAGTTCAGAACGTAGGTACTTGAACGAACGAATTGAAGTTCGCCCCGAATGGCGGCGTCGCCTTTGTGTTAGGCTGGGTCTACATTGTAACATTTTGATGTAGCGCATTTCCGTCAAATGGCGTGGCACCAATACCGACGTGTGCACGTCACGATCATGACATTTTATTATCAGTCTGGTCGATTTTTGACACGATACGGCAGACGGCTAAATGAATGTCCGTAATTAAAATTTCCGATAAATTTCCAATTTGGGTGAACAACCGTTAGTTGCAGTTGAAACTGACGTAGTATAAAATAAAGTTGACGTAGTCTCACGGCCGATCAAAGTCGGCTCGCCCGATCATCCGAAAGAAACTTAATTTATAGCGAATTAGTATCCATTGCAACTGACGGTTGATCGGCTCCAGCCAAATCGAAGCGATGTTGACACTATTAGGAAATACCTGATATGATACGCCCGTAAATCGGAGTCGCACATGAAGGGTTCCGTAGAAGGCAGGTACTTATGATAAATCACATTGCTTGTAGATACACCTTTAATTTGTACTTTCATCATCATCATCATCATCATATCAGCCGGAAGACGTCCACTGATGGGCAAAGGCCTCCCACAGAGATCTTAAGCTTGGCAATCCTTCGGGGTATGTCGGTGACCTTAGTTCGCTTGTGGATCTCCTCTTTCCTGATTCGATCGCACAATGAGACTCCGAGCATTGGCCTTTCCATTGCCCTTTGGGTGACAATAAGTTTTATTATAAGGTCTACAGTGAGCGGACACGTCTCTGTTCCCTAGATTTAACTTTACTTTATTTTTATTATTTGTCGGTATAGGCTACAGTAATACTCAAGGAATTTGTCAAGTACCCATAACGTTTCAAAAGAGACAGCCCTAAACACGAAAAATGATACTTGCTGATCATGATGATATGATGTCAATGATTTTACACCGTGAAAATTTCGATAATTCCCGTTGTCCCCCATTTCATCCTAAAAATGATACAAATTTGGACGCGGTGATAAAGCCACTACCTTGTCGTGTAGTGTCGTGATGCGTCAAAAGTATGTCGGTTTCATACATTTACTATGGGAAGCGATAGAGAGAGAGAAAGAGATAGAGACACGCTACGATACGACACTTCACATTAATGTGTTATTTAACCAAAGTAAATGTATGACACCGGTATGCTTCTGCCGCGTCACGTCACGACACGATAGTGTGTACCAGCCTTAGGATGCGCGCGCGCGGGTTTTTACCGAATCTAGGATCAAAAGAAATTGCCGACAGGCGGCGCGACTGTTCTTCCTTCTTTCTTTCTTCAGTTCGGTTGCAAACGCGATACCAATACGACATTGTTACGGCGAAAGTGATTTGTGTTCTCACAAGTTTAAAAAGTATTTTCAAGTGTGTTTTGTGATGCCTCGTGCAAATGAAAGACATCGTTACGATGCTCAGGAATATTTTAACATGCTAATGTGTTATGGTGCCAATTTGAGCTGCATCTAATTCGGCGCTCGCGAAACGTGGAGTAGGTAAGTACCTAGGTACATTGCTTTGCTTGTTATCTTCGGTTTGTACGTGTGTGCATAGTGATGCTAGCTCATGTTATACTGGCGGTAAATAGGTTGATGTGCTGCCATCTGTACCTACTTAATTTTGTAATGTAATTTAAACAAAAAGCATGTGGTACTACAACTCTGAACAGCTGAAGACAGAAGGTTGAAATTTTGACACCGTCTGCGCCATCAAAAGTTAGGAAGATAGCAAGTACCAATCGAAAACAGTCTGCAACTTATGGTTTGGCAGTTATTTAAGTTTAAATAAGGGAATTT
The DNA here is from genome assembly GCA_905147135.1 of Blastobasis lacticolella. Taxonomy (NCBI): domain Eukaryota; kingdom Metazoa; phylum Arthropoda; class Insecta; order Lepidoptera; family Blastobasidae; genus Blastobasis; species Blastobasis lacticolella. The sequence continues at coordinate 9,213,930 of LR990065.1, read as the reverse complement.
TGAGCCTTATTTGCTTTGATTAACAGGTGTTAGGTACCAGGTGGCACTAACGGGGAAAAACCATCGTGCAGTAGGTTTTTCCCCGTACTAGTTAGGTAGAATACGTAAAAGCGGCCGCCGCGCGGGGTCAGTGACCACTGGTCACGTGGGCCAGCGAGAGGCGTGCGCCAGAAGTTGTACATTGCGCGTCGCAATTAATTATTTATTTTAGGTAGCGAAATTATGAAGTCATTTCCGCGGGTATGTTTCTTTGGGAAAGTTGTTCAGTTTCATGGGTAGAATATGGGGTTTCAATTAATGCTAGCGGTCTTTTTACACCCTGTATATAAAAAATTTAAAAAAACGAACGGGGTTCGAATCCGAGACGCAGAATTCAGAGTGGAGCTTGGCACCAGCACGCAGACAAAAAAAAAACAAAAAGTTCGTCGGAGGCTAGAACCGAAGACGTCGGACTCGAAGTCGAGGCTTATACCATCATGCTGTCAACTCTTGGGTAGATAATGTCGAATTGGGGCTAGTAATGGCCAATTGCAGATGTCGCGGTAAAGAATAGGTACTGGTGGCGTTGGCAATGTTGTGTTGTAATCTCCGGGTAGGATATTTTAATAGCAATATCACAAATCTTGACGGTAGTTTCTACAAACACTATTTTTATGTTTAATTATGTAAAACTTATTATTTTAATTGTAAAATATTATGTATTTATCACATTTAGTATACGTTTCGGCACACACTTATATAGTTCACTCGTTCATGCAGTTCGATTTGGTACACTTTTGGATTTTGTTGTAGGTCACTATACTAATTGCATAATGTGTAGTTTATAGCTTGTTTTGTGCGCGGATTACACTTTCACTGCTTTAGAGCACTATTATAAAGATTATATTGGCACTATTTCGTCAATTAGATAGTTTTAAGTATTTAAAATTTAAATTTTACGCGGATCCAATGTTTACGCGAGGGTGGCGCCCTCTACTACTCTAAGTACGCCCTCTACTACTACAAGGTAAGTGCGTAGAGTATACCTACTGTAGAATTAAGGAGGGATGAAAAGGAGGCAGCGATTGGAGTCGAGAGTTCAATGTTTGTGTTTTCCACCAAACGGAGCCCTTTCCTTTTTTTCAAAGCCAATCGTTCAAAGGCATCATATCAATGGTTAGGCGGTAGCTTAATCGGCACAAGTTCTGTTTTCTATGGAGTACAGCTGCCTGCTTTAACTAGGTAAGTTTTCAATCTCGAAAGTTAGAGAATGAAAAATTTCGATCAATTCCGAGTGTTCGTTACTTTGTATAATATATAATATTACTAAATGGTACGACGGCTTGAGGTAAGCGTTCATATGCGCATTAAAAAAAATGGGGTAAATCAACTTGAAAATTACGATATATTGAATTGTTTTTATTATCCACTGCACACGGGTTTAGGTTTACAGCATTCACAGTAAAAACAGTCCAGATAAATTATAGAGTAGTTCACATATGGCGAAATTGTTTGATCGTAAATTTTTATTAACCACAGATACGGATAATATTCTTTTGAAATTGTTGGTACACTCGCTATCTCAACTTCTGCCCCATCCAGCCCTTTGTACTCCTTCCAATAAGTAAAAAGTTCCTGTCTCAAAATAATTTCAATGATTCCCTTGGGATAGACTTCCCATTCTGTTGGTATAAAACACCCAAATTTACGGTCCATTTTTTAGATACTTCAACAAAACTTGTAACTAACGACCGTATCACCTGATCTACTTGATACGAATATGATTATTATGAATTAAACACGGTTTTTACGCTTCTCAAGTTCATTGATATTTGCACATATTTTTCTTCTTGAATGTCATTGTATCATTACTATAACAAAAGTGCAAGTGTTTAAATTTCCAATTCATTGTCTATATTTTCAAATGAATTAAAATGTTACACAATTGATGATTCATTATTGCATTAACAGTGGATTGTTTATTTACGTATTTCAAATTGTTAAAGCTTTCTAAATAATGAATAAAAATACTGAACAAACAACTCATAGCAACCCTCATTCAAAATTTATTTTCTAATTAAAACAATAAGTTTTACTTGCAATGACAATTCTATGTATTTAATCTCAAATATACTACATTAAATTTTTATGTAGTAATAGTTTTTATATACATTCTTAATGATTAGATTTTTAAACTAATAAACTTTAGGTAGCCGAAAATATTTGTATGTATTCCATTGTGCACCATTCGGAGACATGATAGTGACTCGCACCAAGTGCATGTCTAATATATGTTACTGGTTTTTTATCACCAAGACAATTCAAGCTCTGATATTTATTAAAGGATAAAACATAATTTTTATCAAAACATAATGTTTACATTAGTGTCATATATTTGAAATGCAAAGCAAATGCAAAAATAACATCTAAATTTTATAGGTTAGTGATCGCCACGGATGCGGATCTTATAAAATGTTTATTATTTAAATTTATAATGTTGTTTGCTAATTAAATGAGTGCTTTAATGATGACTCAGATATCTAATAACATGCTATAAAATCATATAAATATTACTAGTGGAATTGGTAAGAAATGGATGAACGGATCAGGAAACATTTCAAAAAATGGAACATCAATAACTTTTTAGTAAAATCGTGGAAAATTCAAAGCCTAATCCTTTAAAATAAAATAGATGAATGTTTTGAAACGTGAAAATATATGAAAAGTTTCTTATTGGTTGAACGTGGAATGTTTATTACTCACTAATGGCTAAGCTTTGAAACGTGAACTTACCACAATATCGAGAGTGTGAAAGCTCGTAGGACGCATGCAATCACGTCGTTTAAAATTTTATTTATGATGACATGAAAATTGTTTAATTTCTGATAATGTAATCTTATAATGAAAAAATCAGCTCTCATTAATGGTTAAAAGTGCTTCACTTCAAATGCCAATTGGTCTAAGTTTATCATTTTATAAACAAACAACAATTGGATTATCAGCAACTGTCGCACTAGAAAAATTATTACAGTTTAAAAATTAAAAAAAATGTCTTTGTTAATATCTACGAAATTATGTTGTAAAAAAATGCTTTGTTTTTGAAATGCATGAGAAGTTGTAGTGTGAATCGCCTTACTAATAGCTAGCTATTTTTAAATAGCTGATATGTGAACGTTTCTTCGAAACAGCCAACTAGAAGTATTTGAGCCCCAAAATTATGTAATTCTAGAGTCATTATGCATTGTTTTGAAACGCTGTCAGTTAATCGATATCATGACAATAACATTTAAAACGATTACAAAAAGTAAAATAGTTTATTTAAAAATAAAGTAAAATTACCATTATCCATTCATTATATTCACCGTAAACCATTATACTAATTAACCTTAATAATACATTTTAAAGAGTATGACACATGAAATATTCATCTTTCGGGTTAACTGCACAAGTACATCATGTAACATTTATGAAAATTGAAGCAACAATCTGTTTTAGTCTTATTACTCTCCGCTAATTTCTTTTTCTAAGCACCAAATTAGCTTACCAACTATAACACGTTAAAATCACACAGTCACAAAAATATTAACGTTTTACAATAAAAATTTACTCATTTAGAAAATGAAAACTAGAATACAGTACGGTTCTGACTTTTAGATTTTCGCTTATACAAAGGAAGTGTATGAGCCTTTCGTTCATCATTTGATATGTTGTTCACATTTTGTGAAGTCTTCTTTAGCGCTCCATTCTCTTGCAGCAGGTTCATCATATTAGTATCATTCCGGTAATAGGCAAGTTGGTACGGAGTCTGCTGAGCAAAGTTTATAGCTTCTATATTAACCTGGGGCTGTTGACACAACCACCGGGCTAACCTGTAGTATTTAGTACTCACGGCTATATGCAGAGGCGTGTCACCATGAACTTTCTCTTTCCCATTTATGTCAGCACCCCATTCCATGAGCTGCTTGAGTTTCCTTTCAGGATCAACTTTATCTTCACTAGCCACCACATGAACACACTGTTGTCCTCAGTGGTTGTACTCCCTCACCAAATGCCTGTTTTCATCCACAATCGCATTTTCGTACACGAGCAAATCAACTACTCCACCATTACGGCACAAATAGTGCAAAATATTATCACCCTCGCGGCTGTATTCGCAAGTGAAAATAAAGTTTTTTGTTGGCCACATATCTTATAGCAAGTCACACTATAGTGTATTTCACCGGCGCGAAAAACGACTGCGGAACAACAAAATATGACATCAACTGGCCAACATTATAAATACTGCATTTGCATCCTAGTACTGACCAAAGGTCAGTGCTATCATTATCACTGGAAACGTTCGCGAACTATATGTTTTTGTAGTTAAAGAGGCGTGTCCTATCACCGTCTATTTACTTTATAGTTATCTAGGGTTGAAAGATCACAATTGCGTTACTCCTAGACAAGTCTACAACGATTAGTCAAGCACTTCGTCATCAGACGTTTCACTATTCACAGGGTCATCACAAGCAGCACCTTTAGTCCTCAGGAGCTCCATCATCTTCTGATCACCAGCGTAGTATGTTAGGTGATACGGAACCTGTAGCATGAAGTTGATAGTATCTCCAATAGTCTTGGACTCCTGAAGCAACCAATCGGCTAATTCGTAGTGTCTTCTATTGACGGCGATGTGAAGGAGGGTATTACCAGTATCTTAGCTCTCGCGCGTGTATATCTGCACCCATTTTGACGAGAAGCGACATTTTCATAACGGCGTCTGTAGTGCTATACATAGCTACTATATGAGTACATTGTCTTCCTTGTTTATCATACTTGTGGATCAAGACTAAAGGATTAACAAGTGACACTTCAATAAGATCGTAAACACTACCCATGCGACAGATAGATTGTAAATATTGAAAGTCTTTTTCTTCAGTTACAACGCGCAATAGATGAGAGTTGCAGTTTCCCATTGCGATTGAGCTAACGACCAGCACTCCATAAAATCAAGCGATAAATGAACGGATTCTTCCTTTTGATATCCGTATAATCCTGAATTCTCTCCAGTTTAATCCCCCTAAAGCTCAATCTATCTTCCGCGCTCAGATATTTGTAAATACGCGAATATGTTAGTGAAATGTACATGTCATATTTCACTAAGGATAAGTGCATTCATGCCATCAGCTGATGACTAATTGCCTTTTAACGTAATGTATTTAGCGCGACTTGTGTTTACTTGGTAGCAAAACTTCCTGTAGACAGCATCAAGTTCGTTGCACTTTTTGTATACATACAAACTCATAGTAATAGCATTTCGCACCAATGCCAAGGTCTTGAGATAATTTCGCTCGGTTACGCAACGCTCCGCAACGCTCGCAATCTAATAATAATGTTGTTTCTGCAAGATAACTCGCGGAGCGTTGAGGTAGGTCGGGGCTCACTTAAGTGAGTTGATAGATATGAATAGAAAATAAATGACAAGTTTCTTCTAATTTAACAAACGAGTTTAATGGTGAAGAACTCGACAAATATTTAACAGATCCGTGGTTTCCAGTTCTTGTGCGTCAGTAAGAAAAATAAATACCAAAACTACGCAGTATTTTCGATGGGCCATTCCACTTTTGTCCTTGCGTAACGGTCAAGGCGACAGAGCACGCTGTTGCGGTGTGCGTCACAGTTGTTACATTCGATAAGTAAAATGTTTGTTTAGGATATTGGTTATGGCTCTTGCTTTGTAAATCGATACTAAGTCTAGATCATATTCTTTTTTGGCGTGGGCAGATATATGCGCTGCTGTTTTGACTGCAATTAAAATTTATGATTTCAATTGAGCTCGTTTTGTTTTTACTTTACAGCTACTTTATGGTGGTTCATTTTTTGCAAGACCAGTTATAATATGGTCGATATTTGTTCATACAAACAGTATACGCAATAAAGATTTGTTTACAAAGTATATATACGTGCGCTGATAGTCAAATGGTCTCTGTATCGTAATATCTACGTCACATGTCGATATTTTTAAACAAAACATTGTTTGTATATGAATTTGTCAGTCTTCTAGATCACAAGTCATGTTTCATAATTGCGCGAAAAACTGCAAGTTTAAAAACATTCTGTTCAGATTAGCCCGAAAAAAGACTATCTTAATAGCAAATTATCTGGAATGTCAAAGTTTAGGCCAGCTAAAATCAGGCATGGACTTTAGATTTTCCTCCTCGACTTACTATGGTTTTAATTATTCATGAAGATTGCATATAGTAAGAATCATAATGTTAAATTTATGCTAATAATTAGGTAGATTTATTCTTTAACTACACTGAGAGAAATTTTGAAAAATTTACAATATTCGACTATTGAAATTTATATTAAATAGAATTTTAAAGGTAGACTATATGTTTTTATTTAATAAATTTTACACTGTACTATAGGAAATTTTATTTAGTAAATTATACGAGTAGTTTTAGTAAACTTTCAAAAAAAACTATTGTTAAATTTCGTCGGCAATGTAGAATTTGTTCGAGCATTTGAATAAAATAATATTGAAAGTAAGAGAGGGAGAAGGAGATTAGAATTTAATACAGACAAACATAGTTGTGAAAATATTTGCTGCCCGTTGGATTCGAACCCGGTCCTAACTTTTAATAAGCGAGAACTTACGCCGAAGGCTGTTGCTAACTCTCAATTGTGAATAATAGCAGAAATAATATAACTCATTTATTATTAACTCGTACCCGAGCGTTTCTTATGACAAACACAAACACTAATTTACAAATACGGGAATTCAATATTAAAAAACTAACTCTGAAAAACATAGTTTAAGTATATAATTTTATCTAACAAAAAAACTACTGGTGTCTGGTAGACTTGAACCTGGTACCTTATGGTTGACAGTCTTCTACACTACTCACTGGCCTAAGTTGCATTTTTGCACTGCTTATGTTAATTTGCTTTTTTCGAATTAAATCTAGGAATCCGTGGATTTATACTTTTCCCTACAAATTTTGACATGGCAACCCATATATCCACAGTTTCTTACATAAGCGTTCCTAGTAATTACTGAAAGCACGATGGCAATTGCTTATTGAGACATTTACGAATTCTTCTCTGTCACGCGCACATAATGTAGTCTAATAGTATCTATGTGTGTGTGTATTTTACGTTATTTTACACGTTCATTGTGCATCAAGCGTTAGACGTTGTGATAATGGTGCCAAATCAGTGGCCTACCCGCGCAGAGCCAATTTTAATGACTTTAGTGGAAAAAATACTGGAGCGATTTAACGATTTGAGCCCTATAGTACGAGTAAATAATATGCCCACGCGTCTGATTCGTCACGATGTTCCAGCGGGAGTTTTTTACGTTTTCGCTGAAGTGGCAGAAAAGTGAGTGTTTCTATAGACAGTTAAAGATGCGTAGAACTTGGTCTTAAGTGTAAGTAACAAATTTTGTTTGATTCTGATTCTAGAGAAATTCCAGGTGCTTACATTTTTGATGTAATTATACCAGATGATGATGATACTATTCGGCTTGAAATTACTAGCGGAACTACTTTGAGTGGTGTTTCATGGTCTCCTCCCCTTGAGCGCACTTTGTCACATGAAGAGCAAATATACCACTATCTGTCGTCCATAAAGTTGCGGTAAGTTAATAAATTTGTTAACCTTGACAGTATTTGGTATTCAATGAGCTCATATAGTTTTTATTTTCAGAAAAAAAACCTTTTCGTCTGCAGTTGGCAACAAGCGCATTTCTAAACTCAGGCGTTTGCGGCGAAAACAGTAAGTTGTTATCTACCGTGCGTAAAATGATATTATAAATGTGTAAGTAACGATTATATTATTTTGCAGAGTACTTAACCCTTTAACCGCCAAGGTCGGATATATCCGACAAAAATTTTCGTGCTCATTTCGCCAAGGACGGATATTTACGACCAAATACCACTACTCGGTTAATCTGCCTTTTTGTTTGATAGCACTGTATTATATTAAAATTATGTTCATAATTTGGTAAATAGTTGATGAAGTAATCATATACAATTGCTTACACTTTAGTTTCTTAATTAGAAGACTTAAAAATAATGTCTAAAGTTGAATAAATTACTGATAGTATTATTCGAAAAGTGTATTGGTGTCCAGCGCCAGTGACGGAAAAATCCGACAATAAGGATGGGACATAAGCAATGATTTACTGGTAGAAAAATCCACATAAATTAAATTATTTCTGTTTATACTTACTAATTTATTATAAAACAAATAAAGCAAATGTTACTCTATAGTAAACACATTTATTTCTATAAATAAATGTGTTTATTTTGTTTTATTTATAATAAATAAAGCTTAAAAATGTCAGTGACTGAATCGACAATTCCCATCCCTAGTCTGCATGTTTAGAAACTAATGTTGCTAGTACACCCAGCGCCACGGACGGAAAAAGACGACCGCTTCTGACGTCATAAACGAGTGCCGCCTTCTGGATTTTTCCATTGGTGTTGTGCTTATGCGTGTTATTATTATGTTCGTGTTATCGATTAATGTGATTAAACATGATTACAGCTGAAGAATTAATACGTATTCTGGAAGGTGATCTGTAGTTAAATATCATTAGAATCTGTCAAGGTTCGATACGGTAAACTGATATTAATATTGTTGAAATAAGTGTAATCATGTTTGTTAAAAAACTGACCAATGTTGTTTGTTAACTATTGCATTTAGATAAAGAATACTCTATAGGACTGCATTGAAAAATAAGAATAACAAAATTCTTTTCATGACCAATTTTATTGTGCGGAAATCAATAAATCTTTCAATATCTGTAAACGCTTTTTGTTTCATTGTGTTACCAAAATACCTGCTAATATTAGAAATAAAATTACAAAGTAACGTTTTCTATCTACTGTCTGTTACGATATTTAGATGAAATTGTAAGCGTTTGAAGGGGAATTACCCATATCGATATACTATTGAACATCACTATTTGTTGTAGGTATTTATTTTTCGTTTTACTGTGCGTGGCGCTGAGGGCACGCCAACTGATTCTAAGCGTGGCGGTTAAAGGGTTAAAAGAGCACGCAAACGCGATATCTGTCACGGGATAAACTACAAACGCACGACTAGGTAGCTGATGGCAAATAATGTAAGTTGATAACGTGACTGATAGAAATGTCACATAAAAAAATATAAAGGTAGTTTAAGTTAGTCTACTGTCTGTATTTGAAATAGAATTGTCTTTATTGCTCCAGGTACTAGTAGAAGTATGATGTCATTTCACGTCTGCGGTCCCCAGCATAACCTTGAGTCAATACTTAGTGTAAATAATTCATGTGGCTAGTCATATAAGGGCTATAATTTACGTTTTATTATATAGTAAGATCATAGGTTAAATGAGAAATTAATTTTGTAGGAAATTTAAGTAGTTCAGTGAGTGATTAAAAAGATTTATTAACCCGCACGGAAAAATATGTAAGCGAAAAATATATGTCACATCTATTTTCTTGCGCATAGATATATGCGACATATATATTGCATATATTTCGACATATATGTTGACAAATATATACACGGAAAAATAGTTATGTCAAATTGACAGATGATTTATCAAATTTACAGAACTGTTTTTTTCGTGTATTAACATTTATTTTAAAATATATGTGAAAATATACCTCACATATTTTTTTTGCACTAAATATATGCACATGTATTTTGTATATATACATTTTTCCGTGCGCAAATGTGTCAGGAAGTAAGAAGTAGGAAGTAAGAATTGTATCAATTCGTTTTTGACAATACAAATCTTTTCATCGAAAAAACGAAATTCGCGGTTACTATGCAAAAAAAAAAAGTTTTATTTGACTGTATGACCATGGCGATCATCCTTACAATAATCTTCATAGGTGTGTTATTAAAATTTTTTATAAGACGGAGCTCATTCACTCGGTGGAGTCTGGCACCAAGTTCCGTTCAAATTAACGAATTTTAATTATTTCCATCTGTAAACCAGGCTAATCTTCATTTTTTCGTATTTATTGTAAATAAAAATTTTTCATTGTCTAGTATGTAGGGTGAGGTGTCGAACAGTGACCCACAAAAAAGTTAAACAATCATAACTCATAAGTTTGTCAATATCATGAAATGTTTTGTGGTCTAGTCATTGCGTAATATATCTGACTCTCATTTTGTATATTAATTAATGGAAAAAGATTTATAGATAAAATGATAATGCAGATTTTTTGAAAGATGGGAAATGGCTCATTGTGTCCACCTCGTGGCACACATTGAACCAGGGGGTTGGTCTACAGCAAACCGGGGAGTACACAGTGAGCCCGACGAATGAGATCACTATTATTAACGTTTCCTCGTTGTAGTTATTAGCATAGTACATTACATTCTTTATAAACAATTATAAATGTGTAAACAGTTAGTTTTATTTACCAAAATAACTGTGAAGACTATAAATCAACATAAATCAATAACAACATAACTTAACCTATTTTCTAATCACAGTCATTGATGATATATTTTAATAAATAGGTTGTATTATAATAAATAGTCAACTACACTAGAGTTCTTAAGATCTATAATAAGAATGAATTGCTTATTTAAAAAAAAATTAAAATTGGTATGGCAGCTTATGCCAAGTTTTATATCCGTCATAGAACAAATTGATTTCTGGAGGTAACCTTGGGGTCTTCAAATCAAGAGTGAATAAGTATCTTCTAGGCACGCATGCTACATCTTCGACCTCATCGTCGCTTACCATCAGGTGAGTTGAGGTCAAATGCAAGCCTATTAATAATAATAAAAAAAAAAGGTATGTTTATTTTCGTGAGTTATGAAAAATATTTTTGCAAACAATTAAAAAGGAAGTGCGGAAAATAATTTTTAGCATGATTAATAATTTAGACAAAAGGTCAAGCTAATAGTGACTAAATAACTGAATGTTTACAAGAAGGACTGAGAAGGAGTAACAAGGAAAGATTATCCCCAGATTATTGCCATATCCACACTTTATAATGTTTACTACTGTCAGTCACCGTATTGACTTATCGTAGTCCGTATTATATTTTAGGCGTCTACCGACAGTGGTGGTGTGGTAGGGTAGAGGTATCCCCTACAAAAATTGATGTAGAAAAAAGTAAGTGATAGAGTAGGGATTCGATCCACTGGTGGAGCCTTGCAGTGGATATAAGTGACTTGGGGGGTTGGGTACGGATAGAGTACGGTTAAGGCGCGGATAGGGGTAGGGTACATGTATTAGTGGGATAGAGGTACAGTTTATTAAATTAAAACCAGGCGAACCAAGACGCGCCGTCCAGCCTATTCAAGAAGACTGACGGCATTAGCCTGATATTGCCTATTCACATTTTTTAAATGGAATCACAAAAAAAATAACCGGTAGCTGATTTATATGAATATTAAAAGTAAAATAATTAAAAAAATCAGAATTTTGATGTTATACACAGTGGAGCGGTGGCTCACTGTTCGTGCCGGTGTAGTGGGTCACTATGTACCACACACACCTCTACTGATATTAAATTCATCAAAAAATTAATCATCAAAGTAGGATTCACGAATGTACGACCAAACAATGCAAAGATGTTCAGTACAGAAATAGAAAAAAACATTACGTTTAAAAGATGCAGTATAAGGTTGAACACCTAAAAATTACTACTTAAAATTTTCCGTGTTTTTACGCCGAAAATCACAAAAAGCCCCGAGTCGCGGGCGTTCTGCACTGGAGCTCGCTACCAACTGGAAAGCAAGAAGAGCGGTAAAAACCAAGTACGATTACGCTTACTGCAGGATCTGGCAACGTTGTTTTATGGTGATACTAATGGTGGCTAACTGTGTACTACTGGTTCACTGTTCGACATCTCACCCTAATCTTAATTGTAAGTTTTATGAAGGTTAAGAATAAAAATAAATAAATTTTTTATACTTAACACGTGTTTGCCAAATGAGTACCTATCATTAATCATAAAATGAAACATGTTATAATCCTGAACTATACAGACTTTCAAGAACCCAATATATTCTAATGAATATAACATTGTCTGCGTTTTGTGCGCGCAGAATAACACGAATTCTATTAAACTCGATTTCAGTCGACACAGCTGTGAATCAAATTGACACAATCAATGTATTCTATTAATTTCAATTTCAATCGAAATAGCTTTTAATAAAAAAAGATTACAACTTTACATATTACGAATGTGTTACTATGCCGTTTTACAAAAGAATTATTTTTTTACGGTTACTACTTATTAAGAAATGACTAGTGACATATTTTTGAAATTAAGTATATCACAGTATGTACTTTATGGTTATCAGTTATATAACATGAATATTTAGTAACATGAAATTTGACTTAAAAGCAAAACACTTTAGCCTTGACAACAATAATAAAAACATTGATGTTTAGTGGGATCATAAAAATTAAAATGGTGATAATATTTACGTTTGCTTTTATGGTGTTAATGAGCCTTACCTTCTACATTTTTGCCATCACATAAAATTTGCTCATTCACTTCTACATCAAGTTCATCACAAGTAGAACAAGGTTCATCATCAGAAATTAATCCTTCCGAGTCACACTCTGAGCAGCTGGAATCATCCTGAGTTGAAGCTGATGATATCAAGGGTATGGTTAGCAGCGCATATGAGTTGAAATCAGGTTCTACATTGTTGTCATCCGATTTCTTGAACCATAAAAGTCCATCAAACTCTGAGAACTCTGTTGCAACGCCATTGTAAAAACCACAGATACCTGCTTGATGAATTTTTTGATTTGTGATGATCCAGAGCAACTCGGTGGTCAAAGCTCCCTCCGGCAAAGCTTGCCATTCACGCGGTACAATCACTTCGAGAGATTGGTTCTGCAAGGATGTCATACTAGAGCGCAAAAGGTTCCAAGTACTTTAAGATTAAAAGTGACACAACATAAATCTTCGAGACAGGCATACTCACTTAGGTTTTTCAGAGAAACACAAATTTGTATGAGCCGAACGGAAATAAAACGATCGATGCGTATCTGCAGCTACGTCCGTAGATTGTGGCGGCATGCAGTCTAATACGAAATTAGCAAGAAAGTGGGATGCAGCATTTATATTTGAAATCTGACTTTTAAATGAGATAAGGACAAGGATAAATCCTCCAATAAATCGGTCATATCGTATGAATAACGTATAGGACATCTATTAATAATCAGCGAAATAACTGGGGGAATCCATTGATGCTTTGCTAATGCATATGATGTAAACGCATCAAAACAAACAGCTATGAGGCATTGCACTACGCGGTCACTTATCAGGTCATCGTTCTTTAGTGACTTCGATTCATTGTACGCATATTCGCTAAAAAACTTTAGCAGTTGATGTTTTGCAAACAGAGATAAACATTTCATGTCCTACATTCTAAATCGGAAGCATATGAGTGCAAGATCCGGATTTTGATTCCTTCCTGTTTTGAACCGTAGCGGCAATAAAAAATGGCTTTGAAAAAAAAGACAATTTTTATATCAATTAGTTTTTAAGTTTCTGCATTAAAATATTTCCTTGTAACATGTAATTCGAAATTCATTGCAAAAAATCGCAATTTACAGACACAATCTCTTACAGTCCTCTATTAACAGCCACTATCAATAAATCAAAAGCAAGTGAAATCTTTAAGATAGTTTACTCATAGCGAAAGGATTGCAAGGAAATAAACTGATTTGATTCTTAGGATTCTTAGGTTGTATTTAATTTAAATTATGTTCGTATTACGTTTTTTATATACACATGTACATACGGTACATACATCCTTGGGTGGGCACCAGACCTTTCTGGGGTGGGCACGGCCCACACGGCCACCCCTCTGCCTACGCCTATGATCATATCGTCACGAGGTGCTAATTGGCTCCCGAGACTGTAACTAGTCTCTAACTTCCCCTGCGGACGACCTAGGCTAACCTCGCTTGTAGGGGTGGCAATACCGGTATATCTTTTCAAAACCGGGATTTTCGGTATTAACATGAGGTTAAGACCGAGACTCCGGTATTTTAGATATTTTCGGGATTTGGAGAAGTTGCTAATAATTTTTTATAAGCTTTTAATTGCTATATTCTTTATTGCATAAAAGTCATAGACAGACTTAAATAGTACCTAAAAATGCTAGCAACTGCCAAATGGTTAGAGATTTCCTACGAAAGGTTATTTTCTAGAAGAAAAATCTAATTTAAGTTTTCTCCATTATAGATCCTCCATCGATAAGTCTTGTATTTGAGAAAATGATATTGAAGCAAACTATTATGCGTTTTTTTTAATGTAAAATTGATTCTAATAGTACAACAGTAATATATAATTGTATAATAATGAATACCGAAAATTTTGGTTGTAGTAAAATTAATAGTGGTATTGTGAAGGCGTAGTTTTCGCCCGGGATCCCGATATTTTCGGTATCTGAAATCCCGGTTTGCGACCCCTACTCGCTTGGCAACGATATTAGGAGCCCGTTGCCGCTGAAGTTCGATAAGCCTCAAAGTACGAATCAGTCACTCATCCAGTTACCGGTATCGGTTGGCTTTTGTCAGCGGTAGCAGAAGCACGTTTTCACTAGACAGGGACGTGTATATGACTGCACTTTCCCTACTCACTATATTCACTATGCTAAAAACAAAAGTTAAACTCAGGGATACGTGGGAAATAGGAGCCTTAACCCGTGTGGAGGAAGTCCCGAGGGTACTAGTAAAGTAATGCATTAACATCGCTAAGTCGAATGCCGAAAACCGAGCGAAGCTGAAAAGAAAGAGCAGGAAAATGGGCCCTGGCAGAGATCAGAATTAACCGCTAGGATGTAGATGATAAGAATAGGTATCCTATGACATTTGGGAAGAATGTCAGTGTCCATTTTATGGTGACAGCTGGTCTGCCTCTAAGGTGGGTAGGTATTAACACTGGTAGATGGCGCGGTCAGGCACGCGCGCTGCGTTCGCGAGGCGATGCTGACGTCTCTTGTCATGTGTCATGCGTTATTATGCTATTTTGTCCTTCGGCTATGGTGATTATGGTTCAAGGATCTTTAGTCCATGTCGTCTGAAAAGGGCGCGAGGATTTTTACTTTCTGTGTATGTATATAATGCCTGAGGCATACATATTCTTTGTTTTTGCTCACTGTGCGACACTGAATGTGTCATAGGAACTAATACGCTGCCATGGAAACTATACTGACGCCACCCTAACTTTTTACTTTCTGTGTATTAATGTCTGAGACATACGAGTATATATTCTTTGTTTTTGTTTACTAGGCTACACTGAATGTGGTGTCATAGGAATTAACACGCTGCCATGGAAACTATTCTGGCGCCGTCCTAACGGTCATTATTATCGTTATTGAGCTCAGTTCTTTTGCTTTTTTTCAATGAAACATGTTTATGAGTGAGCGCAGGATAACTGGAGCTGTAAAATGTAATTTAGACAGACAGGCAACAAGATCAAGTCCCAACAAAAACAATGACAGGGACGCCTTACTTAAGTGCAGCAGACTTACCCATCTTGCGTGCACAATTCATCATCGCATCGTCATCATCATATCAGCCGAAAAACGCCCACTGCTGAGCATGGGCCTCCCCCAGAGATCTCCACAAAGGCCGGTCCTGTCCCTTCCGCATCCAACTGGTACCTGCGATCTTCACCAGGTCCTCGGTCTACCTAGGAGTCTTACTCGTAAAGCTGTGAGAAAATCACCGATTGCACAAGTTTTCTTCAACATATCATAAATTTTATCGTATTCATTAAAAACTTTGTATAATAAATATGCTTGGACAAAGTCACACAGCGCCATATTGTTCCAAAGTTAGCAAAACTTGTGTTACAGGTGTTAGATAACTGTTAAACTACTATACTATTTTTTATTATCTTCTACAGGGTTTTAAACCAGGACCAGGCGCATATCACTCGCTCTGTTAACTCGCCGTCAATGTCAGCAAGAACATTTACAGTAATAAATTTCTCCAAATATTAAGTTGTTGTTTGTACTTATTTAAAATAGGTAGGTACCTACCTACTAGGGCTTTCGAAAGAGAATGGTCTTATGAGTCTTTAATGGTTTAAGTGTTTTGGTTTTCCAACATTTATAGGTACCTACTAATATAATATTACAAAGAGAAGATATTTGTATTATTGTATGCAATGAATAAAATCAAAAACTACTGGACCAATTAAAAAATATATTTCTACATTATATTTCTACAAAGCTACATTATTACTCAGTAACATAGGCTAATTTTTATCCCAAAAAAATAATAGGTTCCTACAGGAAAGTTGATCAATAACCGCCAATCTATAAAGGAAAAGGCAGTAGTGTGCTAGAGTGGGGCGTCTATCGAGGTATCAAACTTATAAGCCACACAGTGAAGCTATTCGCAGGTATTATAGACCAGAGACTTCGCCAGGAAAGCTCTTTGTTGGCTGTACCCATACGGCTTCAGGCCGGGCTGCAGCACAATGGCTTCAATCTTGCTGTCGTCCAGGAGTCCCACTGCAGTAGAAATCACCTCTACATTACGCATTTCTTGACCTGCAGAGGGCCTTTAACAGTATCCCTAGGGAGATAATCTGGTGAGCTCTGAGATAAAAGTCTGTACCCGAGGCGTACATTTGTGTTATGGAGGACCTGTATGCTAATACTGGAGCCGTCGTCAAAACCATCGTTGGCCATACTAATTCCTTCCCGATTACTATAGTTGTTCACCAGGGTCCAGTGCTGAGCCCTTACTTGTTTTGCATTGTGCTCGATGCCCTCTCAGCTTAATCTTCTTGGCTTATGAAGTATGCTGATGACATTGTACTGGTGAGCAAGCTTAGTCAGGACCTTGAGACCAGGGTAAACATGTGGAAGGATGTGCTAGAAAACAGTGGTCTGAAGCTGAATGTCGCCAAAACAGAGTATTTGGCGGAAACTCACGGCAGTCATCTGGGACCCAAAAATCCCTGTCAAGCTCAAATTGCTTATTTACAAGAGTATTAGAGTATAAGAGACCTGTGTTGGTTTACATTGCTGAGTCGGATGCGAGAACCAACGGCATGTGACGCTAGGATGCCGGAGACCGGGCGAAGTGGAGGAGAATCAATAGGAAAGCGGCCCCGGGACCATTATAAGTTAGGTATAAAAATAAAAACATTATCGACCACAAGAGGTATTTTCAACAACCTGGCTTTGCTGAGAGAGGTTGCCTGTGCATTTTCTATTGTCTATCTATAATATGGGAAGAATAAAGCTATCAATACATACATTTTAAGGATATATTCCGGGTTTGTTGACGAGTAGCCCGATATTTCGACACAGTTGCATGCACCATGGTCACGGGAGGACTGAAGAGCTACGAGCGCCGAAGTCGATCTACTCGCTTTCGCAAAAGTCGTCTGCTACTACTGGAACTCGAACTCACTTTTAAGTCACGGCACACTACACTGACCGTAACACTCACTGTTTTAGTCTTATTTCGACCTAGTTCTGGTTTTAGAGACTGAATCACTGTTGACAACTAACTTCCCTAGCTGGACATGGAGTGTAGTGTCTTTCAGTAGATAACAACCCCATATGTAACTCCATCCAGTGATTAGTGCCAGATTCTAACACCCGGTTTCTGAAATGCTTGTCAACGCAAAAAATACGTAACAGCTTGTTAAACACTGATTAAATGCAGTTTGTGTTTCTGAAAGGGCCAATTGACGGCTTGTTAACAGCTTGTTAACGGATTGTCAAATCTCCAATTAACGGCTGATTAATGTAATTTTGGGTTTCCGGAAAGCTTTTTCTCGTGTTAACTGTATGTTATCGCCTTGTTATTTTAATTAGCGAAACTCGACCAATTAACCGATTGTCAAATTAAATTATATCCGATTTTCTTGGTCTAGGTCTCGGTCCTGGCCCTGGTCCAGGTCCTAGTTTTGGTCCAAGGCAAAGTCCGGGTCTAGGGTCCAGGTTCTGGTCCAGGATCATGACCAAAACTGCAACCTTGATCACAATTTGAGCTTGAACCAGAACCAGGACCTAGACTAGTGCCAGCACATAGACCATAAACATTAGCTGAACCAGTACCTGGTCCGGGGCAAATACCTGGACCTGAACCAGGACCTGGTCCGAAGCCAGGACCTGGACCTGAACCAGGACCTGATCCGGGGCCAGGACCTGGACCTGAAACACGAACCGGCCGGTGTCCAGGACTTGAACCAGGATTTAACTAATGGGATTAATGGGAGAAACTCACAGAATCGATAGCCGATGGGGCGGATTTTGTTAAATGGCTTTCTCTGGATGGCCTCCCAAGAGATGGACAGACGACCTCTTTAAGGTCCTAGGGAGCCGATGGATGCAAGATATCAGAGTCGACCGGAGTGCAAGCCGTGGGAGGCCTGTATTCAGCAGTGGACCGGGACCCACCTAACTGCCTAAAGATGATGATGATGGGTTTACTGATCCACTGGAACCCGTGACCCTATAACATAATTATTGTTATAAGTTGTCTTTTCTCCCTCTGTATACTGTTTGATAATTTTCGATTTTACACGAAAACTATACAATCGCTATCAGTTTTATCTAAAAGTTGAATATCCCGCCGCTAACAAAAGACCGCTAGGGACAGAGACAAAAATATATGAGTGAATGAATGTGACTGATTTTAGCAGGGGTAGCCAGATGAAAAAATTGATCTCTTGTTAATGGTCGATTAGCTAATTTTAGATTGATTGGCCTTTCAGAAACCCACAGTGATTTAACAGCTTGTTAAATGTGACAGTCTGTTAGCTAATCAATGGTTTCAAAAACCGGGTGTAAGTCAGGTGACCATTCAATATTATGGTATCAGTGAGCTGATCTGATGATGGCGACGGAAGTTGAAGAAAATAACCCTTAAATAAAACAATGCAATTCTATTGAGTTAAGCTACGTTTGATTTGCCTTGACCAACACTAGTCCTGAAAGGTAGCCAGGTTCTAACGATGGAGCCGGGTGGTGGCTTAGTTACACACATTATACAGGGTGTTTAATAATATTTGTATAAAGCCGTGAACTGGATGGAGTGCTTAACGTATTAAAACGATAGGTACAATTATTTTTTTCGTTCGTGGAATAGTCAGCGAGAAAATTACTATCGAACTTTTTCAATGTCGATAACGACATTTTGAAAACGAAAGACCGCATCTCTAGAAATCAGTTGTAATAGGTCACTCAAGTTCATAATCAGGTCAATCAACCGAAGAATACAATTTTACCAGTTACAGATAGGATATAGGTTCTTTCCCTTTAAGTCTTTTCTACCTACCTTTTCATATGAGTTTTAAAATTAAATCTAAAGATCACTACGATCAATACCTCAAGTGGCTGGTTAGTAACATTATTATCACAAGCAGCTCGTGAGCAGTCCGGCACAAAAACAAGACATTTCGATTATTGTTTCTACTTTAATTTAATCATTTGTGTTTTTGTTGTTCGCACTTAGGTACTTAGTCGACAAACTAATTGCGAGAATACAATAAACATTAGTAGGCAAAAAAGTCACAGCTTGATTTCGCGTCTGCGCCAAATCTTCTATTGTACTAGGCAGTAATGACTGAAGCAGGTGGACTATGTACGGGATACTGATATCACAGACTGTTCATAAAGTACATTCACTAGATTTTAATATTATTTTGGAAAGTGTGTTTGACAGCACAAGTAGGTACAGGATATTGTTGTTACACTTTATGGCCTATTTTTTTCACACATTCCGTTGAATGCATGTGATGAGTCTTGGCACAAGTTTATGCACTCCTCGAAGAACTTTTCCGCCAGCTCCGAAATAAGGAAAGACGTCATTTCAGTACCTATCTAATAGTAATTATTAAATTCTACTCATGCATGAATTCAAAAAGGTAAATATTCAATTTCAAAAGCTGAAAAAATACCTAGCAACACTATTTACGTACTAGGTACGGTCAGGAGACCCGGTTTTACTATTTAGTCAATTTACTAGTAACATACGCAGTGTAATCCAATTAATACGGCCAGACGCACAAACATTATAAGTTCCTTTCTCATACTTCATACTCGTGAACAATGGAGGCAGTTAAGAAGTATATGGCAGAGATAGTTGACATGTTCAACGCCAAGCTAAATGCATTCCAAGAGGAGTTCAAGACTTGTACTGTACAAGCCCTTCGTCTACATATCATCACTCTTCTGAATTTTCTGCATTTCGGAGTGTCGTGATTGTGCGATTTTCGACTATGCAACAACAAGTGGAACTTTTGACAAATAATGTGGATCGTATTGAGATGCCTGGTCAACAGAAGATGCTCCTGGTCCATGGAGTGGATGAGTCTGACAAGGAAGACACCACAGGTCTAAAGAAGTACGACGCTGTTGTCGCGGATACTCAGCCTCCGGGGGCTATCGACCCTCCTGTTCGTCATCCTCCTGTAATTGATGTTGTTTCTGCATCGGCAGGGAAGCCTGTGAAACCAATATCATCCAGATCTAAGCGAACAACCACCAAAAAATAATTGTTCGACGTTTGTTTTTATTATATGTATCGTAAGTGATGCACTGCACCGAGGGTAATTTATCTTGATTGTATGTTATATGTTATACGTTCACCTTCGATTATTCACGAAAATTTTCATTTAAAATTCGGTCAGTTCTACATTAATTTCTGCATGTTTACATTTTGCAAAAATTCTCGGCTTGACAGTTGACGTCGATTTGACACTTGGCATTGGGTTGACCATGCCTAAGTTACAGGCATGGACTTACTACCCAAAGGGACTGCGCACTGCTTTGACTAAAACCGGGCAGAGCGAGAGTCACCATCGATAGTCCTTTGTCCCTTTCTAACAGTGTAAACACAATGTTATTGGCATAATCACCGTCATTCTAAATTGACAAGTGTCATGTTTGGTGTTGCCATTATTGGAGAAATATGTTTACCGTGAATTTGGTATTATTATGGGGTAATCCGTACAATCTGAAAAGTAGTTGTCAAAATACCTTTTGATCTACTGAACGTTTCTCCGACAAACGTCGAGTCGACATAATTATCAACCTTCGACTTTTTGTTCCACAATACAGATAAAAGAGTTCGGTAACGATTTATCCTACAACACTAGTTCCTAAAGAGAAGTGATAGTACTCGTCGATATCTACATTTCGGGTGACAGCTGTCAAACTTAAAACTGTCATCCGAAATGTAGATCTCAATGAGTACTATCATTTCTCTTTAGGAACTAGTGTTCTAGCACCAATGGTTTAGGAGTTATTGCAGTTTTAAGTTTGACAGCTGTCATTCGAAATGTAGATCAACAAGTACTATAAATTCTCTATATAAATTAGTATTTTAGGACCAATGGGTTCCATGTAGAAGGGAAACCTTGAGCTGGACCCTGGTGAAAATATGACCTTCAGATTGCACCCGGTCCGACTCTGCCTGGCCCTGATCGGTAGGTCGGTGTCCGCACTAAGTAATAAAAGGAATTCGGAATTTGCATCAACCATGGTGGCAACACTAGAAAGGGACACAGGACTATCGATGGTGACTCTCGCTCTGCCCGGTTTTAGTCGAAGCAGTGCGCAGTCCCTTTGGGTAGTAAGTCCATGGTTACAGGACTATATTTTTGACATTGATTGATTGACATGACATGACAGTGGGAAAGGCAAAGAGATCTTGCCCAAACAGCCAAGAGAAGGAAAAAATTCGTAAACAGTTTTGCCAGACCTATAATCACAAAAAATTTATCAACAAATATAAAGCAAAGTTGGATTTGAAAATATTTCACACTATAATGTGTTTATCTATGTTTATATCAAAGACTTTGGTATACCAGGTTTATACTATCAAAAAACCCTCTTGCATTTTGGCTAGCAACTATGGAACCCTACATTGCACGGACGCATGATATCTTAACCGTTTTTCTTTTATAAAAATAAGCTAGGCTACCGCCATCTCACTTGGTGGTAGTGACGATATGGCCGAAGAAGTGGCTGTCTAGAAACAGCCTATTATATGCTCAGAACCGTTATTCGAGACCTATAGAGTGAGAGAGACATCAACGCTTACGTCATTCGAAACAGCCCCAAACGATCCCTACCACACCTTTTCCCGCCATTTTGGTTCTGAGTGGTAGGGGAACTTAGCTTGCCACCCGACGTTAGATTATTCCTTCACATTGGCATCGACTTTCGTCGAGGTAACACCCCAAGTAAACAGCGTAGCTGTTCGTGGTATTTGGTAACTATTTTACATTGAAATTTTTTCTGCTTACCTATTACTTTCTGTTTCCAACAATTATTTTGTGTGTTGTGCCTATTCGTTTTGCACAGCGTTTCAGTATAACTGGTAGCTCTGCGGAAGAGCTTATTTTAAGATATGGATGAAGAACAGGCTCCGGCTCAAGCTCATCCTCCGGATAGTTCATCCAGTTCTAGTGAATCATCCGCTTCCTCGGAATCATCGAGAAATAAATCATCACGACGGAAGAGGTCTCGAAAACGCTCACGATCTTCTGATAGTAAGAAGATGGAGTTGCTATCCAAGCAGGTGAGCGACATAGTTAACTTTCTAAAATTAAATCAATCGAAACGTTCTAATCGTGAGTGTGAAATCGGCAGCTCAGAGTCCGACATCTCGTTACACCCAGAGGAAGGACTCAAAGCTTCATTGTTAGAGGGCAATGGCTTCTTAGCTAAACCTAAAAAAGTAACTTCTTTTGACTTCAATATAAATACGAATTTGAAGGAGCCTGTCGTGGAAAATTCGTCAGAGGGTAGATTAAGTTTGCTATCTAAATTACAGTATTTTAATTCAAATGAATGGGAAAGGGTTAGATACCATGAAACAGAGAAAAAATATCTAGATATTTTTTCTCTGTTTCATAGTTTAGCTAGCTAAACCCGGATTTTTTGAACTGTCCGTCAATACTGATATACGCTATCACGATCCAAATTCGTCATGGTTAAAATCACTCGATCGATCTCTTGGGGCTATGACGCATGCTATAATTCAACAAACTGAAATTTTCAAAAAAAAAAATTCCTCCTACCGACAGTGAACTTTTTAATGCAGAAACATTAAGCATTTTTTTGCAAAGAATAGGTGGAACAAACAAAATATTTTCCACGAACAAAAGGTCTGCCGAAGAACCAATTTCGTCTATGCGGAATAGACAGGAAATACGCGCCAAGAAACCGCGGAGGTTTTTCCAAGCGCAGGAACTAGACCACGATAAGCAACTACCCTCGACTTCTCAGGGTTATCGTGATTCTTTACCTAAGACTCCCCGGACTCGCGGGTATGCAGGTAACAAATTTGGCACAAAACAACAGACTGGTTCTAACAAAAAGTATTATGATAAAGGCGGCCGAAAAGATAAAAAATTTCGTAAATGACTATGCCCTACCCATTACACAAAACATCTTTTATGGCGGGTGGCTAATAAATTACTTAAGTGTTTGGAAATATTTCGACGCTCCAGATTGCGTGCTAAAAATAATATCGGGGTACCGACTACCTTTTCTACAAGTACCTCCATTAATAGAACCCCGATTATTAATAAATTATCAGACACCTACAAGTTTACAAATGACAAATCAAATAATCGAACTAAAAAGGCAAAACATCCTGATACCCGCCCCGCAAACACCAAGCTTTGTGTGCCCAATGTTTTTGATAACGAAATCGGACGCGAGCGATCGCCCGATATTCAATTTAAAGAACTTAAATTTTTGCATTAGTCCGTTCAAGTTCAAATTGATAAATGTCCAGAAAGTGCCACATTTTTTACAAAAAGGAGATTGGGCAGTGAAGATTGATTTGACTCACGCATACTTCCTGTATGCAAAGCCCACCAACCGTTCCTGCGAGTTCTTTACAAGACTGCAGAAGTAATGGAGCTATTACAAATAACTTGTGTACCCTTCGGGCTGTCTTCGGCACCCAAGGCGTTCGCAACAGTATCGAACTGGCTAGCCCAGATACTGCGCAGCAGAGGTCTCAGAGTAATTGTCTATTTACACGATTTTCTCATTGTGAACCAAGACAGAGATGTTTTAAAAGACCACGCTGTTGAAGCTGTCCACTTCCTGACGCTTCTTGGATAGACCCAAAATTTTCAGAAGTCTGTTCTCAAACCGACCAAGGTCATAGAATACTTGGGTATCCAGTGGAATCTGTGGTGAGACGTGAAAGAACTTCCCAAGGAAAAATGGTTGAAAATCAAATGGACTGTACGCTCACTGTTAGCAAAAAAGGTCTGGAATCTAAAGACCGCTCAGAGCCTGATCGGACTACTGAATTTCGCAGCATTTGTCGTACCAAGAGGGCGTCTTCACTGCCGCCGCTTACAAATGGCATGTTCTCGTCTTCCGAAGGAACATCCATATCGAAAGTGTCCGATAGAATCGTGTGCCCTGGAAGAACTGCAATGGTGGCTGGATCCTGGTGTGACCATAACAGCTATACATGTTCAATCAGTCAGCCACTTTGTAACTACAGACGCATCGGCATCAGGATGGGGAGCAGTTGTAGATGGTCATCCTTACAAAGGCAAGTGGCTACCAGGTCAAATGAAATGGCACAGCAATCTCAAAGAGATGTGTGCCATTGGACAGACAATACAGAATCATCGCAGACTTCTTCGATATTCAACTATTCTGCTGCAGTCAGACAACAAATGCGTGATAAGCTATATAAAAAACAAAGGCGGATTGAGATCGCGAAATCTTTTCGAAATGACTTGTGTCCTCTTACAACTGCTGGACAGATACAGCATTGAAGTAGTTCCACAACACATTCCAGGAATACTGAACATAGAAGCCGATCGATTATCTCGGCAAAGACTCCAAAGCGAGTGGACACTAGTTCCAGAGGCATGCCAGTTAGTATTCAATCAATACGGAAAGCCCGAAATAGATTTGTTTGCTTCCAAGAGCGCACACGTCGTTACGCGCTACGTGTCTAGAGATTGCAACGATTGGAACGCAGAATATCACGATGCATTCAGCAAACAATGGGACTATCACAGGGCATAGGCCTTCACACCGCCGCACCTCCTGCCACGAGTCTGAGCACATCTCAACTCGGCCTACGGCCTATTCATTGTAGTGGCCCCTCGGTGGCACAAAGTGTATTGGCGGCCGGATCTCAAGAGACGGGCGGTGAGTGCTCCGTTCACCATAATGGATCTTCATCACAGGCTAGTGGACACCAGTACTCAAATGCCTCCTCCACACGTCAATCAGCTTTGCCTGGAAGCCTGGTTAGTGAGGGGTGGGACCCCCAACTGACAGAATGGACCATAGAAGAGGTGGAGTTATTGAACTCCAGTTAGCGATCGTCTACAAAAAAGGTATATATGTCTATTTGGTCTAAATGGCATAAATGGTGCAAGGACAATTCTGTCAACCCTGTACACTCCTCGGGTGCACAGTTAGCTAAATACCTTGCTTACCTGCATTTATAATGCAATCTTTCTTACAAAACTAAATTGGTATATAAATCTACTATCGCCACTTTATCTAATCCTGACTCTGAAAGTTTAAGTTATAATACTATTGTTAAAAGAATCCTTAAATCGATCTCAGCTGCAGGAGCCGATCGACAATCAAAGAAATCATATACATGGGATCCAAGGTCAGTCGCTCAGTGGCTAAGCAACAATCCAATTATCAATCATACTTTGTTTGAGTGGTCTCGACGCACAGCTCTGATTTGGCTACTTGCATCTAGTAGACGGGTGCACGACTTTACTTTTGGATCAATTAGGGGAGGGGAGGGCAAGTTGGTTCATCTAACAAGAATCGTAAGAAAAACAATCATGTTACAGAGATTAACTAAACTTTTATTTTTATAATAATTAACAGTACTATAGACTATCAAAATAATTTTACAAATGCTTAAAATAGAAATCACAACCTGAGCATGAGATCATCATGTAAAATAATTGTTTTGAGCCATCTTGCCCGTCCATATAGGGCAAGATGGTTCGGGCATAATAATCATTACTAGTCTTGACAATCGTCATAAAAGTATGTTCCAGACCCAATATACGAAGAGCACGCTTCGTGAGTCCACTCTTTGCACTCGGAGCACTGTATCCAATCCTCAGGTAGGGATCCTCATATACCGATCGCGATATGAATATAGCGATGAAGAGGATATCGCGATAGGAATCCTCAGGGGGATAGATATATTTTTCTTTGCAAAGTGTGCAGTAATAATCACGGCCGAGGTCAGAACCAGCGAGAGCCGATTGTTTTCTATTACTTTCTATTAGTGAATATGGTCATATTCGTCTTGCCCGCTTGGCATTTGATAGATAAAAAAAAAATCCTAAAAATTAATTTGTTTCGGTGATGAAAGATGCTTCATTACAGCTTAATTTACATAAGATAAGGCAACAGAAGCAACCTTTATCATCAATATATACGAATTATATAACAGAAAATGTTAAAACTTATCGTGACAAAATATTTTATTTTCTTGCGTCAATTCTGTTTCTCGTCACTAAAACGCACGCTCTCCCCACGACAGCCGAGTTCGCATTGGCTTGTGAAGTCAGCCCGCCCCGCGCGTCCCGCCACGCCGGTACTTTCGTGTACGGAACAAGTAGAAAGATCCTACGAGGATGATTCGTGTTGCCCGCTATATTCATCTTGCCCTTCCTTCCCCTACAATTTATTATACTTTATTATACTGGATTAGATACAATTTTTCGATCAAAAACAGACAATTATGTTCACAGGCAATCGTCGTTGAAGCTTTTGAAATCAGAAGATGAAAGCTTGTGTCCCGTCTCATTACTTAAAAATATAATCGAAATTTCTAAGCAACGACGATCCGACACTGGACTGACGCAATTATTTATATCGCCCACTGGTCGCGTGCGAGCGGCATCCCGCACGCAGATCGCGGGCTGGGTGAAGGGGCTGCTGCGGGCGGCCGGTGTGAACGCCAGCGCGGGCAGCACCCGCGGCGCCGCCGCCTCCCTCAACTGGCTGGACAACGCCACTATCGATGACGTCATGAGAAAGGGCAATTGGAAATCTCCTAATACCTTCGCTAGATACTACAGCTCGTAAATTCGATTACTAACTAATAATCGTTATAATTTGTCTAATAGTTTTGAGAATGTTTCATAATTCATCATTACAGCCCGTAACAGTCCACTGCAGGACTTAGGGCCTCTCCCACGAAAAGGGAGGTTATTGCCATAATCTCCACGATTGGCAGGCGGGTTGGAGATCGCAGTGTTTAAATAAAGCAATGGAAAATGCTACTGCCCATTTTCCAGACTACGGAGACTCTTGATATTTTGTCTCGAAGACATTAGTTTCATAATTATTAAAGATATTTCATTTAAGATTAATTTTAAAATTGTGTCAAAGGTATAAATGTTTCTATGATTTAATCCATTTATACTCATAATCTGATTATGTACTTATGTCATTTTTGTATTTACCAGGATATAATTTGATTAATTTTTGCACCTAAGTATCAAGGTTATAGGTAAAATAAAAATGCTTTGTTTTGTTTACGAAACTTTTTTCTTACAAAGTTTAGCCACTCAAATTTCGTTTTTCATAGTATTGTTCTGAAAATTATAAAATTTACTAGCTTCATACCTGTAGCATGCATTCTTTACACTTGCCAAAGCACACTTGCTAAACTACTATCACACATTGGCTTTTAGATTATGCTTGCTACCAGGCGATAACAAACAAATCTCACTCTATAGGTCTCGAATAACGGTTCTGAGCATATAATATACCTGTTTTACCTACCAATAAAACAATTATTATATGCGGAAACCTTATTCGAGACCTATATTTACATTCCTGCCTGATGGCATAATTATTTCCATAGTGAGATTCAATGTGAAGGAATAATCTAACGTCGGGTGGCAAGCTAAGTTCCCCTACCACTCAGAACCAAAATGGCGAGAAAAGGTGTGGTAGGGATCGTTTGGGGCTGTTTCGAATGACGTAAGCGTTGATGTCTCTCTCACTCTATAGGTCTCGAATAAGGTTTCCGCATATAATAACTGTTTTATTGCTAGGTAAAACAGGTATATTCTCTCTAATTTTAAGGCGAAAGATCAGGGGGCTTACCATGAGCTCTTATAGCAGGACCGTAACAGAACTGCCTTCCTTAGAAAGAGACAAGCTTATGTGACACGTATAGCGTGTTTTTGGTTTTGGGTTTGTCTCGTTCTAAGCAACTCCTGCCTAAGGTCCTGCTATAAGCTCATGGTAAGCCCCTAGGGCACACTCGCAGGCAACGAATTCCAATCCTTATCTTCCTTCCATACAAAGATTGAACCAACGCGGTATGTGCTGCTAGCTGAAAGGCCCACGCAGTACTTTTAGTTAAGTATATCTTTTATTTATACATAGTTCACTAATTTTTAAACTGGAAATGTTGATTAAGCTTACAAGTGCCACTGGCGAATCTACCTACAACGCACGAAATACAAAACCTTCAAAACAACATCTGTACAAATATACATTTTATGTACAATACACTGGAACAATAAGTTTTACCAGCCCAGCCTTAAGCTTCATTTTCACCTGTCTATATTTTCGCGCTTATTTGACGCTACAGCTATGTACACAGTCGAATCAAATAGTTCTTGAAATCAATACAGCTACTTATAAATAAATTAAAAATATTTCATTCTGATTATATATAGACAAAAGTATTATATTTCTCTACATAATCTCCTTCTAATGTAATACACTTATTGCTTCCGAAAAATAGATGTTTTCTGTACTCTCAAAACTCTGTACGGCAGCCGTTGCCGCGTCATCATCTTCAAATTCTATTCTACGACCTTGGGAATTTAATATTGCGAATAAGTGAAAATCATTATTGTCTAAGTCCGGAGAATATATGGTAGGTTATCAAGGATTTCGAAGTCAGCGCTTCGGATTGTGGTTTGAGCGCAATTTTGGAACGATTAGCAGGAGTGTTATCCTAAAGAAAAATACGCCCAATGTCAGTTTAATAGCGTCGCGCAATTTTGTTATTTACGTTATATATTATAGGTTAATGGGCTCCTTTTTCCGCACTAGAACTCAAACTTGGTCACAAGAACGTAGTTAAGGCATGCTAATTTAGCCAGCCTGGCTCCTTCATCCCCTGCATAAAGGGCTGTCTGTAGCTCCTATTGTGAAAAGTAGTTTGTTCAGGGGACGTGTCCTGTTATTGTACCAAGTACTGTCCTGAGTTCCTTCCGTTTAAGATCTAGCAGTTTATTAGTTAGTCTTGGTGATCGCTCGGTCACCACCAACTTCTACTGTCTACATCCTGATGTGTTTTGCCAAAGGTTGTTGTGCTGGTGATTTGTGTGTTTGTTCACCCATGCTCCCAGTGTATTAAAAGAGAGGGGTAGGGACGGAGGAGGACCATCAGTTTCCATCCCAGATCCCTTTCTTGCCAGCTCATCTGCGGCATCGTTCCCCATCGAATTGTTGTGACCCTTGGTCCATTGTATCGTAACCCTGTTTATCAGGGAGCTATCCTTCAGTGTCTGGTGGCACTCTAGCATTAGGGCAGAGTTTGTACTGTTCTTTTCCAATGACTTCAATACCAACATGCTGTCCGATAAAATTCGGATGCTTATACCAAGTTTCTGGGCGTCTTCAACCTCCATTACGGAAGAAAATGTAAAAAATGTGGAGAATTTGGTTTTCGGAGACAGAAGAATAAATATAAAACATTTATCTGAGATTCTAAATATATCGTTTGGTAGCATTCAATCAGTGTTAACCGATTTACTGGGGTTCAAAAAAAGTAGTTGGTACTCTGTAAATATATTTAGATTGCACAACATTCAAAAAGATTTGGCACGCCATATTTAGTAATTATATCAATATTTTATACATGCTCCTCCACTCCTACTACTTCGCGAATAAGAGCTTGCCATTACAAAGTTTGGAAAAAAGCGTATAATGTTCTGTTATACATATTACATCAACCCTTTTACCGTCATTATCAAGTTTATCCAAATTTTGGAGCAGTTGATCTGTTTTATTGATTAATACATTAAAGCTTTGAGATTTATAGTATAAAGGACGAAAAAATATATTTAATTTCGAAGTATCTACGTTTAAGTTTTGTTATGATTCAGCAGTCGAATTTAGAGTAACGTTTGTAGGACTTTGAGCATCATTTATTTATTTATTCGTATGGCAAAAATACATTATACGAGAAACACATTCAACTACAAATTTAAATGAAGCAAAGACTTCTGTTAGGGCATTCCGATAGTATGTGCCACATCGACTGAATTGGGGAACCGCAAGGACACTGGGGGGGTACACTCCATCCACAGCGATGTTTGTAGGAGGCACAACGGCCATGGTCGTTTGCGTAGTTTATTTAAGTTGCACCATTAATTATTATAATTCTGAAACTACAAGTTAAATTATGTTATTCGTACCTACGTACATTCGAAAATCTAAAAATAAACACCACCTGTGGCAACAAAACTCACTTTGCATGCGCGAGACTCATGGAATATTCCGCGCTATTGCGGCCTTTCAAAAACCAGAGCGTCGTGGCCGAGCAGTTTGGGTATCCGACATGTAAGCGAGAGGTTCCGGGTTCGAATCCCGGGCCGGCAATGTACCTTTGACTCCTTTCTCAATGAAAATCTTTTCCAATGACATATCGCTCAACGTTATTGGTCATATAGGCTGGGATCTATACATTTCTGCCGGTCGTCCTTTTTAAAACAGTAGAATGAATTCATACATCAGAGCTAACGTTCCGGGCTTGGATTGCGTGTTTTATCCCATCGTCTCTTCAATGTGTCTCGCCGTTAATGATCAATGCACACTCGTTTCATACGTGTTTCATCATACTTGCAAGGAAAAATAGACCTGAGGGCTTACCATGAGCTCTTTTAGCAGAATCTAAACAGAACTGCCCTGCTTAAAGTGAGGCAGTGCTTTACGTGTCACATAAGCTTGTCACGCCATCTTATTCTATCCATCCAGAGTAGAATGACGTACTTAATAACTTCCAATTCGAATTGGCTCTACTCCAATTGAGCCTATTCAGTAGAATTCACTGAAATGTACGATTTTGAGCATCATGAAGTTGGTAATACTCCAAAAAACTTCATGGGACATTCCTCAAGCCGGTGTTTTAGCAAGTTTAGTTTTCACTTAAGATTAGATTAGATTAGATTAGATTATTTATTTACCAATGAAATTTACATCATATTAGGCGAATGTCGTAATATAAGTAAGTCACAAAGATATCGTCAAATAGAATTAAAATAATTTCATACAAAAAAAATTTCAAAAATGAATAATATGTTAGCATAGCTAGGTAGGTATTGTAGTATGCAGCACACCTAGTATAGAAATCTCAAATCACTAATTACTATTGTTAATTGATAATATTATGTTTAGGAATTACATTTAATCCAAATTACTTTTTAATTGTATAGTTTTAAATCACTCATTTATTTTGTTACATTATTTCCGAATTAAAGGAATTACATGTTTCGAACTAACCGCCAACAAGTGGCGCCATCGGTGTTCAAAACATGTAACTGCAAGATAGGTAAGGCAGAGCGACGAAGCTAGTGAAGTTGAGTTGATGTGCGACGTTTTGTATTAAGTTAATTAACGGGAAATAAAGTGTAAAGAATTCCAAACCATGTTCACTGTGTTTCGTTTTAACAAAAACCTACTTCTGACTTTAGGTCAGAAGTGGGATCGACGAGAATTTTTTTAAATCTCTCGACACGCCCCAAGTGGAAAAACGTAAGTATTTTCTTTCCGTAACTTCCTATGATTATCAATATCTTAACAAGAGCAAGTTAGTTCAAAATAAGGAATACGTTTCCATATTATTCATCCATGGACCTATGCATAAATAAAACGTAATATGTAACAGGTTATGTTAAGATAATTTATCTACCCTGACATTTTTTTTATTCTACCAACACCGAAAAAAAGTATACCGTCGTTTCATGATTCACTTTTCAAATCCATTTTCGTAAGGCGGTAGCACAGAATACTTACCTACCATCGAACGTGTAGTCGACGGTGGTATTAGGTAGTCTTCTTTCTACCATTTTGTGATACGAATCTCGAATCACTTTGTGAGTAACAATAACCAACTTGGTTGTGGTTGAAATATTACATGAGAACCGTGTGACGTGTGATAATTGAGATCGTCCCAGTGTTTATCAGGTGAATATCTAAACTAACTTTGTTAATCGTCGGAAATAGAAGTTCCTCCCAATTTATATTTACTTACTCAGAATGCGAATGTCAGCACACCGTGTAAAAGCATTAAATACCTAACAAAATACCATTCCCTATTGGAAATTGGTGGGTCCCAATACTTATTTTGGGTAGATATTTTTAGCAATATTTATAAAATTGGTGATGATGATGACGTTATGTAGTTATCGATTTTAGTTATGAGTATATATAGCTATGCATGGGTACTACTTATCTACCTATAGTTCAAATTTTATTCAAGTTATACGTTCAAATTTTAATTAGTGAAATTTTATGATCCGCACTCACACCACCTATGGAAGTTCCAGATGGATGAAAGCGAGATGGTTACACGGCACGATACGCCGGGATCACCGCGGCGCTCGCGAGCGAGGAGCCGGGGCGCGGCGCAGCGCGGCGGGGCCGGCGGCGGCGGCGCGCGGCACGAGCTGCGGACGCCGTCCCGGAGCCTCAGCCGTGATCGCGATCGCGGCCGAAGTAGACGACGTCGAAGTAAGAGTTTCGTATTCGATACACTTCAAAGGCAGGTGCCACCGTGTTCAAATTCGGGACAAATAACGACACTGAATACGGACGGGGAGCATGAGCGACGTCCTATAGTTAGCTTGACGCGCGTTCTTTCCGGCGATGAGCATGAGCGACGCCTGTTAGATTCGCGAATGACGAGAGCTCGAGCTAGGAGTGGTGAGCTTGAGCGACACTCTTATTCGCGAGACCCATTATACGCTCGTAGTGGGCGTAACGATGAGCATGAGCGACGTTCACCCACTACGCGCTTACGTACCAATGACGATCATAACGGTGAGCTTGAGCGACGTTATGTAAGTGATTCGAGGGACCAGCGCCGTGGCGCCCAGGAATAGCGAACTGCGATGTTAGAGACAGGAAACATCGTCATCGATCTCGATCTCGTAGGACATCTGACAGGGATTTGAGTCGAATTAGAGATAATAACACAACAAATATGTTTAATTAATTTATTGAGGCAATTAAAACTGTTAGTAAATCAGGTAGTCATAATATAACGGCGTCATCGATAGCGAATGTTGTCCCGGAGTTCGACCCCCTCTCCAAAACCCAAACTATACTGAGTTGGCTAACCAAAATAGAAGAGTGCGCCGAAATTTATAATTGGGATGACTGAGAAACCATCCACTACTCCTTGCCTAAGCTAACAGGTTTGGCGAAGACCTGGTATCAAAGTCTTTCCACTGTAAAATATACATGGTCACAATGGAAGACCAAACTTATTGAGTCCTTTCCGTGTAGGGAAAATTACGCAGAACTTTTACATGAAATGCTCAATTTAAGGGCCAAGTACGGAGAACCGTTAGAGCAATATTATTATTCCAAATTAAATATATTAAACAGATGTCAGATCTCAGGAAGGAAGGCCGTCGATTGTATTCTATATGGAATAGAAGACAGGGCAATAAAATTAGGAGCACAAGCTGCTTCATATGACCGGCCAGAAAATGTCCTCAAATATTTGAAGACGGTCAAAGTTGCCCAAGCAAGGGATGGTATCGGAGCGGTCAGTAGGGGTAGGACCGACCGTAGACCACAATATACACAACCTAATTTAAGTAATTATAAGTCCACTACGATGACCACCACCACTAGTATTAAACCGCCGCTGCAGTGTTTTAATTGCGGAACGGAAGGGCATCCAAGTTTCAAATGCCCCAAACCTCTTGAAAAGTGTAATAGCTGTTACAAATTAGGCCACAGAACTGCGTCGTGCCCCGTATTGAGTAGGACAAAACCTGCAGCTTTTGACGAGAAAGAGAAGGATAGTAATAAACAAGTTTTACAACTAGAGACCGATAGGGGGACAGATACTGCGAAGGACAAATATAAAATTACGGTTATGATAAATGACAAGCCAGTTCTCTGCTACGTAGATTTAGGCAGCGAATGCACCATTATTCGTCAGACGGACGCAAGAACTTTAGGTCTTAGCTTGACCAGCGACAAACTACCATTGATGAGGGGTTTGGGTGGCAATTTGGTTCAACCGATTGCAAAGACTGTCGCCACTATACAAGTACAAGATGTGACAGAAATCGTAGAAATGCTGGTAGTACAGGACAGCGTTCTCAAGTGTCCGTTACTTCTGGGTCACACGTTTACGGAACGCCCAGGCATCTTAATTTCAAAGACACCGTCTAGACTCATTTTCGAACGTGTCACTGATAGTACAAAACTGCTATTGACTTTACTAGACGAAACGGTTGCGACACGTGGCCATATAACAGCTATTCAAGTTCGTTGTGAGCGTTCTTTTACGGGACGGATTTATGTAGATGGCTCAGTCAGGGGGAAACCAGATAGTGAATTTTATCTCCTCCCTGGCGAGTATGAACTAAGTAAAGGGGTAAAGAATCTCTTGATTCAAAATATAACTAATAAAGATATTATATTCCCGAAAGACTCATTAGTTACGCGAGCCGTACCAATAGTAGGAGCTAAAACCGTGTGTAAGTTGACACTATGTGATGGTGAGGGCGAGTCCATAAACCATGGGGAACAATTAAGTACTGAAGAGGTAATGCGCCTAGGTAGCTTACTAGAAGAATATAAGGATTGTTTCTCCAAGGGTTTACAGGATCTGGGATTTACAACCGCAGGCGAAATGGAAATTAAGCTAACAGATTCTGAACCTGTAGTATATCGCCCATATCGACTGTCCCATGCCGAGCATACATTAGTGCAAGGTATGGTACAGGAGATGCTTGATGCTGATATCGTACAAGAATCTGCTTCACCCTACGCGAGCCCTATAGTTCTAGTTAAGAAGAAGACCGGCGAGAAAAGGCTTTGCGTCGACTATAGGGCGCTTAACCGTAAGACGGTGAAGGACCACTATCCATTACCCCGAGTTGAAGATCAACTTGATCGACTTGCTGGACATGACTGTTTTATCACCCTGGACTTAGCGTCCGGGTATTACCAGATACCAATTGCCGAGGAGTCAAGATCTAAGACAGCCTTTGTAACACCGAGCGGCCAATATGAATACTTACGTATGCCATTTGGGCTTGTCAATGCACCGTCGGTGTTTCAACGGACCGACAATAAAATTTTGATGGATGCTAGAGTGAAGTTTGCTGTCGTCTACATGGACGATATACTGATCCTGGCGCATGGTTTTGAGGAAGGTTTAGCTCGATTGCGGGAAATCCTAGACTTACTTCGTCAGGGGGGACTGACATTAAAACTAAGCAAATGTCATTTCTTTTACGACAAGATTGACTTTTTAGGATTTGAGTTAGGAGTTGATGGGGTAAGGCCTGGTAGTCGTAAAACAGACACAGTGAGCAAATTTCCAGTACCTAAGAATCAACACGAGGTCCGTCAATTCCTTGGCCTCGCAAGCTTCTTTAGGAGATTTATCAAAGGTTTTGCCCTCATCGCGAGGCCTCTCACTGATCTACTACGTAAAAATTGTGACTGGAAATGGGAAGGCCCTCAGCTGACTGCTTTCGAAACTCTTAAGGGTGTTTTGATTGAAAGGCCAGTTATTGCGCTATATGATCCGCATTCCGATACCGAGTTGCATACTGACGCTTGTAAGAATGATATAGCTGGTATCCTCATGCAGAGAAGCAAAGATGGGTTACTTCGTCCTGTGTCTTATTACAGCCGAAAAACAACGGTGGATGAGCAAAAATTCCACGCTTTTTAACTGGAGACGTTAGCTGTCATAGCCTCCCTAAACCGTTTCCGAGTATATTTGGTAGGAATGCCGTTTAAAATATACACCGACTGTAATGCTTTAAGGACCACGTTGACGAAACATGACTTAGTAACTCGAGTAGCGCGCTGGTGGATCCAGCTACAGGAGTACGACTGTACGATAGAGTACAGAGCCGGCAGTCGGATGTCCCATGCTGACGCGCTAAGCCGTAATCCGGTCGACCCTGCGATATCGGAAACACATGTATTGGATGTATTAGATATCGAAACGGAGAATTGGCTTAGTACTGCTCAAACTGTAGATGACGAAATCACATCCATAAAGACGATTTTGAATAGTTCAGATGCCACTAAAGTGATAGATGTGCATAATAACTTTAAATTGAAAAATGTATGTACGTGTACCGCGTAACGAAGGATGGCTTGCGATGGGTCGTACCTAAGGCGATGAGGTGGCAGATACTCAAACGAAACCATGACGACATCGGCCATTTTGGGTTCGACAAAACTTTATCCAGAATCAGGGAAACATATTGGTTCCCTAAAATGCGCCGATTTAAAAAGAAGTACGTGAGTGCTTGTCTTGAATGCGCCCATCACAAAGCAGCGGGTGGTCCTAAAGAAGGATTTCTTCACAGTATACCCAGAGTGGATAGGCCATTCCACACTATTCACGCGGACCATCTTGGGCCATTTGTTCGTAGTAAGCATGGCAATTCTTACCTATTGGTTATCGTAGACGGGTTCACAAAGTTCGTGAATATCAAACCAGTTCGTAACACAAAAGCAGCGACTACCATTAAAGTGATCCGCGACCACATAAGTTTCTTTGGTACACCATCGAGGCTCATTACGGACAGAGGCTCGTGTTTTACCAGCCTAGCCTTTCAAAACATTTATTAATGGTACGGGAACTAAGCATATTCTTAATGCAGTTGCAACGCCAAGGGCCAATGGCCAAGTTGAGCGTTTCAACAGGAGTATCCTTGACGCCTTGTCCACAAAAGCACATGGTCAAGATGATAGAACATGGGATGAACACGTGCCTGACATGCAATTGGGGTTTAATACGACAGTGCACAAGACAACGAAGAAAAGCCCTTCAGAGCTCTTATTCGGATTCAATATGACCGGTACTACTGAATCTATAATGAATGACGTGATTGATGATACCCATACTGTCACTCCACCAGAGAAACTGTTGGAAGTGAGGCATGATACTGGAAATCTTATTAGATCACAACAAGAAAAAGATCAGGAAAGATTCAATAAGAAAAGAAAATCACCGCATATATATAAAGAAGGAGATCTTGTTAGAGTTGAAAGAAATGTGAATTTTAATGATGGAAAGTCAAAGAAACTAGTGTCGAATTACTACGGGCCTTGTAGAATAAGCAAAACCCTTCCAAATGATAGGTTTGTCATAGAGGATACACCTATAACACGAAAACGTAATCAAAAGTACGATACGGTTGTAGCCGTAGACAAGCTACGACCGTGGTTAAACTTGACTACCGATTTGGGGAGTAGCTCGTCCGAAGATGACGAAGTAACAGGGTATAGGGACACGGAAATGAATTAAGATTAAAATGATCCGAATTTTGATATATGTATTTTAAGACAGGATGATGCTGTCGTATTTAAGTGAATTGTTGATTGAATCTATTGAGGAAATTCCTAATTTTGTGATAATGTTAAGATACATTCATTATTATAACTCACCTAATTGTTGTGTAAGATCTATCCAGCGTTGTATGTTTAGAGCGCAATAAATACATGATGTTAAAGGTTGATGCTTGAAAATTTGTCTAACTACTTAATGATTTAATAAGTTATATGTATTTACATGTAAATTGTTAATAGAGTATGGTAACATATAAAACCTATCTAGATTTAAACTTATAATAATGGAGGTAATGAAACCTAATACCCAATACTTACTTTTAAGACTCTTATGTTTTCCTTATTGTGTATTCGGTGCAGTACATTGATTATGTAAGTAGGTACGTACATATTTTATTATGTATTGAGTACGAGGACGTACCTTAAAATCAGATGGCCGAGTTGTTAGCATAGCTAGGTAGGTATTATAGTATGCAGCACACCTAGTATAGAAATCTCAAATCACTAATTACTATTGTTAATTGATAATATTATGTTTAGGAATTACATTTAATCCAAATTACTTTTTAATTGTATAGTTTTAAATCACTCATTTATTTTGTTACATTATTTCCGAATTAAAGGAATTACATGTTTCGAACTAACCGCCAACAAGTGGCGCCATCGGTGTTCAAAACATGTAACTGCAAGATAGGTAAGGCAGAGCGACGAAGCTAGTGAAGTTGAGTTGATGTGCGACGTTTTGTATTAAGTTAATTAACGGGAAATAAAGTGTAAAGAATTCCAAACCATGTTCACTGTGTTTCGTTTTAACAAAAACCTACTTCTGACTTTAAATACTAAAATGTCAAATGAATACATATTAAATTATTAATGTCACAGTTGACACAAAATTGTAATACATTGTCAATAAATACTATGGGTATACGTAATAGTATACCTACTAACTAAAAAATAAATTCATTGTCAATTTCTCAAATAATTAAAATGTTTACACAAAAATAATTAATCAGTACGGATGCAGGTACAAAATTGTATCTAATAAATAAATATACCTAATGTTAAACCTTCATGTCAATATAATCTTTTATTGAATACAATGGGGTATCCAACAAGAGGCCCCTCAGTTGGCGCCTAAACGTTTCGTCACAACGTTCATTCTTAATATCTGCGGGTAGGTGTTAATAAAATGTTGGTCCGACAACGCGCGGGTTTTTATCAAGTAACGCCAACCGCCGCGATACAGATTTTAGTCGGCCTGTTTGGCGCGTTACTCGACAAGGAATGTTCATGCGTTCGAAGTCGCATATATTGCGGCGCGTAAACATTATGATTTCAGATACGTATTGGGAGTAATGTGATAGAATTCCGTATTTCTTGAACAATTCCCTACACAAGTGCCTCAGTCATACGCCTGCTATTGTTCCTAAAGCTCGTTTTTGTATCTTAAATACTCGGTCAGAATCTGTCGAGTCACCCCATAGTATTATTCCATACGATAACAGTGAGTGGAAATAGGCGTGATATGTTTGTAATAAGGCTTCTCTAGACATTATAAAATACATAAAAAATGACATAAAAAATGTTTATGATACTGAAAATGACCGTATTCACATGTTGAATTACCTTTTTTGACTGTAATAAATTTACAGATAAAGTAGTTTTAACAGAAGATACTATGTATCTTCGACGTAGGTACAAAGTCAAACTGGCTACAATGTTAGCGTACCATATTAATTTATTGATTTCTCCTACCGTAGGTAGATATGACCAGAGTGCCGATTTGTTAATAAACAAAAAGGGTCACTCTTTAAACAAGTATGTAAGACAAAGGAGCCGTCCTGTATCATATCAGCAGCATATAACAGTCCACTGTTAGACTTGAACAGTAAATCTTTTGATATTGTTCAGAATATACAGGACTGCTCTGGCATAAAGTCATTAGTAAATAGTGGCCTTTAGATGTATGTAAAGTAAAATGTTATAATAATAAACAAAATTGTATAGTTAACTTAGTACATCAAAATATCCAAGGCATGACGAATAAAGAATTGGAAGTTGAGCTATTCATGAACGGTGAGAATGTTGATATTTTTTGCATTACTGAACATTGGTTAAAAGATCACCAGCTCATATTTGGCTTTAACAACCATAAACTTTTAGTTTAGGTAGGTAGTTCGTTTACAAGAGGGCAGGCAATTCATGGAGGTTCCCTAATACTTGCTCGTAATTGCCTAAACTGCAAGGAACGCACTGATATTGTCAAGCTATCTGTTGAACGAACTGCTGAAATTGCCTGTATAGAACTTGAGCGACTTATTGTAATGAGCGTATACAGACCTCCGGCTTCATCATTTGATTTGTTCGAGAAAATTATGGATGAAGCCCTTATTAAAGTTAGCAATTGTAATAAAAATATTGTTGTTTGTGGAGATTTTAATATAGATTTATTAGACGTATCTTGTAAATATACTGGTAGGCTAATATCATTATTTAAGTGTCATAATTTAATCAACTTATTTTTAAAGCCTACTAGAATAACAAGTACTACATCAACTTGTCTAGACAACATTTTTTGTGATATCCAGGCATGTAGCCAGTCTGTAATAAACAAATTACAATCCGATCATTGTGGTCAATTAGCTGTGTTTAATGTTAATATGAGGAAAGAAACAAAAAATACTATTAAATTTGTACCAATTAACAACAACCGTCTAAACAGTTTTAGAAATAACATTATAGGGAAATCATCTAATTTAAAGTATTTTGATGATACATATGAATATTATAATTCAGTTTTACACATGACAAAAACTGAAAGTAATAGTATATTCAAACCAAAGGTGAAGGCAGTAAACAGCAAACTTATGTTTAGCGATTGGGCGACAGCAGGAATACATAAGAGTAGAAATAAATTATATGAGCTCTATGCAAAACGGGCGTATAATAAAAGCGTAGAATTTGCTGAGTATGTTAAACATTATTCGAAGTTATTTAAACGCGTTTGTGCTACAGCTAAATCGAATTTCGTTAAACACAAACTAAAAAATAACACAGATGTAGTAAAATCCACATGGCAGATAATAAATAGTGAAACTGGAAAGTAACAAATCGCGATACTAAGTACAGTTTAAAGATAAATGATAATGTTGTTACCAAAAACTCGGAAGTTGCCGAGGCATTCAATAAATTTTTTACAGACATTCCATTGTCAACTACGAAATCCTTAACTTCGTCTCCTGCTCTCGCTGAATCCTTGTTAAAACAAAATGTATCTGAGAGTGTCATCGATTTTAAGTTCGAGCATGCAATACCTCAAGATATAGTTAAGGCTTTTAAAACCATAAAAATTAAAGCAACTGCCGACATTGATGGTATGTCAGTAAAAATTATTAGTTCTGTAATTGATGTTATTGCTGTCCACTTAGCGAATATATTTAATACTTGTGTTGATAATGGTGAATTTCCTGACCTGATGAAGCACAGTAAAGTTATTCCATTGTTGAAAACTGGTAATACAACGGATCCTACAAATTTTAGACCAGTTTCAATTTTACCGGCTCTAAGTAAAATATTTGAGAAAATCATATTAAATCAACTAAAAGCTCATTTTTATGGAGGTAACCTATTGCATCATAAACAATTCGGTTTTACTCGCGGTCGTTCAACAGCTTATGCAGGTGTTGAACTTATTAAACATATCTTTGGGGCCTGGGAGGAATCACGTGATGCCTTTGGGGTTTTCTGTGATTTATCCAAAGCCTTTGATTGCGTTAATCATGATATTTTGGTCAGGAAATTACAACATTATGGAATAAAGGACTTGGCCCTAAACTTGCTAAATTCATACTTGAGTCATAGAATTCAAAAAGTTGATGTAAACGGAGAGACATCTATGGGGTCTGTTGTCTCTATGGGTGTCCCCCAGGGATCTATTTTAGGGCCGTTTTTGTTTCTTGTTTATGTAAATGACTTACCGTACTTTGTAAAAGATACCCATGAAATTGTTTAGTGTTTAAAGTAAAAAGACAACAATTAACATATGAAGACGTGAACAAGGCTATTGCAGAAGTGGTAAACTGGTTTACGGTTAATAATTTATTACTGAATGGCAAGAAGACAAAATGTTTAAAATTCTCTTTGCCAAATGTTAGATCAGTGCCCACTAATGAACAAATGAAAGGCGAAAATTGGAATCTTGTTGATTCTACAGTATTTTTAGGCTTTACTCTGGATAATAAATTGCGATGGGGTCCTCACATTGATAAATTGGCGAAAAGGCTAAGTTCTGCAGCATATGCTGTAAAGAAAATACGGGGTATTTTTGACGAGGCTACAGCAAGATTAGTTTACTTTAGTTATTTCCACAGTATTATGGCCTATGGCATACTGCTGTGGGGACACGCTGCCGACTGGCACAATGTATTTGTATTGCAGAAAAGGGCTATTCGCGCGATTTATCAAGTGAGACCTAGAACTTCACTAAGAGATAAATTCAGGAATATTGATATAATGACAATGCCGTCACAATATATATATGAGAACTTAATGTATGTTCATAAAAATTTACACTTATTTAAGAAGAATAGTGATGTTCATAAAATTAATACGACAAATAAAAATAAGCTTGCTGCTTGTGCTTGTCGTCTAGCCAAAGTCCACAAATCATTTATGGGTCAATGTGTACGCTTTTATAATAAGGTTCCAACAGATATTCAGAATTTACCATTGAAAAAATTTATAGTCGCTATAAAAAACAAATTATGTCAAAAAAGTTATTATAGTATATCTGAATATGTAAATGACAAAAGTCCATGGGACTAAACTGCTGTTCTATACAGGTATTTACTTTTAAGATAGTATATAGGACAAATAATGTTTTTGTATATAAGACATGCTTAAAAAAAAAAGAATTAACGTAGGCTCTGTGGGTTTCATGCCGTTTCTTTTGCCCACGGAGAACCACCTTGAAAGCGGCGTTAATTTTTCTTCCTCTCCCACACATGGTGTCTCCTGTCTGCGCTAGGGTAGGGGTAGGGTAGTAGTGGAGGAGGAAGGTAAGAAAGTAGTCCCAGAATATTCCCTGCTTGTGCCAGTGTTCACTTTCCACCTCTTCATGATTTACAGACTGGGCAAAGTGGAGGAGGAATTTAATAAAGTGGTACCAGAATATTCCTCGCTTCAGCTAGTGTCCTCTTACCACCTCTTCATAATTTTTTTATTTATTTAACTGTTTATTGTACACAACAATTATATACAGAGAAATATTACAAAACAAAAGACACAACAGGCGTTGCTTATTTCTAAAAAGAAATTTCTTCCAGCTGGTCTTCAGAAGAGAGATGTTAGACTAAAGTAAAGCAGATACGACGTGCACAATAATTGAATATATAAATACATAAATATATTATATTATAATATATAGGTATAAATAAATAAATAAATAATCATTTATTTCAGAATTAACAATTCCATATCTATTTAAATTCATTACCAAAAATATAAAGCTAATATAAATTAAGTGATATTAATGTCGTCGCGTGAAGGAAAGGGTGTATCAGGATCATTGTCATCAGGGTGGTGATATCAGTATTAGATCGTCCAGATAAATTAAAGAAAAGGTTTACATTTACTCCACTGTATTTATTTTAATTCATTTTTGCACATCACTTATAATTTCACTTGAAATCAGAGCAGTATCACAATGAAGGCAGTTGAGGTAATTAACTTTCTTATCTCAAAAGTGATTTTAAAATTACTTTATTTTCAATAGTAAATAACACTTTCTTTAAACGAAATGTGGAGACAGTTTCAAGACGCGTCACTCCTCGGCGGCGGTGGTGCCAAGAATGGCCGCCACTCCGCCCGAGTCGTG
The DNA here is from genome assembly GCA_905147135.1 of Blastobasis lacticolella. Taxonomy (NCBI): domain Eukaryota; kingdom Metazoa; phylum Arthropoda; class Insecta; order Lepidoptera; family Blastobasidae; genus Blastobasis; species Blastobasis lacticolella. The sequence goes on along the minus strand of LR990065.1, from coordinate 9,170,507 downwards.
CCGTCGAGACTCTGTCAGCACGCCCCACCAGAGGGCGCACTCCCACTTCCGTTTTCTTCGTTATGAGTCCGTACTATTGACCATACGATTCCATACTATTGACCGCATCCGTCACGGCCGTCCTGCTATACACACGTCCTCGTGTGTTATCTGAAACATGAAAATCATAGCACAGTACCATATTCGCTCGGTCACTTCTGACCACAACACATCACCCAAGTAAGTCTTATGAATCATGTGATAGGATCTATCACGACTGCTTTAACCCACCAATACTTAAGTAACTGCTATTTGTGTACACATAAAACATACGTACATTATCATTTATCATACTAAACTTCCGTAGATTGAGAGAGACTTGAGAGAACAACATCATCTCGTACACAAATTATTCTTTATAAGTTGCCGACGTAAATTCAGCTACGGCTTCAGTTTATGAGAGAGGCGTGACAGGACACCAGACTATGAACCGTATCACAATTACCACAAATGAAGGTTTCATCATCACCACCAGTGATTTCCCCTTGATGATATTGTTGAGTGGGAAACATCACAAATCCAATCACAAAGCTCGCGTACTGTCCCCGACCTTCATTGCTGTAGGTACTTAGATTCACTACAAATATGTGACATACCTACCTAAATAAAATTTTCAGTACTCAGCAAAAGACCCAATGTTACTTCGAGTGTAATTGAAACACTCCTTCATTAAATGCCATATGATTTTTGGTCATCCGTCAGCGCCATCCTAATTTTAAAAATAAGAGTAATGTTACCATACAGAAGAAATGACACACAGGCAAACCACCACACTGACGAACGCTATCAGACGGGCAGCCACGCATTCGGGCCGGCACGCAACTGGACCTGCACAATAGCGAAATACCACACGGACTAGGTGCCACACTGGACTAGGACTGGGTGTCACTCTGGTCAGTGCCACTCTAATCGTCAAACTATGAGTTTATTCTATATCCTGTATCACGTCTGCCATAGCACGATACAGGTAAGATGTCACACAAGGGTAAATGGCACAGAGGCGAAATGCCACACAGCAAAATACCACACCGGCGAAATGCCATACAGGCTAAATGCCACACAGACTAAATGTCACACAGACTTTATACTACACAGGCGGGATGCCACACAGGCAAGATGCCACACAGGCGGGATGCCACACAGGCGGAATGCCACACAGGTGGGTGCCACAGAGGCGGAAGCCACACAGGCAGGAGCCACACAGGCGGGAGCCACACAGGCGGGAGCCACACAGGCGGGAGCCACACAGGCGGGAGCCACACAGGCGGGACAAATAAATAGAAGTTAATAAACATTTCCAACATATAAGCTCAGTGTTGTTCATTCGTCACTTTTTTTAAACCGGTAGGTACTTATAGACTCTAGTAATACTTCTTTCTATAATATAGGGGCACCACTGTAGTAGCCGTAGTTATATAACCTGTGCGTAAGTATCTACTGTTAGATTATACAGTAAATTTTTGATATGAAATTGCTGAAATCATGAAGTAGTAACATTAACACGCTTTACTTCACTAATAGCTGTCTATAGACTCTCAGCTCGTGGTCAATTCTTCGACCAAATCTGTACTAAGTCAGTGATAGGTAACACAGTCATATCTGCTATCATAACACGTAATAACGGTCTACGAGTTACATAACAAGTAATCGTCACAGACCCGAACAACTGTTCACGGTGATATCTCTACAAAAACAACATTATCTCTACTGCTCAATATCAAAACTAAATCAGGAGTTTAATAGGAGTTTAATAATGCGTTTATCTGTTACGCTAGTCATAGGTAAGTTGTTACTATCCAGTCCATATGTTACCACACCAAAACTAAACAAGTAATAATCATCGTCATCAATTTTAACTGTTCGAACAAGTATCTCTATCTAGACTTTACGTTACGTTTAAGCCTCCCATTTTGGAACGATTTAACAATGTTTGTAATAATGAAGGTGTCCCATATCCAGACGCCTTCTAAAAACATTACAACATTCAAATTGCCATCTACAGCCACAACATCGAGACTTTTGGGGCTCTCAGCCCAATGAGTCACACACATGACTCCCAGGCCACTCCAAGTCAGCCAAATAAATCAGGATGTTTGACTTCAACAACAGTTCAGGTACTACTAAACTTGTTCTGTCAGAAGGATATAAAATCTCACCATTGCTTACACTGCCTCATCTTACTGGTACAACAACAAAACTCGATAAAGTTACTTTATATCGGTAATCAAGGAAATTTCAGTACTCGGAGCTAAAGTTAATTTATAAAACGGACTATTGACCAATTACCAAATTATCTGGACTTTCTTAACATCATTATCGTTCAACATTTTCTTACAAAGCTTGACCTTACCTTCTATTAGCCACGCTTACATAGCCTCCATCAGGCCGGTAAGCAACCATAAAACTCTCCCATAGGCTCCATCAGCCCACCATCGGTGATAAACCACGATCACCTCTATCCGATGATGCGAATTACGAAATTTTGAGAAAACAAAACTATCACATAAATCTTATAAAAACCTCGGCTCGATAGTCGTCACATATTGAGTTAGCTTCTTAGATAGATCCGTCTAACAAAGTCTTTATCCAGGTCAAACTAAGTCACATGAACATAGAACAAATGGTTTTCGGTCGAACTAAGTCACAGGTTTATCTTTAGTTACTCAAACCATAATTCGAAATTATCTACCGTCAATCAGTTCACTTACTTTTTTATTACGTATTGACTTTTTTTTTGCGATTAATAACTTGATACCAACATAAAATTAAATTACTAACCAAACTACCCCTTTTTTTCAATTTTGTAGTTTACAAGAAACGTATATGGGGGATCCCATTAGAATAGAATAGAATGTCTTTATTGCTTAAAATGTGGTATACAATAGGTTCTTATAAATAAAATTTTTGACTCACACACTTTGCCAGAAAATGAAAAATGAAAATGAAAAAGTATTTATTGAATTAGGATTACGTTAATTAATCTCTTTTCAAAAGTCAAAAATCTAACGGAAAACAAAGGGAAGTTAAGCGAGCTCATCCAGGTAGGGGGCGACGCATGCAGACCGATCAGCGCGCGCGAGGGCTTACTCCGGCGAGACACCGGGCACCGATACGCGCCACGCACATAACCGCCTAGGCGAATCATGTGCAGCGCGCGCCCGGCCCCAGCCAGCCCGCCGGCGCTCACACCCGCACGCACCAGCCGGCCTACCCGCGTCGCCCCCTGAGCTCGGAACAAATAAGTAAAAAGAATGTCGTCTGTCTGTCAGTATGCCGATTCAGTTAGGAAAATGACCATCTGTGGGAAAAAGAAACGGCAAGAAACCCACAGGTACATTTAAGTATGATTACATTGCATTGATACATTTGTCAATTTAATTTGAGTGAGCCTGTTTTGATTGGAATATGATGTGAACCTCTACAAATCGGTCAAGATAACTAAAAATAAAAATAAATTCAAAAACAAAAAATGGCACAGCAAAAGCAGGCCAGTCCACCAAGGCAGCACCCGTTCACGAGCATGACGCAGGGCCCAGCCATCGTTCAATTCAACCATATTTGAGGGAAGAGAACGACCCGACCCCCATGCCACCACCAGGCAGACTTTTAAGTGAGCATGCGCTGCCAATGCCGTACACATTAAAAAAATATTTGTTATTCAATGACTATTACACATCAAATCATCCTCACCCAATTAACAAAATTGTAAATTTATAAATAACTTCCTATTTCGAAGAGCTAGTAGTACACCATACATTTTTGTCATTGATATATTCATCAATTTTATAATAGGCTTTTTTCATTAAAGTTGTTTTCACCTTATCTTTAAATTGTAATTCAGGCAAATTAATAATACATTCAGGAATATGATTATAAAATCTTATACAGTTACCCATGAAAGATGAATTTACTTTACTTAGTCTGAACAACGGTGTTACCAGTTTATTTTTGTTTCTTAAATTGACATTATGAATATCAGTATTTTTAGCAAATTGGGTAATATGCTTTCTAACATACATAATATTATCAAATATATATTGACTTGAGAAAGTCAATACATCAATTTCTTTAAACAATTCTTTGAGCGAATCACGTCGACGTAATCCATATATTGCTCTTACAGCTCGCTTTTGTAGTTTGAAAATGATGTCACTATCAGCACACTTGCCCCATAGTATGATGCCGTATGACATAATACTATGAAAATAACTATAATAAACTAATCTAGCTGTATTCACATCCGTTAGCCTCCTTATTCGCCACACGGCAAATGCAGCCGAACTTAACCTACTAGCCAATGATTCAATATGTGGGCCCCATTGAATTTTTGAATCTATATTAACGCCTAAGAAAGTAGTTTTCTCTACCAACTCAAGTTGCGTTTTATCTAATATAACATTACATTGATTACTTTGTACATTAGGGAGGCAAAAATGAACGCATTTAGTTTTTTTAGAGTTTAAGACTAAGTTATTAATCGTAAACCAATGAAGCACATTCTGAAGAACACAGTTTACTTCGTCTATATTATTATCTTTCCTATTAATTTTAAATATCAGTGAAGTGTCGTCAGCAAACAAGACTATACCAGCAATATTCTGCACCATGTATGGAAGGTCATTTATATATACAAGAAAGAGAAACGGCCCCAATATAGATCCTTGTGGCACTCCAATGCTTACTTTCCCACCCGCAGATAACTCGCCATTTACATTTACTTTTTGAACTCTACCTTCTAAGTATGATTTCATCATTTCAAGACTATCATGCGTAAAACCGTAATGTTTTAATTTTAGTAATAGTGTTGAATGATTTATACAATCAAATGCTTTAGACAAATCGCAAAAAACACCTACTGCATTATGATGTTCTTCCCAAGCGCCAAAAATTTGTTGAATGAGGCTAATACCAGCTTCGGTAGTATTGCGGCCTTTTGTGAAGCCATATTGTTGTTAATGAAATAATTTATTACTGTTAAAGTGCACAATCATTTGACTTAACATGATTTTTTCAAAGATTTTACTGAAAACGGGCAGAATGGATACCGGTCTAAAATTATTCAAACTATTTTTACAACCTGATTTGAATAATGGCACCACTTTACTGATTTTCATGAGGTCGGGGAAAACACCTACTTCAACGCAAGCATTAAAAATGTAAGCTAAATACGGTGCTAAAATATCAACAACAGTACTTATAACTCTAACTGACATTCCCCAAATATCTTCCGTATTTTTCAACTTAATGCTTTTAAAAGCTTTAATGATAGTTTTAGCGTCTACTTCGGAATAACAAAAGCCATTTTCACAGGCACCTATATTTTCTTTTAACAAGTTTTCTGCACTAATTGGGCACGAGTTTAGCAGCGAGGTAGTTTTAATCGGTATTTCGGTAAAAAATGTTTGGAACAACTCTGCCACTTCTTTATTTGCGGTACTAGTTCCGGTTTCTGTTTTGATTTCATAATGTGTATCACGAGGCTTTGTTTTCCCTGCCACCTTATTTATTACATTCCACACAGTCTTAGCCTTGTTTGAAGACGAACTTATAATTTTCTTATAATGCTGTGATTTTGCAATTAGACAAACTTTCTTAAACGTTTTTGAATATTTTTTGACATATTCTACAAAATCTTTATCATGGCAATAAGCTCGCTGACCGTATAGTTCAAACATTCTATCTCTGCTTTTGCGGATACCTAAAGTAGCCCAATCACTAAATTTAGATTTACAGTTACTTTTTATTCTTTTTTGCGTAAAAACACTTTGATAAACATTATTGACAGAATTGAACATATCAGAAAATAGAATGTTTGGGTCATGAGAATTAAGAGAAAGGCCGGCAATGGTCTCCGATAAGGCTTGTTTGAAGTGTTCAATTCTCCTTTGAGTAATTGGTCTTGTAATTATTTCATTGATATTACATTGTTCCGTAAAATAAAAACCAACGAATTGTCCACTATGGTCAGATCTTGTAAAATTTATAATAGCCTTTTCGTTGACCTCGCAACAGCAGAATACATTGTCGATGCAAGTCGCTGATGATTCTGTGCATCGTGTCGGCTCTAAAAATACATAATTAAGATTAAAACTACGAAATAAGCTTATTATTCTCTTACTAAACGTTGTTTTTTCTAGTAAATTAACATTAAAGTCTCCACAAACGATTACCTTTTTTTTACACGTACAAAGTCTTTCTAAAACTTGTTCCATAGTTTTTTCAAAAATCTCATAGTTTTCATTGTATGGTGGCCTATACACACAAAGTATGATGCACTTTTCTAGCTCCACGCAGGATAACTCAATCTTATGTTCAACTGAGAGGCCAGAAACATCTTTCCGGTCTTTCGATTTAATATTTTGCCGTACTGCAATTAATGAACCACCACGGGAAATAGATTTTCGATTAAAACAACTAATTATATTATAGTTAAATAAATTAAATGACATGTCAGATTCCCTCAGCCAGTGCTCAGTTAAACATAAAACTTCTACAGGAGTTTTCTTTAAATATAATTCTATTTCATGTTCTTTGCCAGAAAAACCTTGTATATTTTGATGAATTAATCGTAAACAATTCTTGGGCTTTTCTTTTGTCTTAAAATCTAGTTTAAAGAGCATCCTTTGTCCTTAGATGATAACATGCAGGAGCCCTGGTCAATCCTACTTACGCTAATATTGTTATAACAATTAATATTATAAGCTAACAATGTAGTAATATACTTTTTGTCCTTTTGCTTGAGATACAATGTATCATTTGTACAAATAATATTGCCAACAAATTTGTTGATGTCCAGAATCTGGCATGCAATAATTTATGATAATTTAATAATACTAAAATGTCAGATTCAATAATTAAAAATAATTAATAACCCAATACTTAAAATGTGGTATAACATGTGATAAAAGAATAAATTAAATTGATATAAAATTAAAAATTCAATAATAAGTACAATGTCACTTTCAATACCTAATTAAATTAAGTCCCAATAAATAATTATTTATCCAATAAATTAAAATAAAATATGTCATTAGAATTAAATAATATGTCAAGGTACTTATTTACTAATAGTACCCATTCATTATATGTCATAACAAATTCATAAAATTATTAAAACACCCACATCATTATAAAATAATTTCATACCTACTACCTTCACTATTTTTAGTTCTTATCCACGTTTACACGAGTCCAAGAATTCCTTTACTGTATAAAAACAGTTTTCTATCAGCCATTTTTTAAAATTATATTTTAATTGCGTTAATGGCAGAAGTTTCATGTCAGTGTCTAAACTGTTATATATTTTAATTGTCATCGAATAACTATTACAGCTGTAAAGTGTCGTTGAATGGGTAGGGACAACCAGTCTATCGGGAAACCTTGTATTAAATTTAGTAGTATCGGATATTTTTTTAAATAGATACTGATGACTTTTTACAAATACGCAGACCTCGTATATATACATGCAAGGCACAGTCAGCAGGTTAAAATGTTTAAAAAGAGGTCTACACGAGGTTAGTGTTGCAGATGGCTCTGATACATTGCTTTTGACAGAGAAGAACTCGATTTGCAAGTGATGAATTTCCCCAAAGTATAATAGCGTACCTCAAAATGGAGCACACATAGCCATGGTAATCTTGCAATGCCACCTTTTGGCTGCTGATTTTTGCGAGGCGCCAAAGTGCATACACAAACGAATTTATTTCATTGCACAAAATTGAGATATGTGAGTACCACGTGCACCGGTCGTCCAGTACAACCCCTAGAAATGAAGTTTCATTAGATTCTCTAATAACTTGATCTTCAAATGATACCTTTAATTTATTTTTCCGACCATTCTTATTAACAAATTGTATGTATGTAGTTTTATTTATATTAACTTTAAGATTGTTATTATTGAGTCATTGTATTATTTCGCTAACTGTTTTATTTATTTCATCATTATATGTATCCATATCTTTGCAGTGTATAACAACGGATATATCGTCAGCAAATAATGTGCAATCATAATCAGTTACTTCGGATTAATCATTTATGTAGAACAAAAATAGCAATGGTCCCAATATACTGCCCTGTGGAACACCTACTCTATTTACTTCAGTTGAAGAAGTGTAGGCTCTGCGTTCTCCATTAGTATCGACATTTTCTATTTCTACGTACTGCTTTCTATTGCCCAGGTAACTCTCTAACCATTGAAGAGCTAGTCCACGTATGCCATATCGCTCGCATTTTTCGAGTAGCTTCCCATGCAATACGCAATCAAAAGCTTTGCTCATATCGAAAAAGATAGCTGTAACGGCGGTTCTCTTATCGAGCCCTTTCAAAATATTTTTTATCAGGGAAAATGCAGCTGAAGATGTGGATTTGCCTTTCTGGAAACCGTACTGCTCCTCTTTAATTAATTTAAATGCATTTACAAAACTAGTTATACGTGCATTGCTCTTTCAAAAACCTTCGAGAAAATAGATAACAGTACTATAGGTCGATAATTACTTATCTCACCCTCACTTCCTTTTTTATGTAATGGCTTTATGACTGTGACTTTCAATTGTTCTGGAAATTTGCCATTAGTGAACGATAAGTTTACCAAATAGCTGAGGACGGGTGCAATTTCTAATTTACAGGCTTTGACTACTTTTGTATGTATGTCATCATAGCCAGTCGCATTTGATGAATTCAAGGAATTTATTATTTTAACAATTTCATGAACGTTAGTGGGCTTTAAAAATATACTGGCGTTATTTGCCTTAATGTGTGTTCTGGTAGATGCAGAGTCAAGAGAATTTAAATTAGTCAAACTAAGATAATATTTATTGAAAGAATTAGCAATGCCAATGGGATCATTAATTGTAATGTCATTTAAATGTATTTTGTCAATGTATTTATTATGCGCAATATTGTTCGTTGTATTTTTTATTACGTTCCATGTAGCTCCACAGATGTTCTTAGACTGAGTTATGTATTTAGTATTTGAGATTTTTTGAGCCTGATTTACACATCGTCGAAGTAGTTTCGAATATCTTGTATATTTTACTTTTGTTAATGTATTTGAGTTGGTGTAGTAGCTGTATCGTAAATGTCTTTTTGTGATTTTAGACTTTCTTAGCCCCTTAGTGATCCATGTTGTAGGATATTTTTTGAGGAGACATTTATATTTTTGATTTGGAAAACATAAATTATAATACATTACAAAACACTCATAAAAATTTGTAAACGCAGTTTGTAAGTCATTTGCTTAGTATATGTCTGTCCAAAGTAATGACTTCATACAGTCCCGAAACTTCGCAATATTTTCCTGGCATAAGTCCCGCTTCCAGTAATACTTGCAAGTTTGAGGTTTACTTTGTTTTGTCACAGTAAAATTAATACTCTGCGCTGTTTCGTGATCTGAGAGGCCTAAGTAATGTATTTCACTTTCTACACCTACTAGATTGCTCATTACAAGATCTAAACACGCCTTTCTTCTTGTTGGTTCTTTAATATGTATTACGAAATTATTATTTTTAACTATTCTATTCAATTCGTTTGTTTCATGTGTGTCTCTCAGTGTATTTATATTGAAGTCTCCTGTTATTATAATTTTTTGTCTTGTTTTATTTTTTAATAAATTTAATAATCGCTCAAATTTTGTTAGAAACAGTTTCACGTTAGATGTAGGCGTTCTATAAATGCACAGAACAATGCATTTTATAGAGGGTATCTCTACACCACAACACTCAAAGACGTAATCCTCCTGAAATTCCATTAAAAATGTAACTTTTTTAGTTAAAGTTTCTCGCTTTGCTAATATGCATACTCCTCCACGTTTTTGATGCTGTCTAGAATATGTAGCCCCAACTTGGTAATCCTGTATTTGTACATTTTTTTCACTACCTAATTTTATAAAGGTTTCACTTAAGCAAATGATGTCAAAAGTCTTGTCTTTATTTTTTTATGGGTTCTAATAGCCTGAAATAAAGATATTATTATTATTATTATTATTTTCAAGTTCATGTAATGTAATTTCAATAATTTCTCTTTTACTTAATAAACCTGCAATATTTTGATGTAGTATCGTGAACTTATCAGCTACGAAAAAGCTCCCTACTATTGTCTTTAATTAAGGTTCTTACGCTATGCCTCGGAAAATAGTTAGTTATTACTTTTTGCACCATTTGTCTTTTTCCTAGGTCACAATTTGGTTTCGTTTTAAATAGTTTTCCGTTTCCTACAATTGTAGCAATAGTTACTGACTTTTTACAACGCCTTCCAATATTTTGCTTATAACCTAAATATTTAGTGTCATAATAAATTGAGTCAATCTTTATATTGATTTTAAAAACTACCTTAGATAAGAATTTAATGTCAAAATATTCAATGTCACTTAAATCTAGTACTATTTTTGAACTGTTTACACACAAGACGTAACATGTTGTTTATTTTATTTTCATTGAGATGGACACTGTTTTTTATACCCAGAACGATGATCATTGGCTTGGAGTGTGTCTTAAGAAAATATAATAATTCTGTGTAAAGTTTTGTCGGATTTACATTATTTTCTCCAATACTTTCAACAATCGCATCATTAGCAGTGGCTGTTTGTGTGTCTGCAGATTTCAAGATGTCTTCGCTGATTGCGTTAGGTTTAATGTAGGCTCTGATTTTGTAGTCTTCGTATTTTGTGTTCTCTCTGGATCTTATAAGCGCTGATGCTAATCCTGAACACTGTCTTCCTCCCAGAATGTAAATATGTCTATCTTCTTTTCCAGTTGTTGGTATTTTCTGCTCATTGGGTTGACCTTGGTCTCTGTCTTGGTGTTGCGCCGTGTCCGCAATATCCGTGTCCGTAACTTCCATGTTACAAGTTTCCGTATCATTGAAATACTGTATATTTGGAATTGATTGTGAAAAGTTTATTATATGGTCTCTTTTTGTCCTTCGTATTCCAAAACTATTATATGTCATATTTGCCTTGTTCTTGATTTTAGGCGTGGATTTCGCAATAAGTTTTAAGCAATTTATTTGGTTTTCATATTCCTTTAGTTTCAATTTCAATTGGTTATTTTCAAATCCTAGATCCGCTATTTCTTTATCCGCTGTTTCCAGATTTTCTTCCAGTTTAATCACTATTTCTTTCAATTCCTCTAGTTCGTCTTTATAATTACTAGTTAGTTCAGGGCAACTTCGTTGTAGGGTTTCATTGCATAACGGAGAATCATTGAAATCCGTATCATGATCAGATAATGAGTCAAATGAGTTGTGTGTTGATACATTATATCTGCTGCGGGTTATGACTCTGCGCACGATATCTTTATTTACACGCTCATGATCCGACGATATTAATGTATTGGTAGATACTGGCAAGTCCAATTTGTTGGTTTCGGTAGTTAGCGGAGATGCTATTGATATTGGAGTTGAAATTTTCGGAGTGCTGGTTTTTTGATGATCACGCTTACAAGTAACGCATGTCCAGTTTTTCTCTGTTTGCGCACGTAAGATCATAAATCTTTTTACAAACATTGCATGTTAAGAAATGTTTGCTAGAAATTATTTTATTGCATTTAGCGCACTTAATTCGCTTTGGTGGCATTATTTAAGGTTAATAAAAAAATATATATAATGCAATCAGCTTGTTATTTTTTTCGTTCTGCGTTGATCGGAATAATAACAGCTATGACGATGTTATAACGGTTAATCAATTTCTGAACGCAGCCTTAATGACGTTATGCTGTCAACGGGCTGTCAAACGACTGTAAACTACACCAATTCGTATCCAATCAGCTGTTTAAGATATTTTGTGTGCTGTGATTTGTTGTGGTTCTTCTAAAAATATTTGAATTACCTCGAAAAACGGTCAAATTTGGCCCATACCTTGGTGTGAAATGTGTGTAATTCGGCGTAATAATCTCCACTTTTGTCACTTTATGTCCCAGGAAAGTCAACCAATCTTTCGACACTAAAATTGTGAGTTAAGGTTAAGTTTTTATTCTTACTTTGATTAAAATAACACGGAATGTTCCGTTCCGGGTTGTTACCGGGTATATCGTCTATAACATTGGGAAACTACGACCACAATAACAAACATTATACTGAAATATGGAAAAGTTCGTTCGAATGTCTCCGATTAAATGTAAACAAACACGCTAACAATTTATCTCTTTTTTTTTACATGTTGGCAACCTCCCGCTTGCAAATAAATCGCGGAGATCTGTACTGGGTCATTATTGAAATTTTGCACATTCGAAGCCTATCCTATCTCTAAGATACAACATCCTAAAGTTCACCAGCTAATTGTTCCACAAACTCACTGCTACGGCATCCCTGCCACACTTTTTATCAAATATTTACTTAATCAGCAATCTGGAACGACTTATGGTGACGGGAAAAGTCGAAGGCAAGAGACCCAGAGGCCGAAGTCCGAAGAGATGGGCAGATCAAATATCCGAACAATACATCGAAACCGATGGAGACATGCAGTTGACAAACTCCGAAGATGTCACGATCCTCAGCAGTGAGGCAACGATCAAGAAGAAGTCAATCAGCAGCAGTACCACCATAACGATGCTTACGTACTCAATTTATAAAAATAATAGGATTATGCTTTTAAGTATTTCTTATTCTTGTTTTCCAATAACTGACATTATGTTGGTAATACGTTAAATCATAGCATACCATGTTTCAAGATGCTAAAATAATTTTAGATTAAATGTCACTTTTTTACTTTTAACACAGTGTACTGTAACATTTAGAGGGATTTAACATAATTCTTACTATTTTTGTGGAGTGATTTTTTTTTCTCAGTAACATTCTATTAGACAGCCCACATTAATTGACATAGGTACCCGCAAAAGCTAACATTTATTAAACGTGGCTGTAGTTTTTGACATCTATACCAACAAATTGTAACACTGACCATAAATGACGTTTTTTTCTTTTGTTTACATTGTTTCTATTTGTAGTTTCACTAAAGATACAAATAAACCTGCCCTTCTCGCTACTAAGGGTATCAATAGTGTTTCTGTAAGAATACTTTTCTGAATTATCAAAGTAAATTTAAATTTCAATTTCAATTAATTTTATTCAACATAGGTATCAAAAATACACTTATTGAACGTCCATAATACAATGTCCATACTTAACAGTAATCACATAAACAATAAATAAAAATTAATAGATAATGTCAAATTTATATACGTCTAACATGCAATGTATTAAATATAATTTATATAAATTAATTAAATGTCAAGAATGAATATTAAAATGTCAAAACATTTTCCACATATCAATTACATAATTTTAATTTAACCGAATGTCACTCACTCCAAGCATTTTTATCTCCAACATAGTCATTTACGTTATAATATGCTTTTTTACATAAAGTGGTCTTTACAACAGACTTAAATTTATTTATAGGCAGCTCGACTATGTCGTTAGGTATTTTATTATAATACTGAATACTGGCCCCTACAAATGAATTCAGAATTCTGCTTAGCCTAGTTTTTAAGTGTACTAATTTGTTTTTATTTCTAGTATTAATGTTATGTATGTCACAGTTCTTCTTGAACATTTGTGTATTTTTTCTAACTTAAACAATATTTTCATAAATATATTGACAGGGTACAGTCAAAATGTTAGTTTCTTTAAATAATTGCCTTAAGGAATCTCGACTCCTCAGACCATAAATAGCCCGTACAGCTCTCTTTTGCAAAACAAACACTGAATTTAAATCTACCGCATGACCCCACAACAAAATGCCATACGAGAGTAAGCTGTGGAAATATGCAAAATATACCAGTTTTGCTGTTGTTATGTCCGTCAATTGCCTAATCTTCTTTACAGCGTAAGCAGCAGAACTAAGCCGACTCGACAAGGCTGTTATGTGAGGACCCCACTGTAAACGGTTGTCTATTGTCATTCCCAAGAAAACTGTATTAGTGTGGAAATCTAAATTTACATAATTAATTTTAACATTGATAATGGGATTGTTTACATTAGGTAATTGAAAATGCACACACTTCGTTTTTTTTGCATTCAGTACAAGGTTATTTATCGTAAACCAATCTTGGACCTTAAGGAGGGTGTTATTAATTTCGTTGACACTTTGAGTATTTCTCCTAATTTTAAATATAAGGGACGTGTCATCTGCAAATAACACTGTTTTCGCCAGACTTTGAGTTACAAATGGCAAGTCATTGACATACACCAGAAATAAAAATGGACCCAAAATTGAACCCTGTGGCACACCAATTCCCAGAGTCGACCCTGCAGACTTCACTCTGTTTATTTGGACCCGTTGCATTCTATTTGTTAGGTAAGAATTCATTAAATCTAATGCCTTGTCAGTAACACCGTAGTGTTTCAACTTCAAAATTAGTGTGTCGTGTTCCACGCAATCGAAGGCTTTGGAAAGATCACAAAACACGCCTATAGCATCTTTCGAATCCTCCCATGCCTCCAAGATATTCTGGATTAAGGCGATACCAGCATCGACAGTAGAGCGCCCCTTAGTAAAGCCAAATTGTTGATGATTGAAAATATTATTTAGATTGAAGTGACATAACATAATATCATTCATTATTAATTTTTCGAAAATTTTACTCATTACTGGCAAAACAGAAACTGGTCTGTAGTTACTTGTATCCCCACTATCACCTGATTTAAATAAAGGAACTAACTTACTATACTTAAGAAGTCGATACCTTTATTATAAATAGCAGCAAGGTGTGGTGCTAAGATAGATATACTAGCTTTACATGCATTTACTGACATTCCCCATATGTCTTCTGTTGATTTTACTTTTATGCTGTCAAATGTCTTTACAATTATTAGAGGGGTCACGTGTCTAAATTTTAACTTTTCCATACATGCAGGTACGTGTGCTTTAAGCAAGGCCAAGGCTCTGCTGGAAGAGGAGTTCAAGTGTGCAGTGGTTTTAATGGGAATATTGCTAAAGAATTCTTCGAATTCTTGAGCTACTTCCTCATTAGAATTTACAATACCTGCACATGTTTTCAATTTATATTCTTGAACTTTATTACGTACTTTGCCAGTTTCATTGTTTATGATAGCCCAAATTGTTTTTATTTTATTATCAGAACTTAAAATTTTATTATTTATGAATTTAGCTTTGGCTTTTTGGCAAACCATTTTAAATATATTTGAGTACTTTCTAACATAATCATTAAAACTATCACTGTTTAGTAAGGCCTTATCGGCATATAAATTAAACAGATTTTCTCTACTTTTTCGAATGCCTTTGGTCGCCCAATCGCTGAATTTAAATCCAGTTTTTATATTGACGGTCTTTGTTTTAAAAGATTTTTCAAATTCTGTGTGTACAGTTGAAAAAAAATCATTATAAAAAGTATTAGCATCGTCAGTATCGAATATTTTAGTATCTAATTTATTAGCTACACCATTTTTAAAGTTTTTAATTTTGCAAGCTGTAACTGGTCTAAATTGTTATCGATATTTTTTTATTTTCTTGTTTGAATGGAAACATTATAAGTTGACCAAAGTGATCTGAGGCAATGCACTTAGAATTTGTTTTTCTATTATTTCACAATTACAGAAAATATTGTCCAAACATGTAGAAGTAGAGGAAGTTACTCTGGTGGGCTCATAAAATATGTGATTTAGGTTAAACGATTTAAATAAATTTAATAGTCTACGCGAAAGCATATTTTCTTCAAAAAGATTGACATTAAAATCTCCACATACCATTGGCTTCTTGTTTGATGCTGAAATAATTTTCAATACATCTTCCATTACCGACTCAAAACTGTCAAAGTTGCCGTTATTTGGGGGGCGATACACACATACTACAATGTGTCTCTCTAGTTCTATACAAGATAATTCAATGGTACGTTCGACTGACAACCGTACTATATCTCTGCGTTCCTTTACTTTAATATTGTTACGAGTCATTATTAGTGATCCCCCGTGAATGGTTGTTTTACGACAGAACGAACTACCTATAAAGTAATTTTCATAATTTAGACAGTTTATTTCGTGTTCTTTTAGCCAATGTTCTGTTATGCAAATGATGTCGTATCTCATTTTTTCTAGGAACAATTCTATTTAAAGTTTTTTTGGAGAAAACCCTTGTATATTTTGATGTAGTAGTTTAATAGAAGAGTCAATAATAGTACTACCAATATTACACTTATTGCTAGAGAGAACCTGTTTTTCAGATGTAACTGACGATTTGCTATTACTAGATTTCTCTGTTGTCAAATTGACTAGTTTAAACAATTACTATCGCCAGTACTTAATTTAATACATGAATTGTTACACATTTTATTGGTCGTTATAAATTGTAAATAATGTCCTAATAATTTAGCTAAACGAAGTTTTAAAGTTTTAGATAGTAACATTGTATTTCGAGTCAACTTAAATCTAAAAATAAATTTAATAATGTCAAACAATGAGATTGCGTCATCATAATGATAAATTGAATTATAGATATATGTATTCAAATTGTGTATACACTTATTTTGTTCTTGTGAAATATTTATGCAATATGGGAAAGTACAAAATATGAATTTGCATTTATACTTATTACTCATACTAAGTAATAGCTGGATACATTTGTCCAGTGTGATTTTACTGACGTTGTAATAATTGGCTATCATTATAATAATCGCAGTATTACTACTGTAAGTCTGTTTTGATATTTTGTTAATTATGTCAACAAATTCCATATTTGGATAACAGTAGTTCGTAACTTTATGGTGAAGATGATAACCTATTTGTGCTCCCAAACCCATGTCAATCTGATCACTATAAACAATCGTTCTTCTATCGTGGTCCACTGAGCGATCACTTCTATCGTTACAAGTCATTGATAATATCTGCGATAAAGGCTCTGATATTTTTTCTAATTGTTGGATAGAGTCTCTCCTGTGGTCGACGACTCTATCATGCGCTAGGCGCTGGTGATTCTGTGTTTCATGCACGCCGCTTTCATGTGACCTTTTGTCTATATCTCTTTGCTTGCTCCGGAAATTCACTAACGTGGACTGATCGCAGATCATGGCAATATTCTCCACACAACTCCCGGAAGACATAGATAAGCTCAAGTCATCATCTTTATGTTTAGATGTTTCTTTTACAGTATCAGTTTCCACTGCATTTTGTTTATTACAGTTACAGTATGTTAACAGTGAATTAAGTTTCTCTTCATTAAGCTTGAGGTCAGTTATCAGTTGACTCATTGAATCTGAATATTCGTTTATCAGCTTTTGGGAATTTTCGTATTGTAACATAGTGGTCTTAAGTTCCGTTTCCAAATGCAATATCTGCGATTTTAAATTATATATGTCTTGTTTGTAAATTGTTTCATTATTGCATCTAATGTTCTTTAATATTAGGTCTTGGTACATTGCTTGTGTATTGTCTGTTGCTATGTTCAATTTATCGGCTTTGTGCTGGTCTATTTCTCTGTGTGCTAATGAAAGTTCCTGTTCAAGCTCTGAGATTCGGTCTAAAGCGGCCTCATGTTCTTCGCTACATTGTTGAAATGAGTCGACCATTACTTGAAGTTCATCTCGCTGAGCTCGAATGTCTTCCAGTTGTATATCTAGTTCCACAAGTTGATCCTTAAGGTCTTTATTTCTATCATTTACTACACCAATTTCAGCTTCACTCTCTTGTCTCTCCAGCAGTAATTGTTGAACTTTGTCCCTTGAGAATTTTAACTCAGTTAGTGCTGCTTTCAATTGGTCTTCTAATTTTAAATAATGCATTCTGCGAGCAGTAGTCATTATGGGTAATTTCTAGCAGTAATATCCATACAATAAAAGAAGCAATAAAAAAAAAAAAATTTTTTTACTTCTCGAGGATTGAACCCGTGACCACCGCACATGCGGTTTAATAGCGGACAATCGATATAACCAATTGCGCAGTTCGAAGTTATATGTAACTACTCATCGGAATACTCATATCTTTTGTCGTAGATTAAAAGTGTCTATTTATTTGTTTCTGGGTTACTCTTAGCAGTGAAATATAATAATAATAATAAAAAAAAAATAACTCCTAAAATCCGCTAGTGAGCCTCTTCTTCGTCATGAGTCCGTACTATTGACCACATGAGTCCGTACTAATGACCGCATCCGTCATATTTATGTATTTTATATCGCTTGTTTTAATAATATGACAGATGCGGTCAATAGTATGGAATCGTGTGGTCAATAGTACGGACTCATGACGAAGAAAACGGAAGTGGGAGTGCGCCCTCTGGTGGGGCGTGCTGACAGAGTCTCGACGGCACGACTCGGGTGGAGTGGCGGCCATTCTTGGCACCACCGCCGCCGAGGAGTGACGCGTCTTGAAACTGTCTCCACATTTCGTTTATAGAAAGTGTTATTTACTATTGAAAATAAAGTAATATTAAAATCACCTTTGAAATAAGAAAGTTAATTACCTCAACTGCCTATATTGTGATACTGCTCTGATTTCAAGTGAAATTATAAGTGATGTGCAAAAATGAATTGGAATCAATACAGTGGAGTAAATGTGAACCTTTTCTTTAATTTATCTGGACGAATACGATCTAATACTGATAGCACCACCCTGATGACAATGATTCTGATACAACCCTTTCCTTCACGCGACGACATCAGAAGCGGTGATGACGAACGTAACGCCCAAGAGATGGTATGATGAAAAGCGACAAAGAAAATGCAGATACGCTTCGTGGAAGCGTAATAATAAAAGGAAAGTGATTACTCGATCCAGTTGAGTTGCCTACATTAAAATATAAGATGATTAAACACGTTCAAAGCGCAGTCAGGAGTCCAAACACCCCGAGATATAAGACAAAGACTTCGTCAGAGAGATTGGGGATTTATAAAGTAAACAACAAATCATCTGTACCAAATGGGCCATGGTCAAGGCAGACCCCGGGCCTTCGAGAGCACCACTGGGATATTGACACCATTATTAAAAATCGAGTGAAAATTACTATGGATGGCACTTTGCCTCAACGTGATTGTTTCAACATGGGACGATGGTAGACAATCTGCGAGTGTTGCGTACATGACTGAGAAATGATGTGATATTAACAGTTCCTCTCTATCTGGTGAGTCCTTTACATTATTATTATTTGGTAAAAACCTGTCCTAAAAAGAGGCTCCCTAGCGGATTTTAGGAGTTATAGTTCGATAATTCATAAAAGTATTCTGACAGAAACACTATTGATGCCCTTAGTAGAGAGAAGGGCAGGTTTATTTGTATCTTTAGTGAAACTATAAATAGAAAGAATGTAAACAAAACAAAAACAACGTCAGTTACCTACAGTGTTACAAATTGTTGGTATAGATGTCAAAAACTACTGCCAAGTTTAATAAATGTTAGCTTTTGCGAGTACCTATGTCTATTAATGTGGGCTGTCTGATAGAATGCTACTAAGAAAAAAAATCACTCCACAAAAATAGTAATTTATGTTAAGTCCCTCCCAATGTTACAATGCACAGTGTTTAAAGTAAAGTAGTAACATTTAATCTGAGATTACTTTACCATCTTGAAACATGGTACGCTATGATTTTACGTATTACCAACATCACGTCAGTTATCGGAAAACAAGAATAAGAAATACTTAAAAGCATAGTCCTTTTATTTTTATAAATTGAGTACGTAAGCATCGTTATGGTGGTGCTGCTGCTGATTGACTTCTTCTTCTTGATCGTTGCCTCACTGCTGAGGATCGTATAATCATCGGAGTTTGTTAACTGCATGTCTCATCGGTTTCGATCAGTCGCCTGATGTAATACGACGTTGACGAATGTATCGTTATGATATTTGGTCCACCCATCTCTTCGGACTTCGGCCTCTGGGTCTCTTGCCTTCGACTTTTCCCATCACCATAAGTCGTTACAGATTGCTGATTAAGTAAATATTTGATAATACAGTAGATAAAACAGTGTGGCAGGGATGCCGTAACAGTAAGTTTGTGGAACAATTAGCTGGTGTACTTTAGGATGTTGTGTCTTAGAGATAGGATAGGCTTTGAATGTGCAAAATTTCAATAATGATCCAGTACAGATCTCCGCGATTTCTATGCGAGCGAGACAACATGCCAACATGTATCGAAAAAAAAAGAGCAAAATTGATAGCGTGTTTGTTTACATTTAACCGGAGACATTCGAACGAAATTTTCCATATTTCAGTATATTATGTTTGTTATTGTGGCCGTAGTTTTCCAATGATATAGAAGATATCTGCGGCAACAATGGGATCACCCATATACATTTCAGAAAATTAAAAAAAAGGGTAGTTTGGTTAGTAATTTAATTTTATGTTGGTATCAAGTTATTAATCGAAAAATAAGTAAATACGAGTAAGTGAACTAATTGACGGTAGATAATTTCGAATTATGTCTTGAGTAACTAAAGATAAACCTGTGACTTAGTTCGACCGACCATTTGTACTATGTTAATGTGACTTAGTTTGACCTGGATAAAGACTTTGTTAGACGGATCTATCTAAGAAGCTAACTCAATATGTGACGACTATCGAGTCGAAGTTTTTATAAGATTTATGTGATAGTTTTGTTTTCTCAAAATTTTTTGCATCATCGGAAGGAGGTGGTCGTGTTTTATCAATGATGGTGGGCTGATGGAGCCTATGGGAGAGTTTTATGCTTGCTTACCGGCCTAATGGAGGCTATGGGAGCGTGACTTTTATAGAAGGTAGTTGTTTCAAGCTTTGTGAGAAAATGTTGAAAGTCCAGATATTTTGGTGATTGTTGAAAAGTCGGTTTTATAAATTAACTTTAGCTTCGAGTACTGAAATTTCCTTGATTACCGATATTAAGTAACTTTTTCGAGTTCTGTTGTTGGACCAGCAAGATGAGGTAGTGTAAGCAATGGTGAGATTTTATATCCTTCTGCCAGTACAAGTTTAGTAGTACCTGAACTGTTGTTGAAGTCAAACATCCTGATTTATTTGGCTGACTTGGAGTGGCCTGGGAGTCATGTGTGTGACTCATTGGGCTAAGAGCCCCGAAAGTCTCGATGTTGTGGCTGTAGATGGCAAATTGAATGTTGTATTTTTTTTAGAAGGCGGCTGGATATGGGACACCTTCATTATTACAAACATTGTTAAATCGTTTCAATATGGTAGCTTAAACCTTACGTTAAGTCTAGATAGAGTATACTAGTTCGAACAGTTAAAATCGTTGACCATGATTATTATTTGTTTAGTTTTGGTGTTGTAACAGATGGACTGCTGTAACCCATTACTGGCGTATCAGATAGACGGGAGAGCTTCTTATTATTAAACTCCTGATTTAGTTTTGATATTGAGCAGTAGAGATAATGTTGTTTTTGTATCACCGTGAACAATTGTTCGGGTTTGTGACGATTACTTGCTGTGTAACTCGTAGACCGTAGCTGAGAGTCTATCGACAGCTATTAGTGAAGTAAAGCGTGTCAAAGTTACTACTTCATGATTTTAGCAATTTCATATTGAAAAGTATACTGTATAGTCTAACAGTAGATACCTACGCACAGGTTATATAAGCACGGCTACTAGAGTGGTGCCCCTATATTATAGATGGATATATTACTAGAGTCTAAAAGTACCTACTGGTTTAAAAAATGTGACGAATGAACAACACTGAGCTGATATGTTGGCAATGTTTATGAACTTCTATTTATTTGTCCCGCCTGTGTGGCTCCCGCCTGTGTGGCTCCCGCCTGTGTGGCTCCCGCCTGTGTGGCTCCCGCCTGTGTGACTCCCGCCTGTGTGGCTCCCGCCTGTGTGGCTCCCGCCTGTGTGGCT
Source organism: Blastobasis lacticolella (assembly GCA_905147135.1). Classification (NCBI taxonomy): domain Eukaryota; kingdom Metazoa; phylum Arthropoda; class Insecta; order Lepidoptera; family Blastobasidae; genus Blastobasis; species Blastobasis lacticolella. The sequence goes on along the minus strand of LR990065.1, from coordinate 9,148,706 downwards.
CCCGCCTGTGTGACTCCCGCCTGTGTGGCTCCCGCCTCTGTGGCATCCCGCCTGTGTAGCATCTCGCCTGTGTGGCATCCCACCTGTGTGGCATTCTGCCTGTTTGGCATATCGCCTGTGTGACATAAAGTCTGTGTGACATTTAGTCTGTGTGGCATTTAGCCTGTGAGGCATTCCGCCTGTATGGCATTTCGCCGGTGTGGTATTTTCCTGTGTGGCATTTCGCCTCTGTGCCATTTACCCTTATGTGACATTTTACCTGTATCGTGCAATGGCAGACGTGATACAGGATAAATAATTAATAGACTCGTAGTTTGACGATTAGAGTGGCACTGACCAGAGTGACACCCAGTCTGTGTGGCACCTAGTCTGTGTGGTATTTCGCTTGTGTGCAGGTCCAGTTGCGTGCCGGCCCGGTTGCGTGGCTGCCCGCCAGATAGCGTTCGTCAGTGTGGTGGTTCGCCTTTGTCATTTCTCCTGTATGGTAACATTACTCTTATTTTTTAAATTAGGATGGCGCTGACGGATGACCAAAAATCATAGGGCATTTAATGAAGGAGTTTTTCGATCACACTCGAAGTAACATTGGGTCTTTTGCTGAGTACTGATAATTGTACGTAGGCATGTCACATATTTGTAGTGAATCTAAGTGCCTACAGTAATGGAGGTCGGGGACAATACGCGAGCTTTGTGATTGCAGCGAGGGGAAAACACTGGTTTCATTGGTAGTAATTGTGAAACGGTTCATAGTCTGGTGTCCTGTCATGCCTCTCTAATAAACCGTAGCTGAATTTATGTCGGCAATTTATAAAGAATAATTTGTGTACGAGATGACGTTGTTCTGTAAAGTCTCTCTCAATCTACGGAAGTTTAGTATGATAAATGATAATGTACGTATGTTTTATGTGTACACAAATAGCAGTTACTTAAGTATTGGTGGGTTAATGCAGTAGTGATAGATACAATCACGTGATTCATAAGACTTACTTGGGTGATGTGTTGGGGTCAGAAGTGACCGAGCGAATATGGTACTGTGCTATGGTTTTCATGTTTCAGATAACACACGAGGACGTGTGTATAGCAGGACGGCCGTGACGGATGCGGTCATTAGTACGGACTCATGTGGTCAATAGTACGGACTCATGACGAAGAAAACGGAAGTAGGAGTGCGCCCTCTGGTGGGGCGTGCTGACAGAGTCTCGACGGCACGACTCGGGCGGAGTGGCGGCCATTCTTGGCGCGACCGCCGCCGAGGAGTGACGCGTCTTGAAACTGTCTCCACATTTCGTTTATAGAAAGTGTTATTTACGTTTGAAAATAAAGTAATTTTAAAATCACCTTTGAAATAAGAAAGTTAATTACCTCAACTGCCTATATTGTGATACTGCTCTGATTTCAAGTGAAATTATAAGTGATGTGCAAAAATGAATTGGAATCAATACAGTGGAGTAAATGTAAACCTTTTCTTTAATTTATCTGGACGAATACGATCTAATACTGATAGCACCACCCTGATGACAATGATTCTGATACAACCCTTTCCTTCACGCGACGACAAATATATAAGTTATAGACTAGACAGAGAAAGATAATATTCCTTGACTCTCTTTTTAAATATAGACAGTGACTGACTGTCATGCACATTATGTGGCACTGAGTTCCATAGTCTCGCTGCATGGACTGTTAGGTTCTGAAAAATAATTTGAGTTGATTTTAATATTTTGTATAAATAAGTTGCTCATTTGATTATATTGAAGAAATAATATAGATGAAAGTCGATGGGGGAGAGGACAGTCGGTGTTAAGACGTTGAACAGATCGGTCGAGTAAACTCTGTACCTAGTCCTACACAAGACCTGAATAAATATTGTTGAAAGTTTAAGAAAGTGATTTTATTATAAATCAGAAGTGCTACGCCTACAACATGTCAAATAGTCGACGTGAGTGTTCCGGTTCTCCTATCCTCGTCTGCAATACAAATCGTCTCCGGAGTGGGTCACGCCAAGATCCTCCACGTGACTATATTCCGCCAGATCCGACACATTTTCAACGCAGATTGATACCAGCTGACTGCAGCAGCGACGAGTCCACTAAACAGCGAACATCGCGCCGTCGCTCACGCGATCCAGGGAACGGAAATGGTCGACGTCGACGTCATAATATTTCAAGACCAAATGAAAGACATTCCGGCAGTTCTGACAGCTACGGTTATGCTAGAAGCAAACGTTGTCGTCCTACAATATCGAAACTGAGCGCACAACAAGAAGTGCGGGCTGGAAGATCCCGTCCACGTGATATTGGAAGCAACAGAGCGAAAAAAGGCTATCGGCGCAGCGTGGAACGACCCCGCAGCCCACGCGAAGCACGCCGTGAGGTGCCTGCAGACCAGCGCGACACCGAAGCACCAGCACCATCACGAGGCGGCGCCGGCGATACCAGGTCAGGTTCTTTTTCTACTAATGACTTAGTAAACATTTTGAATTCGATAAAAAAATTGACGTCACAGTCATCTACAAGCACAGTTCATAAACACAGACTATAAAAACATTTTGCCATCTTTTGATCCTTCAAAAAAGAATCACAGAGTAGACACATGGCTAAAGAAAGTTAACGAGTGTGCTACTGTATATGGCTGAGACGACAAGACTACAGTCCACTTTGCTATGCAGAAATTGCAAGGTTTAGCTCTAACCTGGTATGAAGGGTTAAGTTCTATTTTATATTCCTGGCCTGAATGGCAGGAAAAATTACTTAGCGCATTTCCGTGCGAACAAAATTATGGGCAACTGTTAGAGGATATGTTACGGAGGAAAAGTCGCTTTAATGAACCTATTGAAAATTATTATTACGAAAAACTCGCTCTTTTAAATCAGTGTGATATATCTGGCAAATGTGCCGTTGATGCTATCATTCACAGTCTAAGTGATAAAACAAAGAAAAGTAGTGCTTTGTGCTTTGCAGTACTTAGTGCGGGGAGGCTTATACAAAGTAGTAGAAGGTTTCGTTGGAATAGTAGTAACTCCACTGTCTGACTTACCTATTGTTTTGCCTCCGGGACTTACTATAGGCCGTGCTGATAAAGTAGATGTGGTTCCCCAAATATTCACCGTCCAGGAAGTGACTAATAGTGATAAAAAAGTCAATAGAACTCAAGTGAGAATAGGTAGCGATTTAACAGATTCCGAGAAGGAATCACTTATGAGTTTATTGGATGAATACAGTTGCTGTTTCGCGTCTAGTTTAAAGGATCTAGGGTGCACTCATACTACGGAAATGTCAATAGAATTAAGCAGTTCTCGTTCGGTGGTTTACAGGCCATATCGTCTCTCACATCATGAGCGCGAAAAGGTTCGTACGATGATAGATGATATGCTCGAGGCAAACGTGATTCGTGAGTCCACATCGGAGTACGCAAGTCCAATTATTCTTGTACGTAAAAAAGACGGCAATACGCGGTTGTGTGTTGATTACAGGATGCTTAACAGCATAACAGTCAAAGAACGTTATCCTATGCCGGTAATTGAAGACGAGATCTCAAAATTAGTTGGTTCAAAATTCTTTATCACGCTCGATCTTGCGTCTGGATATTATTAGGTCCCAATCGCAGAATCCAGTAAAAACCTTACGTCATTCGTTACGCCGGATGGGCAATACGAATTCAATCGTATGCCCTTCGGACTGGCAAATGCTCCCGCAGTTTTTCAGCGTATGATTAATAAGGTACTTGGCCAATCACGTTACAGTAAAGCAGCTGCATACATTGATGACCTGTTAATATTCGGCAAAACGTTCACGGAATGCTAAGATAATTTAAAACACGTGTTGGGACTTCTTCGGGATTCAAATCTTACTCTAAACCTCTCAAAATGCGTGTTTCTACAAAAAAATATCGATTACTTGGGGTACGATATAAGTTCAGCCGGGATTCGACCAGCCGAAAAGAAAATACAAAGCGTTGTTGATTTTCCGCGACCTATTAATCAGCACACTGTCAAACAATTCTTAGGTCTTGCTAGCTATTTCAGAAAATTTGTTGAAAATTTTGCTCAGATTGCCAATCCATTACATAAATTATTAAAAGAAGGGGTAGATTGGTGCTGGACAGCTGATCAAGAGAATTCATTTAAAACTTTAAAAGAAAGGCTTATTGCTAGGCCAGTGCTTGGTATATACGATCCAACTGCCGACACGGAACTCCACACTGACGCCAGTAAATTAGGAGTAGGAGGTATTTTGATGCAGCGACCTCAAGGGAGTGACGAAGCTTTTCGCCCAGTCGCCTATTACAGTCGCCAGACATCCCCGGAGGAAAGAAAGTTTCACGCATATGAATTGGAAACGCTGGCAGTTGTATGCTCTTTAAAAAAGTTCCGAGTATATTTGTTAGGGAAACAATTAAAAATAATCACGGACTGTAGTGCACTGCGGTCGACTTTAATAAAACGCGATTTAGTTCCTCGCATTGCTCGCTGGTGGTTATTGCTACAGGAATATGACTGCTCTGTCGAATTTAGGGCAGGTACTCAAATGTCACACGTTGATGCCTTATCACGAAATCCCTTAATTTCCGAAGAGTTACTGGATTTAGATGGCCAGTATCCATCTGTCATGAGCATAAATAGTTCTGATTGGCTTCAGACATTACAGACAGGGGATCCAGATTTCGATAAAATACGAAACGCATTATCATATGACCTCGACGCAAAAGTTTCAAACAAAGTCATATGAAGTGATTTGACGTAAGGTGGAATCTCTCGTCGTGCCCTGTTCATAGTTCCTACAATCGTAGTGCGTTTCGCGAGGAAGTTATTTGCCAAGCTTACCGATGTAAAGAAGTTGTCAGTAGTTATATTTCGGCCAGTATTTGCAAAAGGGTCCACGAGACGCATAACAACGGATTCACCAAGGCTTTGGTTTTGTGGCCTGCTTTCATCCTTTCCTAAATAAGGAAAGCCGTTGAGCACAAACTTTGAATCCATATCGACACAAAGCCAAAATTTTATTCCAAACTTATCAGGCTTGTTAGCAATGTATTGAAGAAAGCTGCATCTAACCTTAGTAGAAAGCGGTTGTTCGTCTACTGTAATATTTTCTCCTGGCTTGTAGCAGGATAAGCAGTTCTCAATAAATTTCTTCCAAACGTCTGATATTAGTGCAAATTTGTCTTGTTGAAATCGTGAACTTCTTTCAGATCTGTGATCAAATCGCAAAATTTTCATAATTTCTTTGTATCTGAACGAGAATTAACTTTTGAAAAAAAAAATTCTCCCCAAGTTTTACTCCATAGCTCATTTACTAGAATATTTTTTGCACCGTAGGCACCTCGAGCACAGCAAATAGCGATAAAACTTTCCAATTGTTCCAAAGTTAGTATCCAATTGTTGTGGCCTAGTTGCCACTTAGCTTCTTCTTGAGTACATTTCTAAATATGTCTCAATATAGATTCATCAATCACAAGCCTCCACGAATCTGAAATACTTCCCGTGAAATTTCTTCTTGCATATGAGGTAGGCTATTCTTGCTCAGTAATGATATTGTGCCGTGCTCGGCGACCACTTTGAGTTGACTTCACTTGAAGTAACCACGACGTACCGTCGGTAGAGGTGATAAGACCTTGAAGCTCAGAATCATCTGAACTATGACTCCTACCACGGCCTCGACCACGAGCACAGCTACGACCACGGCCACGGCTACGACCACGGCCACGAGAACTCGAAGTGTGAACATTTTGTAAAGTTGCAAGAGGTACCTGATCTTCCAGGTCACTTTCTTCCATAGAGGAACTCGAACTGACAAGTGATACCGCACAATCATCGTCCCTATCGCGTTCTGCGCTTTCAGAGCCACAATCCGATTCATCTTCACGAATATTTTGCAAGATTGAAAGTATTTCTTCACCCTGAACCCTTCGAGACATTTTTAACAAATTACTTACAATAATTTCGACTAAATTCACGGGCAGTCGTAACTATACTGACTTCTTTGACTAACAAACTACAAACAACTGATAAACGTACCTAATTTATGTTCTACCCTCTCACATTACAATTATAAACACTTATCGGATCTCAGCCGTCAAATGACTGCCGCCTTCTTTGTCGATATATCAAGATTTTAAATAATAAGCAAAAGCGATGTGAGTGATTTTCATACATAGTTTCATTTAACTACTAATATTAATAAAAGCCACAAAGTTTCAATACGTTAAGTCAAATGGTTTGTGAATTATTGAACATTTAAATTCAAATTGCAATCAAATGACTGCTCCCGTCTTTCTAGTGTTATAGTGCAAGATAACAAAAGAAACAATACCGACAAGGTAAATAATATAATTTTGTTTGGTTAGACCGAAAAATCTCTGAAATCGCATCTGTATTATGAAACTGTTTACAACTCTATTCGCCGTCAGATGGCTACATAGGGACAGACGTCGGAAACCTTAAAAAGAAACCATCCTAACAAGTAAATAATGATGTAATCATATTTGGTAAAACTGAATGACGTAATTCAAATGATTGTAATTAATACAAAAGCATTTCAGAAATAAGTACATATTTTAAACAAAAGAACATCTGTATGTCGAATCTGTGTCAATAGATAAGTATATATATAGTGTATTACCTTCAATTAATATACAGAGTGATTATAAGTGATAGAAACAATCATGATCTCCCTCTACTATCCGACTACGGGTATAGCTCCATCCAGCACAGTTGTCAATAATAATAAAAGATTATTGCCAGATTGCACTAAACTTAGGAAACTCAAGAAAACATTGCCAACGCCAACCAAAACTTGCTATGAAACCGATTTGAGGAATATCTTAAGCGTCACCTAAGGCTATAAGTAATATAAGAACAGTTAAAACATTTTCTATTGCCTAGGACACGGACTGACGGTCCAACTGATGGAAAACGGCCACCGTCGTCCAGCAGCGGCACCGCCGATCTCCTATAGCATGATACCATCCTCTGGAATGACGTCACAACATGCATTTCTGCTAGGAGCTATCACATGACTTATTTGGCGGCCGGCCAAAAAGTGGTTTATTAGTTTGATCTATCAAATACGACAAACGCACCTGTCAGCAAAAGCTGCGATTTGACACGCCTAAAGGAGTCTCCACGTGTGGGGATGCTTTTTACGGGCAGTGTTACCAGTGGCCGATATTCAAAAGTAACTTTCAAATTCATTTTCACGAAATTCAAAATTCAAAATTTCTTTATTGATTAGGACATTAAATATCTCAATCGTCAAAAAGGAGGGGAGTAGGAAAGTAGGAAGGAAACACACAGTGACACGCTGACCGCCCTATGGCCGTAGATAAACGTATCCCTCGCCAACCACGATCGAACCGTGCTCGACAATGCCAGGCAGAGCCGGAACGCTATATTATATTATATAGGTATGTCTAGTATAATTAAGAAAAACCACCTAAAACTACAGCAAGAGTAAACCGGACTGGCATTCACGACCAAGGCGTTCACGAGTATAATGCAGGGCCCAGCCATCGTCCAATTCAACCATATTTGAGAGAAAAGAGCGACCCGGCCCCCACGCTACCGCCAGACAGACTTTTAAGTGAGCGTGCATCACACATGCTGTATGTGGTAGGTAGTCGCTACCACCCTACTCTACCCTATCCCTACCCTATCGCTACCTTACCCCTACTCTATCCTACCATTGCCTTAATACTACTCTACCACTACCTTACCCCTACCCTACCACTATCTTTTTTTTTTTGTTAACTTGGAGAAAACCTGCGATCCAGGTACCCAACCCACTGGGGGAAGAGTTGGGTTATGTGGGACTTCTACCCACTAAAAACTCCACGGTGGTCCACCTCGGTGCAGTTCGATGGGCTCCGGGATCTCAATAGAACGCAACCGGAACCCTTCTAACACCGCGCCCGAAGGCCCATCGCGAGGCAAGGTTGTGTATTCTCCAACCTTGCCCCTACACCGTTCCGGTGTGTATCGGCTTGATGACCATCCCAAGCTGACACCGTCCCCGGAGTCGTTTGGTCGGACATTGTAGCCCCCACCACAAGTGTCCGCAACTCCGATGACCCCCTATAGTCGCCTCTTACGACAGGCGGGGAAGACCGTAGCTCTATTCTTAGCCGGAGCTACACGGCTCGGGCACACTGGAGTTTACACTTCAGTGTGCCCCCTCCCGTCAACAGAGGTTTCAAGCAACCCTGTGGTGTGCTGACGCACATCAGAGACTTCGCTGCTAGTCGGAGCTCTTCGTCGTCGTCGTCGTCTCGCGGGGTCCGCGCGCTCGCGTTCCCGCTCCGCTGACTCCTTCTGGACCATGACGGTCTCGCAGAAGGTGCTAACGGCCTCCCAGGCTACAGAACTTCCGAGCATTGCAGCGACTACTGCAGACAGGGAAAGGTCTGGGCCGATTTCTTGGACCAGGTCGCTTCGCTCACAGAGCCAAGCAGGGCACTCCTCTAGCGTGTGCTGCGCCGAGTCCTGGTCCGCACCGCAATGGTGACACTGCGGTGTCTATTCCCTCCCTATTCGGTTGAGATATTCACTGAAACAGCCATGTCCGGTGAGTATCTGGGTCATGTGGAAAGTCACCCGACCTTTCCTATCCAGCCATGCTTGAAAACATGGCAAGACGGCTCCAATGAACCGCTGCCGAACACTACGCGGCTCATGGAGACGCTCGCGCCAGCGGTTTATTGCGCGTCTGTGGGCCCTCACCCTTATTTCTTCGTTAGTAGCGGTACCACCTCTTTGGCGAAGGATACGGTAGACTCTCGCATCCATATCAGCCAGGATATCGAGAGGTGGAAACCGCGCCAGCACAGTTGCCGCCTCGTACGAAATCGTCCGGTATCCTCGTGCGACCCTGATGGCAATGCGTCGCTGCATAGAATTGAATTTCGCCACGCGGTTCTGAGCGCCTGACAGTCGATCTGACCATACTGGTGCCCCATAAAGCGCAATGGATCGCACTACACCCGCATAGAGGCGGCGAACTCCTTCCTGCGGTCCCCCAAGATTCGGTAGCAGTCCATGCAGAGCACCCGCTACTTTTTCAATCCGGGGAACCAGGCGGTCAAAATGATCTGCGAAAGACCACCGTCCGTCTAATACTAGGCCCAGATATTTCATAAATTGTCCTATCTGGACCTCTGCTTCTCCCACCCGCACCACAGAGGCAGGAGGGCTCTCTCGCCGAGGGAGTCCGTGGAACCATAGCGCCTTGCTTTTGTGAGGTGCAATCGCCAGGCCTAAGGCACTGATTCTCCTCACGACACAAGCTACACCTAGCTCTGCTAGTCGTAAAGCCCTCTCAAAAGACTCCGCTTCGGCTAATATTAGAGTAGTATCGTCTGCGTAGCAGACAACACTAATGCCAGCTGGGAGTTGGGTCCGGAGCACCACGTCGTATGCAAGATTCCACAACAGAGGGCCTAATACCGACCCCTGAGGAACCCCGCAAACGACCTCTCTCTGTTCGACTTGGCCGTCTCTACCAACGTAACGAATCCTTCTCTGGAAAAGATGATCCTCTATTACAGCACGGAGATAATGTGGAATCTGATGCCGGACGAGGGCCTCCCGTATCGCACCCCAGGGGAGAGAGTTGAACGCATTGACGATGTCAATACTGACAGCCAAAACTACTTTCCCTTGGGAGACTGCCTCTTCAGCCACGGAGCGGACTCGAAGGATCGCATCTACTGTCGAGCGACCCTGCCGGAAACCAAATTGGCTCTCTGATAGGTCCGGTCCGGTCTCCCGCAGGTGCTTATTGATTCGGAGGGCTATGATCTGCTCAAAAGACTTACCCGAATCATCCAACAAGCAAAGGGGCCGGTACCCGGAGGGTGAATCCTCGGGCCTCCCTTCCTTTTTCAAAAGGACGAGTCTTGCTTCTTTCCACAGTGCCGGGAAGTACCCATGGCGAAAACAAAAGTTTAACCAGCGGCTCATCCTCTCTCCTAGCACACTAAGCGCTATGACTAAGGCTCGCCCAGGAATCCCGTCCGGACCCGGAGCCGTGTTTCGTGCAGCAAGACGTCTCACCGCGTATGCCAGCTCTCTATCCGTTACCTCCAGACTCTCGGACCAAGCTTCTAAAGCCAATGTCGCACGAGAAACGTCTGAGCTTCTCTCGAGTAGAAAGAGGGTATCTACCACTCTCTTGGTAAACTGGGGTTCAAGAGTTTCCGTCAGAGGAGGACCCAAGGGCGCAACTTCCCCAAGACCATCCTGTACGGGCGTCCCCATGGGTCCCTATTCAGGCCATCCAGCAGATCGTTCCACGAGCGCGACTTGACATCGGCTATTGCCGACTCTAGGGCGACTGTGGCAGCTCGATAAGCGGAGTACGCATTATCTTTTTCGGCTTGAGTTGCCGCTCTCCGTCTTCTTGTCCGAGTGAAGAGCCTGCGCGAGGCAAGACACGTCCTACGAAGGGCAGCAATGTGCTCCGACCACCAATAAACCGGCTGCTTTGAAGGAGACCTGACCCTTGGCATAGCAGCATCACATATTGTGGTCATGCTAGCTCTGAACCATTCCGCCTCCCTTTCGGTTGCAAAGGGGTTTTCAAGGTCAGGTGCAGGTAGCCAATTAGCTGTATGAGCCGCGGCAATCAATTTATCCCTGTCCAGCCGCTTAAGCGACCAGCATGCTTGCACCCCATTCCGTTGTATCGCTGCAGCGACAGGACGGTTAGGGATAACGGAGAAGATGATATGGAGGTGATCAGATAGTGTTACAACCTCCTCTGCTACTCTCCAGTCCGATACCAAGCAGTCAGCTGTCCGGTTAGCCCCGGACAGATCTACGATTGACTCACCCTGCCATCTGACAAACGAGCTAACTGAGCCCCTGTTCAACAATCGGAGATCGAGACCGGCCGCCCATTCAAGGACGGTCTCGCCCCGCACGTTGTCCCGGACGTCTCCCTAAACCCGAGAACGGGCATTAAAGTCGCCCAGCACTAGTATCGGGTGAGGGCTGTATCTGCGTATAAACACCTCCACTTGACCCAGATACTCCACAAAGTTTTCGAGATTGCAGTTGGGAGAGATGTAGCATCCCATCACGAAGAGAGAGCCCCACTCAACCACTACAATGCCGGGTCTTGACGCCACTTTACGGCACGCGGGGTCTCCGCGCCCTCCTCCCCAGTATACCGCAACGTTTCCAGTGTCATCTCCGAACCAACGGGGATGGACTGGGGTTCTGTATGGCTCCGAGATGACTCCAAGGGCAATTGAACACTCCACAAGGTTTTGCATGAGCAGGTCTTGCGCCTTGCGGCAGTGGTTTATATTACCCTGGAGTATTTTGTGCGTGGGACTAAATGTTAGGCCTCCATTTCCTCTTTGGTCAGGTTGCTAGCGCTACCCGCTCTGGTCCCCACTCCATCAGGCGTGGCCCCACCTCTCATGTCCGTAGAGCTAGCCGGAACATTAAAACCGACCGCAGTCTTTCTTTTGTCGCCCCATTTGGGGGGCTTGCAGCCCTTACTGCCGACGCGGTGGTCAGCCGGGCGCCCGTGATCCGCACACAGAGGACATCTAGGTGCTTGTGCCTCACATTTGGCCGCCTTGTGTCTAGGCGTACCGCACTTGTAACACAAGGCAGACCGGTCAATTGAGCCAGTACAGTGATGGCGTGCATGTCCTAGTTCCAGACAGCGGAAGCACTGTAATGGTCTCGAGGCCAGAACCTGCAATCTGGCTGAAACCCATCCCACCCGTACCCTTTTCGCGGCCGCCAATTTGTGTACGGCAGAGAGAGGGCAACGGACCCAAGCCGAGCCCAAGGAGCCAGGACGAAGACCGCGGATCTCTCCTACTTGCACGGCAGCCACTTCGCAACTTCCGGCTGCGGCGACAGCCGCCGCCACCTCCTGTGGGGTGACCGATTCGTCCAAGTCCATCACTCTGATCTCCCCCTTCTTTGCAGGCCGCGAGATGTACACGCCCATGTCACCAAGGGCTTCTCTCATTTTGAGGGCTAGGGTATCGGCCTTTGCTGCGCACTCCTGTCCCGGTATCTCCAGCAGGATGCCACCGTTCAGAGCCCTCTTCTGGCGTATTTCACTGATGCCGAGGTCTTCTGGCTGTATCTTTTCATTCGCTTTAGCCATCACCTGTGCATATGTGATGTTGGCCCCCTCCGGTATCGTGACGGCTACAGCGGTAGATCGCGGCAGCTTTGGCGGTTTGGCCTTCTTCGCCTTTTTAGGCAGTGCAGCGGTTGGCTTAGCGGCATTCGCCACCTGGGCCTTTGAAGCCTTTACCTTGGCCTTTCCACGAACCACAGTGGTCCAGGCAGGTTCTTGCGCTGGCTGCTGTTGCGACTGCGGGGCCGGACGAAGCAGCACTGCAGGCTTAATCAGGGTTGCGAGCGTCGACGCAGAAGTCGAAGCAGTTACCGCTGAAGCCGCTGGGGTTGGCTTCCGTAATTTCTTCTTCTTTTTCTTTCTGGCCGTCTCTATAACACTAGGCTCAGTGGGTTTCGCCACCTTCTGCCCCAGTGGGGGCCTGATAATTCCCTCCGGGAATATCTTCGCCTCCAGATGTGCCAACTTGCCCTCAATCATAGCCTTCATTTGGCTCATAAGGACATCGTCAGCACCTCTGGGGGCACAAGGTGCTGCCTCCATATGCTGGCCACGAAGTTGGGCCAGTTCACTTGTCAGCATTGCCAACTTCTCACTGTGGTCCTCGAGCTGAGAACGTAGCAAGGCGTTCTCCCGCAGCAAAGCATTCTCCCGCTCAAGGTGACTAGTATCCACAGTAGATCTTTGGGTCATCTCGGTTACCGCCGCCGTCACTACACGCACCGCTATACGCAGTTTGTGCACCATGCCCCCCTGGAGGTTCCGAGATTTGTTGGCTACAGCCTCAACCGTCTCCAGGCTCTCCAGCACTCTGCTGGTAAGGTCCACAGACGGCTGATGCCGCATCTCGGCACCAAGTTCCTTCGCAGAGATGACATCGCCCTAGTCTTCTTTTGTACAGGGTCAGGTATCGCAAAGATGTCCACCTCATCCATGTCGAGACATAGACATAGACATAGACAGTATTTTATTCGGATCTTCATTACATCCTTAACCTAAGGTAAGTACAGTAAATTATAATTATTGAAAATTACATAAGACCAGCCAGTGATGTAATGGAAACCGAAATGGACCAGTCTCAGCATAAAAGAAAAGTCAAAGTGGCACAAACGTTATAAACAGTTTCAAAATCCAAGAGACTATGACACTTTTAACTTATTGCGTAAAAGATGTAAATTGCTTCTTGATCAGTGTTACAAAACATACTTATCATCGGTGGAGAAGTCATTAACGACAAATATTAAAAATTTCTGGCGGTATGTTAATAATAGAAAGGAAGACAACTGTATACCCTCGACAGTGAGGTACGGAAATGTCTCATCGAGTAGCGCAGAAGAGGTTTGCGAACTATTTTCTAGTTACTTTAGCTCGGTCTACGAGAAGGACCAAACACCAATCAATATTGAAACATATATTAACAAACACTGCTCAACTCTTGCTACTATAGATATCTCTCCTGCTGATGTACTGACTAAGATAAAACAATTAGATGCTAATAAGGGTGCCGGCCCGGACGGTATTCCAGCGTCCTTTATAAAAAAATGTGGTGAAGAACTATGTGGCCCATTATCAATTCTGTTTGGTATATCTCTAAGATCCGGAGTGTTTCCTGATTGTTGGAAAACAGCATATATAGTTCCAATTCATAAATCTGGAGACAAATCTAAATGTGAAAATTACAGACCTATCAGTAAATTATCGTGTTGCGCAAAATTATTCGAAGCCGTGGTATACAGAGATTTTAATTTATATTTCAAACAATTTTTGTCCAATAAACAGCATGGTTTTGTCACGGGTCGCTCGACAACTACGAACCTATTGGAATACAAGAATTATTTATGCTGTGCCTTCGCCGAGTCCAATCAGGTAGACTCGGTCTACACAGATTTTTGTAAAGCGTTCGATAAAGTAAATCACTCAATCCTGGTACAGAAACTTATGGGTAACGGAATTCACGGCAATTTAATTCGATGGATAGAATCTTATCTTCACAATAGGAGTCAGTTAGTTTCTGTGGGGGGTCATAAGTCTTTACCAGTTACTGTAACTTCTGGAGTGCCACAAGGCTCGCATCTAGGACCTCTTTTATTTGTGATTTTCATTAACGACCTTTCTGGTAGCATCAAAAGCCCATGTCTGCTTTATGCTGACGATCTTAAAATATATCGAAAGATCACTAGCGTCGTGGATGCTATTGAGTTACAACAGGACCTTGACTTGGTGGCTGACTGGTGTACACGTAATATGATGTCGTTAAATACTGAGAAGTGCTTTGTTATCCCTTTTACTCGCAAAAAAAACATGGCCGTTAACAATTATACCATTGCCAATACTATCCTACAGCGTAAATTTGTGGCAAAAGACTTGGGTGTGTATCTTGATAGTAAACTATCCTTTGTTCACCATTACGAACACATTGTTAACAAAAGCATGCGTACTCTGGGTTTCATTTACAGGTCCACCAAAGAATTCAAAGGCACTCGTTCTGTAATATATTTATATAATACGCTTGTCAGGACTATTCTTGAATATAATTCTGTAGTGTGGTCTCCTTTCTATGGGGTTCACGGTGCACGTATTGAAGGAGTACAGCGGAAACTTCTCAATATGCTTTGCTACCGACGCCACGTAGGCAGACAGTTACGCTCTTATGCCGATAGATTGTTGAGATTTCGTATTGATAACACTTGGAAACACGTCGCAATTGCAACGATTTGGTCACGCTTTACAAAATAGTCCACAACTGTTATGACTCTCCAGCGCTCCTCTCTTTATTAAACTTTGATACCCGCTATAAATCACGTAATCCTAGTCAGAGACTTTTTGCCCTTCAAGTTTACTCGAATAATACATCTTATTATAACCCTGTAGTCCGTATTTGTCGCCAATACAATGAAGCGGCTCAAAAACACTCGTCGCTTGACATATTTCATCCGAGTTTATCAAAATTTAAGAATAATGTGTTTGCTTGGTATTCTTCTGTTGGTAACTAAGCAGTTCGAGCTCTCAAAAATCATACAAATATGTTTGATTTTTGAGAGTTTGAACTTCTCCAGTTCAATCACCACTGACATTTTGATGTTTTTTGTTCTAATTAACCAATACTACTAACACTATTATAATTTTAGAAATACTTTAAGCCATGCTGTGCACATAATGGAAAAGAATTATAGTCTAGTACTTACATTTAAGAAATTATGCACAGTATTGTTTAATGACTGTAATTTGTTGTATGTGCCTTTTAAATAAAATAAAATAAAAAATGCTGTAAGGGCTAATGCCTGTCACAGCGCATCTCGGTTTCTTTTTCGAACTGACGCACGAGACGCACGAGACGTGGCCGAGACCATAGACACCTCAGAGGTATCCGATTCGAAGCCGTCAGTACTACACTCCGAGTCACGGAACCTAGGTCGCCCAATGCCTGAGTAACCAGGTATATTTTCATTAGTCTGGGACCTGTCAAATATCTCCTCTTTATAGCGCGTACACGCTGGAACCGTTTCCTTCGCCTTCTTTTTTGAGGCCCCCCGTACGGGCTAGGGCTTGTCGAGCCCCATAGCAGGCGACGCGGACGCGCCGCCAACACCGCCCTTTCCGGGGCCAGTCACGTTCGGTTCTCCGCCCAGTCCAGGGCCACTGTCCACGTTCACGGGAGCGGATATACCGCCAATACGGCCAGTATGGCCGTGATCAAAGCCCTTCTCGGGCCCAAATGTTTCACCGCCTTTCTCAGGCCTACAATCTAGCGCAACATTGTCCCCCCCGTATAAGTTGGGGCAGACCTCCGGGCTTTCGCTCAGAGGTGAGGGGTTCCCCAGCTCAGATCCTGAGACTGGGACCCGGGGAGATTGTGTTTGTGCTGTGCCATCATGTCCCTGGAAATTTTTTTTTACAGTGAAAAGCCTTCCTGAAAAACTGTTCACCGCCCATCTCGGGCAACCTCGCAATGGAGTTGGCTACTGCAGGGGAGCTCCAAGTCCCCGCAGGGAACTTTTATAGTGGTTTCCTACCACGCACCCTGTCCTGAAAAGGACGGGCCCCCGGTCCTGACTCCGAACTGTGAACAGCCGGTCTATGACAGGATTACGGTATGGATCCTCATCCCAAGTGCCAAAGGGCGACAGGAGAGGACCGGTTGACCCTCATCTCAAGTGCCAACGGGCGACGAGAGAGGGTTGGCTTCCCTCTCGGCTCCTCTTACAGCAGAGGAGGAGAAAGAAGCGGCGTCGGGTTATCTGCCGCTTGGCTACCAAAATCCCTTATGGGAAGTTAATAACCAAGCGCCCAGAGTGCACCGTCTCGATCATGCTACTCTTCCCCCGGGTCGTAACCCAAAGGGACCAGTAGCTAACCGGGCACACGAGGAGGTTACCCGACCCAGCACCCCACCCTACCACTATCTTACCCCGACCCTACCACTATCTTACCCTTACCCAACCCTATACTACCTTACCGCTATCTTACTCCTACCCTACCCTACCCCTACTCTAACTACTACCCTACCCCTACCCTAGCGCAGACAGGAGACACCATGTGTGAGAGAGGAAGGAAAATTAACGCCGCTTCCAAGGTGGTTCTCCGTGGGGGAAAGAAACGGCAAGAAACCCACAGAGCCTAAGTTAATTCTTTTTTTTTTAAACATTTCTTATGTACTAATACATTATTTGTCCCATATACTATCTTAAAAGTAAATACCTGTATAGAACAGCAGTTCAGTCCCATGGACTTTTGTCATTTACATATTCAGATATACTATAATAACATTTTTGACATAATTTGTTTTTTATAGCGACTTTAAATTGATTCAATGGTAAATTCTGAATATATGTTGGAACCTTATTATAAAAGCGTACACATTGACCCATAAATGATTTGTGGACTTTGGCTAGACGACAAGCACCAGCAACAAGCTTATCTTTATTTCTCGTATTAATATTATGAACATCACTTTTCTTCTTAAATAAGTGTAAATTTTTATGAACATACATTAAGTTCTCATATATATATTGTGACGGCATTGTCATTATATCAATATTCCTGAATTTACCTCTTAGTGATGTTCTAGGTCTCAATTGATAAATCGCGCGAATAGCCCTTTTCTGCAATACAAAAACATTGTGCCAGTCGGCAGCGTGTCCCCACAGCAGTATGCCATAGGCCATAATACTGTGGAAATAACTAAAGTAAACTAATCTTGCTGTAGCCTCGTCAGAAATACCCCGTATTTTCTTTACAGCATATGCTGCAGAACTTAGCCTTTTCGCCAATTTATCAATGTGAGGACCCCATCGCAATTTATTATCCAGAGTAAAGCCTAAAAATACTGTAGAATCAACAAGATTCAAATTTTCGCCTTTTATTTGTACATTAGTGGGCACTGATCTAACATTTGGCAAACAGAATTTTAAACATTTTGTCTTCTTGCCATTCAGTAATAAATTATTAACCGTAAACCAGTTTACCACTTCTGCAATAGCCTTGTTCACGTCTTCATAAGTTAATTGTTGTCTTTTTACTTAAAACACTAAAGATATATCGTCCGCGAACAAGACAATTTCATAGGTATCTTTTACAAAGTACGGTAAGTCATTTACATAAACAAGAAACAAAAACGGGCCTAAAAAAACACCTGCATCAGCTGTTGAACGACCGCGAATAAAACCGAATTGTTTATGATGCAAAAGGTTACTTCCATAAAAATGAGCTTTTAGTGGATTTAATATGATTTTCTCAAATATTTTACTTAGAGTCGGTAAAATTGAAACTGGTCTAAAATTTGTAGGATCCGTTGTATTACCAGTTTTCAACAATGGAATAACTTTACTGTGCTTCATCAGGTCAGGAAATTCACCATTATCAACACAAGTATTAAATATATTCGCTAAGTGGACAGCAATAACATCAATTACAGAGCTAATAATTTTTACTGACATACCACCAATGTCGGCAGTT
Organism: Blastobasis lacticolella; assembly: GCA_905147135.1. Taxonomy (NCBI): domain Eukaryota; kingdom Metazoa; phylum Arthropoda; class Insecta; order Lepidoptera; family Blastobasidae; genus Blastobasis; species Blastobasis lacticolella. Next base: position 9,130,647 of record LR990065.1, on the reverse strand, counting down.
GCTTTCATTTTTATGGTTTTAAAAGCCTTAACTATATCTTGAGGTGTTACATGCTCGAACTTAAAATCGATGACACTCTCGGATACATTTTGTTTTAACAAGGATTCAGCGAGAGCAGGAGACGAATTTAAGGATTTCGTAGTTGACAATGGAATGTCTGTAAAAAATTTATTGAATGCCTCCGCAACTTCCGAGTTTTTGGTAACAACATTATCATTTATCTTTAAACTGTACTTAGTATCGCGATTTGTTACTTTTCCAGTTTCACTATTTATTATCTGCCATGTGGATTTTACTACATCTGTGCTATTTTTTAGTATGTGTTTAACGAAATTCGATTTAGCTGTAGCACAAACGCGTTTAAATAACTTCGAATAATGTTTAACATACTCAGCAAATTCTACGCTATTATTATACGCCCGTTCTGCATAGAGCTCATATAATTTATTTCTACTCTTATGTATTCCTGCTGTCGCCCAATCGCTAAACATAAGTTTGCTGTTTACTGCCTTCACCTTTGGTTTGACTATACTACGAGAAAAGTAACATTATCTTGTTTTATATTTTTATAGTTACTGTTCTCGTAAAACTGTTACTTTTTGAGCTTCATCTACACAACTCAGAACACAGTGATTAGAACATGACTGCAGTGAGATTCGAACCCGGTACCTCTCGCTTACGAGTCGGATACCATAACTAATCGGCGACCGCGGCTTCTATTCTAATGATCCATTACGTCCATACGTCCGAATGTATATATTTGTATGTAAATTACTATCAAATTATTTATTTATTTAACCATTTATTGTTCATAAGATTGTTACAAAACTATGTGCCATAATGAATCAGACACAATCATCATCATCAACATCACAATAGGCCAACTTATTTATATAAAAAATTTCTTCCAGCAGGCCTACAGCAGAGAGATCGTAATAATTTCATACTGAGAATACTAACAATTACATAAGACGTGCACAATATCAAAAGATGGTGCTTAATTAAAATACAATACAATAAAAGCCTAAATAATTAATAATTACTTATAAATAAAATTTAAATTGAACATACTGTGCCGACCCTAACTTCAAGGTATTGGGGCTAGAGAATACAAATAGAGAATAAAAAATCCCGGGATCCCGACCGTTTTTTTATCCCGACCGTTTTTTGGCCCCGAAAATCCCGGGACTGTACTTGGCTAATCTCGGGATTTCCGGGATTGCTACAAACAAGTCTAGTTTGTATTCCGTAGTCCGTTGCGCCTTGAAAATAACCTTGCCTAGATTATTTTAATACATTACGACAAAAAGCAACTCGTACAATACGTAGGTACCCACTATTTACTACACAGGTACAGTCCTAATAATATGTTTGTCGTAGAACTTAGAAGGGACTTGCCCACTCGGAATACTTTAATACAATACTCTTAAGGTAATTCCCCAACGAATCAACAGGGGAATCACCCGATCATCTCATATCATAATATTTTGCGGGTATTTCCCGTCGGGGATTCCCTGTACGAAAGTATAAATATGCAAATCAGGTTTTATTTTTTTCTTTTATTGTTCTGTCACTGTCAGTGACGGGTTACGTAGGCTACGTCAGTGACGACGGGTTACGTAGGCTACGTCATTAAAATTTAAAAGTCAATTATCTGAAATTAAGTATTTCAAATGGCGGGAGACTTTGTTAAACATAAAAAAGACAATGATACGACGTCAGTGTGGAGTTATTATTTAGTTGCGAAGGACGGGAACAGTGCTAAATGTAAGCGATGCCCAGCCACCCTCAAGACTTTGGGTGGATCAACTAAGGGATTACATACACATTTGTTATCAAAACATAACATCAAGGTTATATCAGCTTCAACAAGTCAAGATTCTGAAAATCTGAACACAGCACCGCCGCCAGCCAAGCGAAAGTTAGATAATTATTTTACTAAAAGTGCCGACGATAGCCTGGATGATATTTTGGCAAGAATGATTGCATTCGATGGATTTCCATTCAGTGTATTCATAACCTCAGATGATTTGAGAAAATTGCTCTTAGCAAAATACACGGATTTACCAAAGTCAGCCGTCACTGTTCGAAAACGTGTTATGAATTACAGTGAAAAAATCAGAAAGCAAGTAACTGCAGAATTAAAACATTTGAAAAGTGCAGGTGAAAGATTTAGTCTTTCTTTCGACGAGTGGACTTCAACTTCCAATAAACGATACATGGCGGTCAACGTTCATTCATATAAAAATTTTTGGAACTTAGGACTTGTTCCTATTTACGATAGTATGACAGCTGAAAATTGTCTTCGTATATTGCAAGAGCGTCTAAGTAAATTTGACATTTCCCTAGAAACTGACATCGTGGCTATTGTAACCGATGGACCGAATGTTATGATAAAGGTGGGGCGGCTTTATGTGTGCTCTGTGATGTGCTTTATGAAACCCATAATAATTTGCAAGATAGCCCTACCTCAGATGATACTATAAATGAACCAGCTGTGACTGTTGATTATATGGACGACAGCGATGATGAACACCATTTAGAAGACTTAGACTGTCCAGAATCAGGTTGAATCGTAATGTCACAAAATGATCTTGCGCCAGAACACGTACCAGAGTTAACACAATATGAAAATATTAATGAGCTGATAAAGAAAATCCGCAAAGTTGTAGTGTATTTCAAAAGATCTCCATTGGAAAATGAAACAGTACTTCAAAAATATGTGAAAATTGAACATGGAAAAGAGTTGTCACTTCTTTTGGACTGTAAAACCAGGTGGAATAGTCTTTTAACAATGCTGGAGCGATTTTATCTTTTAAAAGCATGCATTCAAAAAGCTCTTATAGATCTCAATCATACAATTCGTTTAGAAGATGTTGATTTTGAATTGGTAAATAAAATTGTTGATGTGCTGACCCCAATTAAATTGACAGTAGAAGCAATCTGTCGGTGAGATGCTAATTTATGCACAGCTGATGCCGCTTTGAAATTTCTTATAAAACAACTGTCTAGCTAAAACTCAGCACTTGCCAAAAAAATTAAAACATCTTTAGTGGAACGTATAAAGCAACGACGAAGTGATGATTTAACTGGCGTGTTAAATTATTTACAAAATCCACGAATGGATGTTGAAAATCAGTTATTATCGGATTTGGAATGGCACGACTTATTTCCAGTTCCGACACAGGCTTTAGTGAGGAAGCAAATAAAGAGTATTGTTAAAAGACTTAATAGTCGAGATTACACGGAAGAAGAAGCAAGGTCAGGATCACAAACAGATGATGAGCTAAGGTCAGAAACCTCCCAACCCCAATTGACATTAAAGGAAAAGTTACAGCTGGAAATTAACAAGAGTATGAAATCCCCAGATCCTGAAGTACAAGTACAAAATGAATTGGGGTTGGCAAATAGTATAAGACGTGAATTGAGCCTGTTCGAAAATGGAGGAGTTCGTGGATATCACTTAGAAACAGCATATAAGTATCTATTGTCTATTCCTCCAACCAGCGTAGAAGCTGAACGAGCGTTTTCAGCTGCTGCTTATGTTGGCAATAAACTACGAAGCAGGGTCGGAAGTCAAACATTGGATGCTTTGATATTTCTGCGATTATATTTTCGAAATTCTAAATAGTTATTTTGTGCTGTTTTTTAATTTCTTGCAAAAGTATAGTATTTTTTGGTTTGTGTTTTTTCTTTTCTTATTATTATTCTGATTTGTGTTGTGCAAAGACATTAAAGACATTTTTTTTAATTACTCGTATTTTTTTTTATTTTAGCCCAATTAGAAACCACATAGTCTAATCCCGGGATAGGCCCGGGATCCCGGGAAAAGGCTTCAAAAATCCCGTAAGCCCGGGATTGAAAAACATGCTCGGGATTGTATTCTCTAATTGGGGCACGCAAATGACGATGGTGAGTAAACAATCCGAATTGTCCCATGTAAGCAAACAATTTCATGATCATACAGATATTCTTTTGTAGTACTTGTTGATTTTTGGGTTCGACAATAGAAAATTATATTGTTTACCTTGTCGATATTGTTCCTATTGTTAACTTCCAGTATAAATGCTAGTAGATTCTGTTGAAACATTTAATTTTAGTACTCACTTCGAGTTTCTAATAACTAACAAACATGAAGTTCTACCTGGCGTTCTTCTTTGTGGTAAGTGTTTTATTAATTACATATCATTAATTTGCAATGGATAACAAGAACATCGGAGGTCTATTGGCTGCCGGGTCCGACTCGTGAGCGAGAGGTACCGAGTTCAATCATCAGTGCAGGCATGTATCAATATTTTTAACTCCGTCATAAAAAAGGGGGGTGTTACAAGTTTCACGTGTGTATCTGTATGTCTGTAGGTGGCATCGTTGTTCCCGAACAGATTAAAATTAGTTAAGTAGTTCAGAAAATATTTGAGTATATGTAAACTTGGTCGGGAGTTATTCGGTTTTTTGTCAGTTGGGTTATTCCGAGTTATGTACATTAGTTGATCAGATGACAACTAATCGATGCTCTTACGATAAGGAAAACATCTTGAGAAAACCTGCACTTAAAGGCGATCTGAACATGTAACCAAGATCCAATTTAGTCAGATCAAATTTTTGAAAGTATCTTTTATTACTTATATTTAGATATTAGTACCAAAAAGCAAAGGTTTACGTCACATATTAAAAAATAATAGCAAAAGAACAAGTATCTATAACTAATGCCCAATAACCGTATTTTTTATTTTATCGAATAGAAAGCATGGACTATATTGACATATTTAAAAAAAAACAAGCTAATTACGGCAAAAACATTAGCATATCGTAAACATAATAGTCTAACAAGTCAGAACATAGTAGTATATTATTACCGATATAGACAGTAAGATCAAAACCGCTGGAATCTTCTGTGACATATCAAAGGCTTTTAATGTTGTTAACCATTAGCTTCTCATCTAAAAGCTGTCACGATACAGCAAATTAGGTATCGCCTAAAAGCTTCAATTCAAAATTTCATACATAATAGAAAACAGACGGTTGGGATAACCCTTTGCTTTGTAAAATTTTTTTGAACTCCTGTATTCATTAAGAAATAAAGTACATACATACTGTTGAAGTTCGAATAGATGGTGTCATAGGTCAGATGAAGTCAGCATAACGATAGGTGTTCCACAGGGATCCTCTCTAAGAAACACACTATTCACGGTATTCCAACGTTTAACCAAATTTATGAAAAATTATCAGAATGTGCTGTTTACGGATAATGCCACGGTAGTAGTACGGGCACCAACGCAAAAAAATGTAGAGAGTAATACCCGAGCTGCATATTCGCGGCTTAATTAGTGGTTGCAGAGTAATGGACTGAAACTCTTGGCGTCAAATCCCGATAATGCTTCCGCGCAACATGTGGGGGCTTGGAGTTCGCCAATGTGTAATGGACTGATACTAAATAGCACTAAGTCCAAAATAATTATATTTTTGGGGAGATTGCCACCTTATTTGAGGGAGATGCAAACCCCGATTCAATTATGCACGACGCCTAAATTTCAATATGGACGCCACGTTGAAGTAGGCAATACACATTGATAATGTCTGTGCAAAATTGTCTAATGCAACATATGCTATAGGTAAATAGAAACCTATCGCATCTCTGAAAAATTCTCCGCCAAACACTCTGTTATGTCTAATGGAATGATTCTATGGGAAAACGCATCAGAAACACAAGGTTTTTTGATTACACAAAAAACGGGCACTCAGAACATTGGTAGGCGCATAACGCATGCAGTTTCTACTAGTTAATGTTCTCGTGTGAAATGTGGCTGCACTGGGATTCGAACTCGGTACCTCTCGTTAACGAGACGGACGTTAACCACTAGACCAGTGACGCTTTTTCCTACTATACTTACCGCATTACCCTTCACTAACGTGGAGGAGGCTATATCCATCAGTGAACTGTAAGGACTAAGCAGATGTGATGTGTGTGGTTGGCGATGAATTGTCATGTCAGGTGGTAGGACTCTGTCAAGCCTGAGGAGTCCGCCTAGGTGAGTACCACCGCCTTATCTATTTCTGCCGTCATGTACCAATGCTTGAATTGTTGTGTTCCGGTTTGAAAGATAGAGTGGCCGACGCAATTACAGGCATGAGGCATTTCATTTAAGTCCTCAGTGACTAAATGCATGTATCGATAGGTACAGTTATCTACCACTTACCATCAGGTGGGCTGATTGCTCGTTTGTCAACTGCGTAGCATAATAAAATCTAAGTATAGGTTACTTGCTATAGCGATGTTGCTTCTTTATTTTATTTCTTTTAAATAAAACAAATTTTTTTCAGGTGCTGCTGTGTGCTTTGGCCTCAGCACAATCAGGTCAGTAACGATAAAAGAGTAGTGGTGGGGTAGGCTTGAGTAGAGGTAAGGAAGGAAGAGGTACGGCAAAGTTAAGGCAGAAGTAGGCCAGGTTTATTCAGACTTTTACACCTACCTACCTACCAACGCTACGTATATACATTTTAAAATAATTTCTCACTATAGGTAACTATGACACTTATACATTATTTCATTTTTCCAGGTGTCCCAAACATGAATGGTAAGTCTAAAAAGATTACACTTCCTACATTTTATAAAATAAAGGTAGTTAAGTACCTACGTACTTAATTTTATCAACAACAGTATTTTTGAATTTGAAATTCGCCGCTTAACTTCAAAGCCAAACCAATAACTGCACCAAAAAAGAATCGGCGTCATTTCAAAGGTTAGGCGGTAGCTTAATCGGCACAAGTTCTGTTTTCTATCGAGTACCTACAGCTGCCTGTTTTAAAATGGAATTCGAAATTCATTGCAAAAAAATCGCAATTTAGAGACGCAATCTCTTGCGCAGTCCTCTATTAAGAGCCTCAAGGCACCTCAATAAGTCAAAAGCAAGTGAAATAGTTAAGATAGCTTACTGTTAGCGAAAGGATTGCAATGAAATGAATTGATTTCATTTTACCCCTTCATGAATATAGGTAAAGAAAATAACCGATTAGTCGGCTGTTTTGGCCGACTAGTCGGTACATCTCTAATAATTGTTACATGTCTAATGATTTTTACATGTTTAACAGTTGAAGAATTACCTGACGCACTCCCTGGTAAGTCTAAAGAGATTACTGTTCCTACATTTTGTAGAACAATAGTAGTTAATAATAGTAGTTAGTACCTAGTAAATTAAGGTAGAGACCTACTTACTTATCCTACACAACCTTTTTATAAACGCGCATAAGTGTGTTTCTAGAATTCCAAATTCAATAGTGAGAGAAAGTCAATGCCGGAGACACAATCGCGAGTTGACACGCACGAGCATGAGCGTGAGTTTTGAGCGTCACTATCGCGATGCTCCGAACAGAACTTTTAAACGCACACACGTAGGACTTAGTACTTTAAGAGTAATTTTATTGGGGCCCGAGACTTGCATTGTCTTCTATTTGCTTACATAATTCTTACCACAAGGTAAGTGCGTAGAGTTTATCTACTGTAGAATTAAGAAGGGATGAAAAGGAGCCCATTTCTTCTTACTTCGACCTGTACTTCAAAGCCAAACCAAAAACTGCAGCCCAAAAAATATCGGCGTCATTTCAAAGGTTAGGCGGTAGCTTAATCGGCACAAGTTCTGTTTTCTATCGAGTACCTACAGCTGCCTGATTTAAAATGGATTTCGACATTCTATTATTTATTTATTTAACAGTTTATTGTACACAATATAACAAAACATCCGTTGCTAAAAAATCGCAATTTAGAGACGCAATCTCTTGCGTAGTCCTCTATTAACAGCCTCAAGACACCTCAATAAATCAAAAGCAAGTGAAATAGTTAAGATAGCTTACTGTTAGCGAAAGGATTGCAATGAAATGAATTGATTTCATTTTACCCCTTCATGAATATAGGTAAAGAAAATAACCGATTAGTCGGCTGTTTTGGCCGACTAGTCAGTACATCTCTAATAATTGTTACATGTCTAATGATTTTTACATGTTTAACAGTTGAAGAATTACCTGACGCACTCCCTGGTAAGTCTAAAGAGATTACTGTTCCTACATTTTGTAGAACAATAGTAGTTAATAATAGTAGTTAGTACCTAGTAAATTAAGGTAGAGACCTACTAACTTATCCTACACAACCTTTTTATAAACGCGCACAAGTGTGTTTCTAGAATTCCAAATTCAAAAGTGAGAGAAAGTCAATGCCGGAGACACAATTGCGAGTTGACACGCACGAGCATGAGCGTCACTATCGCGATGCTCCGAACAGAACTTTTAAACGCACACAAGTAGGACTTAGTACCTAGAGTATAATTTTATTAGGGCCCGAAACTTGCATAGTCTATTATTTGCTTACATAATTCCTCCCACAAGGTAAGTGCGTAGAGTTTATCTACTGTAGAATTAAGGAGGGATGAAACGGAGCACATTTCTTCTTGCTTTGACCTGTACTTCAAAGCCAAACCAAAAACTACAGCAAAAAAGAATCGGCGTCATTTCAAAGGTTAGCCGGTAGCTTAATCGGCACAAGTTATGTTTTCTATCGAGTACCTACAGCTGCCTGTTTTAAAATGGAATTCGAAATTCATTGCAAAAAAATCGCAATTTAGAGACGCAATCTCTTGCGCAGTCCTCTATTAAGAGCCTCAAGGCACCTCAATAAATCAAAAGCAAGTGAAATAGTTAAGATAGCTTACTGTTAGCGAAAGGATTGCAATGAAATGAATTGATTTCATTTTACCCCTTCATGAATATAGGTAAAGAAAATAACCGATTAGTCGGCTGTTTTGGCCGACTAGTCGGTACATCTCTAATAATTGTTATAAACCTCAGCAAACTTATTTAATAAAGCACATATCAGCCCACACAATCATATCTTCACGAGGTGCCAATTGGCTCCCGAGACTGTAACTAGTCTCTGACTTCTCCAGCGGACGACCTTTGAGTAGGGGTAGGGGAAGGAAAGGATAGGGCAGGGGCAGAAATAGGCCAGGTTTATTCAAACTATAATATCTACCTACCTTCCAAGGCTAGGCACATACATTTCAAATTAATACCAAAAACAGTCCTGCCGTGCTCAAGTTTTTACCTCTGCATACTTGCATACTCTACCCAAGCTTGTGACTTATTTCTCACTATAGGTAACTTAGGCACTCATACATTTTTTCATTTTTACAGATCAAACAGATGGTGACAGCGGTAAGTCTAAAGAGATTACAGTTCCTACAATTTATAGAACAATGGTAGTTAAGTACCTACGTACTTAATTTTATCGACACGTTATTTTGCATATGAAATTCGCCGCCTAAATTAAGGTACACACCTACTCACCTATCCTTCACAACCTTTGTAATAACTCGCACAAGTGTGTTTCTAGAATTCCAAATTCAATAGTGAGAGCAAGTCAATGCCGGAGACACAATCGCGAGTTGACACGCACGAGCATGAGCGTCACTATCGCGATGCTCCGAACAGAACTTTTAAACGCACACAAGTAGGACTTAGTACCTAGAGTATAATTTTATTAGGGCCCGAAACTTGCATAGTCTATTATTTGCTTACATAATTCCTCCCACAAGGTAAGTGCGTAGAGTTTATCTACTGTAGAATTAAGGAGGGATGAAACGGAGCACATTTCTTCTTGCTTTGACCTGTACTTCAAAGCCAAACCAAAAACTACAGCAAAAAAGAATCGGCGTCATTTCAAAGGTTAGCCGGTAGCTTAATCGGCACAAGTTATGTTTTCTATCGAGTACTTACAGCTGCCTGTTTTAAAATGGAATTCGAAATTCACTGCAAAAAAATCGCAATTTAGAGACGCAATCTCTTGCGCAGTCCTCTATTAAGAGCCTCAAGGCACCTCAATAAATCAAAAGCAAGTGAAATAGTTAAGATAGCTTACTGTTAGCGAAAGGATTGCAATGAAATGAATTGATTTCATTTTACCCCTTCATGAATATAGGTAAAGAAAATAACCGATTAGTCGGCTGTTTTGGCCGACTAGTCGGTACATCTCTAATAATTGTTATAAACCTCAGCAAACTTATTTAATAAAGCACATATCAGCCCACACAATCATATCTTCACGAGGTGCCAATTGGCTCCCGAGACTGTAACTAGTCTCTGACTTCTCCAGCGGACGACCTTTGAGTAGGGGTAGGGGAAGGAAAGGATAGGGCAGGGGCAGAAATAGGCCAGGTTTATTCAAACTATAATATCTACCTACCTTCCAAGGCTAGGCACATACATTTCAAATTAATACCAAAAACAGTCCTGCCGTGCTCAAGTTTTTACCTCTGCATACTTGCATAGTCTACCCAAGCTTGTGACTTATTTCTCACTATAGGTAACTTAGGCACTCATACATTTTTTCATTTTTACAGATCAAACTGATGGTGACAGCGGTAAGTCTAAAGAGACTACAGTTCCTACATTTTATAGAACAATGGTAGTTAAGTACCTACGTACTTAATTTTATCGACACGTTATTTTGCATATGAAATTCGCCGCCTAAATTATGGTACACACCTACTCACCTAGCCTACACAACCTTTGTATTAACGCGCATATGTGTATTTCTAGGATTCCAGACACAATCACGAGTTGTCACGCACGAGCATGAGCGTGAGTTTTGAGAGTCACTATCGCGATGCTCCGAGCTGAACTTTAAAACGCACACACGTAGGACTTAGTATCTTAAGTATAATTTTATTAGGGCCCGAGACTTACATATTCTTCTATTTGCTTACATAATTCCTCCCACAAGGTAAGTGCGTAAAGTTTGCCTACTGTAGAATTAAGGAGGGATGAAAAAGAGGCAGTGATTGGAGTCGAGAGTTCATTGTTTGTGTTTTCCACCAAACGGAGCCCATTCCTTCTTGCTTGGGCCTGTACTTCAAAGCCAAACCAAAAACTGCAGCCCAAAAAAAATCGGCGTCATTTCAAAGGTTAGGCGGTAGCTTAATCGGCAAAAGTTATGTTTTCTATTAATTACCTACAGCTGCCTGTTTTAAAATGGAATTCGCCATTCATTGCAAAAAAATCGCAATTTAGAGACGCAATCTCTTGCGCAGTCCTCTATTAAGAGCCTCAAGGCACCTCAATAAATCAAAAGCAAGTGAAATAGTTAAGATAGCTTACTGTTAGCGAAAGGCTTGCAATGAAATGAATTGATTTCATTTTACCCCTTCATGAATATAGGTAAAGAAAATAACCGATTAGTCGGCTGTTTTGGCCGACTAGTCGGTACATCTCTAATAATTGTTATAAACCTCAGCAAACTTATTTAATAAAGCACATATCAGCCCACACAATCATATCTTCACGAGGTGCCAATTGGCTCCCGAGACTGTAACTAGTCTCTGACTTCTCCAGCGGACGACCTTTGAGTAGGGGTAGGGGAAGGAAAGGATAGGGCAGGGGCAGAAATAGGCCAGGTTTATTCAAACTATAATATCTACCTACCTTCCAAGGCTAGGCACATACATTTCAAATTAATACCAAAAACAGTCCTGCCGTGCTCAAGTTTTTACCTCTGCATACTTGCATAGTCTACCCAAGCTTGTGACTTATTTCTCACTATAGGTAACTTAGGCACTCATACATTTTTTCATTTTTACAGATCAAACTGATGGTGACAGCGGTAAGTCTAAAGAGACTACAGTTCCTACATTTTATAGAACAATGGTAGTTAAGTACCTACGTACTTAATTTTATCGACACGTTATTTTGCATATGAAATTCGCCGCCTAAATTATGGTACACACCTACTCACCTAGCCTACACAACCTTTGTATTAACGCGCATATGTGTATTTCTAGGATTCCAGACACAATCACGAGTTGTCACGCACGAGCATGAGCGTGAGTTTTGAGAGTCACTATCGCGATGCTCCGAGCTGAACTTTAAAACGCACACACGTAGGACTTAGTATCTTAAGTATAATTTTATTAGGGCCCGAGACTTACATATTCTTCTATTTGCTTACATAATTCCTCCCACAAGGTAAGTGCGTAAAGTTTGCCTACTGTAGAATTAAGGAGGGATGAAAAAGAGGCAGTGATTGGAGTCGAGAGTTCATTGTTTGTGTTTTCCACCAAACGGAGCCCATTCCTTCTTGCTTGGGCCTGTACTTCAAAGCCAAACCAAAAACTGCAGCCCAAAAAAAATCGGCGTCATTTCAAAGGTTAGGCGGTAGCTTAATCGGCAAAAGTTATGTTTTCTATTAATTACCTACAGCTGCCTGTTTTAAAATGGAATTCGCCATTTATTGCAAAAAAATCGCAATTTAGAGACGCAATCTCTTGCGCAGTCCTCTATTAAGAGCCTCAAGGCACCTCAATAAATCAAAAGCAAGTGAAATAGTTAAGATAGCTTACTGTTAGCTAAAGGATTGCAATGAAATGAATTGATTTCATTTTATCCCTTCATGAATATAGGTAAAGAAAATAACCGATTAGTCGGCTGTTTTGGCCGACTAGTCGGTACATCTCTAATAATTGTTACATGTCTAATGATTTTTACATGTTTAACAGTTGAAAAATTACCTGACGCACTCCCTGGTAAGTCTAAAGAGATTACTGTTCCTACATTTTGTAGAACAATAGTAGTTAATAATAGTAGTTAGTACCTAGTAAATTAAGGTAGAGACCTACTAACTTATCCTACACAACCTTTTTATAAACGCGCATAAGTGTGTTTCTAGAATTCCAAATTCAATAGTGAGAGAAAGTCAATGCCGGAGACACAATCGCGAGTTGACACGCACGAGCATGAGCGTCACTATCGCGATGCTCCGATCAGAACTTTTAAACGCACACACGTAGGACTTAGTACTTTAAGAGTTATTTTATTAGGGCCCGAGACTTGCATTGTCTTCTACTTGCTTACATAATTCCTGCCACAAGGTAAGTGCGTAGAGTTTATCTACTGTAGAATTAAGAAGGGATGAAAAGGAGCCCATTTTTTCTTACTTCGACCTGTACTTCAAAGCCAAACCAAAAACTGCAGCACAAAAAATATTGGCGTCATTTCAAAGGTTAGCCGGTAGCTTAATCGGCACAAGTTATGTTTTATATCAAATACCTACAGCTGCCTGTTTTAAAATGGAATTCGAAATTCATTGCAAAAAAAAACGCAATTTAGAGACGCAATCTCTTGCGCAGTCCTCTATTAAGAGCCTCAAGGCACCTCAATAAATCAAAAGCAAGTGAAATAGTTAAGATAGCTTACTGTTAGCGAAAGGATTGCAATGAAATGAATTGATTTCATTTTACCCCTTCATGAATATAGGTAAAGAAAATAACCGATTAGTCGGCTGTTTTGGCCGACTAGTCGGTACATCTCTAATAATTGCTATAAACCTCAGCAAACTTATTTAATAAAGCACATATCAGCCCACACAATCATATCTTCACGAGGTGCCAATTGGCTCCCGAGACTGTAACTAGTCTCTGACTTCTCCAGCGGACGACCTTTGAGTAGGGGTAGGGGAAGGAAAGGATAGGGCAGGGGCAGAAATAGGCCAGGTTTATTCAAACTATAATATCTACCTACCTACCAAGGCTAGGCACATACATTTCAAATTAATACCAAAAACAGTCCTGCCGTGCTCAAGTTTTTACCTCTGCATACTTGCATAGTCTACCCAAGCTTGTGACTTATTTCTCACTATAGGCAACTTAGGCACTCATACATTATTTCATTTTTACAGGTGTCCCAAACACGGATGGTAAGTCTAAAAAGATTACAGTTCCTACATTTTATAAAATAATGGTAGTTAAGTACCTACGTACTTAATTTTATCGACAACATTATTTTTGCCTTTGAAATTCGCCGCTTAAATTAAGGTAGATACCTACTTACCTATCCTTCACAACCTTTGTAATAACTCGCACAAGTGTGTTTCTAGAATTCCAAATTCAATAGTGAGAGAAAGTCAATGCCGGAGACACAATCGCGAGTTGACACGCACGAGCATGAGCGTCACTATCGCGATGCTCCGAACAGAACTTTTAAACGCACACAAGTAGGACTTAGTACCTAGAGTATAATTTTATTAGGGCCCGAAACTTGCATAGTCTATTATTTGCTTACATAATTCCTCCCACAAGGTAAGTGCGTAGAGTTTATCTACTGTAGAATTAAGGAGGGATGAAACGGAGCACATTTCTTCTTGCTTCGACCTGTACTTCAAAGCCAAACCAAAAACTACAGCAAAAAAGAATCGGCGTCATTTCAAAGGTTAGCCGGTAGCTTAATCGGCACAAGTTATGTTTTATATCAAATACCTACAGCTGCCTGTTTTAAAATGGAATTCGAAATTCATTGCAAAAAATCGCAATTTAGAGACGCAATCTCTTGCGCAGTCCTCTATTAAGAGCCTCAAGGCACCTCAATAAATCAAAAGCAAGTGAAATAGTTAAGATAGCTTACTGTTAGCGAAAGGATTGCAATGAAATGAATTGATTTCATTTTACCCCTTCATGAATATAGGTAAAGAAAATAACCGATTAGTCGGCTGTTTTGGCCGACTAGTCGGTACATCTCTAATAATTGCTATAAACCTCAGCAAACTTATTTAATAAAGCACATATCAGCCCACACAATCATATCTTCACGAGGTGCCAATTGGCTCCCGAGACTGTAACTAGTCTCTGACTTCTCCAGCGGACGACCTTTGAGTAGGGGTAGGGGAAGGAAAGGATAGGGCAGGGGCAGAAATAGGCCAGGTTTATTCAAACTATAATATCTACCTACCTACCAAGGCTAGGCACATACATTTCAAATTAATACCAAAAACAGTCCTGCCGTGCTCAAGTTTTTACCTCTGCATACTTGCATAGTCTACCCAAGCTTGTGACTTATTTCTCACTATAGGCAACTTAGGCACTCATACATTATTTCATTTTTACAGGTGTCCCAAACACGGATGGTAAGTCTAAAAAGATTACAGTTCCTACATTTTATAAAATAATGGTAGTTAAGTACCTACGTACTTAATTTTATCGACAACATTATTTTTGCCTTTGAAATTCGCCGCTTAAATTAAGGTAGATACCTACTTACCTATCCTTCACAACCTTTGTAATAACTCGCACAAGTGTGTTTCTAGAATTCCAAATTCAATAGTGAGAGAAAGTCAATGCCGGAGACACAATCGCGAGTTGACACGCACGAGCATGAGCGTCACTATCGCGATGCTCCGAACAGAACTTTTAAACGCACACAAGTAGGACTTAGTACCTAGAGTATAATTTTATTAGGGCCCGAAACTTGCATAGTCTATTATTTGCTTACATAATTCCTCCCACAAGGTAAGTGCGTAGAGTTTATCTACTGTAGAATTAAGGAGGGATGAAACGGAGCACATTTCTTCTTGCTTCGACCTGTACTTCAAAGCCAAACCAAAAACTACAGCAAAAAAGAATCGGCGTCATTTCAAAGGTTAGCCGGTAGCTTAATCGGCACAAGTTATGTTTTATATCAAATACCTACAGCTGCCTGTTTTAAAATGGAATTCGAAATTCATTGCAAAAAATCGCAATTTATAGACGCAATCTCTTGCGCTGTCCTCTATTAAGAGCCTCAAGGCTTCTCAATAAATCAAAAGCAAGTGAAATAGTTAAGATAGCTTACTGTTAGCGAAGGGATTGCAATGAAATGAATTGATTTCATTTTACCCCTTCATGAATATAGGTAAAGAAAATAACCGATTAGTCGGCTGTTTTGGCCGACTAGTCGGTACATCTCTAATAATTGTTATAAACCTCAGCAAACTTATTTAATAAAGCACATATCAGCCCACACAATCATATCTTCACGAGGTGCCAATTGGCTCCCGAGACTGTAACTAGTCTCTGACTTCTCCAGCGGACGACCTTTGAGTAGGGGTAGGGGAAGGAAAGGATAGGGCAGGGGCAGAAATAGGCCAGATTTATTCAAACTATAATATCTACCTACCTTTCAAGGCTAGGCACATACATTTCAAATTAATACCAAAAACAGTCCTGCCGTGCTCAAGTTTTTACCTCTGCATACTTGCATAGTCTACCCAAGCTTGTGACTTATTTCTCACTATAGGCAACTTAGGCACTCATACATTATTTCATTTTTACAGGTGTCCCAAACACGGATGGTAAGTCTAAAAAGATTACAGTTCCTACATTTTATAAAATAATGGTAGTTAAGTACCTACGTACTTAATTTTATCGACAACATTATTTTTGCCTTTGAAATTCACCGCTTAAATTAAGGTAGATACCTACTTACCTATCCTTCACAACCTTTGTAATAACTCGCACAAGTGTGTTTCTAGAATTCCAAATTCAATAGTGAGAGAAAGTCAATGCCGGAGACACAATCGCGAGTTGACACGCACGAGCATGAGCGTCACTATCGCGATGCTCCGAACAGAACTTTTAAACGCACACAAGTAGGACTTAGTACCTAGAGTATAATTTTATTAGGGCCCGAAACTTGCATAGTCTATTATTTGCTTACATAATTCCTCCCACAAGGTAAGTGCGTAGAGTTTATCTACTGTAGAATTAAGGAGGGATGAAACGGAGCACATTTCTTCTTGCTTCGACCTGTACTTCAAAGCCAAACCAAAAACTACAGCAAAAAAGAATCGGCGTCATTTCAAAGGTTAGCCGGTAGCTTAATCGGCACAAGTTATGTTTTCTATCGAGTACCTACAGCTGCCTGTTTTAAAATGGAATTCGAAATTCATTGCAAAAAATCGCAATTTAGAGACGCAATCTCTTGCGCAGTCCTCTATTAAGAGCCTCAAGGCACCTCAATAAATCAAAAGCAAGTGAAATAGTTAAGATAGCTTACTGTTAGCGAAAGGATTGCAATGAAATGAATTGATTTCATTTCACCCCTTCATGAATATAGGTAAAGAAAATAACCGATTAGTCGGCTGTTTTGGCCGACTAGTCGGTACATCTCTAATAATTGTTATCAACCTCAGCAAACTTATTTAATAAAGCACATATCAGCCCACACAATCATATCTTCACGAGGTGCCAATTGGCTCCCGAGACTGTAACTAGTCTCTGACTTCTCCAGCGGACGACCTTTGAGTAGGGGTAGGGGAAGGAAAGGATAGGGCAGGGGCAGAAATAGGCCAGGTTTATTCAAACTATAATATCTACCTACCTACCAAGGCTAGGCACATACATTTCAAATTAATACCAAAAACAGTCCTGCCGTGCTCAAGTTTTTACCTCTGCATACTTGCATAGTCTACCCAAGCTTGTGACTTATTTCTCACTATAGGTAACTTAGGCACTTATACATTATTTCATTTTTACAGGTGTCCCAAACACGGATGGTAAGTCTAAAAAGATTACAGTTCCTACATTTTATAAAATAATGGTAGTTAAGTACCTACGTACTTAATTTTATCGACAACATTATTTTTGCCTTTGAAATTCGCCGCTTAAATTAAGGTAGATACCTACTTACCTATCCTTCACAACCTTTGTAATAACTCGCACAAGTGTGTTTCTAGAATTCCAAATTCAATAGTGAGAGAAAGTCAATGCCGGAGACACAATCGCGAGTTGACACGCACGAGCATGAGCGTCACTATCGCGATGCTCCGAACAGAACTTTTAAACGCACACAAGTAGGACTTAGTACCTAGAGTATAATTTTATTAGGGCCCGAAACTTGCATAGTCTATTATTTGCTTACATAATTCCTCCCACAAGGTAAGTGCGTAGAGTTTATCTACTGTAGAATTAAGGAGGGATGAAACGGAGCACATTTCTTCTTGCTTCGACCTGTACTTCAAAGCCAAACCAAAAACTACAGCAAAAAAGAATCGGCGTCATTTCAAAGGTTAGCCGGTAGCTTAATCGGCACAAGTTATGTTTTATATCAAATACCTACAGCTGCCTGTTTTAAAATGGAATTCGAAATTCATTGCAAAAAAAAACGCAATTTAGAGACGCAATCTCTTGCGCAGTCCTCTATTAAGAGCCTCAAGGCACCTCAATAAATCAAAAGCAAGTGAAATAGTTAAGATAGCTTACTGTTAGCGAAAGGATTGCAATGAAATGAATTGATTTCATTTTACCCCTTCATGAATATAGGTAAAGAAAATAACCGATTAGTCGGCTGTTTTGGCCGACTAGTCGGTACATCTCTAATAATTGTTATAAACCTCAGCAAACTTATTTAATAAAGCACATATCAGCCCACACAATCATATCTTCACGAGGTGCCAATTGGCTCCCGAGACTGTAACTAGTCTCTGACTTCTCCAGCGGACGACCTTTGAGTAGGGGTAGGGGAAGGAAAGGATAGGGCAGGGGCAGAAATAGGCCAGGTTTATTCAAACTATAATATCTACCTACCTACCAAGGCTAGGCACATACATTTCAAATTAATACCAAAAACAGTCCTGCCGTGCTCAAGTTTTTACCTCTGCATACTTGCATAGTCTACCCAAGCTTGTGACTTATTTCTCACTATAGGCAACTTAGGCACTCATACATTATTTCATTTTTACAGGTGTCCCAAACACGGATGGTAAGTCTAAAAAGATTACAGTTCCTACATTTTATAAAATAATGGTAGTTAAGTACCTACGTACTTAATTTTATCGACAACATTATTTTTGCCTTTGAAATTCACCGCTTAAATTAAGGTAGATACCTACTTACCTATCCTTCACAACCTTTGTAATAACTCGCACAAGTGTGTTTCTAGAATTCCAAATTCAATAGTGAGAGAAAGTCAATGCCGGAGACACAATCGCGAGTTGACACGCACGAGCATGAGCGTCACTATCGCGATGCTCCGAACAGAACTTTTAAACGCACACAAGTAGGACTTAGTACCTAGAGTATAATTTTATTAGGGCCCGAAACTTGCATAGTCTATTATTTGCTTACATAATTCCTCCCACAAGGTAAGTGCGTAGAGTTTATCTACTGTAGAATTAAGGAGGGATGAAACGGAGCACATTTCTTCTTGCTTTGACCTGTACTTCAAAGCCAAACCAAAAACTACAGCAAAAAACAATCGGCGTCATTTCAAAGGTTAGCCGGTAGCTTAATCGGCACAAGTTATGTTTTCTATCGAGTACCTACAGCTGCCTGTTTTAAAATGGAATTCAAAATTCATTGCAAAAAAATCGCAATTTAGAGACGCAATCTCTTGCGCAGTCCTCTATTAAGAGCCTCAAGGCACCTCAATAAATCAAAAGCAAGTGAAATAGTTAAGATAGCTTACTGTTAGCGAAAGGATTGCAATGAAATGAATTGATTTCATTTTACCCCTTCATGAATATAGGTAAAGAAAATAACCGATTAGTCGGCTGTTTTGGCCGACTAGTCGGTACATCTCTAAAAATTGTTATAAACCTCAGCAAACTTATTTAATAAAGCACATATCAGCCCACACAATCATATCTTCACGAGGTGCCAATTGGCTCCCGAGACTGTAACTAGTCTCTGACTTCTCCAGCGGACGACCTTTGAGTAGGGGTAGGGGAAGGAAAGGATAGGGCAGGGGCAGAAATAGGCCAGATTTATTCAAACTATAATATCTACCTACCTTTCAAGGCTAGGCACATACATTTCAAATTAATACCAAAAACAGTCCTGCCGTGCTCAAGTTTTTACCTCTGCATACTTGCATAGTCTACCCAAGCTTGTGACTTATTTCTCACTATAGGTAACTTAGGCACTCATACATTTTTTCATTTTTACAGATCAAACTGATGGTGACAGCGGTAAGTCTAAAGAGATTACAGTTCCTACATTTTATGGAACAATGGTAGTTAAGTACCTACGTACTTAATTTTATCGACACGTTATTTTGCATATGAAATTCGCCGCCTAAATTATGGTACACACCTTCTCACCTATCCTACACAACCTTTGTTTGAACGCGCATATGTGTGTTTCTAGGATTCCAGACACAATCACGAGTTGTCACGCACGAGCATGAGCGTGAGTTTTGAGAGTCACTATCGCGATGCTCCGAGCTGAACTTTAAAACGCACACACGTAGGACTTAGTATCTTAAGTATAATTTTATTAGGGCCCGAGACTTACATATTCTTCTATTTGCTTACATTATTCCTCCCACAAGGTAAGTGCGTAAAGTTTGCCTACTGTAGAATTAAGGAGGGATGAAAAAGAGGCAGTGATTGGAGTCGAGAGTTCATTGTTTGTGTTTTCCACCAAACGGAGCCCATTCCTTCTTGCTTGGGCCTGTACTTCAAAGCCAAACCAAAAACTGCAGCCCAAAAAAAATCGGCGTCATTTCAAAGGTTAGGCGGTAGCTTAATCGGCAAAAGTTATGTTTTCAATCAATTACCTACAGCTGCCTGTTTTAAAATGGAATTCGCCATTCATTGCAAAAAAATCGCAATTTAGAGACGCAATCTCTTGCGCAGTCCTCTATTAAGAGCCTCAAGGCACCTCAATAAATCAAAAGCAAGTGAAATAGTTAAGATAGCTTACTGTTAGCGAAAGGCTTGCAATGAAATGAATTGATTTCATTTTACCCCTTCATGAATATAGGTAAAGAAAATAACCGATTAGTCGGCTGTTTTGGCCGACTAGTCGGTACATCTCTAATAATTGTTATAAACCTCAGCAAACTTATTTAATAAAGCACATATCAGCCCACACAATCATATCTTCACGAGGTGCCAATTGGCTCCCGAGACTGTAACTAGTCTCTGACTTCTCCAGCGGACGACCTTTGAGTAGGGGTAGGGGAAGGAAAGGATAGGGCAGGGGCAGAAATAGGCCAGGTTTATTCAAACTAAAATATCTACCAACCTTCCAAGGCTAGGCACATACATTTCAAATTAATACCAAAAACAGTCCTGCCGTGCTCAAGTTTTTACCTCTGCATACTTGCATAGTCTACCCAAGCTTGTGACTTATTTCTCACTATAGGTAACTTAGGCACTCATACATTTTTTCATTTTTACAGATCAAACTGATGGTGACAGCGGTAAGTCTAAAGAGATTACAGTTCCTACATTTTATAGAACAATGGTAGTTAAGTACCTACGTACTTAATTTTATCGACACGTTATTTTGCATATGAAATTCGCCGCCTAAATTATGGTACACACCTACTCACCTATCCTACACAACCTTTGTATTAACGCGCATATGTGTGTTTCTAGGATTCCAGACACAATCACGAGTTGTCACGCACGAGCATGAGCGTGAGTTTTGAGAGTCACTATCGCGATGCTCCGAGCTGAACTTTAAAACGCACACACGTAGGACTTAGTATCTTAAGTATAATTTTATTAGGGCCCGAGACTTACATATTCTTCTATTTGCTTACATTATTCCTCCCACAAGGTAAGTGCGTAAAGTTTGCCTACTGTAGAATTAAGGAGGGATGAAAAAGAGGCAGTGATTGGAGTCGAGAGTTCATTGTTTGTGTTTTCCACCAAACGGAGCCCATTCCTTCTTGCTTGGGCCTGTACTTCAAAGCCAAACCAAAAACTGCAGCCCAAAAAAAATCGGCGTCATTTCAAAGGTTAGGCGGTAGCTTAATCGGCAAAAGTTATGTTTTCTATCAATTACCTACAGCTGCCTGTTTTAAAATGGAATTCGCCATTCATTGCAAAAAAATCGCAATTTAGAGACGCAATCTCTTGCGCAGTCCTCTATTAAGAGCCTCAAGGCACCTCAATAAATCAAAAGCAAGTGAAATAGTTAAGATAGCTTACTGTTAGCGAAAGGCTTGCAATGAAATGAATTGATTTCATTTTACCCCTTCATGAATATAGGTAAAGAAAATAACCGATTAGTCGGCTGATTTGGCCGACTAGTCGGTACATCTCTAATAATTGTTACATGTCTAATGATTTTTACATGTTTAACAGTTGAAAAAGTACCTGACGCACATCCTGGTAAGTCTAAAGAAATCCTAACCCTAACAGTAGTTCCTACATTTTGTAGAACAATAGTAGTTAATAATAAAAGTTAGTACCTAGTAAATAAAGGTAGAGACCTACTTACTTATCCTACACAACCTTTTTATAAACGCGCATAAGTGTGTTTCTAGAATTCCAAATTCAATAGTGAGAGAAAGTCAATGCCGGAGACACAATCGCAAGTTGACACGCACGAGCATGAGCGTGAGTTTTGAGCGTCACTATCGCGATGCTCCGAACAGAACTTTAAAACGCACACACGTAGGACTTAGTACTTTAAGAGTAATTTTATTAGAGCCCGACACTTGCATTGTCTTCTATTTGCTTACATAATTCCTACCACAAGGTAAGTGCGTAGAGTTTATCTACTGTAGAATTAAGGAGGGATGAAAAGGAACCTATTTCTTCTTACTTTGACCTGTACTTCAAAGCCAAACCAAAAACTGCAGCACAAAACATATCGGCGTCATTTCAAAGGTTAGGCGGTAGCTTAATCGGCACAAGTTCTGTTTTCTATCGAGTACCTACAGCTGCCTGATTTAAAATGGAATTCGACATTCTATTATTTATTTATTTAACAGTTTATTGTACACAATATAACAAAACATCCATTGCTAAAAAATCGCAATTTAGAGACGCAATCTCTTGCGCAGTCCTCTATTAAGAGCCTCAAGGCACCTCAATAAATCAAAAGCAAGTGAAATAGTTAAGATAGCTTACTGTTAGCGAAAGGATTGCAATGAAATGAATTGATTTCATTTTACCCCTTCATGAATATAGGTAAAGAAAATAACCGATTAGTCGGCTGTTTTGGCCGACTAGTCGGTACATCTCTAAAAATTGTTATAAACCTCAGCAAACTTATTTAATAAAGCACATATCAGCCCACACAATCATATCTTCACGAGGTGCCAATTGGCTCCCGAGACTGTAACTAGTCTCTGACTTCTCCAGCGGACGACCTTTGAGTAGGGGTAGGGGAAGGAAAGGATAGGGCAGGGGCAGAAACAGGCCAGGTTTATTCAAACTATAATATCTACCTACCTAAGAAGGCTAGGCACGTACATTTCAAATTAATACCAAAAACAGTCCTGCTGTGCTCAAGTTTTTACCTCTGCATACTTGCATAGTCTACCCAAGCTTGTGACTTATTTCTCACTATAGGTAACTTACTCACTTATAATTTTTTTCATTTTTAGAGTATTACTTTTTGGTAAGTCTAAAGAAATTACAGTTCCTACATTTTATAGAGCAATAGTAGTAAAGTATTTTCGTACTTAATTTTATCGACACATTATATTGCATATGAAATTCGCCGCCTAAATTAAGGTAGAGACCTACTTACCTATTCTACACAACCTTTGTATGAACGCGCATATGTGTGTTTCTAGAATTCCAAATTCAATAGTGAGAGGAAGTCTATGCCGGAGACACGGGCACTAGTTGTCACGCACGAGCATGAGCGTGAGTTTTGAGCAACACTATCGCGATGCTCCGAACTGAACTTTTAAACGCACACACGTAGGACTTAGTACCTAGAGTATAATTTTATTAGGGCCCGATACTTACATATTGTTCTATTTGCTTACATAATTCCTCTCACAAGGTAAGTGCGTAGAGTTTACCTACTGTAGAATTAAGGAGGGATGAAAAGGAGGCAGCGATTGGAGTCGAGAGTTCAATGTTTATGTTTTCCACCAAACGGAGCCCATTTCTTTGTTTCAAAGCCAATCGTTCAAAGGCATCATATCAAAGGTTAGGCGGTTGCTTAATCGGCACAAGTGCTGTTTTCTATGGAGTACAGCTGCCTGCTTTAAGATGTAATTCGAAATTCATTGCAATAAAATCGCAATTTACAGACTCAATCTCTTGCAGTCCTCTATTAACAGCCACAAGGCACCTCAATAAATCAAAAGCAAGTGAAATCTTTAAGATAGTTTACTGATAGCGAAAGGATTGCAAGGAAATAAACTGATTTGATTTTACCCATGGGTATAGGTACAAAGAATAACCGATTAGTCGGCTGTTCGGGCTGACTAGTCGTCACATCTCTAAAACTTAGTATAAACCTCGCTCGGCCAACTTCATACTATCATTTATTTTATTTATTTATTTATTTATTTACTTCACTATACATTTGTAGCATTGTAGTATACTTAACACTAATCATATCCATAAGCGTATCTTGGGCTATTTTCCAGGAGGGGCCCGGCCCCTGAGGATTCTTAGGTTATATTTAATTTAAATTATGTTTGTATTACGTTTTTTATATACACATGTACATACGTTACATACATCCTTGGGTGGGCACCAAGCCATTTTGGGGTGGGCACGGCCCACCCAGCCACCCCTCTGCCTACGTCTATGATCATATCGTCACGAGGTGCTAATTGGCTCCCGAGACTGTAACTAGTCTCTAACTTCCCCTGCGGACGACCTAGGCTAACCTCGCTTGTAGGGGTGGCAATAATGGTATATATTTTCAAAACCGGGATTTTCGGATTAACATGAGGTTAAGACCGGGATCCTGGTATTTTAGATATTTTCGGGATTTGGAGAAGTTGCTAATAATTTTTAATAAACTTTTAATTGCTATATTCTATATTGCATAAAAGTCATAGACAGACTTAAATAGTACCTAAAAATGCTAGCAACTGCTAAAGCTAAAGCTGCTAGAGGATTTCCTACGAAAGGTTATTTTCTAAAAGAAAAATCTAATTTTAGTTTCCTCTATTATAGATCCTCCATCGATAAGTCTACAAAACTTGAGAAAATGATATTGAAGCAAACTATTATGCGTTTTTTTGTGTAGATGTTGATTAAATATAAAATTGATTCTAATAGTACAACAGTAATATATAATTGTATAATAATGAATACCGAAAATTTTGGTTGTAGTAAAATTAATAGCGGTATTGTGAAGGTGTATTTTTCGCCCGGGATCCCGATATTTTCGGTATATGAAATCCCGGTTTGCGACCTCTACTCGCTTGGCAACAATATTAGGAGCCGGTTGCCGCTGAAGTTCGATAAGCCTCAAAGTACGAATCACTTACTCATCCAGTTACCGGTATCGGTTGGCTTTTGTCAGCGATAGCAGAAGCACGCTTACACTAGACGGGGACGTGTATATGACTGCACATTCCCTACTTACTATATTCACTATGCTAAAAACAAAGTTAAATTCAGGGATACGTGGGAAATAGGAGCCTTAACCCGTGTGAAGGAAGTCCCGAGGGTGGCTAAGAAGTAATGCATTAACATCGCTAAGTCGAATGCCGAAAACCGAGCGAAGCTGAAAAGAAAGAGCAGGAAAATGGGCCCTGGCAGAGGCCTGAATTAACCGCTAGGATGTAAATGATAAGAGTAGGTATCCTATGACATTTGGGAAGAATGTCAGTGTCCATTTTATAGTGACAGCTGGTCTGCCTCTAAGGTGGGTAGGTATTAACACTGGTAGATGGCGCGGTCAGACGTGAGGTTTCCTTGAGCATTCCGACGATTACCGAGGTATACCGCGGAATTCTCAAGCACGCGCGCTACGTTCGCGAGGCGATGCTGACGTCTCTTGTCATGTGTCATGCGTTATTATGCTATTTTGTCCTTAGGCTATCACCATAGCCTATTATGGTTCAAGGTTATTTAGTCCATGTCGTCTAAGAAGGGCGCGAGGATATTTACTTTCTGTGTATTATGCCTGAGGCATACATATTATTTGTTTTTGCTTACTGTGCGACACTGAATGTGGTGTCATAGGAACTAATACGCTGCCATGGAAACTATTCTGACGCCTCGCTAACGGTCATTATTATCGTGTTCGAGCTCAATTCTTTTGCTTTTTTTCAATGAAACATGCTTATGAGTGAGCGCAGGGTAACTGGAGCTGTAAATGGAATTTAGACAGACAGGCAACAACATCAAGTACAAAAACAATGACAGGGTCACCATACCTAAGTACAGCAGACTTACCCATCTTGCATGCACAATTCATCATCGCATCGTCATCATCATATCAGCCGAAAAACGCCCACTGCTGAGCATACCTCCCCCAGAGATCTCCACAAAGGCCGGTCCTGTCCCTTCTGCATCCAACTGGTACCTGCGATCTTTACCAGGTCCTCGGTCAACCTTGTGGGAGCCCTACTCGTAAAGCTGTGAGAAAATCACCGATTGCACATTTTTTTCGACAATTCATTAATTTTATCGTATTCATAAAATACTTTGTATAATCAACATGCTCGGACAAATTCACACAGCGCCATCTAGTTCCAAAGTAAGCAAAACTTGTGTTATAGGTGTTAGATAACTGTTAAACTAAGTACTATACTATTTTTTATTATCTTCTACAGGATAATTAACCAGGACCAGGCGCATCTCACCCGCTCTGTTAACTCGACGTCAATGTCAGCAAGAACATTTACAGTAATAAATTTCTCCAAATATTAAGTTGTTGTTTGTACTTATTTAAATTAGGTACCTACCTACTAGGGCTTTCGAGAGAGAATGGTCTTAGGTGTCTTTTGACAGTGTTTTGGTTTTCCATCATTTATAGGTACCTACTAATATTACAAGAGAAGAGATTGTATTTTTGTATGCAATGAATAACTACTAGACCGATTAAAAAAATATTTTCCTAATATAAAGCTACATTATTACTCGGTTACATAGGCTACTTTTATCCCAAAAAAATAATAGCTTCCTATAGGAAAGTTGATCTATCACCGCCAATCTATAAAGGAAAAGGCAGTAGTGTGCAAGAGTGGAACTATCGAGGTATCACACTTATTAGCTACACAATGAAGCTATTCGCAGGTATTATAGAACAGAGACTTCGACAGAAAAGCTCTTTGTCGGAATGCCAATACGGCTTTAGGCCGGGCTGCAGCACAATAGACCCAATCTTTACCCTCAGGGTCCTCCAGGAGTCCCACTGCAGTAGAAATTACCTCTACATTACGCATTTCTTGACCTGCAGAGGGCCTTTAACAGTGTCCCTCGGGAGATAATCTGGTGGGCTCTGAGATCAAAGTCTGTGCTCGAGGCGTACATTTGTGTTATGGAGCACCTGTATGCCAATACTGGAAACGTAGTCAAAACCATCGTAGGCCATACTAATTCCTTCCCGATTACTGTAGGTGTTCACCAGGGTCCTGTGCTGAGACCTTACTTGTTTAGCATTGTGCTCGATGGCCTTTCAGCGGAATCTCCTTGGCTTATGAAGTACGCTGACGACATTGTACCGGTGAGCAAGCTTAGGCAGGACCCTGAGACCAGGGTAAACATGTGGAAGGATGTGCTAGAAAACAGTGGTCTGAAGCTGAATGTCGCCAAAACGGAGTATATGGCGAAAACTAACGGCAGTCATCTGTGACCCAAAAATATATGTCAAGCTCAAATTGCTTATATGCAAGAGTAAAAATAGACCTGTGTTGGTTTACATTGCTGAATTTTGATATGAATTTCTTAAATACGTCGAGGTATTCAGCCTACATTTCGCCGTGACCCGGCGCTCAGCAAAAATTTAAAAAATAAAAGTGTTGCATAATGATTAAAAAGTTATTTTACGTTACAGCTGTAATGAATGTAGTATGGGAAATGCTATAAACTAAAATAATTTTTAAAATTTTATAGACTAGCGTGAAAAACGTGTAAACGTGTAAAACGCACAGTTTAGTGCAAATAAATGAATAAATACATCGGCCATTAATCTTTTATTATTATTTCTTGACAGCTGTACCGGATGGGGATGTGCCTGTAGTCATCTGACTATCTAGTAGAGGGAGATTCAGGGCGTATGCATGATGAAGAAAAACCGTGCATCATAGATGTCAATGCAACGTCAACGGCAATCATGTAACCAGTTTACATGGTCCGAAAATTCATTAAATTTTTTATCTATATATTTATGTTTTATTTTTCACCGGATACTACTAGATTAGATTTTTGACTAGTACCTTGCATTGATAATCGAAAAATTCTTCTTTCAGTGAGAGTAGAGCTTTTTTTAAATTATTCAGTGGCAAACGAGCAGACAGCCACCCACCTGATGGTAAGTGGTAACTGTCGCCCATAACATCTACAATTCATACATTTAGGTGTCTCAGGTGATATTCATGCGTGGATCGAGGTGTAGACACTGGCTGCAGACAACAGAGGGCTGGCTGTAAGTTTTGATTTAACATTACTTTACTATCGCATTTTCGTTTACGTAGAAATTAAGAAGAAAAATCTCATTTATCTACATTCATATCGTAATGTTACAATTACATATTCGAAAACAGTCGTTTAAGTTTACACGTTTTTCACGCTAGTCTATAAAATTTTAAAAATTATTTTAGTTTATAGCATTTCCCATACTACATTCATTACAGCTGTAACGTAAAATAACTTTTTAATCATTATGCAACACTTTTATTTTTTAAATTTTTGTTGAGCGCCGGGTCACGGCGAAATGTAGGCTGAATACCTAGATGTATTTAAGAAATTCATATCAAAATTCAGCAATGTAAACCAACACAGGTCTATTTTTACTCTTGCATATAAGCAATTTGAGCTTGACATATATTTTTGGGTCACAGATGACTGCCGTGAGTTTCCGCCATATACTCCGTTTTGGCGACATTCAGCTTCAGACCACTGTTTTCTAGCACATCCTTCCACATGTTTACCCTGGTCTCAAGGTCCTGCCTAAGCTTGCTCACCGGTACAATGTCGTCAGCGTACTTCATAAGCCAAGGAGATTTCGCTGAAAGGGCATCGAGCACAATGCTAAACAAGTAAGGGCTCAGCACTGGACCCTGGTGAACACCTACAGTAATCGGGAAGGAATAAGTATGGCCTACGATGGTTTTGACGACGGTTCCAGTATTGGTATACAGGTGCTCCATAACACAAATGTACGCCTCGGGCACAGACTTTGATCTCAGAGCCCACCAGATTATCTCCCGAGGGACACTGTTAAAGGCCCTCTGCAGGTCAAGAAATGCGTAAGGTAGAGGTAATTTCTACTGCAGTGGGACTCCTGGAGGACCCTGAGGGTAAAGATTGGGTCTATTGTGCTGCAGCTAGGCCTGAAGCCGTATTGGCATTCCGACAAAGAGCTTTTCTGTCGAAGTCTCTGTTCTATAATACCTGCGAATAGCTTCATTGTGTAACTTATAAGTGTGATACCTCGATAGTTCCACTCTTGCACACTACTGCCTTTTCCTTTATAGATTGGCGGTGATAGATCAACTTTCCTGTAGGAAGGTTTTATTTTTTTTTGGATAAAAGTAGCCTATGTAACCGAGTAATAATGTAGCTTTATATTAGGGAAATAATTTTTTATTCGGTCCAGTAGTTATTCATTGCATACAAAAATACAATCTCTTCTCTTTGTAATATTAGTAGGTACCTATAAATGATGGAAAACCAAAACACTGTCAAAAGACACCTAAGACCATTCTCTCTCGAAAGCCCTAGTAGGTAGGTACCTAATTTAAATAAGTACAAACAACAACTTAATATTTGGAGAAATTTATTACTGTAAATGTTCTTGCTGACATTGACGTCGAGTTAACAGAGTCACTCCATCTGGCCGGGGGGCGTCCTACACTACGCTTGCCGAGCCGCGGTCTCCACTCAAGAACTCGTTTACCCCAGCGGTTGTCGGTTCGTCGGCAGATATGGCCAGCTCACTGCCACTTCAGCGTGCTAATTCGCTATGCCAGTCACTTTGGTTCTCTCTCGGATTACTTCGTTACGAATTTTGTCTTTCAGGGAAACTCCGAGCATAGCACGTTCCATAGCACGCTGAGCGACCTTGAACTGGTGAATAAGCCGCACCGTAAGTGTCCACGTCTCGGCACCGTAGGTCATGACAGGTAGGACGCACTGGTTGAAAAGCTTGGTTTTCAAGGATTGTGGTATGGGTGACGTGAAGACTCGGCGAAGTTTTCCGAATGCCGCCCAGCCCAGCTGAATCCGCCTCTTGGCCTCTTTCTCAAAATTGCCTCTACCTAACTGCAATGTTTGCCCCAGATATGTATATTCAGATACAATTTCAAGGCGAAGGCCATTTACGACTACAGGACTCTGGTTAACGTGGACATTAATCATGACTTCTAGAATCTAGATTCATGCCGAGACCTATCCGCTGCGAGGCTGATGCTAGGCCAGCCAGCATCCGCTGCAGCTCCTCCAGCGACTCCGCCACTAGGACTATGTCATCTGCAAATCTTAAGTGCGTCAGATGTTCGCCGTTTATGTTGATGCCCATACCTTTCCAGTCCAGCGTCTTGAACATATCCTCCAATGCATTTGTAAACAGTTTCGGGGAGATAACATCCCCTTGTCTCACTCCTCTGTGCAATTGGGAGTGTCGCACAGTAAGCAAAAACAAAGAATATGTATGCCTCAGGCATTAATACACAGAAAGTAAAAATCCTCGCGCCCTTTTCAGACGACATGGACTAAAGATTCTTGAACCATAATCACCATAGCCTAAGGACAAAATAGCATAATAACGCATGACACATGACAAGAGACGTCAGCATCGCCTCGCAAACGCAGCGCGCGTGCTCGAGAATTCCGCGGTATATGTCGGTATCCGTCGGAATGCTCCAGGAAACCTCACGTCTGACCTCGCCATCTACCAGTGTTAATACCTACCCACCTTAGAGGCAGACCAGCTGTCACCATAAAATGGACACTGACATTCTTCCCAAATGTCATAGGATAACTACTCTTATAATCTACATCCTAACGGTTAATTCTGGCCTCTGCCAGGGCCCATTTTTCTGCTCTTTCTTTTCAGCTTCGCTCGGTTTTCGGCATTAGACTTAGCGATGTTAATGCATTACTTCTTAGCCACCCTCGGGACTTCCTTCACACGGGTTAAGGCTCCTATTTCCCACGTATCCCTGAATTTAACTTTTGTTTTTAGCATAGTGAATATAGTAAGTAGGGAAAGTGCAGTCATATACACGTCCCCGTCTAGTGTAAGCGTGCATCTACTACCGCTGACAAAAGCCAACCGATACCGGTAACTGGATGAGTGAGTGATTCGTACTTTGAGGC
Source organism: Blastobasis lacticolella (assembly GCA_905147135.1). NCBI lineage: Eukaryota > Metazoa > Arthropoda > Insecta > Lepidoptera > Blastobasidae > Blastobasis > Blastobasis lacticolella. The sequence continues at coordinate 9,099,656 of LR990065.1, read as the reverse complement.
TTATCGAACTTCAGCGGCAACCGGTTCCTAATATCGTTGCCAAGCGAGTAGGGGTCGCAAACCAGGATTTCATATACCGAAAATATCGGGATTTTACTACAACCAAAATTTTCGGTATTCATTATTTTACAATTATATATTACTGTTATGCTATTACTGAATCAATTCAATTCAAAATCTAGACCAAAAAACGCATAATAGTTTGCTTTAATATAATTTTCTCAAATACAAGACTTATCGATGGAAGATCTATAATAGAGGAAACTAAAATTAGATTTTTCTTCTAGAAAATAACCTTTCGTATGAAAACCTTGAACTATTTAGCAGCTGCTAGCATTTTTAGGTACTATTTAAGTCTGTCTATGACTTTTATGCTAGAAAGAATAAATCAATTATGAATTTATAAAAAATTATTAGCAACTTCTCCAAATCTCGAAAATATCTAAAATACCGAGATACCGGTCTTAACCTTATGTTTATACCGAAAATCCCGGTTTTGAAAAGATATACCGGTATTGCCACCCCCAAAAACGAGGTTAGCCTAGGTCGTCCGCAGGGGAAGTAAGAGACTAGTTACAGTGTCGGGAGCCAATTAGAACCTCGTGATGATATGAATATGATAGTATGAAGTTTGCCCAGGTGTATACTAGTTATTAGAGATATGACGACTAGTCGGCCCAAACAGCCGACTAATCGGTTATTCTCTTTACCTATACTCATGGATAAAATCAAATCAGTGTATTTCTTTGCAATCCTTTCGTTATCAGTAAACTATCTTTACGATTGTGTTAAGAGATTGTGATTTTATTGCAATGAATGTCGAATTCCATTTTAAAACAGGCATCTGTAGGTACTCGATAGAAAACAGAACTTGTGCCGATTAAGCTACCGGCTAACCTTTGAAATGACGCCGATTTTTTTGTGCTGCAGTTTTTGGTTTGGCTTTGAAGTACAGGTCGAAGCAAGAAGAAATGGGCTCCTTTTCATCCCTCCTTAATTCTACAGTAGATAAACTCTACGCACTTACCTTGTGGGAGAAATTATGTAAGCAAATAGAAGACTATACAAGTCTCGGGCCCTAATAAAATTACTATTAAAGTACTAAGTCCTACGTGTGTGCGTTTAAAAGTTCTGTTCGGAGCATCGCGATAGTGACGCTCAAAACTCACGCTCATGCTCGTGCGTGTCAACTCGCGATTGTGTCTCCGGCATTGACTTTCTCTCACTATTGAATTTGGAATTCTAGAAACACACTTATGCGCGTTTATAAAAAGGTTGTGTAGGATAAGTAAGTAGGTTTCTACCTTAATTTACTAGGTACTAACTACTATTATTAACTACTATTTTTCTACAAAATGTAGGAACAGTAATCTCTTTAGACTTACCAGGGAGTGCGAAAGGTAATTCTCCAGCTGCTAAAAAATGTAAAAATCATTAGACATGTAACAATTATTAGAGATGTACCGACTAGTCGGCCAAAACAGCCGACTAATCGGTTATTTTCTTTACCTATATTCATGAAGGGGTAAAATGAAATCAATTCATTTCATTGCAATCCTTTCGCTAACAGTAAGCTGTCTTAACTATTTCACTTGCTTTTGATTTATTGAGGTGCCTTGAGGCTCTTAATAGAGGACTGCGCAAGAGATTGCGTCTCTAAATTGCGACTTTTTTGCAATGAATGTCGAATTCCATTTTAAAACAGGCAGCTGTGGGTAATCGATAGAAAACAGAACTTTTGCCGATTAGGCTACCGCCTAACCTTTGAAATGACGCCGATTTTTTTTGTGCTGCAGTTTTTGGTTTGGCTTTGAAGTACAGGCTTAGCAAGAAGGAATGGGCTCCGTTTGGTGGAAAACACAAACATTGAATTCTCAAATCCAATCGCTGCCTCTTTTTCATCCCTCCTTAATTCTACAGTAGATAACCTCTACGCACTTACCTTGTGGGAGGAATAATGTAAGCAAATAGAAGAATATGTAAGTCTCGGGCCCTAATAAAATTATACTTAAGGTACTAAGTCCTACGTGTGTGCGTTTAAAAGTTCTGTTCGGAGCATCGCGATAGTGACGCTCAAAACTCACGCTCATGCTCGTGCGTGTCAACTCGCGATTGTGTCTCCGGCATTGACTTTCTCTCACTATTGAATTTGGAATTCTAGAAACACACTTATGCGCGTTTATAAAAAGGTTGTGTAGGATAAGTAAGTAGGTCTCTACCTTAATTTACTAGGTACTAACTACTATTATTAACTACTATTGTTCTACAAAATGTAGGAACAGTAATCTCTTTAGACTTACCAGGGAGTACGTCAGGTAATTCTCCAGCTGTTAAACATGTAAAAATCATTAGACATGTAACAATTATTAGAGATGTACCGACTAGTCGGCCAAAACAGCCGACTAATCGGTTATTTTCTTTACCTATATTCATGAAGGGGTAAAATGAAATCAATTCATTTCATTGCAATCCTTTCGCTAACAGTAAGCTATCTTAACTATTTCACTTGCTTTTGATTTATTGAGGTGCCTTGAGGCTCTTAATAGAGGACTGCGCAAGAGATTGCGTCTCTAAATTGCGACTTTTTTGCGATGAATGTCGAATTCCATTTTAAAACAGGCAGCTGTGGGTAATCGATAGAAAACAGAACTTTTGCCGATTAAGCTACCGCCTAACCTTTGAAATGACGCCGATTCTTTTTTGGTGCAGTTTTTGGTTTGGCTTTGAAGTACAGGTCGAAGCAAGAAGAAATGGGCTCCTTTTCATCCCTCCTTAATTCTACAGTAGATAAACTCTACGCACTTACCTTGTGGGAGGAATAATGTAAGCAAATAGAAGAATATGTAAGTCTCGGGCCCTAATAAAATTATACTTAAGGTACTAAGTCCTACGTGTGTGCGTTTAAAAGTTCTGTTCGGAGCATCGCGATAGTGACGCTCAAAACTCACGCTCATGCTCGTGCGTGTCAACTCGCGATTGTGTCTCCGGCATTGACTTTCTCTCACTATTGAATTTGGAATTCTAGAAACACACTTATGCGCGTTTATAAAAAGGTTGTGTAGGATAAGTAAGTAGGTCTCTACCTTTATTTACTAGGTACTAACTACTATAATTAACTACTATTGTTCTACAAAATGTAGGAACAGTAATCTCTTTAGACTTACTAGTGAGTAGGTCAGGTACTTCTCCAGCTGTTAAACATGTAAAAATCATTAGACATGTAACAATTTCTTTTTTTTTTTTATTACTCTTCTAGCCAGGCATTTGACCGCTACCTCACCTGGTGGTAAGTGACGATGCGGTCTATGATGGAGCATGCCTGTCTAGGAACAGCCTATTCACTCTAGCCTTGAAGGCATCCAGATTATATTGATCAGGGAACACACTCGCAGGCAACGCATTCCACTCCTTAGCCTTAGCTTAATTATTAGAGATGTACCGACTAGTCGGCCAAAACAGCCGACTAATCGGTTATTTTCTTTACCTATATTCATGAAGGGGTAAAATGAAATCAATTCATTTCATTGCAATCCTTTCGCTAACAGTAAGCTATCTTAACTATTTCACTTGCTTTTGATTTATTGAGGTGCCTTGAGGCTCTTAATAGAGGACTGCGCAAGAGATTGCGTCTCTAAATTGCGACTTTTTTGCAATGAATGTCGAATTCCATTTTAAAACAGGCAGCTGTGGGTAATCGATAGAAAACAGAACTTTTGCCGATTAAGCTACCGCCTAACCTTTGAAATGACGCCGATTTTTTTTGTGATGCAGTTTTTGGTTTGGCTTTGAAGTACAGGCCTAAGCAAGAAGGAATGGGCTCCGATTGGTGGAAAACACAAACATTGAACTCTCGACTCCAATCGCTGCCTCTTTTTCATCCCTCCTTAATTCTACAGTTGGCAAACTTTACGCACTTACCTTGTGGGAGGAATAATGTAAGCAAATAGAAGAATATGTAAGTCTCGGGCCCTAATAAAATTATACTTAAGGTACTAAGTCCTACGTGTGTGCGCTTTAAAGTTCAGTTCGGAGCATCGCGATAGTGACTCTCGAAACTCACGCTCATGCTCGTGCGTGACAACTCGTGATTGTGTCTGGAATCCTAGAAACACTATTATGCGCGTTCATACAAAGGTTTTGTAGGATAGGTGAGTAGGTGTGTAACTTAATTTAGGCGGCGAATTTCATATGCAAAGTAACGTGTCGATAAAATTAAGTACGTAGGTACTTAACTACCATTGTTCTATAAAATGTAGGAACTGTAATCTCTTTAGACTTACCGCTGTCACCATCAGTTAGATCTGTAAAAATGAAAAAATGTATAAGTGCCTAAGTTACCTATAGTGAGAAATAAGTCACAAGCTTGGGTAGACTATGCAAGTACGCAGAGGTAAAAACTTGAGCACGGCAGGACTGTTTTTGGTATTAATTTGAAATGTATGTGCCTAGCCTTGGTAGGTAGGTATTATAGTTTGAATAAACCTGGCCTACTTCTGCCCCTGCCCTATCCTTTCCTTCCCCTACCCCTACTCAAAGGTCGTCCGCTGGAAAAGTCAGAGACTAGTTACAGTCTCGGGTGCCAAATGGCACCTCGTGAAGATATGATTGTGTGGACTGATATGTGCTTTATTAAATAAGTTTGCTGAGGTTTATAACAATTATTAGAGATGTACCGACTAGTCGGCCAAAACAGCCGACTAATCGGTTATTTTCTTTACCTATATTCATGAAGGGGTAAAATGAAATCAATTCATTTCATTGCAATCCTTTCGCTAACAGTAAGCTATCTTAACTATTTCACTTGCTTTTGATTTATTGAGGTGCCTTGAGGCTCTTAATAGAGGACTGCGCAAGAGATTGCATCTCAAAATTGCGATTTTTTTGCAATGAATGTCGAATTCCATTTTAAAACAGGCAGCTGTAGGTACTCGATAGAAAACAGAACTTGTGCCGATTAAGCTACCGCCTAACCTTTGAAATGACGCCAATTCTTTTTTGGTGCAGTTTTTGGTTTGGCTTTGAAGTACAGGTCGAAGCAAGAAGAAATGGGCTCCTTTTCATCCCTCCTTAATTCTACAGTAGATAAACTCTACGCACTTACCTTGTGGGAGGAATGATGTAAGCAAATAGAAGACTATGCAAGTCTCGGGCCCTAATAAAATTACACTTAAGGTACTAAGTCCTACGTGTGTGCGTTTAAAAGTTCTGTTCGGAGCATCGTGATAGTGACGCTCAAAACTCACGCTCATGCTCGTGCGTGTCAACTCGCGATTGTGTCTCCGGCATTAACTTACTCTCACTATTGAATTTGGAATTCTGGATACACACTTGTGGGAGTTATTACAAAGGTTGTGTAGGATAGGTAAGTAGGTATCTACCTTAATTTAAGCGGCGAATTTCAAATTCAAAAATACTGTTGTCGATAAAATTAAGTACGTAGGTACTTAACTATCATTATTTTATAAAATGTAGGAACTGTTATCTTTTTAGACTTACCATCCATGTTTGAGAGACCTGTAAAAATGAAATAATGTACAAGTGTTATAGTTACCTATAGTGAGAAATTATTTTAAAATGTATATACGTAGCGTTGGTAGGTAGGTAGGTGTAAAAGTCTGAATAAACCTGGCCTACTTCTGCCTTAACTTTGCTGTACCTCTTCCTTTCTTACCTCTACTCAATGCCTACCCCACCACTACTGCTTTATTGTTGCTTACCTATTTGTGCTGAGGCCAAAGCACACAGCAGCACCTGAAAAAAATTTGCTTTATTAAAAAGAAATAAAATAAAGAAGCAACATCGCCATAGCAAGTAACCTATACTTAGATTTTATTATGCTACGCAGTGACAAACGAGCAATCAGCCCACCTGATGGTAAGTGGTAGATAACTGTACCTATCGATACATGCATTTAGTCACTGAGAACTAAAATGAAATGCCTCATGCCTGTAATTGCGTCGGCCACCCTATCTTTCAAACCGGAACACAACAATTCAAGCATTGGTACATGACGGCAAAAATAGATAAGGCGGTGGTAGTCACCCAGGCGGGCTCCTCATGTTTGACAGAGTCCTACCACCTGACATGACAATTCATCTCCAACCACACACATCACATCTGCTTAGTCCTTACAGTTCACTGATGGATATAGCCTCCTCCACGTTAGTGAACGGTAATGCGGTAAGTATAGTAGGAAAAAGCGTCGCTGGTCTAGTGGTTAACGTCCGTCTCGTTAACGAGAGGTACCGAGTTTGAATCCCAGTGCAGCCACATTTCACACGAGAACATTTAATAGTAGTCTACTCAACCCCTGTCCTAATTTGAACACCCACTGCTCTGACACCCAACTGACTGCCGCCATATAACCATAGCTCTTTTCTGAGTTATGTACCTATAATAAGTATTTGAACATTCATTGACACTCCAACCCAACTCAACCTTACAAGCGCAGGCTGAAAGTGTAACCATGATCAAATCTAGTTACTGGCAAACCCTGGATCATATACTAGGCGGACCTCGGCCCCACCTTAAATTAAATGTCAATGATAGAATTTAATCTCTATATTTAATCATGTCCATCAATTATTATTATATTTACTGTCAATGAAATTTTCAAGTATTCGTTTACCGAATAAAATGGCTTATCCAACAAGAAGTCATTAAGCAGATTTGCAAAATGTGTATAGCTACTAGCGTTTCTAATTTCAGCTGGCGGAAGCTCATAATACACTGGCCTTATAACGCGAGAATTTTTGGTTGCTTTTGTGATATTGCGTTTTCCAGATTAAAACTAACTATTTTGCTGAGATCAGCTCAAATCAAAGCGTGCAAATGAATCAACTGTTCGACTTGTACATAGAACAATCTCATATATATTGCTAAACTTGGCTCACAATTTTATTTTCGATGAAATGTTTTTTGCGAAACTGCCTGCGTTATGCGCCTACCAATGTTCTGAGTGCCCGTTTTTTGTGCAATCAAAAAACGTTGTGATTCTGATGCGTTTCCCCATAGAATCATTCCATTAGACATAACAGAGTGTTTGGCGGAGAATATTTCAGAGATGCGATAGGTTTCTATTTACCTATAGCATATGTTGCATTAGACAATTTTGCACAGACATTATCAATGTGTATTGCCGTAGAGAAAATATTTTCTAAAGTAACGATAGTAAATATTTTCTCTATGTGTATTGCCTATTTCAACGTGGCGTACATATTGAAATTTAATCGTCGTGCATAATTGAATCGGGGTTTGCATCTCTCTCAAATTAGGTGACAATCTCTCCAAAAATATAATTATTTTGTACTTAGTGCTATTTAGTAACAGTCCATTACACATTGGCGAACTCCAAGCCCCCACATGTTGCGCGGAAGCATTATCGGGATTTGATGTGGCATCATCCGCAAACAGCACATTCTGATAATTTTTCATAAATTTGGTTAAACGTTGGAATACCGTGAATATTGTGTTTCTTAGAGAGGATCCCTGTGGAACATCTATTCGAACTTCAACAGAATGTGTGTACTTTATTTCTTAATAAATTCAAAAAATAATTTTCCAATGCAAAGGGTTATCCCAACCGTCTGTTTTCTATTATGTATGAAATTTTGAATTGAAGCTTTTAGGCGATACCTAATTTGCTGTACCGTGACAGCTTTTAGATGAGAAGCTCATGGTTAACAACATTAAAAGCCTTTGATATGTCACAGAAGATTCCAGCGGTTTTGATCTTACTGTCTATATCGGTAATAATGTACTACTATGTTTTGACTTGTTAGACTATTATGTTTACGATATGCTAATGTTTTTGCCGTAATTAGCTTGTTTTTTTAAATATGTCAATATAGTCTATGCTTTCTATTCGATAAAATAAAAAATACGGTTATTGGGCATTAGTTATAGATATTTGTTCTTTTGCTATTATTTTTTAATATGTGACGTAAACCTTTGCTTTTTGGTACTAATATCTAAATATAAGTAATAAAAGATACTTTCAAAAATTTGATCTGACCAAATTGGATCTTGGTTACATGTTCAGATCGCCTTTAAGTGCAGGTTTTCTCAAGATGTTTTCCTTACCGTAAGAGCATCGGTTAGTTGTCATCTGATCAACTAATGTACATAACTCGGAATAACCCAACTGACAAAAAACCGAATAACTCCCGACCAAGTTTACATATACTCAAATATTTTCTAAACTACTTAACTAATTTTAATAATATGAAGCTAATAATCATCTCGATTAAACTATCGGTCTATCTGTTCGGGAACAACGATGCCACCTACAGACATACAGATACACACGTGAAACTTGTAACACCCCCCTTTTTATGACGGAGTTAAAAATATTGATACATTGCACTGATGATTGAACTCGGTACCTCTCGCTCACGAGTCGGACCCGGCAGCCAATAGACCTCCGATATTCTTGTTATCCATTGCAAATTAATGATATGTAATTAATAAAACACTTACCACAAAGAAGAACGCCAGGTAGAACTTCATGATTGTTAGTTATTAGAAACTCGAAGTGAGTACTAAAATTAAATGTTTCAACAGAATCTACTAGCATTTATACTGGAAGTTAACAATAGGAACAATATCGACAAGGTAAACAATATAATTTTCTATAGTCGAACCCAAAAATCAACAAGTATTATAAAATAATATCTGTATGATCATGAAATTGTTTGCTTACATGGGACAATTCGGATTGTTAACTCACCATCGTCATTTGCGTGCCCCAATACCTTGAAGTTAGGGTCGGCACAGTATGTTCAATTTAAATTTTATTTATAAGTAATTATTAATTATTTAGGCTTTTATTGTATTGTATTTTAATTAAGCACCATCTTTTGATATTGTGCACGTCTTATGTAATTGTCAGTATTGTCAGTATGAAATTATCACGACCTCTCTGCTGTAGGCCTGCTGGAAGATATTTTTTTATAGACATAAGTTGGCCTATTGTGATGTTGATGATGATGATTGTGTCTGATTCATTATGGCACATAGTTTTGTAACAATCTTATGAACAATAAATGGTTAAGTAAATAAATAATTTGTTAGTAATTTACACACAAATATATACATTCGGACGTATGGACGTAATGGATCATTAGAATAGAAGCCGCGGTTGCCGATTGGTTATAGTATCCGACTCGTAAGCGAGAGGTTCCGGGTTCATACCAATCACTGTTTTCTGAGTTGTGTAGATGCAGCTCAAAAAGTAACAGTTTTACAAGAACAGTAACTTTAAAAATATAAAACAAGATAATGTTAGTTTTCTCGTGAAAATGAATTTGAAAGTTACTTTTGAATATCGGCCACTGGTAACACTGCCCGTAAAAAGCATCCCAACACGTGGAGACTCCTTTAGGCGTGTCAAATCGCAGCTTTTGCTGACAGGTGCGTTTGTCGAATTTTTATTCGTAATATTTCAGTCATGTCAAAAAGTGGCCTATTATTGATGTTAGGCCGTTGTCAACCACACATCTTCGCCAACTACTCAAAATATTGACTTACTCCAATGAGGGTATTTATTGATATTAAATGCTTAATTGAATAAAATAACATTTAGGTAATAAACAATGTTTATTTTCGGAATTTTATTTTAGGTTGCCCAAGTCCAATAATGAAGCATGCTAACGCAACCGCGCTTATGTTCAACCCAATCGCCCATTCATGAAAGTGTAGGTACAGGCGATGAAAAATATAGTCTTAGTTCTGTTGTACCTACGTTATAAAACCCTTACATTGTTGATTATTCCTTGCAATCATTATCAAGGCGCACTGACGCGACGTGTGCCACGGAGGAGACCCCGTATTTGATAGGTCAAACTAATAGACCACTTTTTGGCCGGCCGCCAAAAAAGTCATGTGATAGCTCCTAGCAGAAATGCATGTTGTGATGTCATTCCAGAGGATGGGATCATGCTGTTGGAGATCGGCGGTGCCGCTGCTGGACGACGGTGGCCGTTTTCGGCCGTCCGTGTCCTTGGCAATACAAAACGTTTTAACTGTTCTTATATTACTTATAGCCTTAGGTGACGCTTAAGATATTCCTAAAATCGGTTTCATAGCAAGTTTTGGTTGGCGTTGGCAATGTTTTTCTTGAGTTTCCTAAGTTTAGTGCAATCTGGCAATAATATTTTATTATTATTGACAACTGTGCTGGATGGAGCTATACCCGTAGTCGGATAGTAGAGCGAGATTATGATTGTTTCTATCACTTATAATCACTCTGTATATTAATTGAAGGTACACTACACTATATACTTATCTATTGACACAGATTAGACATACAGATGTTCTTTTGTTTAAAATATGTACTAATTTCTGAAATGCTTTTGTATTAATTACAATCATTTGAATTACGTCATTCAGTTTTACCAAATATGATTACATCATCATTTACCTGTTAGGATGGTTTCTTTTGACGGTTCCCGACGTCTGTCCCTATGTAGCCATTTGACGGCGAATCGAGTTGTAAACAGTTTCATAATACAGATGCGATTTCAGAGATTTTTCGGTCTGACCAAACAAAATTATATTATTTCGGTACCGTGTCGGTATTGTTCCTTTTGTTATCTTGCACTATAAAATGTATGTAGATTGGATTGGAACATTTAGTTTTAGTGCTTACTTTGAGCTCCATTGTCAATGCGCTAGCTTTAAGTAAGCACTTAAATAAGTGATTACTCCTAGCTAGCGCCAACTGAGTTACAAAATAGCCTTTTCGTCATGCTAGTCTATTAACTAGTGCTGGACCGAACTTTCAGTTTTGGCTTTAAATTAGAAAATGTATGCATTGTTGAGGGAATAATTTATATATTAAAAGACTGTGCCGTTATTCGAAGTCTTATTATGTGAGAGAGGAGTTATTGTTTTCGCTGGCTGAGATAATCAATTTTGTGAAGTGCTAGATGCTCAAAAAACCATTCAATTCCTAGGAGTTATGTGGGATCCTACAATTTGAAATGGTTACCGGACGACAAATGTCTACGTCTAACACCAATAATTATTTAACGGGCTACAGTTACGGTCTGCAAATTTAAAAAGAATGCAGTCGCTTGTGGGTATCTTAAACGTTGCAAGTTTTTATGTGACAAGGGGTCGACTCAATCACTGATTTCTACTGAGTTTTTGCCAAAGCCTACGCGACTCGCACCTGCAAATGTTTTTTCCGATACATGTTCAGGTAATTCTCGAACTATATTGGTGGTTGCAAAACCGCAATACCCAATCAGCGATACATGTAGCCCAACGGATGTTTTTTGTCTGGGCTGGGGAGCCCAAGTCGACAACATAATGGTCAGTCCCCGAATGTTTTCTGAATTCTAATCTAAAAGAAATGACAGCCATTTTAAAAGTATTCCAATTCATGGCCCCCTATGTTGTAAACGCCACGGTGACTATTCAGCCAGACAACCGAACAACTCTTAGAGCAAAACTTTAAAAAGAGGTTATTGGCGATCACGAAATCTTTTGTAAAATACTATAAAAGAGTTGTGTGTGATTCCAACGTTTTTAATCGAGATCTGTAACTAGTTTATTCTTTTTGTTTGATTCAAAACTATAATTCCTTAAGGTTAACAATATTAATATGATTGTGCGAGAAGTTATTTATTTTATTGAATAAATTCTATAATCCACCTGTTCAAATAGTGTTTTTGTATTATTTTTCTATCTACATTACATGTACCTTAGTAATACTCACCACATCTGTTTATTCATTAAAATTGCTACTAAGCTATGGTACGTACCTACTAGCGTTTTCGAATACCCGACGGTTTTTGATACCCGGGTATACCCGGGTATATGCCCATTTTTTAAGAAATAGTAAGTAAAATATTTATTTTTAAACCATTGGTATCCAATTGAAATATAATAAAATAAAATATATTTAATATCAGTGAAACTAGCCTTATTGGAAAGCTAATGAATAAGATTTCGGTCATGTGGCCCCTGCGTGTTTATTCTAATAAAAGTCAAAACCATTAAACCAAAAGTGGGCTTCAGCGCTAAACAAAATTTTGTATGGAGGATAAAATAAACATCAATGAATAATGTCACGTTGGACATCCAGATTGTGCAATCAATGGAGTTATATTTTGAATTATTTTCTTTATAAAATAGAGACAATAGAACCCATCCCTGTACAGAACAGAACACCCTTTTCCTGTTGCACGTAAATGATCTGCTCGTATCCGGTGCTTTTGGGTATGCAGATGGCACCACAGAGACGGTCAGGTACACATTATAACGTATCACTTTCCCACGGACAGTGCCAGGTTCAGTTGATAAAGAAAACTCAAGATTCAGGGTAATGGGTAATTTCTATCCAGAAAACTAGCCACTACAAATGAATTTATAATAATAATCTAATAAAGCACAAAAGTTCCAAAAAGAGTCTACTCCACCTAACCTTAGTCCAGGCAGAATAACTGAATTCACTTGGATATCGTTAGAGCAAGCCGAAAAGTACTGTTTGCAAACTGACTAAGCGACTATGTCAGTTTGAGATTTTCAGAAATAAATATTGATGCAACTATGTGCATTTTTTAGTTTGAGACCGATCACTTGTATTCATTTTTGATCTTGAAAACAGTAATATCGGGGTAACAATATAGATCCAAATTCTAGTTCGAAGGCTGGGAGAGCTCTGCCCATCCCTCAGGCACGAAAGAAAATAAAGTCTTGATAGCCAGTACTCATAGTCAACCAGCCAGTTCCCGAAATAGGCAATATTAATTTTCGGACGGTCTCGTGTTTGACAGCCAAGGATATAATTCATGCCGACATGATGAAGAATAGGATCTAGCAGTTATCTAGATTAAAAGGAGCACAAAAAGGATTAAAATCTCGACTATAAAAAGTTGTCCTCATAACAACATATGACGTGCCAAGAATAAAAAAACAAAAGGGTAAATATGGAACCTTAAAAGTGTGATTTTATATAGAAATAGATGTAAAGATTAAAATATACGGCTCCCAATGAGCAATTTTCCAATAGGTATCTAAAGCATTTCTAAGCACTCACCGACATTTTTGGTAATTGATAATCGCTTGAAATAGGTTCTTAGCAAAGAGGATATAAGCACTGGGTACATTGTATTGGATAATATTGTATTTGTCAATAATTTTCAACCATTTTAGAGGTTCATATTCAATGGAACCAACTTATATAAATATTTCTTTGTACATTTCGTTCAACCTTTAACAGTTATGTTTATTTTAATAAACATTTTATTTTTAAGATTAGTATTAGTTGGCAGCATGAAATCACTGCAACCATCGTGCAGATTAAAAAATATTACCAAAATTGTAGGAGCGCCATCTATTGATGCTGTTTGAAACCAACTGACAATACCTACTGGAAAACTCCTCATTGTAAGTAAAAAGGTCAAAGTGGCATTGGGGCCCGTCCGGATCCATATTAATAAGAAAACAAGAAGTTAAAAAGGTAAGAATACACATTCCCCAATACCCCCGTTTTTATCCAGAAACCATCATTACTTTTACCAATTGGATATTTAGAAAACGAGAAAACATTTCCCGAAATTCTATTCGAACAAAACATTAGTAGAACGTAGTTACAACGTAGTCTGATTTTACAGGATTAACTTATTTTCCAGGGAATAATGATAAGCAATCAGAGCCTGATAGGCCAAATCTAATGATCCCCATAAAAAATGATTATTATACGTATAAAAATTTAAAATAAAAGTGTCAACGTGCTGAACAGTTGTTTGAACAGGAATCCTAATAACCGTAACTAATAACACAAGTCAGGGCAAGACCCTACATATTACCTCAAAAATCTAGAAATTAAAGCATGAAAAAGAACCCTAGCCCTTTACACATCGAGTATAAGACCGGTAGTCCCAGTATAATGACTATGCAACTGCACCACCCAAACTGCCAACCTGTAGCTCAGTTCTATCTGACAGCCCCATCCGGCAGAAGGAAGTGCGTAAGGAACTGTCCAAACTCGACGTGAACAAGGCCAGTGGTCCGGATGGCATACCAGCATTGGTTCTGAAGCACTGCGCGCCTGAGTTTTCACCCATCTTAACTCGGCTATATCGCCTATCTCTACAGGTAGGTAAAGTACCGAAGGCCTGGAAGATTGCACATGTCCAACCCGTGCCAAAAAAAGGTAGTCGCGCTGACCCGGCGAATTATCGGCCCATATCTATTACATCAATCATATGTAAGACACTTGAGCGTGTGCTGAATAATCCTCGCATCGTAGGCCGTTGGTTCTCGCATCTGACATGGCAATGTCAATTCATCGTTGAAGGATAAGGTAACCAGCGCAATTACAGGCATGAAGCATTTCATCATAGTCCTCACGGTGTGAACGCACCTACGTTTCTGCATTTTTGTTGCCTGCAACCTAAGAAGATATGGGCGACAGTTACCGCTTACCATCAGGCGGGCTTTTTTCTCGTTTGTCACTGCGTGAAATAACAAAAAAGAGAATGAAACAAAGACTTGTGTTAAAGCTACTACCTAGAGAAATACGATAAAACTGACATTAAAGAAATCAGTCTGTTTTATAATATAATTCTGAATCTACAAAATAAATTACGTTATTCGTACCTATATACATTCGAAAATCTAAAAATAAACACCACCTGTGTCATGGAATATTCCGCGCTATTGCGGCCTTTCAAAAACCAGAGCGTCGTGGCCGAGCAGTTTGGGTGTCCGACATGTAAGCGAGAGGTTCCGGGTTCGAATCCCGCGCCGGTAATGTACCTATGGCTCCTTTCTCAATGAAAAATCTTTTTCAATGACATATCGCTCAACGTTATCGGTCATATAGGCTGGGATCTATACATTTCTGCCGGTCGTCCTTTTTAAAACAGTAGAATGAATTCATACATCAGAGCTAACGTTCCGGGCTTGGATTGCGTGTTTTATCCCATCGTCTCTTCAATGTGTCTCGCCGTTAATGATCAATGCACACTCGTTTCATACGTGTTTCATCATACTTGCAAGGAAAAATAGACCTGAGGGCTTACCATGAGCTCTTTTAGCAGAGCCTAAACAGAACTGCCCTGCTTAAAGCGAGGCAGTGCTTTACGTGTCACATAAGCTTGTCTCGTTCTAAACCGGGCAGTTCTGTTAAGGTCCTGCTATAAGAGCTCATGGTAAGCCCCCTGGGGCCGTACTGCCGATCTCCAATAGAAGGTCGCCATCTTATTCTATCCATCCAGAGTAGAATGACGTAATAACTTCCAATTCGAATTGGCTCTACTCCAATTGAGCCTATTCAGTAGAATTCACTGAAATGTACGATTTTGAACATCATGAAGTTGGCAATACTCCAAAAAACTTCATGGCACATTCCTCAAGTCGGTGTTTTAGCAAGATTAGTTTTCACTTAAGATTGGTGTTGGTGCAATGTTTTTCTTATTAGGAATTCACAAGGGTCGCCTAAAGTTTAGTACAATCGCACAGTTTAGTGCAAATAAATGAACAAATACATCGGCCATTAATCTTTTATTATTATTTCTTGACAGCTGTACCGGATGGGGATGTGCCTGTAGTCATCTGACTATCTAGTAGAGGGAGATTCAGGGCGTATGCATGATGAAAAAAAAACCGTGCGTCATAGATGTCAATCCTACGTCAACGGCAATCGTGTAACCAGTTGACTTTGTTCGAAAATTCATTAAAATTTTCATCTAAATATTTGGTTATTTTTCACTAGACACTACTAGATTAGATTTTTTACTAGTAACTTACATTGATAATCGAAAAATTCTTCTGTCAGTGAGAGTAGAGCTTTTTTATATTATTCAGTGACAAACGAGTAGTCAACCCTCCTGATGGTAAGTGGTAACTGTCGCCCATAACATCTACAATTCATACATTTAGGTGTCTCAGGTGATATTCATGCGTGGATCGAGGTGTAGACACTGGCTGCAGACAACAGAGGGCTGGCTGTAAGTTTTGCTTTAACATTACTTTACTATCGCATTTTCGTTTACGTAGAAATTAAGAAGAAAAAACTTCATTTATCTACACTCATAGCGTAATCTTCCAATTAGGTACATATTCGAAAAAAGTCGTTTGAAGATATACTTTTATCACGCCTGTCTATAAAATTATAAAAAATTACTTTATCTACACTCATAGCGTTATGTTACAATTACATATTCGAAAACAGTCGTTTAAGTTTACACTTTTATCACGCCAGTCTATAAAATAAATAAAAAATACTTTATTATACAGCATTTCCCATACTATATTCATTACAGCTGTAACGTAAAATAACTTTTTAATAATTATGCAACACTTTTATTATTTAAATTTTTGTCGGGCGCCGGGTCACGGTGAAATGTAAGCTGAATACCTAGATGTCTTTGACAAATTCAATTCAAAATTCAGCAATGTAAATCAACACAGGTATAATTTTACTCTTACATATAAGCAATTTGAGCTTGACAGGTATTTTTGGGTCACAGATGACTGCCGTGAGTTTCCGCCGTATACTCTGTTTTGGCGACATTCAGCTTCAAACCACTGTTTTCTAGCACATCCTTCCACATGTTTACCCTGGTCTGAAGGTCCTGCGCAAGCTTGCTCACGAGTACAATGTCATCAGCGTACCTCATAAGCCAAGGAGATTCCGCTGAGAGGGCATCGAGCACAATGCAAAACAAGTAAGGGCTCAGCACTGGACCCTGGTGAACACCTACAGTAATCGAGAAGGAATTAGTATGGCCTACGATGGTTTTGACTACGGCTCCAGTATTGGCATACAGGTGCTCCATAACACAAATGTACGCCTCGGGCACAGACTTAGATCTCAGAGCCCACCAGATTATCTCCCGAGGGACACTGTTAAGGGCCCTCTGCAAGTCAAGAGATAATGCGTAATGTAGAGGTAATGTCTACTGCAGTGGGACTTCTGGAGGACCCTGAGGGTAAATATTGGGTCCATTGTGCTGCAGCCCGGCCAGAAGCCGTATTGGCATTCCGAAAAAGAGCTTTTCTGTCGAAGTCTCTGTTCTATAATACCTGCGAATAGCTTCATTGTGTAGCTTATAAGTGTGATACCTCGATAGTTCCACTCTTGCACACTACTGCCTTTTCCTTTATAGATTGGCGGTGATAGATGAACTTTCCTGTTGAAAGCTATTATTTTTTTGGGATAAAAGTAGCCTATGTAACCGAGTAATAATGTAGCTTTATATTAGGGAAATAATTTTTTTATTCGGTCCAGTAGTTATTCATTGCATACAAAAATACAATGTCTTCTCTTTGTAATACATATTAGTAGGTACCTATAAATGATGGAAAACCAAAACACTGTCAAAAGGTAAAGTTTCTAATAATCGCCATTAAAGACACCTAAGACCATTCTCTCTCAAAAGCCCTAGTATGTAGGTGCCTAATTTAAATAAGTACAAACAACAACTTAATATTTGGAGAAATTTATTACTGTAAATGTTCTTGCTGACATTAACGTCGAGTTAACAGAGCGGGTGAGATGCGCCTGGTCCTGGTTATTCATCATCTGTAGAAGATAATAAAAAATAGTATAGTAGTTTGACAGTTATCTAACACCTATAACACAAGTTTTGCTTACTTTGGAACTAGATGGCGCTGTGTGAATTTGTCCAAGCATATTGATTATACAAAGTATTTTATGAATACGATAAAATTAATGAATTGTCGAAGAAAATGTGCAATCGGTGATTTTCTCACAGCTTTACGAGTAGGGCTCCCACAAGGGGGACCGAGGACCTGGTAAAGATCGCAGGTACCAGTTGGATGCGGAAGGGACAGGACCGGCCTTTGTGGAGATCTCTGGGGGAGGTATGCTCAGCAGTGGGCGTTTTTCGGCTGATATGATGATGACGATGCGATGATGAATTGTGCACACAAGATGGGTAAGTCTGCTGTACTAAGGTATGGTGACCCTGTCATTGTTTTTGGTGGGACTTGATCTCTAACACGATAATAATGACCGTTTGGAAGGCGTCAGAATAGTTTCCATGGCAGCGTATTAGTTCCTATGACACCACATTCAGTGTAGCACAGTAAGCGAAAACAAAGAATATGTATGCCTCAGGCATTAATACACAGAAAGTAAAAATCCTCGCGCCCTTTTCAGACGACATGGACTAAAGATTCTTGAACAATAATCACCATTGCCTAAGGACAAAATAGCATAATAACGCATGACACATGACAAGTGACGTCAGCATCGCCTTGCAAACGCAGCGCGCGTGCTTGAGAATTCCGCGGTATACGTCGGTATCCGTCGGAATGCTCCAGAAAACCTCACGTCTGACCTCGCCATCTACCAGTGTTAATACCTACCCACCTTAGAGGCAGACCAGCTGTCACCATAAAATGGACACTGACATTCTTCCCAAATGTCATAGGATACCTACTCTTATCATCTACATCCTAGCGGTTAATTCTGGCCTCTGCCAGGGCCTATTTTCCTGCTCTTTTTTTTCAGCTTCGCTCGGTTTTCGGCATTCGATTTAGCGATGTTAATGCATTACTTCTTAGCCACCCTCGGGACTTCCTTCACACGGGTTAAGGCTCCTATTTCCCACGTATCCCTGACTTTAACTTTTGTTTTTAGCATAGTGAATATAGTAAGTAGGGAAAGTGCAGTCATATACACGTCCCCGTCTAGTGTAAGCGTGCTTCTGCTACCGCTGACAAAAGCCAACCGATACCGGTAACTGGATGAGTGAGTGATTCGTACTTTGAGGCTTATCGAACTTCAGCGGCAACCGGCTCCTAATATCGTTGCTAAGCGAGTAGGGGTCGCAAACCGGGATTTCATATACCGAAAATATCGGGATTTTACTACCACCAAAATTTTCGGTATTCATTATTATACAATTATATATTACTGTTATGCTATTACTGAATCAATTTAATTCAAAATCTAGACCAAAAAAACGCATAATAGTTTGCTTTAATATTATTTTCTCAAATACAAGACTTATCGATGGAAGATCTATAATAGAGGAAACTAAAATTAGATTTTTCTTCTAGAAAACAACCTTTCGTATGAAAACCTTGAACTATTTAGCAGCTGCTAGCATTTTTAGGTACTATTTATGTCTGTCTATGACTTTTATGCTAGAAAGAATATATCAATTATAAATTTATAAAAAATTATTAGCATTAATTATTCTCCAAATCTCGAAAATATCCAAAATACCGAGATACCGGTCTTAACCTTATGTTTATACCTAAAATCCCGGTTTTGAAAAGATATACCGGTATTGTCACCCCTACAAGCGAGGTTAGCCTAGGTCGGTCCGCAGGGGAAGTTAGAGACTAGTTACAGTCTCGGGAGCCAATTAGCACATCGTGACGATATGATCATAGGCGTAGGTAGAGGGGTGGCCGGGTGGGCCGCGCCCACCCCAGAAAGGTCTGGTGCCCACCAAAGCATGAACCGTATGCTCATGTGTATTTAAAAAACGTTATACAAACATAATTTTAAATACAGAAATAAGTCACAAACTTGGGTAAAAATACCGGTTTTGAAAAGATACCTGTACCGGTATTGCCACCTTCAAAAACGAGGCTAGCCTATTTCGTCCGCAGGGGAAGTAAGAGACTAGTTACAGTCTCGTGAGCCAATTAGAACCTCGTGATGATATGAATATGATAGTATGAAGTTTGCCCAGGTGTATACTAGTTATTAGAGATATGACGACTAGTCGGCCCAAACAGCCGACTAATCGGTTATTCTCTTTACCTATACTCATGGATAAAATCAAATCAGTGTATTTCTTTGCAATCCTTTCGGTTTCAGTAAACTATCTTAACAACTAGTGCCCGTGTCTCCGGCATAGACTTCCTCTCACTATTGAATTTGGAATCCTATCCATGGAATGAAATCCACTTATGCGCGTTCATACAAAGGTTGTGTAGAATTGGTAAGTAGGTCTCTACCTTAATTTAGGCGGCGAATTTCATATGCAATATAATGTGTCGATAAAATTAAGTACGAAAGTACTTAACTACTATTGCTCTATAAAATGTAGGAACTGTAATTTCTTTAGACTTACCATAGGGATCATAAGGTAAATCTGTAAAAAAGAAAAAATGTATAAGTGCCTAAGTTACCTATAGTGAGAAATAAGTCACAAGCTATGCAAGTATGCAGAGGTAAAAACTTAAGCACAGCAGGACCGTTTTAGGTATTAATTTGAAATGTATGTGCCTAGCGTTGGTAGGTAGGTAGATATAATAGTCTGAAAAAACTGCCGTACCCCTTCCTTCCCCTACCCCTACTCAAAGGTCGTCCGCTGGAGAAGTAAGAGACTAGTCACAGTCTCTTACTTCTCCAGCGGTTACAGTCCTCCTCCTCGTGAAATCCCGGTTTTGAAAAGATATACCGGTATTGCCACCCCTACAAGCGAGGTTCACCTAGGTCGTCCGCAGGGGAAGTTACAGTCTCGGGAGCCAATTAGCACCTCGTGACGATATAAATATGATAGTATGAAGTTTGCCGAGGTTTATACTAATTATTAGAGATATGACGACTAGTCGGCCCAAACAGCCGACTCATCGGTTATTCTCTTTACCTATACTCATGGGTAAAATCAAATCAGTTTATTTCCTTGCAATTCTTTCGGTATCAGTAAACTATCTTTACGATTGTGTCAAGAGATTGTGTCTGGAAATTGCGATTTTATTGCAATGAATGTCGAATTCCATTTTAAAACAGGCAGCTGTAGGTACTCGATAGAAAACAGAACTTCTGCCGATTAAGCTACCGCCTAACCTTTGAAATGACGCCGATTCTTTTTTGGTGCAGTTTTTGGTTTGGCTTTGAAGTACAGGTCGAAGCAAGAAGAAATGGGCTCCTTTTTATCCCTCCTTAATTCTACAGTAGATAAACTCTACGCACTTACCTTGTGGGAGGAATGATGTAAGCAAATAGAAGACTATGCAAGTCTCGGGCCCTAATAAAATTACACTTAAGGTACTAAGTCCTACGTGTGTGCGTTTAAAAGTTCTGTTCGGAGCATCGCGATAGTGACGCTCAAAACTCACGCTCATGCTCGTGCGTGTCAACTCGCGATTGTGTCTCCGGCATTAACTTACTCTCACTATTGAATTTGGAATTATAGAAACACACTTGTGCGAGTTATTACAAAGGTTGTGTAGGATAGGTAAGTAGGTATCTACCTTAATTTAAGCGGCGAATTTCAAATTCAAAAATACTGCTGTCGATAAAATTAAGTACGTAGGTACTTAACTATCATTATTTTATAAAATGTAGGAACTGTAATCTTTTTAGACTTACCATCCATGTTTGGGACACCTGTAAAAATGAAATAATGTATAAGTGTCATAGTTACCTATAGTGAGAAATTATTTTAAAATGTATATACGTAGCGTTGGTAGGTAGGTAGGTGTAAAAGTCTGAATAAACCTGGCCTACTTCTGCCTTAACTTTGCTGTACCTCTTCCTTTCTTACCTCTACTCAATGCCTATCCCACCACTACTCTTTTATCGTTACTTACCTGATTGTGCTGAGGCCAAAGCACACAGCAGCACCTGAAAAAAATTTGCTTTATTTAAAAGAAATAAAATAAAGAAGCAACATCGCCATAGCAAGTAACCTATACTTAGATTTTATTATGCTACGCAGTGACAAACGAGCAATCAGCCCACCTGATGGTAAGTGGTAGATAACTGTACCTATCGATACATGCATTTAGTCACTGAGAACTAAAATGAAATGCCTCATGCCTGTAATTGCGTCGGCCACCCTATCTTTCAAACCGGAACACAACAATTCAAGCATTGGTAAATGACGGCAAAAATAGATAAGGCGGTGGTAGTCACCCAGGCGGGCTCCTCAGGTTTGACAGAGTCCTACCACCTGACATGACAATTCATCGCCAACCACACACATCACATCTGCTTAGTCCTTACAGTTCACTGATGGATATAGCCTCCTCCACGTTAGTGAACGGTAATGCGGTAAGTATAGTAGGAAAAAGCGTCGCTGGTCTAGTGGTTAACGTCCGTCTCGTTAACGAGAGGTACCGAGTTCGAATCCCAGTGCAGCCACATTTCACACGAGAACATTAAATAGTAGTCTACTCAACCCCTGTCCTAATTTGAACACCCACTGCTCTGACACCCAACTGACTGCTGCCATATAACCATAGCTCGTTTCTGAGTTATGTACCTATAATAAGTATTTGAACATTCACACTCCAACCCAACTCAACCTTACAAGCGCAGGCTGAAAGTGTAACCATGATCAAATCTAGTTACTGGCAAACCCTGGATCATATACTAGGCGGACCTCGGCCCCACCTTAAATTAAATGTCAATGATAGAATTTAATCTCTATATTTAATCATGTCGATCAATTATTATTATATTTACTGCCAATGAAATTTTTCAAGTATTCGTTTACCGAATAAAATGGCTTATCCAACAAGAAGTCTTTAAGCAGATTCGCAAAATGTGTATAGCTACTAGCGTTTCTAATTTCAGCTGGCGGAAGCTCATAATACACTGGCCTTATAACGCGAGAATTTTTGTTGCTTGTGTGATATTGCGTTTTCCAGATTGAAACTAACTATTTTGCTGAGATCAGCTCAAATCAAAGCGTGCAAATGAATCAACTGTTCGACTTGTACATAGAACAATCTCATAGATATTGCTATACTTGGCTCACAATTTTATTTCGATGAAATGTTTTTTGCGAAACTGCCTGCGTTATACGCCTACCAATGTTCTGAGTGCCCGTTTTTTGTGCAATCAAAAAACGTTGTGTTTCTGGTGCGTTTCCCCATAGAATCATTCCATTAGACATAACAGAGTGTTTGGCGGAGAATTTTTCAGAGATGCGATAGGTTTCTATTTACCTATAGCATATGTTGCATTAGACAATTTTGCACAGACATTACTAATGTGTATTGCCGTAGAGAAAATATTTACTAAAGTAACGATAGTAAATATTTTCTCTATGTGTATTGCCTTTTTCAACGTGGCGTACATATTGAAATTTAATCGTCGTGCATAATTGAATCGGGGTTTGCATCTCTCTCAAATTAGGTGACAATCTCTCCAAAAATATAATTATTTTGTACTTAGTGCTATTTAGTAACAGTCCATTACACATTGGCGAACTCCAAGCCCCCACATGTTGCGCGGAAGCATTATCGGGATTTGATGTGGCATCATCCGCAAACAGCACATTCTCATAATTTTTCATAAATTTGGTTAAACGTTGGAATACCGTGAATATTGTGTTTCTTAGAGAGGATCCCTGTGGAACATCTATTCGAACTTCAACAGTATGTGTGTACTTTATTTCTTAATAAATTCAAAAAATTAAATTTCCAAAGCAAAGGGTTATCCCAACCGTCTGTTTTCTATTATGTATGAAATTTTGAATTGAAGCTTTTAGGCGATACCTAATTTGCTGTATCGTGACAGCTTTTAGATGAGAAGCTCATGGTTAACAACATTAAAAGCCTTTGATATGTCACAGAAGATTCCAGCGGTTTTGATCTTACTGTCTATATCGGTAATAATGTACTACTATGTTTTGACTTGTTAGACTATTATGTTTACGATATGCTAATGTTTTTGCCGTAATTAGCTTGTTTTTTTAAATATGTCAATATAGTCTATGCTTTCTATTCGATAAAATAAAAAATACGGTTATTGGGCATTAGTTATAGATATTTGTTCTTTTGCTATTATTTTTTAATATGTGACGTAAACCTTTGCTTTTTGGTACTAATATCTAAATATAAGTAATAAAAGATACTTTCAAAAATTTGATCTGACCAAATTGGATCTTGGTTACATGTTCAGATCGCCTTTAAGTACAGGTTTTCTCAAGATGTTTTCCTTACCGTAAGAGCATCGGTTAGTTGTCATCTGATCAACTAATGTACATAACTCGGAATAACCCAACTGACAAAAAACCGAATAACTCCCGACCAAGTTTACATATACTCAAATATTTTCTGAACTACTTAACTAATTTTAATAATATGAAGCTAATAATCATCTCGATTAAACTATCGGTCTATCTGTTCGGGAACAACGATGCCACCTACAGACATACAGATACACACGTGAAACTTGTAACACCCCCCTTTTTATGACGGAGTTAAAAATATTGATACGTGCCTGCACTGATGATTGAACTCGGTACCTCTCGCTCACGAGTCGGACCCGGCAGCCAATAGACCTCCGATATTCTTGTTATCCATTGCAAATTAATGATATGTAATTAATAAAACACTTACCACAAAGAAGAACGCCAGGTAGAACTTCATGTTTGTTAGTTATTTGAAACTCGAAGTGAGTACTAAAATTAAATGTTTCAACAGAATCTACTAGCATTTATACTGGAAGTTAACAATAGGAACAATATCGACAAGGTAAACAATATAATTTTCTATTGTCGAACCCAAAAATCAACAAGTATTATAAAATAATATCTGTATGATCATGAAATTGTTTGCTTACATGGGACAATTCGGATTGTTTACTCACCATCGTCATTTGCGTGCCCCAATACCTTGAAGTTAGGGTCGGCACAGTATGTTCAATTTAAATTTTATTTATAAGTAATTATTAATTATTTAGGCTTTTATTGTATTGTATTTTAATTAAGCACCATCTTTTGATATTGTGCACGTTTTATGTAATTGTCAGTATTGTCAGTATGAAATTATCACGACCTCTCTGCTGTAGGCCTGCTGGAAGATATTTTTTTATAGACATAAGTTGGCCTATTGTGATGTTGATGATGATGTTTGTGTCTGATTCATTATGGCACATAGTTTTGTAACAATCTTTGTAGGATCTTACTTTGCCTTATGTAATACTTACGGTTGTGAGGACTCCTGTTTAAACGTTGTTTTCAACACGTTGACACTTTTATTCTTAATTTTTCCACCTTTATTAGTTTATTATGGGCATCTTTGGATATGGCCCTTCAGGCTCTGATTGTCAATCATTATTTCCTGGAAAATATGTTAATTCTGTATTTGATGTAACTACGTTTTTACTAATGTGTTTAATTTAAATTGAATATAATAGAATATAGGGTTTTGCTTTGACTTGTGTTAGTACTTACAGTTATTAGGACTTTTAGACACATTTTTGTGTAGCATGTTGATGCTTTTTAATTTCCAAATTGTCACTTTTTATGGGTATCTTTGGATTTGGCCCTTCAGGCTCTGATTGTCCATAATTTCTCCCTGGAAAATTAAGTTTATTCTGTATGTCAGACTATGTTGATTACTACGTTCTATTAATGTTTTGACTATAATAGATTTTGGGGAATGTACTTGTGATATATAGACACCCAAATGATAAAAGTAATGATGGTTTCCGAATGAAAAGCAGGGGGCAATAGCGTGGTCTGGATTCTTACCTTCGTAACTTCTTGTTTTTTTAAATATTCTGAATCCGGACGGGCCCCAATGCTTCGGAGGGTTGTTTGTTTCGATGGGGTTTGAATTATATATGGTTTCCAATACGAATTATACACATAAATCCGCATTTTTATTAAAAGCGGGTTCTTTCTATTATTGTACTCTTGTCATGTCATTTGATGTCAAGTGAAATTTTTAATAGTCAAAGGAGATTTTAATCTTTTTTGTGCCTCTCTTATTCTAGATAACTGCTGGATCCAATTCCTCATCAGGTCGGCATGAATTATATCTTGGCTGTCGAACACCAGACCGTCCGAAAATTAATATGGACCATTTCGGGAACTGGCTGGTTGACTATGACTACTGGCCAACAAGATCTTATCTTCCTTTGTGCCAAATGGTTCCAGAAGGTTTTTAAACGAGGACCCGAGCCTTCAGTAGAGGAAGCAGAGAGGCATTCAGTTCAGTTTTGTTTTTCCCAGCCTTCGGCCTTGGAGGTGAATAATTTATAACGTGACGTTACCTTGAAATAATAAATCGCCAAAAGTTGTTTTGTGTGCGGTATAAATCTGAAAAGTATATGCTATGAGGCATCAAATCCTATCTCCGATCATGACCCAGTTCTAAGGGTATGCACCTAGTCGCATGAACCACCAACTCCTATAAGAATCCCAAGCTGACGTAGTCGCTCAACCAGTTCACAAACCGGTACTTTCGGTCTGCGTGGAAAAGTGAAATAAGTGCGCCAGCCCGGACAAAAGGTTATGTGGACAAACTCTTTTTTATAACGTTTGTGCTTTTGTAGATTATTTTTGATAAATTCCTTGTTTTAAATAAATTATACTGATGGACTGAATACATACCCACTACCCTGATTCTTTTGTTTTCTTTGCTCACATTGATTTTACAACTGAACCTGACCCACTGCTAGGCAGTTTGTTACGTTACATCTTATGAACAATAAATGGTTAAATAAATAAATAATTTGATAGTAATTAACACAAATATATACATTCGGACGTATGGACGTAATGGATCATTAGAATAGAAGCCGCGGTCGCCGATTGGTTATAGTATCCGACTCGTAAGCGAGAGGTTCCGGGTTCATACCAATCACTGTTTTCTGAGTTGTGTAGATGCAGCTCAAAAAGTAACAGTTTTACAAGAACAGTAACTATAAAAATATAAAACAAGATAATGTTAATTTTCTCGTGAAAATGAATTTGAAAGTTACTTTTGAATATCGGCCACTGGTAACACTGCCCGTAAAAAGCATCCCAACACGTGGAGACTCCTTTAGGCGTGTCAAATCGCAGCTTTTGCTGACAGGTGCGTTTATCGAATTTTTATTCGTAATATTTCAGTCATGTCAAAAAGTGGCTTATTATTGATGTTTGGCCGTTGTCAACCACACATCTTCGCCAACTACTCAAAATATTGACTAACTCCAATGAGGGTATTTATTGATATTAAATGCTTAATTGAATAAAATAACATTTAGGTAATAAACAATGTTTATTTTCGGAATTTTATTTTAGGTTGCCCAAGTCCAATAATGAAGCATGCCAACACAACCGCGCTTATGTTCAACCCAATCGCCCATTCATGAAAGTGTAGGTACAGGCGATGAAAAATTTAGTCTTAATTCTGTTGTACCTACGTTATAAAACACTTATATTGTTGATTATTCCTTGCAATCATTATCAAGGCGCACCGACGCGACGTGTGCCACGGAGGAGACCCCGTATTTGATAGGTCAATCTAATAGACCACTTTTTGGCCGGCCGCCAAAAAAGTCATGTGATAGCTCCTAGCAGAAATGCATGTTGTGACGTCATTCCAGAGGATGGGATCATGCTGTTGGAGATCGGCGGTGCCGCTGCTGGACGACGGTGGCCGTTTTCCATCAGTTGGACCGTCAGTCCGTGTCCTAGGCAATACAAAACGTTTTAACTGTTCTTATATTAGGGGAGACTGGGGAGGGTTGATCCCCCCTTTTCATTTTGGTCTCTAACTTTTTTTCTATTTATAGTATTAGGATCTTTTTTAGCTTATTTTATTTATTATTTATCTATTCACTAAATATATGAAAGAGGGTAAGACTTGGTTGTATTTGGAGCTATAATTTGATTTAATATCGTATGGTAACTCTTTACCATGTGTCCCCCATATAGGGGAGACTTGTTTCCCACCAGTTGGAAGACTTGATCCCTGGGGATCAAGTCTCCCACACATAGGGGACACATGGTAACAACAGAAGATTCAGCTTCATATGTCCGTTAAGAGTAATATAGCTTTAAATATTAAAAATAAACAGTGTTAGGTGTCAAATAATAATACCAAATCGGTAATCAGCTTCTTTTATTTGAACTTTATGTTCATACTCAGCTCAATTTCGAAAAGGGAATCAAATATGAGATAGTTTTAATATCTTTAGAACTAATTAATATTCGGACTACTAATTTATGGAGTCCAGAAACAAACTATCCATAACAAAACTAAACGTAAATAATCATCATATTATTATAAACTAACTTGACTAATCAGGCACATTAAAGTATTCAGCCGCAAGAAAGTTTTACCTTATAATTATAAAGGAGAATAACAGTAACGAAGTGTTTTTGCGATATGAAAAATACAATGCAAACATCCTGGAAATATTGGCAAATGTAGTAAACCTTATTCTACAATAAAATTTGTAAGTAAACTTCAAATGTTCCTCTAACAGGTGCTTAAACTTATTTGACTAATAACAACAACAAAATGCTTAAAATCTACTTTGGCTGTCTACAAACTATCTGCGGTACGTCAAGCTTATTTTCTTAAACTATTAACTTGACTAATCAGTCTCACAATTTTATAATCAGACTCAGAAAAGTAGATTCTAAAAAATGAACGTATAAAATAAGACTTCATAAAACTGACAAAAATATTTCATTTTTCTATTTTAAACTGTTTAAGTGACTTTGGGAATTCAAATGAACCGACGCGTCGAGATGAGGATTTGAACTGAGGAGGAGGAAGTTTTTTTACAACTTGATACTTCCCTATTAAACTAATGTCATTTTTTACGGTCCATTTAAATTTCTTTTCAGTGAGTTTTTTCGCAAATTTTACATCCAAGCTTGCTAAATGCTCTTTAATTACTTGGCCTACGTATCGGTGCACCAAATTTTTCTCCGACGTTAAGTTCACTACTATCCAATCTCCTTCATGAACATTGTCATCCTCATTCCTGTCATCTTCTTCCTCTGATTCACTTTTTTCATCTAAGTCATCTTCTACAACGTAAGCGTCAGATTCTGGTGATGGAGGAATTCTTAAACTTTCTTCATCAGAGCTTGTTTCCTCGTGTTTCCTTCTTTTTAGTTTCGATTTTGATGTAACTTTTGTTTTTTCTTTGCCTAGATTGCGTTTTATTTTGTTAGCTAATTGTTTTAGTTTCTTTTCTTCCCTGTCACGATGCTCTTTTTCCGGCGTGTCTGTCAGTACCTTTCTTTCTTCCCTTTTTGATAGTTTTTCTAGCTCCAGCTTTAGGATGCGGTCTAATAATTTCTGGACTTAAATACGTTGCAAGTGTTTTTTCACCCAATTGGGAAATTCTTGGAGATGCAGATACGAGCCGAATGAATGAGCCGAAGCAGATGTGACAGTCACGGTCGCGGCATATGATCTTTTATCAAAATTTGCAAGTTTGTCATCAGAATGAGGATCAGTGACGATGGAAGTCCCAGTCCCAGGAAGATGGTGGGTGGGTAGTTCCAACACATGCAGTTGTTGTAACAAAAGTCGAGGTGGTGACGTATGTATAAGCTGTAGGAGGTCTACTTGAAAAGAAGTAGTGACATTTGGTGATATTTTTTCACTTGATACTTTTGACAAGTTGACAGTTAATTTTTTATTAACAACCCAGAAAGATTGTTCAGCCAGAGTTGGAAAATTAGTTGTAGTAGATCTAGGCACAACAGCAATAGACCTTTCATTTGCGAGTGAACTCTCTGGAGGTAAATTACTCTCTGGTTCCCTTTGTGTAGTCTCCGGTTCTCTTTCTCTAGTCACAACTGAAAGTTGGCTTTCTTCTACACGTGGGCGTTCTAATGTGATATTGCGTGGTTCAATAATAGAAGGAGATTCTTCTCTTTCTCTATTCACAGCAATTTTTGTCCGCAAGTGACTGTTCTGTCGTGATATCACAAGGTGCTACAAGAAGAGCTAGTGATTCGCTTTGTCTCGTACAAGGTTGCAACGTATCAATGACCATATCTTCTGCATCAGTAAGTGTCTCTTCAGGTTGGTCTAGTTCAGGTCTGTCTGTGACATATGATGACAAAAATTCAATTTGTCTTTATTAACTGGTATTCTTTTTTTACACCTTCTTTTGGTTTATAATGCCGCGGCATTGTTTCCAAAAATAAAATCAAATATTAACAACAGTTATTAAAATTGCCAGCAAAATTGTTTAGACATAGGGAGATTTGATCCCTTATAGGGGAGACATGATCCCTGGGATCATACCACCCCCAAAGAAAAGGACCAAGTCTACCCATCCATATTGATGTTATAAAACATGTTCCTTTGTGAACCAATTCATCACTTATTTCATGTTAAGTAACGTTCATCTGTATTAAAATAAACGTCTCAAAAGATAAAAACATTTTCAGGAAGCAGTTTCATAACATCATATTAAATAAATCTAGTCAAAAGTTACCGTAAATTAAATATTTTAACACAACAAATTTTTGGCGACCACCATTTCTTAACCTTTGACATCTCCCAAACGAAATCATAACAGAAAGTTAACACTGACATAAGCAAATAAGTGTTGCTAACCTAAAAAACTATAACGTGCTTGGTAGATTCGTGAATCAAGGTTACCAAGTGTCCCCTAGGGAACAAGTGTACCCAGCTTCCCCTACTTATAGCCTTAGGTGACGCTTAAGATATTCCTAAAATCGGTTTCATAGCAAGTTTTGGTTGGCGTTGGCAATGTTTTTCTTGAGTTTCCTAAGTTTAGTGCAATCTGGCAATAATCTTTTATTATTATTGACAACTGTGCTGGATGGAGCTATACCCGTAGTCGGATAGTAGAGCGAGATTATGATTGTTTCTATCACTTATAATCACTCTGTATATTAATTGAAGGTAATACACTACACTATATACTTATCTATTGACACAGATTAGACATACAGATGTTCTTTTGTTTAAAATATGTACTTATTTCTGAAATGCTTTTGTATTAATTACAATCATTTGAATTACGTCATTCAGTTTTACCAAATATGATTACATCATCATTTACTTGTTAGGATGGTTTCTTTTGACGGTTCCCGACGTCTGTCCCTATGTAGCCATCTGACGGCGAATAGAGTTGTAAACAGTTTTATAATACAGATGCGATTTCAGAGATTTTCCGGTCTGACCAAACAAAATTATATTATTTCGGTACCTTGTCGGTATTGTTCCTTTTGTTATCTTGCACTATAAAATGTATGTAGATTGGATTGGAAACTTTAGTTTTAGTGCTTACTTCGAGCTCCATTGTCAATGCGTGCTTGAAGTAAGCACTTAAATAAGTGATTACTCCTAGCTAGCGCCAACTGAGTTACAAAATAGCCTTCTCGTCATGCTAGTCTATTAACTAGTGCTGGACCGAACTTTCAGTTTTGGCTTTAAATTACAAAATGTATGCATTGTTGAGGGAATAATTTATATATTAAAAGACTGTGCCGTTATTCGAAGTCTTATTATGTGAGAGAGGAGTTATTGTTTTCGCTGGCTGAGATAATCAATCAAGTGCTAGATGCTCAAAAAACCATTCAATTCCTAGGAGTTATGTGGGATCCTACCCGCAATTTGAAATGGTTACCGGACGACAAATGTCTACGTCTAACACCAAAAATTATTTAACGGGCTACAGTTACGGTCCGCAAATTTAAAAAGAATGCAGTCGCTTGTGGGTATCTTAAACGTTGCAAGTTTTTATGTGTCAAGGGGTCGACTCAATCACTGATTTCTACTGAGTTTTTGCCAAAGCCTACGCGACTCGCACCTGCAAATGTTTTTTCCGATACATGTTCAGGTGATTCTCGAACTATATTGGTGGTTGCAAAACCGCAATACCCAATCAGCGATACATGTAGCCCCAGTGTCTCACTACGTGACAACGGATGTTTTTTGTCTGGGCTGGGGAGCCCAAGTCGACAACATGATGGTCAGTCCCCGAAAGTTTTCTGGATTCTAATCTAAAAGAAATGACAGCCATTTTAAAAGTTTTCCAATTCATGGCCCCCTATGTTGTAAACGCCACGGTGTCTATTCAGCCAGACAACCGAACAACTCTGTCCTATCTGTGGAAAGAAGGCGGTACATGTATATACAACTGAATATCGTCTATACAACATAAGTTTACTCTACACTATCTGCCTGGCCGCTTCAATGTAGAGGCGGACCACTTATCGCGTCAGAAACCAATTCCCGAATGGCACCGTCTACCCAAAGCATCTCAAAATATATTTTCGAAATGGGGGGTCTCGGAGATAGATTTGTTCGCCTTGCGGAGAGCCCATTTTCTCCCTCGTTATGTAAGCCTGTACATAGCCGACCACCAGACAGAATTTCACGATGCATTAAGTCAGCAGCGGGAGTATCGCCTAGCCTTGGTGGTTCCGCCCCCCCTTTCTACTGCCACGGGTACTTAGTGGTAGCCCCCCACCAGGTAGGTGGGAGAAAGCGTATTGCCGTCCGGATCTTCGCAATCGATCCATGTCTACTCCTTTCATAATAAGGAACCTCGAGGAAGTGTTGGTAGACGTGGAGACCAACCTCCCCCCTCCCAAAGTTTTAGAAATGACCATCGAAATTTGGATATGTGGGGGTGGAATAAAGCATTGGCAGCTTGGACTCCGGAACAGATCGACTTATTGAAAGATGGATGGCGAGAATCCACTCGACGGTCCTATAAATCGGCCTGGCGCCGATGACACAAAATAAAGAACGGCCCGCCCCAAGCAGAAGGTCCACTAGAAACAATGCGCCATTTCCGTCACGCACACATTGACGTTACGTTTACAGGCATTCACGCAGTTTCAAGCAGTGCTCGGTCGCGATTATTAACGCGAGAATTCATTGTAGTGTCGACTTAAATATAATATTATATAATTGCACTATATTATTATTGATAAAATAAAAGTACTTGTACGTAACGAAGATTACTCAATAACATACAAGCAACGCACGCAGAGTCCAAGAACTGATGGGTGACAATTTCAGACTTTAAGGCTAGTCGAACTTCAGCACCGCTACGACTTCTAATGCCGATGGTGAAGCGAGATTGACCAAGGTCTTCCGCTAGAGACCCTAGGACTAGTTGAACAGATTCAGGCACCACGTGACAGTTTTTAACAGAATAAGAAACCGTAATGGCCACCTTAATGGTTTCTAGTCGGAAATGTCTGTCTAAACTAATATTTAAAAATCGCTGACCACTTTCCTTCTCCATCATCAGATCAACTGACTAATAACATAATTTTGCATTTTCATCAATTTCCATGTTTATGAAATTTTTAATTCAATTGATTACCGGGAAGTGGGTTAAATCCCATTTCAGGGAAAGGTCTGATGGGGACTAAGGGGGAAGGTCTAAGGGTCTGATGATATAATCAGGAGGAGATGAATTTTTAAAAAGTGATTAAATAGTAGATTCTTATTACGCCTATGTCTGAAGCTAGTATGGAAAATCTAATACACTTGAACACAATCTGAACAGCTTGGGAAGCAATTATGATCACATTATGGCAAAGATTAGATATTAGTCATGTTATTGTGAACGATCTTTCGATCTTCTATTCGAACTTTAAAATACTCATTTTAAAATTCAGAATAAATGCAGTAGCAACCCTAGTGAGTCGGCAAGTTTAGGTAATAATTTTCGAAGACGACGGTAGTGGACCTTCAGTTAGTTTTCTATTTTGTGCCGATGGTGCTCCTGGAGCCAATTTAACAAGGTATGTACGAACTCCCCAAGTGAATCTGATTTAGCCAGATACCTTCCGGGCCTTTACCAATCTCATAAATTTTCCGAAACACTATTTTATTGTATAAATCTGCAGTATCTACGCTATGTGACCCGGATAGGTCAGTTAAGTTAAGCTCTCACCCTTTAGTCTAACATATTATGAGATCAATTTCGAACAAATGCCCAAAAGGGGACAAGCCCCCTATCTGGAATATCGACTCTTGATGTTCATTGTTGACCAGAACATTTCAACTGATGACAACTTATATGAATGTTCTAAACGTACAGCTTGTTTCCTGCTACTTTGTTCAGGGAGGTGATCCAAATAACTGGCCTAATATGATTCGAAGACCGACAACGCCGATTACAGGCAATCCGGTTGGAACTTTTAAAAAATCCAGACACACAAACTCTGGACCCTATTTTCTGGATTAAGTCCTTAATCCGTCTATGAAAATCCAGTAGAGGCGAATGCAAGATGGACAACCTACTGTTAACAATTGGAGGATTAGACCAATACCGGCTTCTAGAGCCACCATTGCTAATTAGCTAAAGACACTGCTAACCATAGAAAAAAAGTAGTCTACTAACCGAAGCAGAAATCGTGGCCACACCAGGAAGTTTTCGACCAGCGGTGGCTTCTAAAAACTTGGAGCAAAACTTTAAAAAGAGGTAATTGGCGATCACGAAATGTTTTGTAAAATACTATAAAAGAGTTGTGTGTGATTCCAACGTTTTTAATCGAGATCTGTAACTAGTTTATTTTTTTTGTTTGATTCAAAACTATAATTCCTTAAGGTTAACATTATTAATATGATTGTGCGAGAAGTTATTTATTTTATTGAATAAATTCTATAATCCACCTGTTCAAATAGTGTTTCTGTATTATTTTTCTATCTACATTACATGTACCTTAGTAATACTCACCATATCTGTTTATTCATTAAAATTGCTACTAAGCTATGGTACGTACCTACTAGGGTTTTTGAATACCCGACGTTTTTGATAAAAATTCAAAAAATCAAAATATTCAAAATTTCTCTATTGATTAGGACATTAAATATCTCTTTCAATCGTCAAAAAGGAAAGTAGGAAGGAAACACACAGTGACACGCTGACCGCCCCATGGCCGTAGATAAACGTATCCCTTGCCAACCACGACCGAACCGTGCTCGACAATGCCAAGCAGAGCCGGAACGCTATATTATATAATATAGGTATGTCTAGTATAATTAAGAAAAACCACCTAAAACTACAGCAAGAGTAAGCCAGTCCACCAAGGCAGCACCCGTTCACGAGTATAACGCAGGGCCCAGCCATCGTCCAATTCAACCATATTTGAGGGAAAAGAGCGACCCGGCCCCCACGCCACCGCCAGACAGACTTTTAAGTGAGCGTGCATCACACATGCTGTATGTGGTAGGTAGTCGCTA
This sequence comes from Blastobasis lacticolella, assembly GCA_905147135.1. NCBI lineage: Eukaryota > Metazoa > Arthropoda > Insecta > Lepidoptera > Blastobasidae > Blastobasis > Blastobasis lacticolella. Next base: position 9,064,772 of record LR990065.1, on the reverse strand, counting down.
CCACCCTACTCTATCCTATCCCTTCCCTATCGCTACCTTACCCCTACCCTATCCTACCATTGCCTTAACCCTACCCTACCACTACCTTACCCCTACCCTACCACTATCTTACCCCTACCTTACCATTATCTTACCCCTACCCAACCCTATACTACCTTACCGCTATCTTACTCCTACCCTACCCTACCCTACCCCTACTCTAACTACTACCCTACCCCTACCCTAGCGCAGACAGGAGACACCATGTGTGGGAGAGGAAGGAAAATTAATTATTTTCATTATTAGATACCCGGGTATACCCGGGTATATGCCCATTTTTTAAGAAATAGTAAGTAAAATATTTATTTTTAAACCATTGGTATCCAATTGAAATATAATAAAATAAAATAAATTTAATATCAGTGAAACTAGCCTTATTGGAAAGCTAATGAATATGATTTCGGTCATGTGGCCGCTGCGTGTTTATTCTAACAAAAGTCAAAACCATTAAACCAAAAGTGGGCTTCAGCGCTAAACAAAATTTTGTATGGAGGTAAAAATAAACATCAATGAATAATGTCACGTTGGAAATCCAGATTGTGCAATCAATGGAGTTATATTTTAAATTATTTTCTTTATAAGATAGAGACAATAGAATCCATCCCTGTACAGAACAGAACATCCTGTTCCTGTTGCACGTAAATGATCTGCTCGTATCCGGTGCTTTTGGGTATGCAGATGGCACCACAGAGACGGTCAGGTACACATTATAACGTATCACTTTCCCACGGACAGTGCCAGGTTCAGTTGATAAAGAAAACTCAAGATTCAGGGTAATTTCTATCCAGAAAACTAGCCACTACAAATGAATTTATAATAATAATCTAATAAAGCACAAAAGTTCTAAAAAGAGTCTACTCCACCTAACCTTAGTCCAGGCAGGATAACTGAATTCACTTGGATATCGTTAGAGCAAGCCGAAAAGTACTGTTTGCAAACTGACTAAGCGACTATGTCAGTTTGAGATTTTCAGAAATAAATATTGATGCAACTATGTGCATTTTTAGTCTGAGACTTCAGAGAGGAATATTGATGCAACCCTGTGCATTTTTTAGTTTGAGACCGATCACTTGTATTCATTTTTGATCTTGAAAACAGTAACATCGGGGTAACAATATAGATCCAAATTCTAGTTCGAAGGCTGGGAGAGCTCTGCCCATCCCTCAGGCACGAAAGAAAATAAAGTCTTGATAGCCAGTACTCATAGTCAACCAGCCAGTTCCCGAAATAGGCAATATTAATTTTCGGACGGTCTCGTGTTTGACAGCCAAGGATATAATTCATGCAGACATGATGAAGAATAGGATACAGCAGTTATCTAGAATAAAAGGAGCACAAAAAGGATTAAAATCTCCTTCGACTATAAAAAGTTGTCCTCATAACAACATATGACGTGACAAGAATAAAAAAACAAAAGGGTAAATATGGAACCTTAAAAGTGTGATTTTATGTAGAAATAGATGTAAAGATTAAAATATACGGCTCCCAATGAGCAGTTTTCCAATAGGTATCTAAAGCATTTCTAACCACTCACTAGATGGCACCCCGACATTTTTGGTAATTGATAATCGCTTGAAATAGGTTCTTAGTTCTAATTTTCAACCTATATAAATATTTCTTTGTACATTTCGTTCAACCTTTTACAGTTATGTTTATATTAATAAACATTTTATTTTTAAGATTAGTATAAGTTGGCAGCATGAAATCACTGCAACCATCGTGCAGATTAAAAAAGATTACCAAAATTGTAGGAGCGCCATCTATTGATGCTGTTTGAAACTGTCTCATCAGGACATTATGAAAACACAAGGTCTTTTATAACTTGATTGTTTATTTCCTCAGGTATTAATTTATAATAAAAAAGCTATAGTGTAGAACTGTTGTCGTTGAAGTCAGAGAGAATGATGAAACGTAATGATGATGCAGATTGATAAATGACAGTTTGAGATGGAACGCCTGATAGTTTCCATTAGCGAATGTTCATATAGACGTTATTGTAGGCGTTGTTGCCTAAACATAGTCCCCCTGTTGAAAGGCTCGTCTTTCAAGCTATTTTCATGTCTTCAGGCTTCGGTAGAGGGCATAGTCGTACTAGGGGTCGACGGAAACATCCACGAGTCGTTTTTACATCTGCGACACGAGTTATTCCATCTTTGCCAGGATACATGTGAGTAACTCTTCCCAATCGCCAACAGAGAGGAGGTACATTATCTTCTTGCAGCAGCACGAGATCGCCAAGTTTCAGTTGAGTGGTATCTGTCTTCCATTTAGTGCGCTGTTGCAATTCGGCGAGGTACTCCTTTTGCCACCGCTGCCAGAAATGTAGTCTTGTTTGCTCCAAACGGGCATATCTTTTCAGGCTGCTTTCCTTTTGATTCTCCAGTGACGGCGCAGGCAGTGCAGTGATTGGTCTCCCAATGAGAAAGTGCCCTGGGGAGAGGGAAACAAAATCGTCAGGAGTGGAAGATAAGGGGCACAAGGGACGGCTATTAAGTATGGCCTCCACTTGAGCAAAAAGAGTCGTTATTTCCTCAAAAGTGAGGTGAGTGCTTCCCATAACACGCCTTATGTGGTGTTTAGCGGATTTAACACCAGCTTCCCAAATACCGCCAAAATGAGGAGCATATGATGGAATGAAATAAAACTTTATACTCTGATGAGCTGCAAAGTCAGATAAAGATTCTTTGTTAGACTCCAATAGTAATTGAAGCTCCTTGGCGGCACCCACGAAGTTCTTTCCGTTGTCGGAAAATATTTCTAAAGGTCTGCCTCGCCGTGAAATAAATCTACGTAGTGTCATAATGAACGCATCCTTAGTCATATCACTTACGGCCTCCAGGTTTAGACATTTATAACGCAGGCATACAAATAGACACAAATAACATTTGATTAACTTAGACCCACGTCCTTTGCGATTTAAAATCATGAATGGACCTGCGAAATCTACGCCTACTGACTGAAAGGGAAAGCCGGGGTTAACGCGTTGTGAAGGGAGATCGCCCATTTTTGGGTGTAATGTATTGCCCCGCATGCGTCGACATCGTACGCAATTGTAAACAACGCTTCTAGCAAGACGTCTTTCATTAATCGGCCAAATATGGTCCCTAACTGCAGCTAGTAGTGATTGGGGACCAACGTGCATATTGCGTTGGTGCTCAAACTGAAATATAAGCTTAAGTAGAATTAATGAATATGGGGTGCCTTTTTTGATAGGAACAATCAGCCGCGTTTATGCGTCCATCAACACGAATTAAGTTGGTTTTTTCTAAAAATGGCGATAATCTTAGAATATTACATTTAATACTTAGTGGTTGATTTTGTAGTAAACTTTTATATTCTTTAGCAAAACATTGCTGTTGCGCAACGGTACAAAGATAGCAGAATGATTCATTTAATTCATCAACTGTCAATGAACTAGTGATTTTATTTTTAGGGTTTGTAGGTTATGTATAAAACGTTTGACATAAGCCATTGTTCTTTGTAAAAATATTAGTTTAGAATACTTTTCGAACTGTATAATAGGCTCGCAAATTATTGACACGATAGCCGTGGTTTTTATTCAGGTAAGTTATTATTATTAATATTTAAAGTAGGCCATTGATTGGGCTCATTTTTTAGAAAGCTGGGTCCCCCCCACCACAAACTTAGGTCCACTATTTGGTTAGGATAGACTCCTCTAGAAATTAGATCGGCAGGATTGTGATCTGTCGGCACATAACGCCAAGAAGAAGGCTGTGATTTCACCTACTCGGTTGGCTACAAATGTTTTTAATTTTCTAGGAGAATCGCCCAGCCAGCCGAGTACTAAGCTCGAGTCACACCAGTGGTAAACACGAGTAGGTACGTATCGAATGGATTCTAATACGCTATTACTCATTCTAGCGGCTAGTAAGGCGGCGCAGAGCTCCAGCCGTGGGATTGTGGTAGGTTGCAGTCTGGCTACTTTTGATTTGGCGCACAACAGATTGACAGTGACTTCTTTATTGTCACTTATGGTTCGCAGGTACACACAAGCACCGTAGGCAACTTGTGAGGCATCGCTGAAGGAGTGCAATTCTATGTTAAGTGGTGAGTCGCAGAGAACTGACTTGGGAATATTAAGACTAGATATTAAATGTATATTGTTGATAAAGTTAGTCCAAATATTTTCTATTTCTGGCGGGACTGAGGAATCCTAATCTAGTTTTTGTTGCCATAATTTTTGTAACAACATTTTAGGTATGATAATACAAGGACTTAGGAGTCCTAATGGATCAAATATTTTGAATGAACTTGACATAATAAGTCTTTTTGTGATTTTTTCAGATTAAGCGGGGAAAGTTGCAGGAAATTGTAGGGTATCTTTTGAAGGATTCCACCCTAAGCCAAGTGTGCTGGATGACTCACTTAAGGTAAGGTTTTCTTTATTTGAGAAGTTGCTAGAGTTACTAAATAAATCGGATAGGTTTGTTTTGAATTTTCGTAGGTTGAAACCGGCTGAATGTAGCGCTTCGGTAATTGCATTTTGGATATAGAATAATTCATCCTTTTATTTGATCCTGTAATAAGGTCATCTACGTAAAAGTCCTTTTGTATTATTGTTTTAATTAGATCATTATTGCACTCTTCTCCGACTTGCCAAAGACAACGCGTACTTAAATAACTAGCACTAGCGGTGCCGTAAGTGATAGTATTTAATTGTAGTGTTTTGATGGGTAGGGACTCATCTTCTCTCCACAGGATCAATTGCAAGTTGCGATCGTTTTCATGAACCACAACTTGGCGATACATTTTTTCTATATCTCCAGTTAAAAGATATTTGTACTGCCTCGCTCTAACCAGAATGGAGAAAAGAGAGTCTTGGACGTTTGGACGCACGATTTGGATGTCGTTTACAGAGAAGCCAGATGAGGTAGGGGCCGATCCGTCGAAAACCACACGCAGTTTGGTTGACGCGCTTTGTTCCTTTAAGACTGCATGGTGACAAAGAAAATAGGATGGACTTGGAATTGCGACTAGTGACTTTGATAGATGCCCTAAGTCTGAGTACTCTCGAATGAAATTAACATATTGCCTTTTTAGATCTACTTAGATTTTTACGAAATATTTTTTCTAAATAAAGTATTCTTTTTTTAGCTAAATTGTACGAGTTTCCCAAGCAGTCAGGCGAGTCAACTAATGGCAGTCTTACGCAATATCGGCCTGAACTTAAACGCCTGGTAGTATTGACAAATTGTTGTTCGCAATACCTTTCATTTTTTGTTAATACTGTTTTTGGAGGTAGCTCTTCTAACTCCCAAAATTATGTAAGTAGGTTCTCTAAATTACTGTTCGTATTTGAAATGAGTGCATGATTACAAAATGTTTTTGTGGTTGCCTTTGTTTTTATAGGACCTGATATAAGCCATCCGAATTTTGATTCGATTAATTTAGGATTATTAGTGCCGAGAGATTTTTGTTGACATCCCACGATATCCCAAAACAAGTCTGCACCAATCAATACATCAATGAGTAAGGGTTGGTGGAATTTAGGATCGGCTAAAATAATACCCTTTGGCAGATCGAATTGTCTAAAATTAATTGGAGTTTTTGGCAACTCGCCTGTTAGTTCATTCAAAACAAAACAGGATAATTTGACATTGTGTTGATTGTATGTATTACTTGAATTTATTTGTATAGTGAATGTTTCTTTTATTTGATTATTTGTATTATTGCCAATGCCGATCACATTAACGTTTGTAGTATTAGATTTAAGTTTTAATTGTTGTTGCAATGATTTACTAATGAAGGATGTAGGATCTTACTTTGCCTTATGTAATACTTACGGTTATGAGGACTCCTGTTTAAACGTTGTTTTCAACACGTTGACACTTTTATTCTTAATTTTGCCACCTTTATTAGTTTATTATGGGCATCTTTGGATCTGGCCCTTCAGGCTCTGCTTGTCAATCATTATTTCCTGGAAAATATGTTAATTCTGTATTTGATGTAACTACGTTTTTACTAATGTGTTTAATTTAAATTGAATATAATAGAATATAGGGTTTTGCTTTGACTTGTGTTAGTACTTACGGTTATTAGGACTTTTAGACACATTTTTGTGTAGCATGTTTATGCTTTTTATTTCCAATTTGTCACTTTTTATGGGTATCTTTGGATTTGGCCCTTCAGGCTCTGATTGTCCATAATTCCTCCCTGGAAAATTAAGTTTATTCTGTATATCAGACTATGTTGATTACTACGTTCTATTAATGTTTTGATTATAATCGATTTTGGGGAATGTTCTGTTGATATATAGACACCCAAATGATAAAAGTAATGATGGTTTCCGAATGAAAAGCAGGGGGCAATGGCGTGTGTCTGGATTCTTACCTTCGTAACTTCTTGTTTTTTAAATATTATGGATCCGGACGGGCCCCAATGCTTCGGAAGTTGCAGTTGATAGGGTTTGATTTATATACAGTTTCCAATACGAATTATACACATAAATCCGCATATTTATTGAGAGCGGGTTCTTTCTGTTATTTTACTCTTGTCATGTCATTTGATGACAAGTGAAATTTTTAATAGTCAAAGGAGATTTTAATCTTTTTTGTGCCTCTCTTATTCTAGATAACTGCTGGATCCAATTCCTCATCAGGTCGGCATGAATTATATTCTTGGCTGTCGAACACCAGACCGTCCGAAAATTAATATGGACCATTTCGGGAACTGGCTGGTTGACTATGACTACTGGCCAACAAGATCTTATCTTCCTTTGTGCCAAATGGTTCCAGAAGGTATTTAAACGAGGACCCGAGCCTTCAGTAGAGGAAGCAGAGAGGGATTCAGTTTAGTTTTGTTTTCCCAGCCTTCGGCCTTGGAGGTGAATAGTTTATAACGTGACGTTACCTTGAGATAATAAATCGCCAAAAGTTATTATGTGTGCAGTATAAATCTCAAAAGTATATGCTATGAAGCATCAAAGTCTATCTCCGAAGACCCAGTTCTAAGGATATGCACCTAGTCGCATGAACCACCAACTCCTATAAGAATCCCAAGCTGACGTAGTCGCTCAACCAGTTCACAAACCGGTACTTTCGGTCTGCGTTGAAAAATGAAATAAGTGCGCCAGCCCGGACAGAAGGTTATGTGGACAAACTCTTTTTATAACGTTTGTGCTTTTGTAGATTATTTTTGATAAATTCCTTGTTTTAACTAGATTACAGATGGACTGAATACATACCCACTACCCTGATTCTTTTGTTTTCTTTGCTCAAGGGGTCGGCTACCGACCTCCAATTAATCTCTCATAAAATAGCTTGCTACTGACCTCTAACAGAGCATTCCTTATTTTACAACTGAACCTGACCCACTGCTAGGCAGTTTGTTACGTTACAAGGAGGACTGACTGCCACAGTCTAGAAGTGCGCGTACCTCTTTTGCTTCATTAGTTATGGAGTTAGTTACTTTTATTTGCGCTGTTGACAGCAAAACCTGATTTGTACTTTGCTTAGAAAAATTTACAACTTGATCAACACTGTCCTCTACCAAGACATTTGTAGAAACTGAATCTGTCGTGAGTCTGTCTGTCTGTGAGTCGATTTGGATTTGAAAGTAGGACAATCATATAGTTTGCGATTTTTGAACTAGTAGCTGCAGCATACTTATATACAGCATACATATTCTGCGATTGTTTGACACCGCTAGGCGGCTGTGTTGGGGTTGAATTTCGATTAAAATTTGGAAAATTTGTTGTCATTTTGTAACTTGTTGCGATTGATTGCCTCTAATATGTCAGCACGATCAATCAGAAATTTATAGAATTGTTCCAAAGTTGGGATTTCATCAATATTGTTGCGATGCTCCTCCCACTTCATTAATGTGACATTGTCCAACTTAGAACACAACAAAAATATTATCCCACTGATCGGTGGGTTGCCCGAGGCTGGATAAAGCTCGTAAGTTTTTAGTGACTTCGTCAACTAAAAATCTAATTGCTCGCTCTGATTCGCGCGTAATGGGTTGAAAATGGAATAATGACTTTAAATGGTGGTTTATAAGCAATATTTTGTTGTTAAACCTATCACAAAGTAATTGCCCTCCATTTTCATAGTTTTTGGAAGATATCTCGAGATTAGAAATTATGCGAGCCGCATCTCCCTCTAGATATGAAATTAAGTAGTGAAACTTTTGTATTGACGAGATGCGATCATTTTTATGTATTAGGTTTAAATAGGTATCATGGAACTCAAGCCAACGAAAGTAGGCTCCATTGAACTTAGAAATTTGTATTTGTGGCAGCCTTACACCCGAGTCACCCGAGTGATTGCACTGAACAGCTTGAGCGATAGATTCGCGTCTCTCTTCAGCTTGTTGTTTATTTAAAATGCTTTTGGCCGTAGCCACGCTAATAATGAAATCTTGCTCAATGCTATGGATCTCATCGATCTTGGCTGGAAGGCTGTCTGAATTTAAAACCTCTATCTCTCCTTGCAGCTCGTCGAATCTCAACAACAAGGCCTCAAACTTGCCAAGCCTGATGGACAGCTCAGCTATTTCAATAGTCGAGAAATGTTCATGCTTCGATATTTTATCCAAATAGGTTTTAAACTTCGTAATTTGGCCTTTAATTGAGCTTCGTCTAGTAACTAAATCTTTCAAAGAGCTTGCAAGACGCGAACTACAAATACCGAGCGCAACAGTATGCTATTTACTTATAAAGGATAAAGCACTAAATAGTTCGCCGTAAACAAGCGTCGTACAAGTGAGCACAAAGTTTAATTTTAAAGAAATGTAATAAAAATGTTATCTCACGCTCCTCATTCAAACGATACTCGCCGATTGGGAAGCTGATGATTAGACGCAGGTATAGGTACTCATACGTCGCCACAGGTAGCCGATCAGCTGCTTGATTCCGAGTTCCAAGACAATAGACGCTGCGACTTGTTATCAATGTAGGTATGATTCGATCGGCGACGAACACACTGGAATGTTCGGCGTATTTCGTTAAAATACTGTAGACTTTGGAATATTTGGATAATATGGAATAAGATTTTAAGGAATCGGTTTGGAAATTACCCTTTTGCCCTCAAAAAGAAAGTACTTGTTGCAGATTGATTGCAGGTTCGTGTCCAATGCACTTAAATGATAAAATATTTATTAATCTTGTAGTCCTGTCACGGTTGCCACTTTAATGTCTCATCAGGACATTATGAATACACAAGGTCTTTTATAACTTGATTGTTTATTTCCTCAGGTATTAATTTATAATAAAAAAGCTTTAGTGTCGAACTGTTGTCGTTGAAGTCAGAGACGTAATGATGATGCAGATTGATAAATGACAGTTTGAGATGGAACGCCTGATAGTTTCCATTAGCGAATGTTCATATAGACGTTATTGTAGGCGTTCAAGTCACATAATTTTTATTCAATTTAGGTTTACAAAACTCTTACGTTGTTGCCTAAACAGGGCATTGGGGCCCGTCCAGATCCATATTAATAAGAAAACAAGAAGTAACAATGGTAAGAATGCAGACACATTCCCCAATACCCCTGTTTTTATCCAGAAACCATCATTACTTTTACCAATTGGATATTTAGAAAACATTTCCCGAAATTCTATTCGAACAAAACATTAGTAGAACGTAGTTACAACGTAGTCTGATTTTACAGGATTAACTTATTTTCCAGGGAAGAATGATGAGCAATCAGAGCCTGATAGGCCAAATCTAATGATACTCATAAAAAATGATTATTATACGTATAAAAATTTAAAATAAAAGTGTCAACGTGTTGAACAGTTGTTTGAACAGGAGTCCTAATAACCGTACCTAACTAATAACACAAGTCAGGGCAAGACCCTACTATATTACCCCAAAAATCTAGAAATTAAAGCATGAAAAAGAACCCTAACCCTTTAGAGGGGTTAAAGCATGAAAACGAACCCTAACCCTTTAGAGGGGTTGAAGTATAGAGACAACCCTAACCCTTTAGAGGGGTTAAATTATAAGAAAGAACCCTAACCCTTTAGAGGGGTTAAAGTATAGGAATAACCCTAACTCTTTAGAGGGGTTAAAGTGTAGAGGGAGAAAAATATATATGGGTAATATGTAGAAAATCCTCTGTTACAACCAAAGTAAAAAAACATTAAAGTGGAATCACCATTTTACCATTTGGCCATGGTCCGTGCGTAGTCTTGAAATTGCACCAATCTTACCTAGACAGTTCAGACCATGCAACATTATTCGTGGAAAGAGGATTACAGTCACTTTGAGTACATTGATCTTGAGAGTTAGCTGTATAAGCTTGAGTTCTTTTCTTTTGTAAATATAGTGCAGTTGCATAGTCATAATACTGGGACTACCGGTCGATGTGTAAGACTTCTCTCAACATATTTCTACATATTACTACAATCAAGAAATAAACTTTTATTTTTTTGAATATCTTATTTTTCGAAACTTCATAAATATTATTTGATTTTTTAATTTCGGACAACTACAAAAATAAATTGGACAGACATTGAGACAGCTAGATGTATTGTCTTGCTTATAATGTAAACATTAGTGCAGATGGTAGAACTCTATCCGCCTGCCCAGAGCAATCCGCTTGGGTACCACCGCCTATCTATTTCTGCAGCCAAGCACAATGCTTGCATTATTGTGTTCTGGGCTGAAAGATAAGGTCTTCATCGTCCTATCGTTTATCGCGGCCTCTGCCAGGGTCCGCTTTCCTGCTCATTCTCCTCCACTTCGCCGGGTCTTCCGCATCCTGGCATCGTAGGCCGTTGGCTCTCGCATCTGACATGGCAATGTCAATTCATCGTTGAAGGCTAAGGTAACCAGCGCAATTACAGGCATGAAGCATTTCATCATAGTCCTCACGGTGTGAACGAACCTGCGTTTCTGCATATTTGTTGCCTGCAACCTAAGAAGATATGGGCGACAGTTACCGCTTACCATCAGGCGAACTGTTTTCTCGTTTGTCACTGCGTGAAATAAAAAAAAAGGAGAATGAAACAAAGACTTGTGTTAAAGCTACTACCTAGAGAAATACGATAAAACTGACATTAAAGAATTCAGTCTGTTTTATAATATAATTCTGAAACTACAAGTTAAATTACGTTATTCGTACCTGCGTACATTCGAAAATCTAAAAATAAACACCACCTGTGGCAACAAAACTCACTTTGCATGCGCGGGACTCATGGAATATTCCGCGCTATTGCAGCCTTTCAAAAACCAGAGCGTCGTGGCCGAGCAGTTTGGGTATCCGACATGTAAGCGGGAGGTTCCGGGTTCGAATCCCGCGCCGGCAATGTACCTATGACTCCTTTCTCAATGAAAAATCTTTTCCAATGACATATCGCACGCTGAGAACAAAAGTGACCGATCTCAAAATTTTGGTTAAATGAGTTAAATATACAGAATGACTCAAAAAAGCATACTCTATCATACATATATTAAAAAACTGCCCAATTATGGTAAGAGATGGATAGAGGTATCTTTCGGTCTCTTTGTCATCCATCCGTTCTTTCCCCCCGCGCCCGAATCGAAGTGACGAAATTAGTGTTGCACCACGAGTTGTCGTAGCAGGACGTGACAAGTTTAGTACCGCAGTGACCGATTACGCTTTGCGTCTGTTTGTTTGACAATTCCGGTGGTTAGTGTAGTTACAAATTATAATCATAAACTGACCTATTTAGGTTCAGGTCCCTTTCACATTTTATGTATTATCAACTTAGGTGACATACAATAAATTCGGTCACCTTATTATTAAGAAATTAGTCTAACTAATGGACCCATTTTGAAACAGGTCTGTTTAATTATAGTACACTCATATTTATTTTGTACTATTAATAAGAAAGTCTGTTTAGCATTTTTAAGTTTGTTTTTTAATAGGCATATTCATTAATAGTGCAATTCATTACTTTTTTCCGTGTTTAATGTGTCCTACTGAGTCGGCTATCCCAAAAGCTAAAAATGAAAAGAAGGGCTTTAATTCTTAAAATGGTGGAAGAGAAACAGCAATATGAGGTTATTTTTGACACAATTTGTTTATGCTTCTTTTTTCGTTTGTACTATATTTACTTGTCAAAGTGTTTAAAATTGTTTTCTATTGTATTGTTTGCAGAATCCTAACGAGGCTTTGGAACTCGACAAAGAAAATATACCATCGAGCCCTTCAATTATCGAAAATACACCTCCTAGGCTGTGTCAAGAACGTCAATATATAATACAAATCCCAAGCAAAAAATCTATGAATGTATGTAATTAATTATAATGCAATTTATGGGTCTTAACAGCAACATCCTATATTTTGATAAATGTTAAATTATTCATATTTCAGGACCGTGAAAGAGCTTGTCAAGAAATAAATACAGAGTTAGAAGTTACAGACACAACCTCGGAAACTACATCTGCTGTTCAACCACGTTCAAGAAGTTCCAGTACAAGTAGTTCTTCATCTTCGAGTAGTAGCAGTACTTCATCATCTTCAAGTACTTCAGTTACGAATGAATCTCAAGACACAGCTACTCCTGGCCCTAGTACCAGCAATTTAAGACCTCAAACAGGTAACCAACGTTTATACGCTCAATCACCAATACACCCGAATGAAAGTGATGTGGATCTAAGTGACTCAGATCCAACATACCGAGCTGTAAATTCCAATCAAAGAAGTAGACGTGTTTCCAGTACTAGCTCTTCATCTTCTGATTCTTCGGGTCAACCTGAACCCTCAAAAAGTAGGAAGCGTAAAAGGAACCCTGGTAACTGGAAACAGAACCAAACAAATATATCAAGAAACTCCGGAAAAAGTTACAGGTCTTTGTCCAAATCAAATAAAATAATTCCAGCTAAGCATGTGAAAGAAACATGCACGAGCAAGTGTAGACTTAAATGTTTTAATAACATAAAAGAGGATGAGAGGTCTAATCTGTTTAAAGCCTATTGGGGATTGTCAAATTTGGAACTACAGCGTGCTTTTATTAGATCTTGCATGATGGAAGTGCAACCTAGGTACAGGTATTCAAATGCTCAAAATCCCCGCCTTCCTAACAACGCCTTTTATTTTACAGTGAATGGCAAAAAGATCCGTGTTTGCAAATTGTTTTTTATAAACACTTTGGACATAACGGACAGACAATTAAGAACTGTTAAAAGTAAAACCAATAGCCATGGTATTGTAGAGCCTGAAGGTAGAGGAAAGCATGACAACAAAAAGAGGGTAGACCCTGAACTACTCCAAAGCATCAGGAGACACATAGAGTCAATACCGAGGATAGAATCTCATTATTTAAGAGCGACTACAAGCAGAGAGTACATAACTGACAGCAAAACTATAAGGGACCTCTGGACTGATTTTAACAATGAGCAAATAGAAAAAAGTCTGCCACAGTGCGACTATTGGTTATACTTGAATACTTTCAATAAAGATTTCAATATAAGTTTTTTTCAGCCGAAAAAAGACAGATGTGAAACGTGTGTTGCGTACGAACTGGCTCCCGAAAGTAATAAAACACTGCTCAAGCCGAACTATGACAAACACCTCAAAGAAAAAGAACTATGTCGCCAAGAAAAACGGACGGACCGTCGAAACATTGACGAAACCCACATTTGCGCAATTTATGATTTACAGTCCGTCATGTTATGTCCCAGTCCAAGTTATTTTTACTATTCTTCAAAAATGAATTGTCTCGATTTCACAATTACAGAATTAAAAAATGGGGAAGATGATAAAAAGTCTTACGGAAACGTTTACTGTTATTTTTGGGACGAAACCCAGGGACAAAGGGGAGCTAATGAAACAGGTTCATGTATTTTTGATTACTTACGAACCCTTAGCGTAAAAAACGCAGATAAAAAGTTACACGTAACATTTTATTCTGACAACTGCACTGGCCAGAACAAGAATAAAGTTATTGCTAGCCTATATTCATATGCTGTCGCTCATTTTGATAGCATCGAAAGTATAACCCATAAGTATCTGATAAAAGGGCACACCCAAAACGAAGCAGATAATGTGCATAGTTTGATTGAAAAAGAAATTAAAAAGAACGAAAAAGCAGGGCCTATATACATACCTCTTCAATTTTCTACCTTGATCAAAAGCGCTCGGAAGTCTGGACAACCTTTCATAGTCAAAGAAGTTAATTATGAATTCTTCTTAAATCTCAAACTTCTTCAAGAGCAGTGGTGATACAACTTTAAGGAAAACCTTCATAAGGACACAGTCTTGTGGAATGATCTTAAAATACTTAAATTTGACAAAGCGGAGATGTTTCACTTTTATTATAAAACATCATACTCCGATGAGATGTTTTCTCAAATTGACATGCGGAACAAACGTAAGAAATTGATGGGTTTCAAAGAAATTGAAATTAAACAGCTATATGAGCATGCGATTGAATTAAAAGAAAATAAAAGAAAAGATCTCAAAGATATAGTCAGAAAAAATTTAATACCTTACTAGGTAGTATTTACGCCGTTTTTTACAGTACTTTATAAGTAACTTAAAAATAATAACATAAAATATTATTGGGTATAACCTATTATTGGGAGTGATATAACAATACAACAATTTAAAAAGGTATCTCATACTAAAAAAGCAAAGTCTGAATTAGTGTATTAAGCAGAGTTTAATTAAAATTATTTGATTAAGTTACAACTGAACTATAACTACAAGACTGTTACTATGTTAAACTAAACTATAACTACAAGACTGTTACTATATTAAACTAAGTTAGTGCTAATAATAAATTTTCATGTTTGGTTTAAATACTTAAGTACCCAGTTTTATAGAAATATAAAGTGATATTAGTTATTTCGTTAAATTTAAGAATGACTTTCCACAACTAGTGAAAACTGTAGGTACTCATTGTTGGGTTTATCTGAGTTAGTGTGTTAAGCAGAGTTTGATTAAAATTATTTGATTAACAATACAACCGAACTATAACTACAAGACTGAACTACTATGTTAAACTGATAAGTTATTGCTAAGAACGGCAAATTGTTGATTTTGATAAATACTTTATTATTGTTATAGAAACAATTGCTAGAAATAAGCGATAATTGATTATGTTACGTTTTATTTAGGAGTTACTTATCTAAACCAGTGAAAACATGGTTTGGTATGTCTGGTTTCCTACAAATTTTTGATACGATTTTGATTTATTTTGATTAGTGTGAAGATTACAGGTTCCTATTTTGTTTAATAAGTAATTTAATAAATTACATTTAATACTACTTCACCATTTTATTCGGCTTTTTTGAGAAAATATACAAAACCATAAGAAGGAAACTGACTGATTTAAAAAAAAACACATTTATTTTTAAGCAAAGTTAAAAATGAATAGACCTTTACCTAAAAAGGTCAGTAGAAATAAAAAAACTTCTAATACTAAAGTGACCTATTTTTCCAAGTTTTTTTCTAGTGCTATTTTAGATAAGAAAATAATATTATTTGGTAAAAGGTATTAAGTATATGTAAAGCTATTAAGTCAAACAATACAATGCAAAAGAAATTCATAACTTTCATTATCGTGTTTTAGCGTTATTGTAATATGAACAGAAAATGCTTATTCCCACAGACACATGTCATTTACGTCTATTCCCAAAAATTTACAATTTTGAGTTGCGTCACTTTCGTTCTCAGCGTGCGATATCGCTCAACGTTATTGGTCATTTAGGCTGGGATCTATACATTTCAGCCGGTCGTCCTTTTTAAAACAGTAGAATGAATTCATACATCAGAGCTAACGTTCCGGGCTTGGATTGCGTGTTTTATCCCATCGTCTCTTCAATGTGTCTCGCCGTTAATGATCAATGCATACTCGTTTCATACGTGTTTCATCATACTTGCAAAGAAAAATAGACCTGAGGGCTTACCATGAGCTCTTTTAGCAGAACCTAAACAGAACTGCCCTGCTTAAAGCGAGGCAGTGCTTTACGTGTCACATAAGCTTGTCTCGTTCTAAACCGGGCAGTTCTGTTAAGGTCCTGCTATAAGAGCTCATGGCAAGCCCCCTGGGGCCGTACTACCGATCTCTAATAGAATGTTGCCATCTTATTTCATCCATCCAGAGTAGAATGACGTCATAACTTCCAATTCGAATTGGCTCTACTCCAATTGAGCCTATTCAGCAGAATTTACTGAAATGTAATACTCCAAAAAACTTCATGGGACATTCCTCAAGTCGGTGTTTTAGCAAGTTAAGTTTTCACTTAAGATTGGTGTTGGTGCAATGTTTTTCTTATTAGGAATTCACAAGGGTCGCCTAAAGTTTAGTACAATCAAAATATTAACCCTTACCAATATGTACATCATGGAAATATGTAAATTCGTCAAACACAACCCCAATATATTTGCTCAATACAGTAGCCTTATCAACACGCTCAGTGAGAGATCCCGAACGCAAAATATACATGCATTGTCCCAATACCAGTCTATTAGTAAATAATTGTAGCCATATGTGTCTCAAAATTTATAATAAACAGCCGCGTGACCTAAAATCCTTAAAAGGCTTTACATTTAATAATGGGCTGCAAAGTTGGTTAATTAGTAAAACCTTTTATACACTGCAAGAATTTTATAACTATAATTTAAATTAGTAATTGTTAGGAGTCATTATTATTGTTCTTTAATTAAATATATTAGTGTAGTAATAAACCTATTGTATATCTGTATGAGACAGATATTTACTGCTGATCGAATGTCAAATACATATTTTTCCACCTATGCAACACACAGTAAAAACAATAAAGATTTTTTATGATTTATTTATGATTTTATCATAGCGTTATGTTACAATTACATATTCGAAAACAGCCGTTTAAGTTTACACTTTTATCACGCCAGTCTATACAATTTAAAAAAAATACTTTATTATACAGCATTTCCCATACTATATTCATTACAGCTGTAACGTAAAATAACTTTTTAATAATAATGCAACACTTTTATTTTTTAAATTTTTGTCACGGTGAAATGTAAGCTGAATACCTAGATGTCTTTGACAAATTCAATTCAAAATTCAGCAATGTAAATCAACAGGTATAATTTTACTGTTAAATATAAGCAATTTGAGCTTGACAGGTATTTTTGGGTCACAGATGACTGCTGTGAGTTTCCGCCGTATACTCTGTTTTGGCGTCATTCAGCTTCAAACCACTGTTTTCTAGCACATCCTTCCACATGTTTATCCTGGTCTCAAGGTCCTGCCCAAGCTTGCTCACGAGTACATTGTCATCAGCGTACTTCATAAGCCAAGGAGATTCCGCTGAGAGGGCATCAAGCACAATGCAAAACAAGTAAGGGCTCAGCACTGGACCCTGGTGAACACCTACAGTAATCGGGAAGGAATTAGTATGGCCTACGATGGTTTTAACGACGTCTCCAGTATTAGCATACAGGTGCTCCATAACACAAATGTACGCCTCGGGCACAGACTTTGATCTCAGAGCCCACCAGATTATCTCCCGAGGGACAAAGGCCCTCTGCAAGTCAAGAAATAATGCGTAATGTAGAGGTAATTTCTACTGCAGTGGGACTCCTGGAGGACCCTGAGGGTAAAGATTGGGTCCATTGTGCTGCAGCCCGGCCTGAAGCCGTATTGGCATTCCGACAAAGAGCTTGCTGTCGAAGTCTCTGTTCTATAATACCTGCGAATAGCTTCATTGTGTAACTTATAAGTGTGATACCTCGATAGTTCCACTCTTGCACACTACTGCCTTTTCTTTTATAAATTGGCGGTGATAGATCAACTTTCCTGTAGGAAGCTATTATTTTTGGGATAAAAGTAGCCTATGTAACCGAGTAATAATGTAGCTTTATATTAGGGAAATAATTTTTTTATTCGGTCCAGTAGTTATTCATACAAAAATACAATCTCTTCTCTTTGTAATATTAGTAGGTACCTATAAATGATGGAAAACCAAAACACTATTAAAAGGTAAAGTTTCTAATAATCGCCATTAAAGACACCTAAAACCATTCTCTCTCGAAAGCCCTAGTAGGTAGGTACCTAATTTAAATAAGTACAAACAACAACTTAATATTTGGAGAAATTTATTACTGTAAATGTTCTTGCTGACATTGACGTCGAGTTAACGGAGCGGGTGATATGCGCCTGGTCCTAGTTATTCATTTACCTGTAGAAGATAATAAAAAATAGTACCTATAGTAGTTTAACAGTTATCTAACACCTATACCACAAGCTTTGCTTACTTTGGAACTAGATGGCGCTGTGTGAATTTGTCCAAGCATATTGATTATACAAAGTATTTTATGAATACGATAAAAATAATGAATTGTCGAAGAAAATGTGCAATTGGTGATTTTCTCACAGCTTTACGAGTAGGGCTCCACAAGGTGGACCGAGGACCTGGTAGAGATCGCAGGTACCAGTTGGATGCGGAAGGGACAGGACCGGCCTTTGTGGAGATCTCTGGGGGAGGTATGCTCAGCAGTGGGCGTTTTTCGGCTGATATGATGATGACGATGCGATGATGAATTGTGCACGCAAGATGGGTAAGTCTGCTGTACTAAGGTATGGTGACCCTGTCATTGTTTTTGTTGGGACTTGATCTTGTTGCCTGTCTGTCTAAATTCCATTTACAGCTCCAGTTACCCTGCGCTCACTCATAAGCATGTTTCATTGAAAATAAGCAAAAGAATTGAGCTCGAACACGATAATAATGACCGTTAGGGAGGCGTCAGAATAGTTTCCATGGCAGCATATTAGTTCCTATGACACCACATTCAGTGTCGCACAGTAAGCAAAAACAAAGAATATGCATGCCTCAGGCATTAATACACAGAAAGTAAAAATCCTCGCGCCCTTTTCAGACGACATGGACTAAAGATTCTTGAACCATAATCACCATAGCCTAAGGACAAAATAGCATTATAAAATAACGCATGACACATGACAAGAGACGTCAGCATCGCCTCGCAAACGCAGCGCGCGTGCTTGAGAATTCCGCGGTATACGTCGGTATCCGTCGGAATAATCGAGGAAACCTCACGTCTGACCGCGCCATCTACCAGTGTTAATACCTACCCACCTTAGAGGCAGACCAGCTGTCACCATAAAATGGACACTGACATTCTTCCCAAATGTCATAGGATACCTACTCTTATCATCTACATCCTAGCGGTTAATTCTGGCCTCTGCCAGGGCCTATTTTCCTGCTCTTTCTTTTCAGCTTCGCTCGGTTTTCGGCATTCGACTTAGCGATGTTAATGCATTATTTCTTAGCCACCCTCGGGACTTCCTTCACACGGGTTAAGGCTCCTATTTCCCACGTATCCCTGAATTTAACTTTTGTTTTTAGCATAGTGAATATAGTAAGTAGGGAAAGTGCAGTCATATACACGTCCCCGTCTAGTGTAAGCGTGCATCTGCTACCGCTGACAAAAGCCAACCGATACCGGTAACTGGATGAGTGACTGATTCGTACTTTGAGGCTTATCGAACTTCAGCGGCAACCGGCTCCTAATATCGCCAAGCGAGTAGGGGTCGCAAACCGGGATTTCATATACCGAAAATATCGGGATCCCGGGCGAAAAATACGCCTTCACAATACCGCTATTAATTTTACTACAACCAAAATTTTCGGTATTCATTATTATACAATTATATATTACTGTTGTACTATTAGAATCAATTTTATATTTAATCAACATCTAGACCAAAAAAACGCATAATAGTTTAATTCAATATCATTTTCTCAAATACAAGACTTATCGATGGAGGATCTATAATAGAGGAAACTAAAATTAGATTTTTCTTCTAGAAAATAACCTTTCGTAGGAAAACCTCTAACCATTTGGCAGTTGCTAGCATTTTTAGGTAGGTACTATTTAAGTCTGTCTATGACTTTTATGCAATAAAGAATATAGCAATTAAAAGTTTATAAAAAATTATGAGCAACTTCTCCAAATCCCGAAAATATCTAAAATACCGGGATCCCGGTCTTAACTCATGTTAATACCGAAAATCCCGGTTTTGAAAAGATAGACCGGTATTGCCAGCCCTACAAGCGAGGTTAGCCTAGGTCGTCCGCAGGGGAAGTTAGAGACTAGTTACAGTCTCGGGAGCCAATTAGCACCTCGTGACGATATGTTCATAGGCGTAGGCAGAGGGGTGGCCGGGTGGGCCGTGCCCACCCCAGAAAGTCCTGGTGGCCACCCAAGGATGTATGTAGTCTCGGGCCCTAATAAAATTATACTCTAGGTACTAAGTTGTGCGTTTAAGTAAGTGTGTGCGTTTAAAAGTTCAGTTCGGAGCATCGCGACAGTGACGCTCAAAACTCACGCTCATGCTCGTGCGTGACAACTGGTGCCCGTGTCTCCGGCATAGACTTCCTCTCACTATTGAATTTGGAATCCTAGAAACACACATATGCGCGTTCATACAAAGGTTGTGTAGAATAGGTAAGTAGGTCTCTACCTTAATTTAGGCGGCGAATTTCATATGCAATATAATGTGTCGATAAAATTAAGTACGAAAGTACTTAACTACTATTGCTCTATAAAATGTAGGAACTGTAATTTCTTTAGACTTACCAAAGGGATCAAAAAGTAAACCTGTAAAAATGAAAAAATGTATAAGTGCCTCAGTTACCTATAGTGAGAAATAAGTCACAAGCTTGGGTAGACTATGCAAGTATGCAGAGGTAAAAACTTAAGCACGGCAGGACCGTTTTAGGTATTAATTTGAAATGTATGTGCCTAGCGTTGGTAGGTAGGTAGATATAATAGTCGGACAAAACTGCCCTACCCCTTCCTTCCCCTACCCCTACTCAAAGGTCGTCCGCTGGAGAAGTAAGAGACTAGTTACAGTCTCGGGAGCCAATCAGCACCTCGTGACGATATGATCATAGGCGTAGGCAGAGGGGTGGCCGGGTGGGCCGTGCCCACCCCAGAAAGGCCTGGTGCCCACCCAAGGATGTATGTACCGTATGTACATGTGTATATAAAAAACGTAATACAAACATAATTTAAATTAAATACAACCTAAGAATCCTCAGGGGCCGGGCCCCACCTGGAAAATAGCCCAAGATACGCTAATGGATATGATAGTATGAAGTTTGCCGAGGTTTATACTAAGTTTTAGAGATATGACGACTAGTCAGCCCGAACAGCCGACTCATTGGTTATTCTCTTTACCTATACTCATGGGTAAAATCAAATCAGTTTATTTCTTTGCAATTCTTTCGCTATCAGTAAACTATCTTTACAATTGTGTCAAGAAATTTTGTCTGGAAATTGCGATTTTATTGCAATGATTGTCAAATTCCATTTTAAAACAGGCAGCTGTAGGTACTCGATAGAAAACAGAACTTGTGCCGATTAAGCTACCGCCTAACCTTTGAAATGATGCCGATTCTTTTTTGCTGCAGTTTTTGGTTTGGCTTTGAAGTACAGGTCGAAGCAAGAAGAAATAGGCTCCTTTTCATTCCTCCTTAATTCTACAGTAGATAAACTCTACGCACTTACCTTGTGGGAGGAATTATGTTAGCAAATAGAAGACTATGCAAGTCTCGGGCCCTAATAAAATTACACTTAAGGTACTAAGTCCTACGTGTGTGCGTTTAAAAGTTCTGTTCGGAGCATCGCGATAGTGACGCTCAAAACTCACGCTCATGCTCGTGCGTGTCAACTCGCGATTGTGTCTCCGGCATTGACTTTCTCTCACTATTGAATTTGTAATTCTAGAAACACACTTGTGCGAGTTATCACAAAGGTTGTGTAGGATAGGTAAGTAGGTATCTACCTTAATTTAAGCGGCGAATTTCAAATTCAAAAATAATGTTGTCGATAAAATTAAGTACGTAGGTACTTAACTACCATTATTTTATAAAATGTAGGAACTGTAATCTTTTTAGACTTACCATCCGTGTTTGGGATACCTGTAAAAATGAAATAATGTATAAGTGCCTAAGTTACCTATAGTGAGAAATAAGTCACAAGCTTGTGTAGACTATGTTAGTATGCAGAGGTAAAAACTTGAGCACGGCAGGACTGTTTTTGGTATTAATTTGAAATGTATGTGCCTAGCCTTGGTAGGTAGGTAGATATTATAGTTTGAATAAACCTGGCCTATTTCTGCCCCTGCCCTATCCTTTCCTTCCCCTACCCCTACTCAAAGGTCGTCCGCTGGA